>JANAVB010015600.1:14138785-14738785 GCA_029216955.1 Iris pallida
CCCGTCACGTATGCTTGTTTGGAACATAGAAAAGAACTCGGCAAATATAGAGACTCTCGTACCGCGCTCTACGCTCGTGCTAAGGCACAAGCTTACGTTTATGTTCCTTATGCGTACAACAATGAAACAATGAATGGTTTACAACAATGAAACGGGAAGACTATCAACATAGTCATTCCGAATAGAGTATAGCAACATTGAAAGATTATGGGACCGATGGGTCGCCAAGGTGACTCCTGCACGGGGAGTTGTATAATGTGTGAATGAATGAACCAACGAATGAAAGATTGAATACATGAATGAATCAATGAACGAACGGACAAGTGAAAGAAAGAAAAGAAAGAATGAATGAAAGATAAGAAGGAAAGAAGGGTTAACGACAGGTGTGACGGGCACGTGCAACGGGGCACGCTACCCGCGTTGCACGGATGCCAACCTGGTCGATAACGCATTAAGGCTAAGGGTTAGCCTACGGCGCAGAGATAGCCATTAAGTTAAAATGACAAATAAAACGAAATGGTCGTGGACACCTCTATCGTATACGGGGGAGAGGCGAAATAAGGGTATTTCCAGCGGCACAGTCAAAGTATGAAGGACGTGCCGGTCCGGACGGAAATCAAAATTTGGCTTACGTAAAGGCCTGAGTGCGGGCTTGGCCACCAGGGGACGTAAGGCCGGGTATTTCAAAACACTATCAGGGTGTACCAAGCCGCAGGCCATGATAGGTGAGAAATTACCAAGGAGAAGACATGTCCAAATTGGCTTGTGATGCCAGCGACCGAAGCATATAGATTAAGTGGGCTTTGCTGGTGGCAATCCACGTCCAAGTCCTTGCATTGAAATCAAAGTAGTCTAAGTTAACTAAATGAAGTACCTTCTGAACAGGCTTGAATATGACACACCAGATAATCGAGAGTACTTCGGCAAAGGAGTTAGAAAATACGCCTACGACATGCTAGGACCCGAGGCAGGGACACGCCATTGATATTGAAAGTTCACATGAATCACGTCAAGTTATTTCCTATGAATTGTTGACTAACTTGGTTTACTTTGGACAGGAAAGGCCGGACGGTAAGTATGGGTAAGTCTTGCATGTATTTCCATACAACACATTAAATTTGGCAACACGAGATAGGTTATAAAATATGCATGAAACTGATCCTAAGGCAAGATTAGAAAGACAATGAATGATAGACGGTGCACGAAAGTAAATAGAACGTGTTTGGTAATGATAGCATTGTGGGTGAGCTAGCCTCCCCACCAGTGCATAACAATATACTGATAACCCCACAGTCTACTTGCAGGATGCAGGAGACGTCATCGGGTGCGGAGCTTCCCTCGAACGTGCTAAGGCACGGAGCTATCTCTAGAGCCTTGGAGCGTTGCAAGGAGCTGATGCGCCATATACATGACATAATGTATCGGAACATCGCCATGAATCTTTCTATCTTGTAAGCCACTTGGCACGCCTTTTATGTTTCAGAGAGAGAGAGAGCTTGAGAGACTTGTATACTCGGCCTAGCGCCGCTTGTAAAATTTTTGAATATCAATAAAGAGTTTGAATTCGCTTCTACTTGTGTTCATTTACTTTCCGCTGCAAATGGGGACACTCTGTGCGACTCTGCGGCCTAGCTCAAATCGGCCGTTTCTGGACTTGGCCTTGCACGGGCGCAACCTAGGCCCGTGCAGCATCACGCCTTAGAGAGGACGATCATTCCTGCAGGAGCGGGGCGTGACACTACCAAAGTTCATGCATAGGTCGGGGGTACCTATATGGATGCATTGACGAAGAAAAAAAATGGAATTAACAAGTGTTTAGAGAGATTTACCTATTGAGTGTCAAAACTCAATGAAACAAGCCTCCAAACACATCGATGCCGCTTTCCTCTGGTCAAACGCCTCCGATCCCTCGCTACAAGTCTCCAGCAGGTTCCTTTCCTCCCAACGGTCGCAATGCACTTCGTTTGGAAGGATTTGGGTGACGAACGAGAAAATGGGACTTTTGGAGGAGAAGGAGAAAAATTAGGGTCTGAACTTGTGAAGGCAACTTGGTTTTCTTCACAATAAGAGGGAGGGCTGTTGGTGTGGCCGGCCAAGCATGGGGGATATTAAGGTTAGGGTTTGGTCATGGGCTAACATTCCTCAAGTTGCTAAAAAGACCCATTGACAAAAGGCTAAAAGGATTTATGAAAAAAATAGCTTAAAAATGAATTAAAAGTTTCCTAAATTGGACAATGGCTCTAAAATGAAATCTAAATGGCCAAAAATAAAACTACTCATATAGTTAGTCTTCTACTCAAGGTTGACTAAGGTTATACCGCCTTCTACTACCTGAAACATCAATCAAAGCTACACAACAATCAATTTAATTAATAAATTAATAAAAAATCAAAATAATGCACAATGATTAAAATAACCCTAATTAGAAAAAGTGAGTGTGACACCTCTAAACCACTAGCTCCATGGCGTTGGGCATGGTAGGCGTCGTCTCCACTAGCCCTGGCCTTTTCCCTAGTACCAATGGTTGGGTCTGTCACGTCCCTCTTCCGGGGGAGCGATCGTCTTCGCTAAGGCGTAATGCCGCGTGAGCCTAGGTTGCGCTCACGCAAGGCCAGGTCCTAAAACGGTCGATTGAAAACTAGGCCATCGAGTCGCACATGGTGTCCTCATTGTAGCGGAAAGTAAATAAACACAAATTAAAACAAAATCTGAGCTCTTTTATGGATATTCAAGAAGTATTACAAGCGGCGCTAGGCCGAAAATTATAAATCGCTCTCTCTCTCTCTCGAAAAACATAAAAGGCGTGCCAAGCGGCTTACAACATAGAATGATACATGGCAATGTTCTGATACATTATGTCCTATATATGGTGTTTCAGCTCCTTTGCAACGCTCCAAGGCTCCAGAGTTAGCTCCGTGCCTTAGCACGCACGCGGGAAGACTTCGCATCCGACGAGGTTCATTCGCACCCTACAGGCAAACTATGTGGTTATCAGTATATTACAAGCGCTGGTGGGGACACTAGCTCCCATGCTCTCTATCATTACCAAATACGTTCAATTTAGTTTTATGCACCATCTATCAATTGATTGTCTTTCTAATCATGCCTTAGGATCAGTTTTATGGCATATATATTGCAAAGCCTATCTCGTGTTACAGATATCAAGTGTCGTATATGAATAACATGTACAACTTATTGTACTTACCATACGATCTTCCCTGTCCAAGGTAAACCAAGTTAGTCAATATTTTTGTTAGTGTTTTTGCCTTTGGACTAGAAAAGATAGTCCCACATCGGCTACACCAAATGGTGAGTATCTCAATATAATGCATTGCTTGTGTTGAGGTGTGCACATGAGGTGTAGTGGGGCACAAGATTGTGCCATGTGGAAGTATTTTCCTAGAAGGAAAAAGGATTAAATCCAACAAGGATGCAAGTTAATTTTTGTTGTACGGACTCGGACTCGGACACGGACTCCAGGATGTCTCGTGCATGCACGGGAGTGTTCGGAGGGTAGGCGTGGACTGGCACACTTCTATGCTGATTGTGGGATGATCTAAAATATCAAACTCTATTTTTGAGTATTGGTATTTTAGTTCCACATCGGATAGGAGAAGAGGTGAAGTCTCAACTCCACTCTATAAATAGAGCCCTTTGGCCTTCTTTGAAAGATGCACCAAGAAGAGAGTTAAGGGAGTCTGTAAAGTCCATGAAGCCCATTCAAGTCTCAAATATTGACTTACGAGCGTTCCAGAAGTTCTTCGTGAACTTGCTGGTTCCTGGAAGCTGTTCGTGCTCGTGTGGGGCGAATAAAGCTTTGAGTAACGGTGGTTCATTCACCCCAGCATCTCATTCTCGCCTGTCATCGCTGCTGTTGCCTTTCTCAGTAACTTCTTTTTAGAAGCTCTACTGCCGATAGTCGCTTGCACAAAAGTCTCTTTAGATTTTTTGTGTATTACGTAGAATCTTTTTAGATCCTCATAATTCAGAATCCTCCAGGATCTCTGTTGCACATCTTCTTTAAGGTGTTGCATTTGAAATGTTGTCTTTACAATTGTTTCAGTTTCAGAATTTTCCATCGAAAATTGTGCCTCGGCACTAACAATCTCAAAGCTTTATTGAGAAGATGGATAATTCTCGTGCTTCGCTCATCGATACCGGCTTTAACAAGTTGGAGAAATTCGATGGTGAACACTTCCAGATATGGAGACGAAAGGTTACTTTAAATCTTCAACTCGTGAATGTTGATCACGTGCTGTCAGAAGAAGAACCGATCGTTCCAACCACTGGATCTGCTCCGGCTGTGGCCGCTGCTACGACCAAGCAAGCGAAGTGGAAAAGAGAAGACAGTATATGCAAACTACTGATACTCAATTCCATAGAAGACACTCTGGCAGAGTCCTACTCCAAGAAGACATCTGCCAAAGAGATATGGGACTCCTTGGGAAAGCTCTATGAAGATGACGAGAACCGATCCAAGATCTTCATGGTAGAAAAATATCATAAGTGGACCTTCGAAGACGAGAAGTCGATGCTGCCCCAAGTGAAGGAGTTTCTGAAGTTACGTCAGAAACTAGAAGACGAGAACATGCCCCTCGTCGACAAGTTTGTCGTTGGAGGGATCGTCGCAAAACTTCCTGCAGGATGGAGCAACTTCTATGCAAGGATGCATCGAAAGAAGATGGAAATTAGCTTGGAAGATTTCTTGCAAGAGATCCATGTTGAGGACGAGATGCGCTCTCAACAGAAGATGGATACTCTGTCCAAGCACCTGGCGAAGACAAATCTGGTCCAAACCAGAGAATACCAGGGGAAGCAGGCTGCTTCTCATTGCAAAAAAAAGGACTTCACGAATCTGAAAGTGAAGGGTCCTGCTTTCAAGCAGCAGAAGTCCAAGTCCCATGTGACTTGCTTCAATTGTGGCAAGAAGGGCCACTACAAATCCGAATGCAAGTCCAAGCCCAAAGAACAAGGTGAGCCTAGTAAGGTTTCTATGATTACTAATCTAGTTGCCATGATAGCACAGGTTGCAACTGTGGGGGCTGACTTGGACTGGTGGATAGACACTGGTACGACCTGCCATGTCTGTTCAGACAAGGACTGGTTTGTCTCTTATGAGCCAATTTCAGAGAAGGTCATAATGGCAAACCAGGCACAAGCTAAAGTACTGGGGATCGGGACGGTGGAGCTGAAACTCACATCGGGGAACACTCTGACGCTTCAAGGTGTGAAGCATGTTCCAGTAATTGCTAAGAACCTGATCTCTGGAAGTCTGCTCTGCAACGCAGGCTTGAGGATGGACATCAATCCTGGCCAGTTGGTGATGTCCAAGAAGGGTACATTCTTCGGGAAAACTTTCCAAACTGAAGGAATGTACAAGATTCAGCTTGTTGTAACCCAGCATGATAATATAAATGCAATCACTTTTTCTGATTATTCTTTTGAGTTGTGGCATAATAGGCTAGGACATGTTCATTGTAAAAGGATTTACAGAATGTCTAGTCTAGGACTTATCTCCAAGTGTGGGGGTAAGGTAGAGAAATGCGAAGTATGTGCTCAGACGAAGATCACAAGAAAACCCTTTCACAGGGTCCATCCAAGCACAGATCTTCTGGAGTTGGTTCACTCAGATATCTGTGACTTCAAACAATTCTCTACAAAGGACGGGATGAAGTATTTCATTACTTTCATCGATGACCTCTCAAAGTATGCTTTCGTCTACTTGCTCAAGTCTAAAGACGAAGCATTCGAGAAGTTCAAGGAATTCAGGGCCGAGGCTGAGCGGCAAACTGGACAACAACTCAAGAGGTTAAGGAGTGATCGAGGCGGGAAGTATCGGTCTCATGAATTCTTATCATTCTACAAAGAACATGGAATCATCAATGAGACAACGGCTCCGTAGTCTCCTCAATCCAACGGAGTAGCAGTAAGGAAGAACAAAACGTTTACAGAGATGATGAACTCCATGCTGTTGACTGCGAGTCTTCCAAAGTGCTACTGGGGCGAAGCTGCACTAACGACAACGTTCATTCTGAACAGAGTGCCATATGCAACTTCCGACATAACTCCTCATGAACTCTGGTTCAAAGTCAGACCTAACTTGAATGTCATTCGAGTGTGGGGGTGTCTGGCTTATGTGAAGCTCCCGGATCTGAAGATTCAAAAGCTGGGGACAAGGACTACGAAGGCGATTTTCTTGGGGTATGCCGAGAAGAGTGATGCTCGGAGATTTCTTGATATCGAGTCAAACCATATCATCGAATCTCGCGATGCTGAATACTTTGAAGACAAGTTTGCAAAATACAAGAATATTGTTCTCGCGGATCTTCCGGAGAATGATGAGGGTACAAAGCAGACAGAAGTCTTTAATGAACCAGTAGTCCAAGATGAAGCTGTCGTCAAGGAGACACCAGCTGAACCAGAACTCGCTGAGCCGTCAACTAAGCGAACGAGGAGGCCGAAAGACTTCGGAGATGACTTCGTCACCTATCATGTGGAAACAGATCCGCTTACCTATGATGAGGCGATAAAGACCAGAGATGATGTATTCTGGAAGGAGGCGATAGACAACGAGATTGACTCAATCACCTCCAACAACACATGGGTATTGGTTGACCTGCCAAAAGGAGCAAGACCCATCGGATGCAAATGGAACTTCAAGAAGAAGATGAAAGCAGATGGAACCATTGACAAGTTCTAGGCCAGGCTAGTGGCCAAGGGGTTTGCTCAGAAGCAGGGGATCGACTACTTTGACACTTATGCTCCAGTAGCTCGGATGACAACCATCAGATTGTTAATTGCTCTAGCAGCAATACACAAGCTGGTGATACATCAGATGGATGTGAAAACGGCATTCCTTAATGGCGAGCTGACCGAAGAGATCTACATGCAACAACCAAAGGTTTTGTTATCAGAGGTCTGAAAGACAAAGTCTGCAAGTTGATGAAGCCTCTGTATGGTTTGAAACAAGCTCCCAAAATGTGGCATGAGAAGTTTGACAAGGTGATAAGGTCAAATGGCTACAGGGTCAGTGAAACAGACAAGTGTGTCTATACGAAGTTTGCTGACGGAAGAGGAGTAATCGTTTGTATTTACGTGGACGACATGCTAATCTTAGGTACGGATTTAAGCTGCATCACAGAGACAAAGAAATTCCTCTCGACCAAGTTCAGTATGAAGGACTTGGGGGATGCCGACGTAATCTTGGGGCTCAAGATCATCCGGACAGGCACTGGAATAGCGCTGTCACAATCTCATTATATTGAGAAGATGCTCACTCGCTACGGGTATCAAGATCTTCCTATTATTGATACACCGTACCGGAGTGATCAGAAGCTGGAGCCAAATTCGAGGGAAAGCGTCAGGCAGTTGGAGTACGCTAGCGTCATCGGAAGCTTGATGTACGCTACTACTGCCACAAGGCCTGACATAGCTTTTGCCGTGGGAATGCTGAGTCGGTTCACTAGCAATCCAGGCGTTGAGCACTGGAAAGCTGTGAAGCGTGTTATGAGATATCTCAAGAAAACTCAGACATATGTACTTTTCTACAGCGGAGATCCGTCAGTAGTGGAAGGCTTCAGTGATGCTAGCTGGTGTTCAGATATGGAGAGCGAGTATTCCACAGGTGGATTCGTATTCGCCATGGACGGAGCTGTTATATCGTGGAAGTCGAAGAAGCAGACTATGTTATCTCGCTCCTCCATGAAATCTGAATTCTTTGCATTGAATGCTGCTGCAGATGAAACAGAGTGGCTTCGAGAGCTCATGTATGATCTTTTAGTGGTTGGGGCTCAGATACCGGCAATACCGATATACTGTGACAACCAGGCGGCAGCAGCAGTGGCATCAAATAACCTCTTCAAAGGGAAGAAGAGGACTGTGCGGTTGAAGCACAGGACAGTACACGATCTTATCAAAAGAAGTGTAATTGCAGTGATTGATGTTCGGAGTCAGGGGAACCTGGCAGATCCGTTCACGAAAGGCCTCAAGCGCCAGTTGGTCGATGACACAGCTTGTAAAACGGGCTTGAAGGCATTCTGATAGTGTGTCTTTGTAATCCTACCATAAAGTTTTATACTATTAGTTCAAAGAAAAATCTACTAGGCATCTAACTTTTGGTTCAAAGGAGGATCACTGACTGGGACACTATCAGGTAGCAGTGGGTACTTGTTCTCTGGAACATGGAAGGGATACGGACCCATAACCACTATTGTCTACTATGTATTTTTTTTGCGGAAAAAAAAACTGATCCTGTGGAAGGTTAGCTTAAACGCCTTAATGAGTTCTCAGGCAGATTGAATGCCTGGTGTGCTTTACAGGAAGCACGGTAGAGCAGCACTACAAGAAGTGAAACACCATGCTACAGTGGGGTGACTCCACCATGAGGTTCCCAGGTAGGGGTAATGCCTCGGCTTTGCAAGCCAAGTCACAGCGGCGTAGCACCGCAAATAGGCAGGTAGCCTAATGCTGTATGACGTAATTAAAGAGTTGTAGACAGCACTACAAAGGGGAGGATGGCCCCATGTTACAGTGGCACGACACCACGATGAGGTACCCAGGTAGGGGTAAAGCCTCGGCATTGCAAGCCATGTCGTTGCGGCGTAACACCACAAGGAAGCCTTAGGCTTCATGCTGGGTAGTTTGGCACTACAAAGAGGCTTGTGACCTCATGCTACAGTAGTATGACACTACGATGAGGTTCCCAGGTAGGGGTAATGCCTCGGCTTCAGGCCATGTCATAGTGGCGTAGCACCGCTAGGAAGCGCAAGGCTTCATGCCATATCTCTTTAATAAAGAACTCACCTATAGTGTATGGAAAGAGATATCAGGCCGTCTCTTGAGGGTAAACTTGTAGACGCTCAAAATTATACACTGAAACCAGGCTGGCACAGGGTCTTCAATGTGCAGCCAGAAGCACAGTTGATGTCATTATGTGAGTAGGAAGAATTGCAGTTATGGTGCAGAATTCAAGGCTTAGTCCATTCTTGTATCATGCTGTTATTTAACCTATGCGAGAAGATTCAAGTCGTAGCGACATCTCTCCTAATGCATGATGGACAGTCACTGTGGGGAACGCTAAACCCATATATTGAGATATGTGGGGGATTGTTGGTGTTTTTGCCTTTGGACTAGAAAAGATAGTCCCACATCGGCTACACCAAATGGTAAGTATCTCAATATAATGCATTGCTTGTGTTGAGGTGTGCACATGAGGTGTAGTGGGGCACAAGATTGTGCCATGTGGAAGTATTTTCCTAGAAGGAAAAAGGATTAAATCCAACAAGGATGCAAGTTAATTTTTGTTGTGCGGACTCGGACTCGGACACGGACTCCAGGATGTCTCGTACATGCACGGAAGTGTTCGGGGGTAGGCATGGACTGGCACACTTCTATGCTGATTATGGGATGATCTAAAATATCAAACTCTATTTTTGAGTATTGGTATTTTAGTCCCACATCGGATATGAGAAGAGGTGAAATCTCAACTCCACTCTATAAATAGAGCCCCTTGGCCTCCTTTGAAAGATGTACCAAGAAGAGAGTTAAGGGAGTCTGTAAAGTCCAGGAAGCCCGTTCAAGTCTCAAATATTGACTTACGAGCGTTCCAGAAGTTCTTCGTGAACTTGCTGGTTCCTGGAAGCTGTTCGTGCTCGTGTGGGGCGAATAAAGCTTTGAGCAACGGCGGTTCATTCACCCCAGCATCTCATTCTCCCCTGTCATCGCTGCTGTTGCCTTTCTCAGTAACTTCTTTTTAGAAGCTCTACTGATGATAGTCGCTTGCACAAAAGTCTTTTTAGATTTTTTGTGTATTACGTAGAATCTTTTTAGATCCTCGTAATTCAGAATCCTCCAGGATCTCTGTTGTACATCTTCTTTAAGGTGTTGTATTTGAAACGTTGTCTTTATAATTATTTCAGTTTCAGAATTTTCTATCAAAAATTGTGCCTCGGCACTAATAATTTTATACATAATGACTTGACTGATTTTATAAGAAAAAATAAGCGTCATAGGCGTGTTTCTGTCTCGGGTGAACGATGTACTCAAATTTTTAAGATGTGTTATACTCAAGCTTTGTTCAGTTGTGTTTCATTCGGTTACTCAATTGTTCATCTTACTCAAATTACTTGTTTTAATGCAATGACTCGCACGCAGATTGTCGCCAGCGAGCCAACTTAATCTATATGCACCTGTCGCTGGCACCACAAGGATATTTATAGTGATGTTACCTACCATACGGTGATGGCTAATACACCCTTGATAGGCTACGCAATACCCGACATAACGTCGTTTGGGTGGCCGAGCCCGTACCCAAGCCATCTGTAAGCCATGATTCTGCCTAGGTCGGCACGATGTCTCTGATCGTCCGTGAAATCCATCATATCATTCCCTCGTGCATGAGTTGTCTATGAACATTTTGTATTCTCTTTACATTTTTAACTTAACGGGCTATCTTTGAGCCATAGGCTGTCTTTGAGCTATAATCGATTATCGACTAGGTTGGCGACGGCAGTCGTACAGCCCGGGTAGCGATCCCCGTTGCATGTTCCCGACATACCTGTCGCTAATCATTCTTGTCTTCTTTCATGTCTTTCTTTCTTACTTTTATTCATTCTTTGCTTTCTTTCTTTCTTTCATTCATTCATTCACTTATTCGTTCATTCAACCATTCAGTTATTCATTCATTCATTCATTATCATTATACAGCTTTCGGTACAGGACTGCCTTGGCGACCCAATGGTCCCGAAACCTTTCTACGTTTTTATTACTCGGCTCAGAACGACTATTTCGATAGTTTTCTTGTCTCAATTCAGTGGACTATTTATTGTTTAGTGCTTCATGTTGTGGTATGATCTAAGTGACAAGCAATTCATGCATAATCGAACGCATAAGTAAATCTACTCGAAACATTAGTTGTACCTTAGCATGAGCGTATAGTGCGATAATTCCAAGTTCATTTCCATATTCTACATAAGCAATACAAGATAGGATTATTTTTTTTGCTAGGTGCGTTCAGTTCTTTTATTAGCATGCAGGGGGTTAATGCCTAGTGATCTAGCAGTATTGTCCATGTTATTATGTGTCTAGGCAAAGCAAAGACATGTTCATCAGAGCCACCCACCGTAGCGATGATCGTATCGGCCGAGCAAGACTTCAAACGCGCCTTTGTAAGTCTGTCTGGATTCTTCTGAAGGTCCAAGTCCATTGCTTTTCCCTCGAGCGAGTCATTTTGTCGAGCAAGACGAGATTTGAGTCATTATACTTGCATCGTTTGAATCGGCCTTCTGCTTGGGCGGTGCGGGTCATTACATAATACAACAGTCAGAATAATTCTCGTTTACGAGACTTCCTGAATACACGTCGTCCTACCGTTCCTTAATCCATACCGTGTGCGTGTCTTAGACAATCCCTATCGAATGAGTCTATCCTTCGATTACGCCAAGCCATACTCAAGTAACTTTTTAAGTTTCGTGTCGCATGCGCTTTGGCTAATTTTATTGAATGACTTTACTACTCATTTTGAGTTGATAATACTCACTCAATTGTTGGTTCCTATGACTTGGTCGCTATTGCGCCTTGGTACGAGACTATAACGGCATACGAGGTAAGTTATACTTTATCATACACGAGGGTCTTAGGTTGAGGCTAACTCATTCATCCATGCGCATCTCAACATGTCTACTTGTAGCTGCATTCGAGTTCAGCATATCACTGAGTCTGGATCGTGCACATATTCAAGGCATCTCCCGAATATATATATTTCAACCATGCCTAGCGATAGCGAAGTCGGACAAGCTACTCGCGATAGTTCTGAATTGCCGGTCATTTTACTAACTTGATTAAAATCGAACTCTAGTTCATTTTACTATCGTCCATCTCGATCCTCGAGATGACACGATTCATTTCTTAAGCATTCTTATCTTATGAACTTAATACGATACTTCTAGAGGAATCGACCAAAATCCAAGTAATTTTCAGTCCGATTCGAGACAAAGCATTGCACTACCATCAAGTATGTCTTCCAGCAATGACTCAATTCACTATCCCAACTTTACTTTTTAAATCACCGATTCCTAACATTCACTTCGTTCGGGTATGCCGTCAATGTCGCTAGCGCACACTTCCAGTTCCAAGTCCTAACTCCAAGTCTTGTTGCCCTAGATCTATGTCGTCCATCCGAACGATTTTCTAAAGTCGGTCACACAGGTTCAATCACTCGACATGGGGTGGTCTGTCTATCCTCTAGGTCAACTCCCAACGTTATATAAACAACTTGAGTTCGCGGTTCATCGTGCAAACTCGTTGCACGATGCTCGCCCCAATCCTAGGGTTAAACTATTGTTCGTTCATACGGGATACTCTATCCATGCTCGCTTCACTCAAATTTCTAAACATCGAGCATTGATCATTCTATTCACATCGAGGCATTCGTCGCATGGGGTCCGAGTCCGTTCAACAATGCCACCCTAAGGTAAGTTCTTGTTCAACTAAATCCTCGGTATATCAATATCGTACGTTTAAACTAACAATTTGTATAGTCTATCTCTTCAAACATTTTTGATATAATCCACATATCCCTCCTATCCAATTCACGTATTCGATCGCAAGCTCATCTAGCATAACAATATGTCATGTCCCAAATCTCCCGTAAGTTCGATTATCCATGTTGGATATGAAATCACCATGCCAACGCTCACGCAGGATAATCGTCCTAATTTGGGACGTAACTCTTGCTTTGAGTCTAGACTAGTTCATTCTCGATACGCACATTGGGCCTACTCAATCCTCAAACTTACTTTATCGTCAATCACATGTCCAAACAATCATCAAATTCATCTTTGCATGAAACCATAAGTCAAAATTATCCAATTGCCACGTCCTTATCTCCCGTATGTTCGATCATCCCCGCTGGACATGAATCGCCATGCCAGCACTCCCGCCGAATGATTATCCAAATCCGGCGTAACGCACGTGCAAGGCTAGAGTTGCACTCACACTAGACAAGAACGTCAACGTTGTGGTTATAATCTGTAGACACACACAAAAAAGAAGAAGAAATGATGTCTTTTCTTATTGGCGTAAGGTACCACAAATCGAGTACGCGTGAGAGCTTCTGCGCTGAGGATCTCCGAGTACAAAAAAAATTCAGGGGAATGGGACGATGGAGATCGAGCGGCAGTTGTTTCTTTACTCTGTTGACACTCCGATTACAAAAGTGGGAGAAAACCTAAGAAAATTGCTAACTTTCGGCTCACTGGCAAGAAGTGCAGCAATTTGGCTCTTGAAAATGCTCTCCGTTCTGTGCTTTGAAGAGGTATGAGCCCCCTTTTTATAGTCCTTTCCGTGCTGAAATGATGTTATGCGCCCACATGAGAAAACATACTAATTTTCATGTGGGCGCACAGTCCTACTTTGGGCGCATAGAGTGTAGGTGCGTGCAGACTGCGTGATCGTGGGTTGATCGTAGGGTTGACGTGGCCGCATGCTCCGGTGCACGACTGCTCGTGGAGACTGACATTGATGTATGCTTCGGTGCACGATTGATCGTGGGTTTGACCGAGTTAGGGGCTATTCTGACTTGGGCACATAGCCTGAAACAAGGTTATGTACCGCCTTCTGGAGAAGCCCAAAGTGGGCGCATAACTCGCTCTGGTGGCTTGGGCACATAGCTGGCTCTGGTGACTTGGGCGCATAGTATGCTCTGGCCACTTGGGCGCATAGCATGCTTTGGTTACTTAGGCGCATATGACTTCTCTGGCATGGTTGTCAAGACTGCTAAAATTTTCATGCTTCTACAAGACCCCCTTCAAAGTTTTCGATACTTGAACGAGTTCAAAATACTTTGAAAGAAGCATGGACCGTCTTCTCGTGATGTAGTGGGCGCATAACATAGCTCTCCCTTTGGGCGCATAGAGTTTGGCCAGACTGTCAGAGAGATGGCTGTTGAGATCTTCCTCAAAAATCTGAACTGACATATTCATCGGGGTAGAATTTGAAGAGGTCCATCCTTCATGCGTTGTCCGTGTCAGCAAGTGGCAGTCGCATAATGTGCAAGAGACTGGGTCTTCATATGAGCCCATAAGTCGTAGTGGACGCATAGGCACATAGGAGTAGTAGGCGCATAGTGTTTGGCCCATGCCTATAAATAGGCTTTTAAAGAGAGATAAAATTCATTATTCTCTTTTCCTTTAAAACTTTTAAAAAGACTTTTCATCACTTCTCTGTACGAACCATGTCTCCCAAGACCGCCAAGGGATCTGCGAAGGGCAAGGGGGCTGCACCGAGTGGATCTCCTCCTGTGACAGCATCCTTGGCAGTCTAAGACCCGATCCTTGGTGAGGCTACACTTCAACACAAAGTCTTGAGCGTTAATTTGCGACGCTCAGACTTTTCCTCTGCCTGAACGCATGTACCCAAGGTAACATGTTTCTGTGAGCATTCATATGCGTCCACAGAAGCATGCACCCACACTGTTGTGTGTTATGCGCCCACATGCTGCTGCATGTTATGCGCCCACATGCTGTTTTGGGCACATAGCCCTTTGGGCGTATAGGATTCCTCCAGTACATAGTTTTTTCTGCAGATTCTGAGTCTGACTTTCTCTTCCGTCTTTGCAGTTAAAATGTTTGTCCCGAAACATGGTGGAATCCCTTTCGGCTTTGCTTGCCAAGTCCTCGGTACAAGCCTCATAACCAACATGGTCAGCAATATTCAGGCCAAGATCAGTCATGACCAACCTATGGAACGAACGATCGCTATACTTGAACAGGACAAGACCTTCCTGAAGCAGATGATTAACGACGAGAAGCTCTTGCTTGGAAGGACACGTCGTTTCAAGAAGCCGTACTTTATGTTCGGTGACAGTGTAGGATTCGAGGATGAAGAGACGATATGTCTAGAAGACCCTCTGGTAGTTAAGTTAAATAACCAAAGGATATGGTTGCCATCAATGAAGCGCCAATACCCTCTGTCATTGTTTACTAATCTGGCTGTGCAGAGGCAGATGTAATGGGACTTGACCCCTGAACTGCATGGGATTGTTCTGGCAGGATCCAATTCAACTCTGGTGACCGAAAGAAGGACACTTTCAAGTGTGTCAAGGGCTCTATGTCCTACTCCATGAGGGGCTGCACCCTGGACTCATAATGAACGATGTCCCGACTGATCTTCACCCTTACGCTGCTGAGACTCTCTCCAACATGATGCTATCAAAGAAAGAGTCGTATCCGGGAGGGAAGCTGTGGATGGAAGGTTGGAGATATTCTGTCACGTTCTGGAGTAACCTTAATGGATGGGTGCTGTCGACTTACGAGGCCGCCCTAAAAGCTGTACATCTTTTTTATGCCATTAGAGCCACCCAATATGGCATTAAGGTTAACTGGCCAATGTTTGTCTCCGTGGCGGAGTTATACAACCATCACACGTGTACCTTCTTCACTCCGGGTGGGGAGATGGGTTTGGCTCTTCACGAGATGTAGGTGATATCCAAACTTCCCTGGCGGATGGAGCCATACGAAGAATATGTCCCCTGTGATGCGGAGCACCTAGATTTAGAGAGGGAGAACCCCGAGATGATGGAGGTGTACAAAGAGTTACTCTGTCACCTTTTTATTTGTCACCAGATCATGAAGAAGGGTAAGACTGAGGGGTCCCTTCCCCATACGAGGGCCTGGAATAAGTATATCTTCACTAGAGAAGAAGGGGATGGCCCAGTCTTTTTCTCGTCTCGCAAGCCCTCGACGAAATCTGAGATAGAGCAGTTGATGGCAGATCACGGGACTGTAGACGCTGAAGATAGTGATGATCCTGAGGGGAACTTCTCGGTTTATCATTTCTTCAGGCAGGCCGAGTTCAAGCTGTCAGAAAAGGCGGTGTTAGCCGCTTTCCTGATGATATGGCTTCATGATTGTGTAGTCCCTGGTGGTTCAGGGTCTACTGAGAGAATAAGTCAGGATATGATACTTTCGGATGTAAAGCTGGCCTTCGGACGCCAACTTGCTCTGCTTCCAACGATGGTCTGTGCCATCCAACGGGGTTTGCGACACTTTATCGTGAACGCGATGACTTCCGATGGCAGAAACGATTTTGCTAGGACCGAGTTTCCTTTTCATTATCTGATGGAATGGCTGGTGCTGCATTGTCCCAGATTGATGAATGCCGGGCTGATGGCAAACTCCTTGGCGGGGGATGCCTTTCTTCGGAGATTCAAAGATGCAGATTGGACCATTACAGGAGTGCCCATTTTCAAGAAGACTTTGAGTTTTTTGTAGACCTATGAATTCTTCAGAGTGTCGCCTCCGTCTAGTAGTGGCCGTGCAGGAGACACCCTAGTAGATGTAGGAGCACTCACTACTAGCCTTCCTATTGGGGCATTTTGTTGGCTCTAATCCATCAGGCCTTCCCATCTGGTGTTCAGGTATAGGAACCATACTTTCCTGGAACCTTATTTGTCGAGTCGCTTTGCACAGCAATTCGGCTACAGCCAGCTTCTCATGGGCAATATTCCCAGCCCTCAGCTACAGTCGATAGGGAGTCTGATTGACGGGGCACGTACATGAGGCTAATATAATGCTGGATGTACGGGGGTAGTTTTTATTGTCACGATCTGTACCCGCTTTTCGGATACGAGTCCGTGTCTAAGTCCAGCCTACTCCGCAGTGTCGGTGGTAGAACGCTGTCTAGTATATACAAGTTACAGAAACTATATCCAACAAGGTAATCTAGATCTCATCCACAGAAAGTAAAGTCACATCCAAATCCAATAAATACAACTGAAATAAAGGACTAAATAATATAACTGAATTTCAAGTAGTTCAAGTCACGTCCGGTGGACACAAATCCACTACCAGTAGACGAAATAAAATAGGACAGGAATGATACAACTGAAACCAACTACGCTAACATCAACGCAATAATACCGTGATCTGAATGTTGGCTCAACACTGCTCGTCTCCACCTGGCTCAAGTGCGGCTAACCTGAAGAGATCATCAGGACCTCTGAGGACTAGCAAAATACATAAAATATGCCTACTAATATGACAGTAATTAACATGTATGGAGGATAAGAACGGTGCCAGAAAGATATCTAAAATATAGAAATGTAATACTAGACTTCGCTATCAATCAATCGATTAACCCCCCATAGCTTGTAGTACAATACAAGATACTCCCAATTTATAGTAGGTTTTGACTGTAGCACAATACAAGATACTCCCAGTCAAGATTAGCCAATTCTAATATCGATTTCCTCTCCTAAAGGAATTCAAGATCAAGTAGACACTTATAAACCGTAATACAATGCAAGATACTCCCAATTTATAGTGTCGCAAGTCAAGTCAATCAATCAATATCAAGGTAGAAGAATCTGCTATAGGTCGTAGTACAATGTAAGGTACTCACAATCTATAGTATGTCTCAACTGTAGTACAATGCAAGATACTCCCAGTTAAGATTAGTCAAGTCAAGAACAAGGTGTAGAACTGGCAACTCTATCATAAGACATGGTAACATGAAGAAGAATAATAGACAAGTAATATCGAATATCCTATACGTGCACGTAATCTAGAATAGGTAAGACAATCAAAGACATCAATCACAATATGGAAATCATGTGACAATATGGAAAGGAATACAATAGAGAGAGAAAAACAATGTAAATATTATATATGTTTGGCAAGGTATACTTTCCTGTAGTCCTGCGCTACGGATACAGGCCAGGTGTTGACTCAAAGTCCAAGTAACCTGTTTTGAATATATGAGATCAATAAATGATTTAAAACATCAAGCCAACTCTACTTATTTCTATTAGACCCCTGATTTCGTATTTCTATTTCCAGACATTGTCTACTTACCGATTATTGCCTCTAAGTTGTTTACCCAATCCCATGCTGACCTAATTCCTACTGTAAAACCCCTACATTTTTGTTATTATTATTTTTTATTATTATTTAAAAAGACTTAAAAATAAATTTTATGCAATTTATGATTTTTTTTATTACTATTAGAAATGACCTTAGCCATTATTGAGTTTTGTAGCACAAGGCGACCAGGAATTTTGGCACGGAAGACGTAGCGGTGTGCCTTGACTAGAGAAATAGCCATGCCATGGGAGGCCTACCCATAGTTTTGTCCAAACTAGGAAAACCTGGCCAAGTTGTACATTAACTCATTTAAATTATTTTAATTAAATATTATTTTATATATTGATTTTTAGATGGCCCAGTTTGTCCAATTCAGCCCGAACTGGGCCAGAACCAAATTTAAGCCCATGTAAGCAAGTAGTGTGACCAAATATGGCCATATGGGCATATTTTATGTATGTACAAATATTTTCTAAATTATTTTAGAATTTCATGTAAAATTTTTAATTTTTTTAACTATTTGTACAATTATTGGTATTTTATTATTAAATAATATTTTACAATATTTGTAAAATATTCTGGACCCGGATAAGGGTGTGCGGTATAAGTCCACCCATTGGGACGATTTTATTATTTTAATATTACTTAATTTATTTTGTGTAGATTAAATGAATATGTTCAAACTATTTAAATATTATTATTAGTTTGAGTTGGTTTACTGTGAATGGAATTTATATATATATGTAGATATATTTAAATATATTAAATATTGGATATGTGACATTTAAATTGTTATTTGGATTTTTAAATAGATTATGGTGTATATATATGGATATATATATAGTCAAATGGAGCGGAGAGCTCGTTCTCGAGCTCCGGCCGGAGCACCCATGCTCGCCACCCCCGTCTTCGTGGTCGGGTGGCCGGCCTGGCAGGCTCCGCCCCCGGACACGCTCCGCCATGGCGGCCCTCCGCCCTTCGCCGGTTGGCCGTCCCCCGCTTGGCCGCCCCTCCTCCTCCTGTGGGGATCTTCCTTCGCCGGAGTGTTCCCGATGGCCGCCAACTACCCCTACCTCAACCCCCCCTCCCCTCCTCCTAGGCGCCGTCGCCGGCGGTCTCGGTGTCATCGGCCGAAGCGCGGGAAGACTCCCTCTCCTCCCTCCAGCCTTGCTCCTCCTCCGGCCCCCTCTCACCTTAGCCCTCCGCCGGAGTCGACCCAGGAGCCTCCTAGCTTCCCCCCTACCATCCCAGCGGCCCACCCCCCCTCCCCCGCCGCTCCTTCAGCCGAGCCACCGGCCCCTCCGCAGGCGGCACACGGCTTCCTCTCCCTGCAATGGCCAGCTCCTGCCTTGCACTGGCCCCATCCGGCTTTCCTGGACGTACTTCGTCCATCGCCCTCCGACGGGTCAGGCGGTGCCTCCTCCCTCCCCCAGTCACCGTCGCAGACCACGCGAGAGCCTCTCCCCCTCCTCCGGTCTTGGCTCCCACCATGACGCTCCGTGGCGCCCGCGCTCTTCTCTCGGCGGCGGCGCCCACCACCTGCGTGCCCCACTCGTGGGCCATTGTGGCTGCGAAGCCGCCAGCTCAGTTCAGTTTCCCCACCGCGGCGACCTCGGTCCCTCCCAGCCTCCCCACCGCCGGTGGTTCCAGGAGGTCTCTCCGACTCCTGCATGAGGATCCCCCCCGCCGGAGGTAGATCCTCCCCCCGCTGGCCGGCCGCGCATCTCCCCGGTCGCCGTACGCCCCCACTACCCTTTTCTCTCCCCTCCCACCTTCCCTCTCCCCTCCGCCTCTTCCATCGCTCCCTGGCAGCCTCTTGGCCAGCCGCCGGAGCACCGTCCTCCGTCCCCTCCTGGTTCCCTCCGCCGGAGTCCCCTGACTCCGGGCCCAACCCTCCCCGGACTGGGCGCCCACCCCATCAGGGCATCCCCCGCCGATGCTCTCCGGCCCCCGCCTCCTACGTTGCCTCGCCGCTCCGTGTGCCGCACCGGCGGGGTGCTCGAGGCACCTCGTGCGGCACGCCCCCCCTCGTACAGTGTGTTGCCCCTTCGGGCTTTGAGCCCGTCCACCCCTTCGATTCGCGTGCCTTCGGGCAGCGCGATACTTCCCTAGGGCTTCGTGCCCCCAATCCAGAGGGCTGTGAGCCCACCCTGTTTTCATAATTTTTGAAATTTCGAATCTTCGAAATTTCGAAATTTTACTTTTAGTTATTTTGCGTTTTCTACATTGCTTACCAGAGCCTTTTTGTGTGTTCCGTCTCTGGCACTGTTTGTACTGCTCTTTTTGAGCCCCTTCATTTCTTCAATAAAATGTCTTTTCTGTAAAAAAAACAATATATATATATATATATATATATATATATATATATATATATATAGAAGGATAGGAAAAGAAGTTTAAAGAGTTTGGAAAAAAAAAAGATATGTGGTCGGCCCCACCATGTGGGAACCGACCACACATGTTAGCAAGCAGCAGCTAGTGCTAGCGCCCATAGAGTAATAAGCAAGCAGCAGCATGGTACGCCATGTAGAGGCCGACCCCCCCAACCCATTATATATATATACATATATATATATATATATATATATATATATATATATATAGAGTCAAAAAGAAAACCCTAAACCAATCCTCTCTCCCACCTTCCTCCTCCTCTCTCCTCCACCCTCGGCCAACCTCTCCCCTCCGCGAGCACAGCAGCACCCCGCGACGACGACAACAACAACAACAACAACAACAAACAACAGAATTTTAAAACAAGGTACCCAACTTCTCCGTTTGATTTCTCTCTCGATTTTAGTCCGTTTTTAGATCCGTAAATTCGTGTAGAAAGCCGACATGACCCTCTTCGACATCCCCCGGGTGGAGTTTGACACGCCATCCAACTTGCTCGCAAAATCGAGGCGAAGTTGGAGAAAAGCTACTTTTTGGAATATTAAAAACTGTTTTAAAACACCAACTTGTCGGCCACTTTTCTTTCTGTACAATAAGATTTTGTAGAAACTAATTGAAGACAGTCAAAGACAACATAACCAAGAATGTAACGCACCTTCTGGATTCATTTTTCATCTAGTGTGTAAAACGCTACACGTTGTTAAAGTTTCACGAAAAATTATAAATTCTGTTTTAAAAAATTAGAAAAAAAATGCCCCGATATGGCGTGCGCCCCGACAAACCGGGCGACGTGGTCGCGCACTATATGCATCGAAAGAAGCATATGGATGGTGTCGACGTGTGGGAACTGACGGAACCTGATTTCGTTGCATGTGCGCGACGAAATCAGTGCGTATCCGTCGAGATACCCCCGTATCGACCCCTTGCAAATTAAGTAACAACTTCATGTACACCCATCAATTCGCGACGAAACTTGCGCCCTTGGACTCAAAATATTTTTATGGTCCTGTATGCCAAGTTTGGTTCAATTCTGAGAAGGTTGATCGGGACGCTATTTTGGCGGGCCCACAATCCCACTCAATGGGCGATTTTGTGCACGGCCCATCGGAATCCAAAATTGTATATACCGTTGGGTTCGTCTCATCAAAACAAATCCATAGGCATGTAGTTTGACAACTTTAGAGACCGTAGGTTCTGGCGCACATTTCGGTGCAAAGCGGGTCCAACGACGGATATCGTTTTGACCCAAAATTACGATTTTGCCCCTGTTCCATAATTTAACTTTTAGACAGGCGTTGCCTAGGCTTATCTTTTATTCCAAACTCGTTCGTGATGTTTTTGCAGCATCCGGAGTCATCTGCAGGATTTGGCTTTTCTTGCTTTATTTATTTGCCGGTTCGAGCTACTGGATTATTCCCTTTTGCACATAACCTCAGGCAAGATACCCTGCCATTATACTGTTTATATTCAGTCTACATTTTATTAAATATCACTGTTCATTTTTCTAGTTATTACAGTCCTTGATTTACTACATGCTCAGTAATTATTAGTTTACTTTGTTACTATCCTTTGATTGCATATGAACCTAGAGTTAGGGGACTACCATTTGTAGTGTATTGCATATGCCTCGACACAGTTGTACCACGAGGATGTGTGAGACGAGTAGCATGTAGAGGTCCTTGCATATGGGCTGATCCCCCATGTGCATGCGTTAGGACTAACTACTAATAGAGACATGTTAGAAGAATTAGCAGTTAGTAGAGGTATGTGAGACATGGATGTGACTCTGTTAAGCATTGGGTGGGAAGAACAGTTCCTTAATGTATGGGTCCTTTATGCACTTTCCTATTACTGATCCTGCTGGCCTCTGACATTCGAGGAATGTTATGCTTTGAGGTCCCTGGTATCCTGATGGGACCATACCTGAGATTACTGCCCCTGAGCCAGATGCCCATGCGTTGGAGGTTTGTTCTTAACTGCAAGAACAAAGTAGTACGGTTAGATTACCTTATTGTTGTCTTGTCACTTTTTTTTTTGCGGCATGTTTTGTATTCAGTATTTATGGTATGTTCTTTCTGTATCTTGTTACGTCCCTCTGAGGACCTGGTTATCTCTTCAGGTGTGTGCTTCTGCGATATTGCCGGTGTTCTAGCCGAGGCCGTGATCTTCTCTATCCGTTCGAAGATGATTGCACTTTGCTCGTCTTGTTACTTCATCTATTCATTATTGTACATTTTATTTGAGATAGTTGGTAGTGGACCTTGTCTCCGCCCAACTTTTGTACAAATTATAATTCTGTGTTGATTCCTATTTTATATTTGTTCTTTTATTGTGGATGAGATTAGTATTATGGATTACTGTATTTCAAAGCTTATGTGTACATACGATGGTTCCATATGTTGGAGTATACTTCGTATGTATGCAGCTGGCAAGGATACGTACCTAGTCCTAAGTATTTTAGGACTGGGGCGTTACATGTTTTTATGGTGGCCCATGCAGGTCAAGTTTGTCACTTCGGTTACGTTACTGTACCGATGTGAGCCTGCAACATAGGATTAGAATCTAGGAATCTCATCCATACAGCTTTACCTCTTCCCTTGGCTTCAAATTCCGAACTCTCGTTCGACTTCCTTGAATTGCATCTTGTTTGATTCCATTCTACCGTTGATTCTTATTTTCGTGCTTAGTGTCAACTATGAAGATGACTACACTAGTATATGCTTGTTGGTCAAACACATGGCTAGAATGGTTATATTGGCAATTGGAATACATTTAAGACTCTAATTGAGTTGAAATGGCTTTTTTTTTAAAAAGTGTGATTTAATGATTAGTAATTTGTAAAGTAGGATTTTACCAAGGAAAGTTTTAATCTGGAGATTTCTAAATAGTAAACACAATAGGATTGATACTGCAGGAAGAAAAAAAATAGCTAGAATCTTTATACCATTGATTTAAGAAATTGATTTGATTTTTGAGTTTTGATATTTATGAATTATGGAGTTATAATTGTACATCTTTGAACAAATATAAAATTGATTTAGTTTTTTTTTTAGTTGTGATATCTATGATTTATTGGGTTATAGTTAGACACCTTTGAAGAGTTATAAATTGGGTTTGAAAATGATCTTAGATTTCAAATATGGTTGTAGAAATTATTTAAATTTGCGTCGTACAACTTGCAATTTTTGTGTTTAGTAAAATTTGAATTTTAAGTGGAAATAATGATGGTAAATTTTGGTTTAAAATATTTGAAAGTTATGAAAACGATTTTTGAGAATTTTTATTTTAAATTGTGTCCTATGATGAAGGATTTACAAATCTATTTACATTTTTGTTTTTTAAAAAAATAATAAATAATTTTTATGACTAACAAGATTTTTGAAAATTTAGTTTAATGTTGGATTGCTAGTATTACTAATTTTTGGAAAAAAATAAAAATAAAATAAAAATATATTAATGATGTGATAAGGTTGTTTTGATTGATCAAATAAAGTTACCATTTAAAAGTTGCAATTATGTTGGAATGACTTAGTATGAATAGAAGTTATAATTGATGAGTGCATAAAAATATTGAGCTAAAAATTTGAGATTGTTTTATATGTACTAGAAATTTTTATCTGGGAGCTATTAATTTTTGTAGAGTTTTTAAGTTATGATTGATTATGGATATTTTATATGTAAATTCATGATTTATGAACTCTTGAGTTTAAAAGTTGAATTGAAAATGTAAAAATTTTGAAAAAGTCAGTAGTAACATGAAAAAAAAAAAATTTGCTTTGAGATTTATGAAAGTGATTTAAAAAAATTTCATGATAAATTTGAACGGCTTGGAGTGAATATAAATTTTGGTGGTTTATTTTTGAAAATTTTATTAACTTTTGGAGGAAACTTGAGTTAAAATTTTAATGGTAGGCCATCAAGATAGCTCTAATAAGATAGATGTACTCCACACTAATTGCCATATCACTCATGACCATGATAGTAGTATGTACACAAGTGTTGTTAGTCATCTACCAAACTATGCGACTGTATCCCAATCTTGACTTACTCGACCTTTCCTCGTGACCTACTAACCGTTTGCGGATTGAATAACGAATTGATCGCTCCTTGGCTGTATTCATCTAGAAGACTATCTTCTCACTAGAACTGTGTCCCTAAATTATTATTTTACTGGATTCCTTAAATAAATTTTATCTCATGATTTAATTTGATCTCCTTTATTTTTTTTGCATAAATTGTCACCCCATGAACTCCCACTTTCTATTTTTGATCTTTTGGCGTCCCTTACCGTGACTTGGATATTAGGAGTACAACACTAGACTTTTTCTTCCAACAAATTTTATATGTAAGACCTAGATGGGCACACCTTCATGTAGATATATCATGTCCCACAAAAATACGTCTCCTTGTACTCTATTTCTTGATATGACTTTATGGTCAAAATGGCCAAACTATAACCTCTACATTGACACCAAAATACTTCATAACTTCAATTAGAGACCCAACCTTGACTCAATCCCTTTGACCCGATATGTGAATATGTTCTACTAAATTCCTTAATGCTTAACTTGTGCATTACGTTGATTACTTGACCCATTGTCTCGTCACACTACTAGTTTAATTCCTGTAAGTTGGGTAGAATACCTCACAACCCATCAAACCCTTTGTCCTTGTGACCCATATTGATAAGTTTACTTAGACTATGGAATCTGAAGGATTCTAACCCATTTAGCCAACCAAGCCATAATCAAGCAAACACTAGGACGATTGCATAGGCCCCAAACTTCGGGCAAGACTCGATTTTAAAAGATCTTTGACTAATTAAATTCCTTCATCACTACCTCCCTTACTTATATTTTGACCATCTTATGCTGCTAATTAGCCTCAGTTTTGCAAGCTTATTTCTTTACCAAGCTTGATCATGACATATTTTATTGGGTGCACCCACTAACAATTATCTAATCAGAACCGGTGCATGATGGTCTGATCAACCTATTGCACTTTGGTTCGCCTTCGTATATTATTCTACGTGGATGGAGACACAGCTAAACTTGCCTTAGAGTCTCATCCGCGATAGCCTTGGAAATTCTATTTTGAATTGTTTTCGTCGCCTATGAACCTCATGTTCATACTCAATAGCATCGTCTTTGAAACCTTTATTGTTCTTGTCTTTTACTTATTCTAGGAAGACAATGCACTGTACTAGATAGATCGATCTAAGGTATCACGTTTAGTTGCCCTATCAGTAATATATACACGAAATGTAGATAGCCACCAACTGACTCATGTGGCTATATCCTCGCCTTTAACTACTCCTCATTTCCTCAGCCCTAGAATTGTTATCGTTCCCTTCCAATTATTCTTGAGCACTCGAGAATGATTCTAATCGTTCACTTAAATCAAACTCTCAACCAAGACGATTAGTATATATCCAGTTTTCTCTCAAGGAACCATATCTCCCAAATGTCTAATTATCCTCTTTGATCTACTAAATTATCACTATTTTTCTTCGGGTTATCAAATTTTGTCACCTTCATTAGCAACCCTTATTCAATTTCATAACCCTGATGTGTTTTCGGATATATCGAGTTTCCAATTTTCTAATGTATGGTTTTGTTGAACATCGTTTCATCGCCTCCTCCAAAATTTAATTGTATTTTGGTATTGACGAACTCTTCATGTTCCTCAACCCTATCTACCCTATTAATACTAAATTTCGAGGACAAAATTCTTGTAAGTTAGGTAGGATGTAAAACCCCTAAATTTTTATTATTATTATTTAAAAAGACTTAAAAATGAATTTTATGCAATTTATTATTTTTTATTATTATTAAAAATGACCTTACCATTGTTGAGTTTTGTAGAACAAGGCGACCATAAATTTTGGCACGGAAGACGTAGCGGTGTGCCTTGACTAGTGAACTAGCCATGCCATGGGAGGTCTAGCCATAGTTTTGTCCAAACTAGGAAAACCAGGCCAAGTTGTGCATTAACTCATTTAAATTATTTTAATTAAATATTATTTTATATATTGATTTTTAGATGGCCCGGTTTGTCCAATTCAGCCTGAACTAGGTCCGAACCAAATTTAAGCCCTTACAACTGCTACTGTCTTTGACTATGTAATTAGCCTTTACATACCTGTGTGTTCACCCTCATCACTAACACAAAGCACCCTCTCAAAACACACACTCTCAAACTATACATATCCTTATATATATATATATATATATATATATATATATACATATATATATATACATATATACATATATATACATATATATATATATATATATATACATATATATATACATATATATATATATAAATATATATATATATATATATATATATATATATATATATATATATATATATATATATATATATATATATATATATATATATATATATATATATATATATAAAAAAAAAAATATATATATATATATATATATATATATATATATATATATATAAAAAAAATATATATATATATATATATATATATATATATATGCATATCTATATGAGACACCACTTAACATCACAATAACTGAAACAAGACTAATAAGTAAGCCCTTACCCTTTTAACTAATGAATAGTCCTGTATGGGACTGAACTGGATAGTATTCCTGGACTGAACAAAATACAAATAAGGACTGAATGTCATTAGTTCAAGGGTTGAACTATTGGAACCAAAGTGGACTGAACACATATATTAGGGGCTGAGCAAGTACCTCCTGGACTGAACAAATCAAAGAGGGGACTGCTCTAAGATGCAGGACAAACACCATAAAATATGGAACTGAATAAGAGCCTCTAATGTCATACCGAATTAGTATCCCACCGAAACCTGTTCATGTGTGAACATGGACTGAAACTCTAATGAGATAGACTGCAACGTGGTATTGCCTATATGCCTACAACCAATTTTCTTAACTGAGATTTCGTTTGCAGCCTGCTATAGGTCAGTCTACCAGAACATCGATGTGTAATTGCTACCTCCTGTGTCTGATGCATGATTAGAAGACTGATGTATCAGTGAGTAACTGATATTTAGTACCACTGTTACATTTCCTATACTTACCTGTTACCTGGGTTGCACACATATAGGTAGGGGTATGATCATACTACAGATTACGGTTCATTCAATGGAACCCACATGTCAGTTGCTAGGCATTCTACTGTCGCACCCTGGTATCAATATACTCTGGTACCAAACGGATACCTAACTACACTAGTCAATTTTGCTGATACAATAGGTGAAACCTTTCTACACATAAATCTACAACTTTTGTTAGATGATAGGTTTATCTAGTTACTGACACACATCCTATTAAGGTTAATCACGGCCTCATGGGGCAGGGATGCTTCATGTCATGCTTAAGATATAGCTATTAGACACTCTCATAATTCACCTACGGGAATGAGGTGACCTGAAAAAGCATCAGGCTAGAGTATGGGAGGTCCAATAGTCCATTTAAACCAATTAGTTCTCTTAACTGATACCTTGTGGCTCAATACTTTAATGTATCTCGCTGGTTATGCAACCCGCTACATTAGCATTATCTCCAATCAATGCGTTTGTGTGTTCATAACTTATTTGGTTGTATGAGTATCATAGGTAATAAAGTCATCATCTGGGCTTTTCCCTCATCAACTGAAACATTTAGCCCCCATCCTCTAATGTTGATGGCCAAGCACAGCTTTTTCAGGATTTAATTTGACCCAATAGTACTGATCATGTAACTAAACAAAGAAAATTGCTTGGGGTACTTCCTCAACAAATACTGATCAAAATATTGGAATGGCATTATTCAAAAATAGCGATAAATTACTAGAATACCGGAAAGAAAGCCTACTGATTAGCATCAATATTCAGACAGAAGATGTTACCTTTGAGATAAATAACAGTTTCACTTGCATCATTTTATGCCTTTCATATTCAATAGATAAATCATATTACTTCTTTCTCTAACTTATTTTAGTTGTCCAAATCTCCTTGTTACATACTAGCTTACCATTTGCAATTTTTCCTGATACACGAGATGAATCCCCAATCCTGGACTAGTTCCCAGTCACGATTGACCCTACACACCTATGATGGATCCCCTGCTCCTAGGCATGACACATAGATATTGCCACACTTTGTGCTCGACTGAACCCAATTGATGTCAGGTATCCAACACATATTCAGAGTGCTCCCCCCCAAGTCTGTTAATCCTCTTAGTAACAAGGTAAGTGAATTCCTCTCTAGGTTCGAGTCTTCTACTGATGCTAACACTTTAATGATGTCGAAGGGTAATTTATGTATCTTTTGACACAAACAAAGAATGTATCGGGTCCATCCTTGATCCTCTGTTCCTGACATTCAATTAATACATCTACCCATACCCATCATAATGTATGAACCACATCAGTTGTCGATTGATAGATGTGGAATACACATAGACATATAATCAGAAGATGAATAGCTAACGGCTTTGAACAGATAAACTAAGATCTACAACAGTGACCAGTTGTTACCGCAACTTCAATATGATTATGGAATAGTTCCCATCATCTAATGGTAGAGAGAAGTGGTATCAGATGCATACACTCTGGAAACAGTACAGTATCCCTACTCGACTCCAGGAACCCTGTTCTCAGAACATAGGCTGATTGAACCCTCTTAGATATTAAAGCAATACCCATGTTATAGTTGAACTAGATTCTTGATTTAGCATGAAAACAAGGATTTAAGGGTTGATAGCAAGGGTATCTGTTAGCGAGGAGTCGAAAGCCCTGCTCTGGGATTCCTGGCGGCCAACTCTACGAGTGGAAAACAGGAATAGGTAGGGTTTGGAGGAAGGGTGAACCGAGGGTCCTGCCTATATTTATACATAAAATCGATAAATCGAAATCGAGTTTAGATCAAATCTCACGATTTGAATCCAGGGGGGAGTTCAATCTGTTGCCTAGCCGTTCACTTTGAAATGTTGGAATTTCACTAAGCCCCCTCCCTAATCTGATTTTGCAAATATGGCCTCCCCTCTTCACAAAACTAAGTCCATGTTATATATATACACATGTTCCCTATAAATAAAACCTCTATAAATGGAATATGTTAATTTAGAAAAAAAACACAAAGCCAAAATCATTATTTAGGTCAATTAGTTAATAAAAAAATTGATTTCAAAACAGAATAGGGGTTTACATTTACCCTGCTAGAAGATAAGCCTGACACCCACATGCTCTTTGTTGCTACCAAGTTCTATATTCAGGTCAATACCCTTAATTCTCGGTATAACCGTGAGCAAAATTTAATATCGGGGACTAGGTTTGCCCCTTCTCTTGCTGATATAGGACGAGTGCGCGCAATAGGGGGTTACAGAAAGGAAGGTGTCGCACCCACAGTTGAGCCGGCTGTAGTGCCACAGCAGAGAGTTGTTCTTGAGGAGCCTATTGTTGCAGCACCTCAGAGAGAGGATACTGAAGAACCTCTTTCTGACATTCCTCATAAGAGGAAAGCTTCCACTGAGCTGGTTCCATGCCCAAAAGGAAGAAGGTTTTTATTTCTAGAGGGAGAAAGAAGGTCGTGGACGTGAGTGCCGGCTCACCTCCTCCCAAAAGATCTTCTTGGCAGACGGCGTTGCGAGCCGTTACCATTCGGGAGGTAGATCCCCTCCTAGACTCCGTAGCCATTTTGGTCAAACCATTAGGAGTTTTCTAACCATTGCGTTTGTCCTTTGCGCAGGACATTGAAGTCACGACTGCGGCAGGTGCTTCTTCGTCTGAAGAGGTGGACATGACAACAGTGTCCCCTACTCACCCTCAACCGATGGACGAGGGCGGTTCTTCTTCCGTTTTAAGGCTTGAGCGACGGGATGATCAGGGCGAAGGCCCAGACCATGACGGCAATCAAAAGATCAGTCCCTTCTATGACATTTCTTTGGGGGATATGTCTGCGATAGGAGCTATGATAAAGGACTTGGATGAAAATCAAGTCCAATCGGCCTATCCTCCTACGGGTATGTTATCTTTGCGCCTCTCTTCGAATAAGATTTTTCGACTTCGATTTTGTGTACTCCACGTAAGGCTGACTGCCATTGTATATTCCCTTGTAGACAAGGAAAAGGCACCACTCATAGAGATAGCCCAAGGCATTGGGGGAGAAACAGAGGTTGTTCCCAGCCACTCTAAATTTGCTGGTATGGAAGGAGCTGTTAGTGAGCAGGTATCGGCTGCAAAAGGAGAGGTTGAATAGCCTACTGAGGGGGTTGTTGCTGAATCTGCTCCCGGTCCAGTTGGGGTCGTGGAAGATACCCGACCTGATGCTGCTCGAGGCCTTGATATTATTCTTCTTAAACAGCCTGGGCCTGCTCTTGGTTTCTATGGAGCCAAGACCGTTGACTTAGCCTAAATTGGCACTGAGCATGCTGAAGGTACGAAATTACAACTCTTTCGCATTCCCTCCTTTTTTTTGGTTACTGATGCATATATTGTTTTCTTGTCAGGTTTGGCTTCTTGTCAGGCATCTCTTCCTGGAGCGGAAGAACCTCATCAAGCTTTCTTCCCGACGACCTCCACTGAAGACGACGAGATGGCACCGGAAGTCATCAAAGCTTTCTATTCTGTCCTGAAAGTAAAGCTTCCTAGAATCCTGAATCAGAACGCCACCTTTGGCCCTATGAAGGCTATTGCTGAATGCCAAGTGGCAGCCCTTGAGAGCATCGCCGGCTATGAAGAGCGGCCTAATGCTCTAAGGAAGGTTCTGAATGATCTGGAGGGTCAGGTGGCCAGATTTTGGGATGCCAAACAACGGAGCCCGATGTCGCTATTCCGTGCAGAAGACAAGGCTTTGATCGCGGCTCTCGCGGAGTAGGAGGCTACTTTCCCGGCAAGGAAGGATGCCCTCGTTCAAGAGATCAGTGAATTGGCTGATCAGTATAGGCAGTTCAACGCTACGAGTGAGGTACGTGCTGCTTCGAAGAATAAGATGGCTGTGTAGATTACTGAGAAATATAATCATATTGCGCAGATCCAAAGCGAGATTGCTCAACTGGAGGCCAGCTTGAGGACAGCGACATCTGAATAGGAGGACTATTTGGCTCAGGCTGCCATGACCGCTACAACTTTCGACCACTTAAAAGAACAGCTGGTGAAGTTGGAGGGAGAGCACATGAATCTGATCTCCTTCCAAGATGAAGCTGCTCGTCAAGAAGAGGCGTGCCGCTGTGCTACCGCAAAATCCGAAGCCAAAATTACAGCTCTAAGGGATAATATCAATCGATTATGTATCCCATAGATTTTTTGTTTGTAACTGTTTCTTTTTTAGCCGTCAAGACTCTTGTATTTTTTTTTTGTCTTTTGATAAACGTTTAAATAAAGAATCTTTTGGCTTTCAAAATTCATGAAATGAAGTTTTGCGAAATATCAGAACTAGAGGTAATGTGGACATAATAAGGATATTTTTGGTGGGTATTTCGCTGGGGAATTTGATGTTGACCTATTATCCGCTTTATATTCAGGGTTCTTGAATATAGATAATAAGTTGAACGAAGCTACTAATAGAGGTAATATGGACGTAATAACATAGGATGTTCTATATCTGACCAGAGGTAATATGGACGTGAAAGGATATATAACATTAGGTAGGAGTGGATAATTCATAGGTAATATGGACGTGATTATCCTTGATGAATATTTTTCTCAGAGGTTATATGGACGTGGCAAAATGTTTCTTAATCATTCCACTGGGAAAATAATTATCGGAAAACAATTCAGAGATAATAGGGACGTGACTTGTTTTTCGTCAAACTGAGTTTGGGCAGAGTTAAAAACGAAAATGATTCCACTGGGGAATCTTTTTAGAGGACCTATTATCCATGGCGTATTCAAGACTCTTGAAATACGGATAATAGTTAGATAATTTTTTGAATCACATAAACATTGTACTGTACATTTACATGACTAAAAAAATGTGAACATTGTTTACAAAAGGATACACATAATATTTTTTCAGGAACTTGCCGTTGATAGGCATCATGAGCAAGTCACCATCAGGCTTGGTTAATAGATATGCACCGTTAGAATACATTGATTCTATAACGAAAAAACCTTCCCATTTAGGCTAGAATTTTCCTTTTGTCTTGTGCGTCATAACCATTGGTCTTCTCACTGCTAAGACTAGATCACCAACTTGGAAGATTCTTTCCTTCACCTTTTTATTGAAGGCTCTGGAAAGGCGTGCTTGGTATAGCTCAATACGCTGCTGAGCTAATAAGCATTTTTTTGTCTAGTTCTTCGATCTCCTGTAGTCGCAGACGGTAGCTTTCTTCGGTAGTCAACTCACTGGCTAAGGCTACTCGAAGAGAAGGAATCTGGACTTTTAGGGGAAGAACTGCTTCGCTCCTATAAACCAGAGAGAATTGTGTACTGCTTGTTGGAGTCCGGACCGTTGTACGATAGGCCCAGAGACATTCGTCGAGCTTCTCATTCCAATCGCGCTTGTTTGAAGACACAAACTTCTTGAGAAGTTTAATGATGTTTTTATTGAAGGCTTCTGCTAATCCATTAGCCGCTAGTTTGTAGGCAGTAGAGGCTACATTCTGAATTCGATTCTTATTGCAGAACCGATAAAATACATAGCTCGCGAATTGTGGACCATTATCATGGATGATCCTGCGAGGTAGGCCAAAGCGATAGATAACGTGATGTTTGATGAAACTGATCACATTCGACGTCTTCACTTCAATGAGCGGTATAGCTTCCGCCCATTTGAAAAAGTAGTTGGTTATAGCTAGGATGAACTGATGTCCTTTAGAAGATGGCGGGCTGATTGGGCCTATGACGTCCATAGCCCAGGCTTTAAAAGGCCAAGATGCTGCCGTCGGGTGTAGAAACTCCGAAGGTTGATGAATGAAGTCGGCGTGGAACTGACAAGCCCTACACTTCTTTACATATTCAACAGCATCTGCTATCATCGTGGGCCAATAATAACCCATTCGTCTGAGGCAATTTTATAATTTGGGGCCTGGTTCATGTGTACCACAAACTCCGTCGTGAGCCTTCCGGAGTGCATGTTTGGCTTCTTTGTCTGATAAACATCGTAATAGTAGCCCGTTGTAAGAGCGTCGGTACAGTATTTTGGTAGCTATATCATAGTAAAATCTGAGGGATCACCTTTGGACAGATACTACTTCTTTTGGGTCCTCAGGGAGGATTCCATAGATAGCGTAGTCTGTGAAAGAAAATCTTCAGTCTTTAACATCGACGTTTGTTTCCGTTGTATAACTGTGATGAATATGCAAAGCATCTTTTATACAGAATAGTTCTCGACCAGACACTGTGATCGACTGCTGAGTATTGGTAGGGACAGTCAGGGAAGCAGCGAGACCGGCTAAAGCATCTGCTTCTATATTTTGTAGTCGAGGCACGTGCTCGATGAAGAATCCAGCGGAAGTAGACAACAATTCGATTGTCGCTTTGTGATATGGGATGAGATCTTCGTGACGAACTTCATAATCCCCTCGGACCTGACTAACTATTAGCTTGGAATTGTCGTAAGCTTCTTGATAGTCAACTCCCAATTGTTTTGCCAGTTGAAGGCCGATCAATAGGGCATTATATTCGGCCATATTATTGATGCAGGATTCCACGAGAGAATATGCACGATGTATAACCAGATGGTCGGGCGACACAAGCACGATGCCTACTCCGGCCACGATATTTCCTTTAGGTCTTGTTTTTGATGCACCGTCAAAGAACATTCACCAAATAGGGATTTCTTCAGTTGCGGTGTTAGACTCTACTACTTAATCGAGGATTTCGTCGTAGAGTTTGGAAGATTCTAGCACCGGATGAGCTACTAGGAAATCAGCTAACGCTTGGCCTTTTACTGCCTTCTGAGGGACGAACAACATATCATATGGAGTCAACAACATTGCCCATATAGCTAAACAGGAATTAAGAGAACCCGATTTAGTCATGAGTATTATGAGAGGATTGACTTTAGATATGATGTGGATAGTCTGCACAGACATATAGTAGCGTGTCTTCTGGATAGCAAATACCAGTGCAAGACATTCCTTTTCTACAGGTGTGTATCTGTGCTTGGCACCCACCATTGTGCGGCTGAGGAAGTAGATTACCTGTTCATGGCCGCCTTCATTCTTCTGAACTAATATGGCGCCAAGGGAATGGTCCATAGCGCGGACATATAGTAAGAAGGGCTTCCCCATTATTGGACCCACCAATACTGGGGGGTTTGTGAGATACTTTTTGATGTCGTCAAATGCGCGTTGACATTGTTCAGTCCAGACGAAAGATACGCCTTTCTTCATAAGCTGAGTAAACGGTTGACACCTTCCAAAAAAGTTCAAAATGAATCGTCTGATGTAGGCTAGCCTTCGTTGAAGTCCGCATAGCTCTTTGAGATTTCTTGGGGGATGTATATCGAGGATGGCTTTCACTTTCTCTGGGTCAAGATGTATACCCTTTGAAGTGATAATGAAACCAAGGAACTTACCGCTGGAGACTCCCAGAAAAGACTTCACTACAACAAAAAGACCTATTAATGACGCTTGATAAGTGGTTCTCATGACGGATGATGTGGAAGCGTCATTAATGTTCAACAAGACTAGAATCTATGACGGTTTACATTAAAGACGTTATTGATAGTGCTCCAGTGATACGAACGTTATAAAAAAAGTACAAAAATTTAAGTCGAAACCTCGACTCCCCCGTAATTCTCCCGCACTTAAGAAAAATTCTAAACCCTCTCTCTTTCTCCTTCTCCTTCTCCTCCCGCTCCCCAACTCCCCTCAGCCCACTCCCCGCTCTCCAACTCCCCTCAGCCCGCTCCCCGCTCCCCAAATTCCCTCAGCCCGTTCCTCGCTTCCCTCGGTTACAGACTACACCGCAGAGGGAAGGTTGTCACCGGCGTAGCCTTCACCACCGGTTTGTCCTAAAATCTCGATCATTGCTTATTTTATGACCTAAATTAAAAAATATCCTAATTTTTTACAACCATACATGCATCCATCTCTCCAAAATTAGGGTTCTTAATTTTAGGGTTTCCCGACGTCTCCGTCCACGTCGGCGATGATCCAAAAAGGGCTGCATCATCGTTGACTTCTCTTGATTAAGTGAGTGATTTTAATTTGGATTTTTTCCCTAAAAAAAGATTTTATTGGGAGTGTAATTTTTTCCCTAAAAATTAGGGTTCTTAATTTTTGATTTGGATTTTTTTCCCTAAAAGGGTTCTTTGATTTTTTTTCTGTTTGTTCTTGTTCAAGGGAGTGTAATTACATTTGGGGAGCCGAGTTCGAAGCCTCTCCACAGTTGCAGTCGTGACCCGGCGAGGCGCTGTGCGTGCCTGCGAGCCGAGTCCGAAGGCTTCCTTCGGATTCCGACACCAAATTCTGGGATATAAATTCTAAACTCTTGATTGATTTCAGTTTTTGGGTTTATTTTGTTTGTCGATGATGTTGTTGGATCTCGATCCCTATATAAAAAGGGATTTATTTTGTTTATTTTGTTTGTCGATGATGTAGCCTCTCCACAGTTGCAGCCGCGACCTGGCGAGGCACTGTGCGTACCTGTGAGCCGAGTCCGAAGGCTCCCTTCGGATTTCGACACCAAATTCTGGGTTATAAATTCTAAACTCTTGATTTATTTCAGTTTTTGGGTTTATTTTGTTTGTCAATGATGTTGTTGGATCTCGATCCCTACATAAAAAGGGGTTTATTTTGTTTGTCGATGATGTTGTTGAATTTATACACCAAATTCTGGGGTATAAATTCTAAACTCTTGATTTATTTCAGTTTTTGGGTTTATTTTGTTTGTCGATGATGTTGTTTGGCTTGACCATCCTACGATTGTCTTTGTTTGTGAAGCGGAAATGATCTTTAGATCATGTTCGGTTCTTTACTTGCTGTTGGATCATTTTCGGTTTCGGGTTACCTAGCTGCTGTTGGAATTATTTGTGATGGATGCATTGTTGGTTTGGATTTCTTGTATAAATTGTTGCTTGGGTTCTCCTTCCTATACTTGTTGTGGGATGTTGGTTTAGGTTTTCCTTATTATACATGTTTGGTTGGGAAAGATTTCTTTGCTGTAGGAGATGTTTTGCTATTTGGATTAAAATTGTTGGTTGGGTATCTATTATGCATGATGGGTTTAGCTTGGTACTGTGGGTGTTTTTGTTGGGAGCTTTTCGATATAAATCACATGCAGGTATATATTAGTTGGGAGTATTTCTATTTCGGGATTGACATCTCCATTAGCATGCATGCGTCGTTGATTTTGGGACTACGTCCACTATGCCATGCCTGGATGTTTTACTTCATTTGTCGGTTCTGGTTTTTATTAGAGTACTCTGATATTCTTTGTGTTGATCGTTCGACCAAATGAACCAAAGCATTGCAGATCGTATCAGATACATTGGCTCCGTGTCGGGACGTGTCCTATACGTATTATGGCACGCTAGTACAGCAGATGATGATTGATCCTTATCTGAGACATCTTATATATCTTATTTCATTTCTTGTCGTTGTCATAGTTTGTACGTTGGTACTGTTGGGTTGTTCATTCTGGGTGCAGGTACGCTCGTGTTTGTACGAGTCGATACTGGACACGGATGTGAGGATACCTTCATGTCGATAATGTAGCCTCTCCACAGTTGCAGCCGCGACCCGGCGAGGCGCTTTACGTGCCTGCGAGCCGAGTCCGAAGGCTCCCTTCGGATTCTGACACCAAATTCTGTGGTATAAATTCTAAACTCTTGATTGATTTTCGTTTTGGGGTTTATTTTGTTTGTCGATGATGTTGTTGGATCTCGATCCCTACATAAAAAGGTTTTCGATCGACTGATACGTGTTGGGTTCGATTTTGGCTTGACGATCCTACGATTGTCTTTGTTTGTGAAGCGGGAATGATCTTTAGATCATGTTCGGCTCTTTACTTGCTGTTGGATCATTTTCGGTTTTGGGTTACCTAGCTGCTGTTGGAATTATTTGTGATGCATGCATTGTTGGTTTGGGTTTCTTGTATAAATTGTTGCTTGGGGTCTCCTTCCTATACTTGTTGTGGGATGTTGGTTTAGGTTTTCCCTATTATACATGTTGGGTTGGGAAAGATTTTTTGCTGTAGGAGATATTTTGCTATTTGGATTAAAATTGTTGGTTGGGTATCTATTATGCATGATGGGTTTAACTTGGTACTGTGGGTGTTTTTGTTGGGAGCTTTTCGATATAAATCACATGCGGGTATATATTAGTTGGGAGTATTTCTATTTCGAGAATGACATCTCCATTAGCATGCCTGTATCGTTGATTTTGGGACTACGTCCACTATGCCATGCCTAGATGTTTTACTTTATTTGTCGGTTTCGGTTTTTATTAGAGTACTCTGATACTCTCGGTTTTTCGATATAAATCATAGACTCTAAAATTGGCAGACTCTAAAAGTGGGTTTTTTTTTTCTTTTTCAGGTTTTGCTATACGTACATGTGCTATGGACAGTCTTCATGTGACCAAGTTGAAGCGTTATAAGTGTGCTTCTTCGCTACAGTATCTGTAAGATTTTTGATGTCGATAGTTTTGATGTAGCTAAAGTGTACTCTATATTGGATACTCTATATCTTTTGAGAAGATGTATATAATGAAATGGAGAAATGTAGAATGGTAGCTAAAATACTTTATTTTGAGACAATAAAATGGAGAATGGTACTTTATATTACATTTTAATGCTTTGTTGTGAATATGGTTCAAAGTGGTTGTTTTCGAATTGAATTGAGCAGCGTTTGGAATGTATAACATGCAGTATAGAGCGTTATAAATGTGATACAACGACCATATACAACGGTTTTTCATAACTATCCATAACGCTTTGAAAATAAAACGTAGCAGAAATTCAACCTATTAATGACGGTTTTGGATGAATTATCTATAACGCTTTTAAAAACATTTATAACACCCGATCTGATAACGCTTGGACTGAGAAAAAAAAGCATCATAGTTTACAATTAATGACGCTTTTTAGCCATCATTAAAAGGTATTTTTGTTGTAGTGCTTGGTTGGAATCATCTTGAGTTGGTGTGCACGCATTAGTTCGAATACCATTCTCAAGTCTTGGAGGTGGTTGCCCTTGAGACGACTTTTAAATGCGATATCATCTACGTAGCATTCCACTGTTTTGTGCAAATGATCACAAAAAATTGTGTTCATAGCTCGCTGGTATGTCGCCCCTGTATTTTTTAATCCGAAGGGCATCACCGTATAGCATTATACCCCCAACGGTGTTCGAAAAGATGTGTGCTTCTCATCGTCGGGGAACATCTTGATCTGGTTGTAGCCTGAGAACCCCTCCATGATGTATATCTGCTCAAAGCCGTATGTAGTGTCGATCATTACGTCGGTAATCGGTAGAGGGAACTTATCTTTCGGGCATGTAGAGTTCAAATTATGGTAATCGATACAGACTCGAACTTTAACGTTCTTTTTTATGACTGGAATAATGTTAGCGACACAGTCAGGGTATTGTTCTTCACAAATGAATCCACTTGCAATAAGCTTCTTGACTTCATTCTCGATGGCCTCCATGATATCTGGTCAGAATCGTCGTTGTTGCTGCTTCACTGGCTTAGCTTTAGACAAAATATTTAGGCGATGCATAGCAACTTTAGGGTCCAAGCCTGGCATGTCTTCATAGCTCCATGCAAAGACGTCAATGTATTCTCTTATAAGCTGTATAAGAGATTGTCGTTCATCGCCAGATAGACTTTTGCTGATGAAGAATGGTTTAAGAGATGATTCATCTCCTAAATTGACTTGGACGACTTCGTCTTCAGTAGGTGGTTCACGTTGTTCGAAACGTAACTCCTACCTAGTATCCATCTTTTGAGGCCATTGTTCAAGTTTGATCTATTGGACATCTTCTGCAATTTGGTCAACTAACACCATGTTGACGGACAAAGTTGCTTTGAACATGTCTCCAATGCTGGAGTCCGAATCCCAGAGGCAGGAATCAGAAGAATGAGAACAACAATCTGCTTCGACGTTTGATCTTTCAGGGGTTGATGGAGGAGTGACATAACCCAAACCAACGCCGTTTTGTTGATAATAGTTTTCGGGTTTGCCGGGAGGAGCAAAGTGACGTATTGGCAACCGTCGTCCCCGACCGTAGTTTAGCCCCTGGTCGCTTTTTATATCATATCCTATGTTGTGGATGATATTCATAGCCTGCCAACTATATCGAAAAAGTTGCATTTTCCCAGAGTCATAGTCAGCTTCAGTGTTATGATTGGGAGAAGTAGAATCCAGAACGAACTTTCTTTCGCCAATTAATCGACCGAAGATGATTAGTTCTTCACCCTTCTTTCTAGCTGGAACGATGAAGTAGTAGATATCTTCCGGCTAGACTTTTTCCTGCAGATGAGGCGTTCTGACCGGCATACAGAGGTGTGGTCCTATGCCGTGCTCTAGAGCATGTATCGTATCTATATACTGGTTTACAGATTGGTAAACATCGGAGTAATTCAAAAATAAACCTTTACTTAGAAAATACGCAAGTTCTTCTTCAGGGATAACATCATCCACTGAAGGTATATTATTATGAGTATTGATATACTCATTGAGAGGATCATTATCTGGAACAGGAGCCACAGACTTGGCCAAGTTCGCCACATAGGGTAACTCTTTAGGATTGGGAGGACGGACTTCAGCAGGTTCCACCCGAGGTGTCTTACGGATAGTGATGGTCAATGGTTTGACCTTATCAGGATTCATATTTTTAACCCAGATTGTGAGAGTCTTTGGAGTACCTTTTGGAGTAGTACGTCCTTTGACTCGGTGTAGGCTGAGCTTGGCCACGAACTCGTATCCGAAAAATGGGTACGGGTCGTGATAGTCCATGGCCCCCTTCCAATATTCTTTTAGGTCTTCCGCGAGCGTGAATTTGATAAAATAAAAGCCATTCTCCCTTGAGAAGATATCAATCTCTCCTTTCAGTTTCTATTCTCTTAGCGCAAAGCCCCTCAGCTGTATGTAGAACGGATGATCACCCATCACGTATAGTAGTAGAGTATTCTTCGAGTATTCCGTTGTCTCCTGGATATCATCTTCTCTTATTTCGACCAACTTGAAGCCGTTTATGAAACTAGGCCCTACGTATTGCAGATCGACCTCCTCGTGTACTACCGTCGGCTTGCAAATCTTCGTCCATAATACTAGTTTATTGAGCGTTCCGTTATCATGCATCTGCTGATGGTGTTGCGGACCAATTGGGATGGCTTCAGATGTTGGATCGCCAGTCCCCTTCCCCTTGGGGATTGTCAGTTGTCCCTCCGTTCTTGTTGCCTTGCCGGTGTGCCTCGCGTGTCCATTCTCCCTAGTAGGCCGAGGTCGAGCATTAGGCATCGGGCAGCTACGAAGCATTTGTTCCCCGCCATTATGTGTCCCTTCCTTGCTTGTGAGGGATCTCTGGGTCGAGGGCCTTTGTCTTCTTCTTCGTTCGACGCTTGTCCAGCCTCCCACAATCTCCCCCTTGTCGTCGTCCCCCTTTTCTGCTTCCTCCGCTTCTCTGCTTATCTTGTCGGCTGCCGTAGTTCCATCTCCCCTGCCTCCTTCCGTGCGAGTAAACCCTAACATGGTTTTTTTGCTATTATATATATACACTACCAAAATACAGTAAATTGGTGACGGCATTTTAGCGACGGAATAAATCTGTCATCCGTAGCGACGGATTACCGACAACCTGGCGACGACTTCCCGGCTAATCGTGCACCAATTTTTTTTAAGGGTGAACATCCGTCGCCTATCCGTCGGCACACTGTCGGTAAAACAGCGATGGAATAAAATTTTGTCGGCAAGTAGTCACTCGGTAGTCACTAATTGACGGAAAAATGTTAAAAAAATTGTGAGAAAATGTCACTAGTTGGCGGGGGAATTGACGACTACTTAGCGACGGATAATCCGTCGACCAGATGATGTGATATTAGCGACGGACATACAGTCCGTCGCTAAGTGGTTACTAAGTGGTTGGAAAAATTTAAAAAAATTGTGTGAGATTAACGACTAAGTAGCGACGGATGTTATCCGTCGCTAGTCCGTCGCTAAGATAAAAGCCTAGCTTAAGTTGAACCGACGGGGGAAAAATTTCATTGCCCCCAATTTTTTCTCTCTTCTCTCTCTCTCTCTCTCTCTTGGACTCTACGATATATCGAGGTAACTCTCTCTCTCTCTTGGGCGGCGGTGGGGGGCGGAGGGGAGCCGGCGGTGGTGGGAGGAGGAGGGCAGCGGGGGGATACTGGCTGCGGGGGGACTGACTGTCGCCGCGGGTGAAGTTGGCGGTAGTGGGGGTCGCCACGTGGTGGCCGGTAGGGGGATGGGGGTGCAGGGGTCGCCGCGGGTGAAGCTGGCGGTGGTGGTGGTCGCCGTGGGAGATGCTGGCGGTGTTGGGCGTCGCCGCGGGGGGTCCTGGCGGTGGTGGGGTGGGGGTGGTGGGAGGGGGCTGACAGCGGGAGGGGCTGGCCGTAGGGAGGCTGGCCCCAGGGGGGGTTTGGGGGGCTGGCCGCGGGGGTGGCTGGCCTCGGGATTGCACTTATGTTATATTTATGTAGTGATCTTAGTTTGATATATGAAATTTTCCAAGGATTGTGTACCGCCCATCATTTTTTTTTTGTTATCAGAAAATAGCAGTTTACAGAGAACACTTTGAGATTGTGTTTAGCTGTAACCTGTTCTTCTACTTTATAAACTTCTATGATTGATAAAAACTTTGATCTTGTGGTCCAGCAAATAATCAGCTGTATTAAGCATGTATGTTTTAGGATCTAAATATTCTATTATTCTCTATTGCAAGTATTTTTTTAATATTGGAGATATCCTCTTAAGTTTTGCACGTGTCACTTGACATGCTATATTATACATTTCTTATATAGCAATTTTCTTTATGAACTACTAGTATCTTCTTTATTTCCATCAAGTTAATAGTGTATATTAGTTTGACCACTTAGACGAAGATGACATACTATGTTGCACAAGTATGAGCACGGATACTGATACATATACGATACAGATATATGATACAAACATTTTCAAATGGATACAAATGTAGTTACCTATGTTGCATGAGTAATGTATGTACTGTTATACCCTTGTATGCCATAAACCTGAGAATAACTGAACCTATAACTTGAGGCTCTCGCCTGTACACACACCCACCATTAACACACACACACACACATTAACTAGGACACACACACACCCTCTCACTCTTTCACTCTCACTGTCACACCCTTAACACACACACATTTGAATGAAACACACACACATACACCCCTCACCATATCACTCTTTGTCTATACACACAATGTTATCCTGATTGGGCTAGGAACTTGATCCTGACAACACAATGTTATCCTGCTCTCAGAAGGAGAACTATAAGGACTATATATTTTTAATTACAAATCTGTTTACTTTGTCTTACGAATCGGTATCGGTATCGGTATCAGACTATTTCTATGAGTATCGAAATTGATCGCTTAGGCGTCTAGGCGGTGTCTAGGCGGTAGGTAAGTGTTGAAAATCAAATTTAAGTTATCGGTATAGAGTGAGTATCCTAGAAGGATATATATAAGATATCTTCGTAGTAGATAGGTAAGTGTTGAAAATTAAATTTACTTATGCCAAGTCTTTTGGGCCTATCAGAGTTGTAGATCTTTTCGAAAATCTATAATGCTATTTACCTCAAAAGGCTTGCATAAGTAAGAGTGTATAGAATGTATATTGTAGGCGGATGAGTGTATAGAGTGAGCCTCCCTACTCCCCTTCTTCTCATTCGGGTCATGAGGCATCCTATTCCGCATCATATGATATACATCTCAACCAAAGCGTGGAGAAGTATGAAAATATTAATATTAACCAAGGATCAGTATCAGAATTAGTATCACCAAGAATCTCATAGCTTGTTCTAACAGAGCATAATATAAAACCAAACGTGAAGCAGAGCTTCACATTCATAATATTAGAATGTGAAGCTCTGATTCACACGTTTGGTTTTATATTATGCTCTGGTAGAACAAGCCATGAGATTCATGATGATACCGATTCTGATACCGATCCTTGGTTAATATTAATATTTTTACACTTCTCTACTCTTTGGTTGAGATGGATATCATATGAGAGAGTCGAATGAGATACAGGGAAGTAGAGGAGGGTCAGAGAGGGGGCCTTCTCTACTCCTCTATATTCTGGTTGTTAGACTCATTTCGTACTGTCAGGCTATGTCGTTAATGGCTTCAAGTTTAAGGCAAGACTGCTGAGGGTTATTAACCGTTGGAGATTGAAGTATCCGAAGAGGTTGAAGTATCCGAAGAGAAAAACGAAATAGATGAAAGTGAAGATGGGGAGGAAGAGAATATGAGGACGCAGAGGACGTCTAATACTGTCATTTCCATACAACAATGAATCTTCTACATTACACGTATAATATTGTTATTTTGTTTTAATCCCTAATTAATCTCCATGTTTCTATCAATCATACCAGATGGCACCCAAGACCCGAGGACGTCGCGTGAGAGAGGCACCTTCTACTGCTGAGAAGGTAGTGCCACCTCCTGCTGCTGAGTCGGTAGTGGTACCTACTGCTGAGTCAGTAGTGCAACCTCCTGCTGCTGAGTCGGTAGTGCCACCTCCTGCTGCTGAGGAGGTGGCACCAGAGGGCAGTTGCACCGGGAGTTTCAGTCATCTATCTAAACAAGATATTGATCTTGCTGACGTGGATCCTACTTATGCGCAGTGGTTGAGGAGGGAGATCTCTCTGCGCGTACGTAGAGGACAATAGATATATATCTATGATATGATTTTGACCGGATTTGTTTTCGGTAGACTTATTTATGGGTTTTACTTGGAGTTTGAATATTTGTGTTTAAATATTGAATATTTGTGTGTTTTGTGTGAACAATTTGAATGCTTGGGATTATTTGTGTGTTTTGTATATTTATTTGGGGGTGGGCTGCGGGGGGGCGGGGGGGTGGCTGGCCGTGGGGGTGGAGGTGGGAGGGGGTGGTGGGGGGTTGGGGGTGGGCTGCGGGGGGGGGTTGGGTTAGGGTCTGGCCGCGGGGGTGGCTGGACGCGGGGGGTGCGGGGGGTCCGAACACACACACACACACATACACAAATACACACATACACACACATAAACAAATACACACACACACACACACACACACACACACACACACACACACACACACACACATATATATATATATTTTTTTTTATTTTTTTTATATATATACATATATATATACATATATATATATATATATGTATATATATACATATATATATATATACATATATATATATATATATATATATATATATATATTTTATATATATATATATATATTCGAGGAGTATATATATATAGGAGTATATTGAAAACCGAAACCGAACCGAATTTAGTATATTCAAAACCGAAACCAAACCGAATAAGTAAATTTAGTATATTGAAAACCGAAACCGAACCGAATTTAGTATATTCAAAACGGAAACCGAACCGAATTTAGTATATTCAAAACCGAAACCAAATCGAATAAGTAAATTTAGTATATTGAAAACCGAAATCGAACCGAATTTAGTATATTCAAAACCGAAACCAAACCGAATAAGTAAATTTAGTAAAATTTAGTATATTGAGGCTCTCGCCTGTACACACACCCACCCTTAAAACACACACATTTGACTAGGACACACACACACCCTCTCACTCTTTCACTCTCACTGTCACACCCTTAACACACACACACACACACATTTGACTAAAACACACACACATACACCCCTCACCATATCACTCTTTGTCTATACACACAATGTTATACTGATTGGGCTAGAAACTTGATCCTGACAGCGCAATGTTATACTGTTCTCAGAAGGAGAACTATAAGGATATATCTTTTCATAACATGTCACCTTGTCAAATATCCTTAATGTGAATATCATGTTACCGCGTTGTCGGAATACTAACATATCATAATTTTCTAAGCCGTGTGCTTTGACATAATCCTCTCAACTCTTTCCTCCTATGTAGTAATCTTGCATTTCTTTATGAAGTTCAAGACGACATATAGTGACTAGTAATGATAAAATATGTCGTCTTGAACTTCATAAAGAAATGCAAGATTACTACATAGGAGGAAAGGGTTGGGAGGATTATGTCAAAGCACATGGCTTGGAAAATTATGACATGTTAGTCTTCCGACACCGCAGTAACATGGTTGTCACATTAAGGGACTTTGACAAGGTGACATCTTCTGAAAAGATATATCCTTATAGTTCTCCTACGGATGCTGAAGAAAACATCATCTTTCTAGACAATGACGATGATGGAACATCTAGTAAGTCCTTCGAATCACCCTATGTCAAGATTTTCTCCTAATTATGTTTAGTTTGTCATACGATACAGATTGAACTAATTATGTTTAGTTTGTCTTACGGAGTCGGCTCCCTGGCTAATGGATTTCTCGTCTGCCCAAGCCTATAAATAGGCGGCTTGTGAGGAGAGAGAGTCTTTTTCTTTTCTGAAAAAAATCTTTCTTCTTCCTCAGAACTCTTTTCTTCCTTCTTTTCTTTGTTAGAGAGATGGCTCCCAAGACTCCCTGAGGCGGTGCTGCTAGCCGAAGAAGGGGCCGAGGTAAGGAACCCTTGGAGGTCGACACGGAGGAAGTCCCCGTCGTTAGGACGACCCACGCCGACGTTCGCCCAGAAGTGCTCGGTAGGTATTCTCTTACCTTGGTCTTTATTGCAGTTATATTGGGGTGACCCAACTGTAGATGAGCCACCTCATGTAGATATGCTTAGGCTGACGTGCATGGGTTTCATCCCAGTTGATGCGCCAGAGATTCTGATGCGGCTCAGATGCTCATGTTGGGCTTCTAAGTCGTTTTTGCTAACTTTTTTTTGACTCTGTTGCAGTACCCATGTCGAAGGTGGAGGCTCTCATGAAGGAAGAGATACTGTCTCCGTTCGTCAAACAAGAGCCGGTGACTGTTAAGGAGGAGGTGTTACCAAAGGTCGAGGTCAAGGAAGAACCGATGACCATCAGGAAAGAGATTTCTCCCAAGGTTGAAGTTAAGGAGGAGCCACCGTCGGAGAGTAGTAGCATCGGGACTGACCCTCATGTCCCTACAGAAGACCTCAACCAGATTGAGCCTTCGTATGCAAAGTGGTTGAGGGAATGGTACATGCCTCAACGCAACTATGATCCCTGGCTGTGAGGATTCATCGTCTGACTTGCGGTCTTTGCTGAGGCCGAAGTCGATTTTCCTTTTTATTGAATATTGAATATTTGTGTTTAAATATTGAATATTTGTGTATTTTATGTAAACAATTTGAATGCTTGGGATTATTTGTGTGTTTTGTGTATTTATTTGTGTGTTGGAATTGTATGTGTGTTTTGTATATTGGAATTGCTTGGGATTATTTGTGTGTTTTGTATATTGGAATTGTGTATATTCGGAATGCCCAGTTTTATGCTATTTTTTTCAAAAAAATTCCAGCTACCGACGGACTGGCGACCAATTACCGACGGACTATCCATCGCTAACTAGGGGATTCCCAGTTAGCGACGGATGCGGGACTAAAAGCCGATGGGTTATCCGTCGCCAAGGTTCTAGAATTATGAAAGATTTACAGGATAGGGTCGACGGATATTACGTCGGTATGCCGTCGCTAGTAGTCGATAAAACACACAATGTTTCATCGGATACTGGCGATGGATAATCCGTCGCTAAAAGGCCGACTGATTGGCGACGGTCTAGCGAAGACTCACGACGGAATAACGACAGATTATCCATCGCCAATGTTCTGGAAATATGAATAATTCACAGAACTGGGTCGACGGATATCCCGTCGGTATTCCGTCGCGAATCCGTCAAAAGGTAGCGACCATTCACGACTGATTGGCGATGGAATTTGCGTATCAGAAACTCCCTAATACGTATTAATCGACCAAATAGTGAAGGATATGTCCGTCGGTAAGTGATATGTCATTACTTCTTTTGATACGTGATTTGATGGTAATCCGTCGTTGAGTCGTCGCAAACTGCACGAGTATGGTTGACGGCAGTCCGTCGCTGGGTGACAACTTGCCGACGGAATGCAGTTAGCGACGAGGCTTTACACGACGACCTTTTTTAACCAGTATTCGTCGACCATCCGTCGGTAATAACATTTACCGACGGATTTTTGACGGATATAGCCGTCGCTAAATCGATGAATTTTTGTAGTGATATATATATATATATATATATATATATATATATATATAATAACAAATGACCTCTTGCCTAGTGGTTAAGAGAGATGTATGCGGTCCGAGTGGTCAGGAGTTCGGATCCCAAAATAGGATCCTAGAACGACGCACCCACCTCATCTTTAACCTCTTTGAAAAGGACATCCAGAAATGAAAGAACCATTCATACTCTCTCAAAACAAATGTCTTCCCATAAGGTTTCACTTGCGCTGCTTCATCCTGATGTCATTTGTCTGCATGCTGTGTCTTCAAAAATTGGTAAGTCTCGACGAAGAATCAATGGTATGAATATTCTTCTTTCGTACCACTTTTGGAGACAAGTATCAATCTGCATGGTGTAGACACTTATTGATATGCGCTAACTATTTTTGAGAATAGACGCACACTGTGGTCCAGTATTTAGCTCCTATCAGAGGCACGTATTGCTGACATACACTTGTTTGATCAGTACTTAGTGCTGATATGTTCCTGTTTGTAGGCGCAGTGCTGATGTGCGCCTGTTCGTAGGCGCAATGCTGATGTGCGCCTGTTCGTAGGCGCAATTCTGATGTGCGCCTGTTCATAGGCACAATGCTGCTGATAGATTCTACTAACTTCTCCTGTTTTATTTATATTTGCAGGGACTTGGTTAGCGAGCTTCTTCAGAACCGGCATTGGTAATTTGGATGTTGTAGAGAGCATTTTTTTAACACTCACATCAGATAGCTCATTTGGTTCTGACACTCAAATCAGACAGCTCAGGATTCTTCATGTTAAGAAGGGTCTTCCTCAGATGGTAGGAAGAGCCTATACACATGAGAGTTGGATGGTGAAGACGCAGAACTAGGAATTGTATCACATGGGTGATCTCGTTCCTAGTTCCCCTAGCGGGCTGTCTTCTCTCCACCAGTTGTATTGACAGCAGCTCATCTTTGGTCTGCTGTACTCTGGGGTTCTCATCTCGTCTTTCTCAGAGAGAAGACCAGAGTTAATTCCATTTTCTGGCTCGTTGCTTCAGGTCGAGACGATAAGGAATTGCCACCAACAAATAAGAAGATCCAAAGATAGATCTTCATTATCGATGAGAAGATCCAAAGATGTAATAGACCTTCATTTAGAAAGAAAATCCAAGATGTAATAGATTCTCATCAAGATGTATCTATGCTTTTAAAAAAATAAATAATTGTCTCATTATTCTCTCTCTTTTTTACAATTTGATTTTGCTATGCTGTCATAGATAACAGAATCCAGAGAGGATTACGAATGTGGCAAGTTGTTTTGATGTGAATATTTGGAATTCAAGTTCGTAAAAGACATGACCTCTCACTATGATGAATGAATGGGTGATCATTCACTTCAATTTTTGAGGAAGAAATATTGATTGAATGAATGGTCATTTAAATTTTTGAAGAAGAAAGCGAATGAATCAAGCACGTCGGTTTTGAAGAAGATGAAGAGTCGGTTATGAATGAACCGTTAGAAATGAACAAACAGTTGTTCCTCTTTCCAAAAGTCGCATTAGTTCTCAAGGCTGATTACTTAGTTGTTCTGCCTATAAATTGTCAATCTCTTTTCTTCCTGTGCAAGAAAAAAATGTCTTCCAAAGATTTGATTGCTCCGAAGATTGAAGAAGAAACCAAGACTTTCCTTGCTGAGCCTCCAGTGCCTTCACAAAAAGAAAGGGGCGAAGGCTCAACTGTTCCTCCTGTACCAGGACAGGATTTGATCTCCAAGTTAGTGGAGCCTAGAAAAACTGCCGAAAAAGAGGCATTGAGGATGGCTGTTTGTGAGTTTCTGGTGCGTTCAGACAATGAGATGTTTGAACGGTTGGCAAACTTTGTATTTAATCAGGAAGGGTCAGGGCCTCCTCCCCGTCCTTAATATTATGTAATTCCATTCTGCTTTTGAATAAAAAAATGAACTCTTATTTACATCATGTCTATGAAAATAAAGTACATTTTGTCTTTATACATAATATTTCTTGAGAAATTTGCTATTGATGGGCATCATAGCAACTCTGCCATCCATATCTGTTAATTGATAGGCTCCATTGGAGAAGGCTTTATTTATTACATACAGTCCTTCCCATTTTGCCTCGAACTTGCCTTTGCTCATATGTGTCATAGTCATAGGACGTCTGACTGTAAGAACCAACTTGCCTTCTTGAAATGTTCGCACTCTGACTTTGCGATTGAAAGCTTTTGAAATCTGGGCCTGATAAAGTTCGATATGCTGTTGAGCTAATAACCTGTTCTCGTTGAGCGCCTCCAATTCCTGAAGCCGAAGACGATCATTATTTTCTGTAGTAAGCTCGTTAGCAATGGCGATTCTCAATGATGGAATCTGAATTTCCAGAGGCAGAACAGCTTCACATCCATATACTAGAGAAAAAGGTGTGCAGCCTGTGGGGTTACGGACAGTAGTACGATATGCCCATAGACATTCCCCAAGTTTATCACTCCAATTACGTTTGTTAATAGAGACAAACTTTTTGAGGAGCTTGATAATGGTCTTGTTGAATGCTTCAGCCAACCCGTTAGCCGCAGGATTATAGGCTGTAGAGGCGACATTATTGATTCTGTTATCATCACAGAACCTAATAAACTTCTGGCTGATAAATTGTGGCCTATTATCATGGATGATTCGGCGAGGGACACCAAATCTGTATATCACATAATGTTTGATAAAATTGATAATGCTACTAGTTTTTACTTTCGCCAAATGTATAGCTTCGGCCCACTTGGAAAAATAATCGGTTATAGCTAAGATGAACCGATGTTCTTTAGATGAAGGAGGATTGATAGGGCCAATTATATCCATGCCCCAAGCTTCAAAAGGCCATGAGGCTGCAGTTGGATGAAGAAATTCTGACGGTTGGTGAATGAAATCCGCATGAATTTGACATGAACGACATTTCCTCGCATAATCAATAGCATCTGATACCATAGAGGGCCAGTAGTATCCCAAACGTCGGATACGATCCTGTAGTTTAGGACCAGGTTGATGTGCTTCGCAAACACCATCATGAGCCTCACGTAATATATGGTTTGCTTCATCACCAGCGAGACACCTCAAGAGTAATCCATCAAAAGTTCTTCGATATAGTGTCTTAGTAGTATGATTATAATAGAATCGAAGTGATCGACGATGGATACTTGTAGCTTCTTTAGGATCTTCTGGCAAAATGTCATGCACTGCAAAATCAATAAAAGGTACTCTCCAATCTTCGCTAAGGACATTGACTTCAGTTAGGTTGCTGAATTCAATGTTGTGGTTGTTTTCAACACAGAATACTTCTCTATTAGAGATAACAACCATCTGTTGCCTTTTAACTAGAACTGCCAACACTGCAGCTAGGTTAGCTAAGGCATCAGCTTCTGTATTGCATGCCCGACGTACATGTTCGATGAAGAATCTTTTAAATAAAGAAGCTATCTTGGTTGCTGCTTCATGGTATGGTACTAGATCTTGATGTCGGACTTCATATATGCCTCTAACCTGATTAACAATCAGCTTAGAGTCACCATATACTTCGAGATATTCAATACTCAATTGTTTGGCTAATTGAAGTCCGATGAGCAAAGTATTATATTAGGCCACATTGTTGGAGCATGATTCGTCTAAAGAATAGGCCCTTTGAATAGTTAATCCATCGGATGAAACAAGAACAATTCCTAGTCCAGCAACAAGAGTACCTCCAGGTCCAATTCTAGAAGCTCTATCAAAGAACAACCTCCAGGTAGAAAATTCTTCTGAGATCATATTTGATTCTAATATTTCGTCCGGAATCTCATCATAGAGTTTAGATGTCTCAGGGTCATGATGAGCTGCTAAGAAGTCATCAAGTGCTTGGCCTTTCACAAACTTTTGAGGAACATAAACCATGTCATATTGTGCTAGTAATATGGCCCATGTGGCAAGCCTAGAATTGAGTGTACTTGGCTTCTTCATTAGAACTCGAAGAGGATTGACTCGGGATATGACATGAATAGTTTGGCCTATGATGTAATGTCTTTTCTTCTGAACAGCAAACATTAAGGCTAAACATTCCTTTTCTACCGGACTATAACGATGTTCAGCTCTAATCATCGTTCGGCTAAGATAGTAGATGGCTTGTTCATGACCTTCCTTGTTCTTTTGAGCCAGCAAAGCTTCCAATGAATGATCCATTGCTCGGACATACATTAAGAAGGGTATTCCTGAGATCGGTGGTACAAGAACCGGTGGACTCATTAAATACTGCTTTATGTCGTCAAATGCTCGTTGACATTCTTCCGTCCAAACAAAAGATACACCTTTCTTCATTAATTAAGTAAATAGTCTGCAACGTCCAGATAAATTCGAAATGAACCGCCTGATGTATGAATGTTGACATTGGAATCCTCGTAGCTCTTTTAGGTTGCATGGAGGACGCATCTCTTGAATGGTTTTGATCTTCTCGGGATCAACGTGTATACCCTTAGAGGTAATGACGAAGCTGAGAAACTTACCACTAGAGACACCCAAGAAAGACTTGGTGGGGTTCATTTTGATTTGATGCTGGCGCATTAGATTGAAGATAGTTCTTAAATCTTGAATATGATCTTCTTTGTGACGATTTTTGACAGCAATATCGTCAACATAGCATTCGACAGTCTTTCGCAGATGATCACGAAAATAGTACTCATAGACCGCTGGTAATTTGTACCTGCATTCTTAAGACCAAACGGCATGACCGTATAACAGTACACACCCCGAGGAGTACGAAATAAAGTATGTTTCTCATCTTCAGGATTCATCCGAATTTGATTATATCCAGAAAACCCATCCATAAAAGAAATTTGTTTGAATCCACATGTATTGTCGATCATAACAACAGTAATTGGGAGAGAGAATTCGTCTTTAGGGCAAACATCATTGAGATTCTGAAAGTCTATGCAAACTCGAACCTTTTCGATATTCTTCAGGACTGGGATGACATTGGCCACCCAGTCAGGATGTTGTTCTTCTCTGATAAAACCGTAAGCTATAAGCTTTTTGACTTCATCATCAATTGCATCCATTATTTCAGGCTTGAATCGCCGTTGTTATTATTTAACCGACTTGGCATTCGGCAGAATGTTAAGCTTGTGAGTTGTAACTTGAGGATCTAATCCTAGCATATCTTCATAACTCCAGGTGAAGACGTCAATGTATTCATGAATAAGGTTAATTAATTCATGTTTATCATCCTCTGGAAGATTTTTACTAATAAAGATTGGTCGTGATGCACCCTCCTCTCCAATATCGATTTGGACCAGTTGATCCTCAATAGGTGGTTCTCGTTATTCAAAACAAAGTTCCCACTAATTGTCTATCCTTTATGCCCAAGGGTCCATTTCAGTAGCTTCTTCAATGTCACTTTTGTCATCTTCTGAGAATTCGGCGAAGACCATGTTAGAAGATACTATCACCTTATAAACATGACCGATACTGGTATCAGAATCCCATAAGATAGAATCAGAAGTGTTTGAACGTTCTTCTTCATCAGATTCAGAAGGTTCTGGAGTTGGAAGTGGTGACGTATAACCTAGTCCTCGTTTCGTTTTACTGTGATATTGTTGTGATTTTCCTTTTAGAACAGCAATACGAAGAGGGGTTCGCCTTCCTTTACCATTGTTGAGACTTGTTCTGAAATCATAGCCCATTTTACGGATGATGGCTTTGGATTGTGGACTATAGCGTCATAATTGTAGCCTCCCTGTATCATCTCTATTATCATTATAGAGCATGATTTTGGTTCTTCTTTTTTGTTGAAGAATATAGGCTTTTCATCTTTCTTTCGAGACGGTACTAAAAAAGTACGACTCTTGTATTGAATCCAGTAATACCACGTTTCGTCGTGATGATACAACTTCTATTGTAAGTGGTTTAAAGCTATCTAGCATATTCAGATAACACTGAGTACAGTAAAAGACATCAGTATACTGCAAAGGAGATGCTTTATTGATTTTTACACCATCATTTATAACAGGGACTTTAGCCTTAGCAGGCTTAGTCAGATTGATAACTAGAGTGAGAGAAGAAGAACGAAAAGGAGGAGGGAGCTTCTTGCGACGAAGGTCGGTTACAAACGGCTCAGAAGAGGTGAGCTCTCTTTGTTCCTGACTATCACCTTTAGGTCGCTTCTCTTGGGAAGGTAGATAGATAGTCAGAGGTTTGGAAGACTGAGGGCAGGAGGTACATCCTTTGACCGGAATCACCAGAGTATCATTAGGTATACTCTTCTGTTCTTCATCTGTGTCCATTGCTAGTACCAACTTCATGAATTCCTCTTTGTACATACGAGAATCGTTGCAGTATGCTTCAACTCCTTTGAAAGAATTCAGATCTGCAACCTCTTTTTGGACTTCTCCATTACCATCCACATATTTAAAATATTGGTGGAGCGTAGAAGGTACAATATTGTGTTCATGGAGGAATGGCCTTCCCAACAAAGTATTGTATGAGCCATGATTGTCAATAACATAGGAAGTTACCTTTGTACGAAGATTGCCAATTTGAAGTTTTAGGCGTATTTTCTCCAAAGGTTCACTTCTTCCTTGATTGAATCCCAGGATGGTAGTGATAGTTATAGAAAGATTGTGTACTGGGATTTTCAAAGCATCCAGTAAGGACTTCAGCATGATGCTAAGTGTAGACCCGGGATCAATCAGAATGCGGTTGACTTTTATGGTGTCTACATACCCTGTGAAATAGAGAGGACGATCATGACAATTGTCTTCTAACAACATGTCATCTTGTGTAAAAGTGATATTGGGCATTAGTTCGAATACACTATGACAATGTGCACAGCTGACTGGATCCTTTTCGGGCTTCTTGAGACAAGTCAAACAAGCGTCAGCCTGCATCAAGGCTTCACTTAATGTCTCACGAGTTTCTTTTGAGAGACGTAAAAGTTCAAAAATTGACAATCTTGCTGGAGTATTGGCCAATTGAGCCAATATGTCAAATTTATATGGCTTTTCAAGTTCAAGAGATGATGACTTCTTTAATGCTTTGTCAAAGCGAACAGGTTGCTTTCCCTTGTCTGCTGATGTTAGTTTAGGAGGAGATGGCTCGACCACTAGCAAGGATGTAGATGCTGTATCTTCAGCAGGAGAAGACGATGGAGGAAGAGCATCCGGGGATGGAGCAGGGTTCTCTTGATTTTCGAAATACTCCCGAAGATAGGGTTTCCCAGATCTAGTGCCCATTAGAATTTCTCCTTCTGTTATTGGTTCAAAGGATACCTTGTTGCAGTTCTTGGATTTAGACTTGGAATGCTTCTTTTGCTTAAAAGAGGAAGGCATTTCAAATTTTGCCACCAGATCTGGATGAACCCACATAATCTCTCCTCTGTCAGTTGACAGCGGAACAAGACCTTCATTTTGAGGAGGTAAGATATTCATAATTTCCAGAGTAGTCCTTGGAATGGGAACAGCACCATCTTATACGAGTTGTGGTAGAAAATCACCGAATTAGAGAGAAACCACATTAGTAGTCACCGTTTTCTCGTCCTGCTGTAGAGTAATTGCTCTAGAGTTGACCAACTCCTGGATTTTGCCCTTGAGCACATAACATGCTCTGGTTGGATGCCCTATAAATCTGTGATAAATACAGTATTTAGGGTGATCTGTTTTACCAACTTCTTCTGGTAGCTTTGCCTCTGGAATCTGAAGCTTATTACTTTTGATCAAGCAATCGAAGATGCTTAAAGTATCATCTTCATCGAAAGAATACTCTTCTTTTGGACGAGTTGACTTTTGCAGTGGTGCTGATGGGGTGGATGCCGTCTGAGTAACATAGACAGCCAAAGACTCTTTTTCTTTGAGATTAATGGCCAGTGTTTCTTTATTCTTGCGGTTATTCTGGCGATTACTACCCCCGGGTATAGAATATTCATCTTGATTAGGATGAGTCATCTGGACTCCTAACTGCTTGAGCTTTTCGGTACTAACTTCTGCCGCATTTGCATTAACAATGAAAGAAGGCCAATCCTGGAATTATATAGATCCCGTCCACATACTGATAATAGGCAACAAGTTTGATTTGCAAGTGTCTATTGTTACAGCAGATGGAGTACCTAAAGGCATTTTGAGTACCTCTCGGCAAAATCTTTCAATAAAACTCTCTGTGGATTCATTGTACCTCTGTTTAATTTTAATGAGGGCAGACATCATCATGTCATTGACTCCCTCATAAAATCGTTCCAAGAACATTTGCTTGAAACCAGCAAAAGAAGTGATACAGCCATTTGGCAGGCTACGATACCAGTCATATGCTGTACCGGCTAAACAACCGACGAACACTCTGGTAAGGAGAGCATCATTTGGCTGTAATTGATCAATCATCACCTCAAAATGATTGATGTACTGACTTGGAGAAGTGCTGCCATCAAACATCATAATGGTTGGAAGCTTATATTTAGGAGAAAATGGAACTTCCTTCTACTATGTAGAATATGGTAGCTTTATGCCCAGTCTTTGTAGGCCATCCTTCTGCTTGAAGACCTCAAACTGAGTGCGTAAAAGTTTTATAGCTTCATTAGCATCCCCTGATGTTTGGGAATTGGTAGGCTGGTTAGAAGTCTTATGAGGAGGAACAATGTGATAATTACCACCCCCAGCACCAGACTGACTTGGATCAGCTTGAATTGGCAGAGAAGCAAAATGAGGAGCTGGTACCCCCAGACTAACAGGTATAGAAGATGCTATAAGCTCAGGATTTGTAACATGGTTTACAATCGGAGGCACTGTATGTTGAGCCACCATTATCGTGTGCATGCTTGCAACCATTTCTGCCATAGTTTTCAATTTGTCTTCTAATACAACAATTCGTTGCTCTTGGTTGGTTGACGTAGAGGCATCTTGATCTTCCGTAATGGTATATGCCGTTACTTTTCTTGCAGCTGTTGATAAGATAGTTTGTTCAGAACTTTCACTATCTGCATCAAACTCCGAAAGAGAGTCCTCTCCCACATGGGTGATAGGGAGATCTTCTTAATTAAAGACACCTTGGTTCAAATGTCGATTTCTCGATCTAGTATATTGAAAGACACCTTCACTGGATGCATGGATCCGAGCTAAGTTTTGATGACTGGTATTGCGGGATGCATTACGTCTTGGACATTTCCTACCCCAGTGCCTTGAGAAGTCATGTTAACAGAAGCATATAATAGCTTATCTTCGTCTTCTATTATATGTTCAGGAGTTGAAGCATAGTTCAGACGATCGAAGATAGATCGTCGAGCCGATTGGAAACAACAGTTGATGACAACTTCATGTAGGCAGTAGCAATTTGAAGCACGATTTGGAGGTGAGAAAAACATTTTCGTAGTTTCTCGTCTTTGTGTACGACGTTGTCGGAGATCAGTTACAACCACAGGACGAGAAGAAGTCGGAGGAACATATTCCTTAATGAAGTTAGGAACATGTCTCCTATTCTTCATGTGTTTAGTTCCTTGAGTGTACAAAGATGTACTCAACTCATTAGCATAAGTAGATGGGTCTTTCTTTCCAAATTTTGGCTTTTGGTGCAGATTGACCTTTGGCATAGGGTTCTTGCGTTTTGCCAAAGTTGATATTGGTTGACGCCTATTGTGATAAGCGCGTAAATCTGGAAATTCTTCTTCCACTGTCTCTGTTTGTGATACCTTCAATTTTCTTTGCTTGGATCTTGAAATTTGCAAGGTAGAAAGGTCTGGACCGGACCCCATATGGGTAGGAAAGATACCTTTCTGATCAGTATTCTTTCCGATATCAGAGATCTAAGGACCTATGTTTACAGGAATAGAATCTGATACGTCTTCCTCTGAGTCATGGACCAGGGAAGTTTGAGGAAAGACCAAACGGTACTTTCCTTTATTTTGAATAGGGTAAGCTAAGAAACGTTTTCTTTTATTCTGTGGTGTGACCATTTTTGGCATAGATTGTGCCAATTGAGGAAATGTCAAAGGACTTTTCCCTTTGTTTTGTCTAGTGTTGGCACTAGGACATAAATTCTCCAAGTTCAGAACGTGAGAATTGGAAGAGGGAATAGCCAAAAGACTAGTTCCCTTGAGTTGCGCCAGAGTAGCAGATCGCGCCTGGGTTGCCGATTGCTTGGGTTGCGTCATAGTCCTACGGACTACTGGTGGCGCCTTGGCAGCAATATTGGTAGACTGTGCCTCGACAGTAGCTTGAACTGACTGTGCCTTGGCAGCAAAGATATTAGTAGACTGCACATGGACAGCAGAGTGAGCAAATTGTGCCCTAGCAACAGAAACATGCTGTACTGGAGCCACTGAGGCGGATTGCGCCTTGGTCATTGAGCACTCAAGTTGCGCCTGGGCAACAGCGACTGTAGGACATTTAGGAGTCCACACAGTCCTGTTCTTGGCGGCAGCTACCGTTCGCTTGTTGCTCTTGGTGTTGATCATATTCTCGTAGGCTGTCTGGTTGACTTGAACAACCAAAGTCTTCTGCGTCTTGCCGATTGACGTAATGTCACATTGAGTTGTCACTTTCTTGTCGGAGGAGAAAGTCGTCCCCAGCAGAGTCGCCATTTTGTTTGCAAAAACAAAATTTGTTTATTCCAAACTTGTAAAAGAGTACAAAGTACAATAAATTTTGGAAAAGTACAACTTTAGGAATCTGATCAGAAGACGATCACTTTCTCTCTTGGACTATGTGAACTTGAAGACTGTAGCCTCTGGAGAATACAGCAGCAATTTTGCAAGAGTTCTTGATCTCTGTCTCTGTGTGTGATGATGATTGGAAACTCTATTTATAGAGTTCTTGAAATAACTATTTTAGTAGTTATTCTGATAGTGCACGAAGATGGATTGCGCCACATTGAGTTGCACTAACCTCCTGTTGTGCCAACTTTCATTCAGTTGTCAATCGTGTACTAACTGTATTTAGATACATAGCATCATATGATTGAGATGCACGTGGTCATGTACAAGATAGTAGACACGTCTTGAGAGATTAGTGGCATGTGCGCCACGTCATCCTGCTTTAGAATGTAAGTTGTCTCAACTTTATCAAGTTGCACGAGCTTCAGTCAACAAGTCAAACTGCGCTTGATTCGGGCTGCGCCTACACATGTGGCAGCTTCTGAGCAAAAGTCGTTCAGGTTGTGCCTAGGCGCAACTAAAGATTTTGTTTAGATTGCGCCTGGGCGCAACTCACGAAGCGTACAGGACAGCGGTCCACTACCTTACCTTGAGCGGCAAAATTCACGGGTTTCGAAGAGATTTTCCTCGTTCACTGTTGTGTCAGTCGTCAGTGTTGTCAGGTAATGATAACCATTATGTGTCAGATGCCACGTAGGTTTTGGCACAAAAAGACTGGACGCAGTCTGATATCAGGCACAATCTGATCAGTGGCGCAGTCTGTTCTGTGAGCTTCATATCAGTGTCACAACCTAATTCTTGGGGCACAATTTGATCACTGAACAATATATTCAGGACGCAACTTGATTTTTACGCTCTACAGCTGCGACAATCTGGTGGCCATGAGAGGCTGAACCCTAGAAAGCCGCTAGATCCTGGAAGCGTCTTCCACCCGACTCGATACTAAATTGCTGGTTAAGGGTTCTCCATATACTGCCTGGCAGGCTCCTCTGCCAGAAGATGTGATCGATAGTCTCCGTCTGACGCTCAGAGCAGCAAGTGCATGCTGATGCTAAGCTGATCCCGATGGTGTTGAGGATGTCGTCTACAGGCAGTTTCTTTCTAATGACTCTCCACATAAGGAAAGGCCACTTCTTGGGGATGCAGGTATGCCAATAGTACGCAACGGGGTGGTACGACTGCCAGATTCCCTGGACAGGGATTCTCGCCGACCTCACCAAAAAAGCACCCGAAGCCTCGAGCGTCCATCTCAGCGCATCGCCCCCGCCACCAATACGTAAACCGCTCGCATGGATGCTATCCGTCGTTTCGTTATCGGACCATTCGCGAATCTGGTCCCAGTTCCAGTCGCCAGTAATGGGGTTCCACAAGTCTCTATTTCTACTGTCTCTCGAGATTTCCGTGAGACTCGGGATCATGCTATCCCTAACCTATCTCTCTAGGAATGGGTCCGACTCGCCCGCACCCAAACGGAGCCTCACCGCAGGCTCAGCAAGGTTACGCCCGATAAGGATGCGACGCCAAGCCGCTGAGGATCTGCAGTTTGATATGGCCATTGAAGGGTGGATGTGTTTGAAGTACCTGGCTTTCAAAAACCTGGTCCATAAGTTGTTGCTCATGCGAAGTTTCCACCACAATTTCATCGAGAAAGCTTTAACAATGTGAGTGAGTTTGGTAAATCCCAGACCCCTTCGACAGTAGGGTGAGCCATAGATTGCCAGCCGGCCCAGTGATGCTTAGCATGGCCGTTGCTATGCCCCCAGAAGAAATTACTAAAGATCTATTCGATCGAAGAAAGAACCTTCTTGGGCGGCGAGCACGCAGCCAGAGTATGGATGGGGATGGAGGAGATCACGTGGTTGATGAGGATCATCTTACCACCTGGGGATAAGGTGGCGTTATGCCACCCTTCAAGATTCTTCCTGATTCTAGTGGTCAAGTTCCCAAAGATGCCGATGTTGGATCTCCCGTACACGAGAGGGCAACCGAGATAGTTGAACGGAGGATAAGCAACGAAAAAGCATGTTAGGTTAGAGAGATTGATTGCGTGCTCTCTATTGGTGTTGTGGTGGGCGTAGATAACGCTCTTAGAATGATTGATCTTCTGGCCGGAGCATCTAGAGTACCTCTGCAGGGTGCTATGAACCACTGCCATCGCACCTTCATCCCTGGAGGAGAAGATGAGTAAATCGTCTGCGAAGGCCATATGGGTGATGATAGGACAACCGCTGGATATGTGGTAGTACTGGAAGTCAGGGGTGTTGATCATGTTGTTCAGGTTCCTACTCAGGGCGTCTGCCGCAATGATGAAGACAGTGGAGGATAGAGGATCTCCCTGTCTAACTCCACGATGGGATTTGAAGAACCCCTCGGCATGTCCATTGATGACCGTGGAGAACCCCGAGTTGCTGATAGATCTCCACACGATATTGGTCCAAGTTTTCGAGAATCCGAAAGCTCTGAAAATCCAGATCATGAATTGCCAATCCAGTCTGTCATAAGCTTTCTCTATGTCGATTTTGACAGCGATGTTGCCCCCTCTAACTGGAAATTTCATGCAGGTGATTAGTTCTTGGGCCAACATAATATTGTCATGGATGTTCCTCCCGCGAACAAACCGGCTTTGCTCCTCTGAAATGATCTTGGGGAGGATTTCTGCCATTATAGTTGCGATGATCTTGGAGATGATCTTGTTGGTGAAGTTACAAAGACTGATTGGGCGAAAGTCGCGAAAGGACTCCGGGTTGTCTTTTTTCGGGATAAGGATCAGGTTGGCACTGGAAATGGCTTTGGGGTATATAGCACCTTCGAAGAAAGCGATGGCCGCTTCGGTGATGTCCTGCCTGATGATATCCCAGCATGAGCAAAAGAAAACCCCCGAAAAGCCGTCCGGTCCTGGCGCACTGTGCTCGTTCAGAGCCCACACGGATTCTTTAACATCCTGGGCTGTCAGAGGACGCTCCAACTGGACGTTGTCGGTTTCGTTAATGAGGAGGGGGATTTGGTCTAGGAAGGGTCTATCTTTGTGAACTGTCTCTTTGGAGAATAATTTGGAATAGAAGTCCGTGGCAGCCACTTGGATGCTCTTCTGGTCGATTAAGATGTTCCCGTTGTCATCAGCTGTTCGGTGAATCGATAGCTTCTGTCTGCGCCCATTAACGCAGGCATGGAAATACTTCGAGTTGTATATATATATATATATATATATATATATATATATTGAGGGGGTCACATGACCCCACTGGGCCTATGCTGGCCTCGCTAGTGTATATAAGGTATATTAATCTTTGCACGTAAACTGTTTGTTGTAATGTCTCTATCATCTGAAATTTTATTTCTTTAGAGATGAATTTGTTAATTTATTGCAAAGTTAATTTGGAGATGACTCTGTTAATTTATTGTCAATTATGATGTTCATTAAGTATGTGCTATTGGTGTTAGTTTTTTGTAAATTATGTTGTTCTATTAATAGATTTGCTAAACTGAAATTAGGGATGATTTTGTTAATTTATTGCCAATTACGGTGTTTTGAAACTGGAATTTGAGGAGCCATTGGAGTCAAACTGGGATTCGAGGAGTCATTAGAGCATCTCCAACACTATTGTCTTGTTTTATGTTGTGAATCTTAGGTGGCATGGAACACAAGACAATGTCTTGTATAGGTGGCAAGATTATATTTACAAATGATAATGAGTTTAAAAAGTCATCTCCAATGGAAAATTATTGAGAAGACAATACAAAGTAATTTTTTACAACTTCCAAGACAACTTTTACTCTTCTAATTTTTTTATAAACATTTTTATTCACAAATGATGATGTGGACATAAAGACATTGTGAAGTGCATTGTCTAGATCTATACAACCAATTTCACATTGTCTTTGCCATGTTATTGCCATGTAAACTCCACACTTTATTTCACATTTGCATTGGAGACGTACTTTTGGAAAAAAATGGTTGTCATTCCTATGTGGTAACCATTTTTTTCAAACTCACAATAGGGTTGGAGATGCTCTTAGGGATGACTTGTAATTAATTTGTTGCCAATTATCTGTTTTGAGCATAGAATTTGCTAAAATGAAACCAAAATCTTCCACACTATTGGTGTATCAAGAATTGGCTCCAATTATGGTGTTCATTCATTAAGTGTAATTGGTGTCAATTTTTTCACCAATTGAGCTTTGGTAGATTCTGCTCACTTAGAGCTGGTAAGCTGAATGTACTATGTATCAGAAAAAGAAAAGGCCCTCACTTGAGCTCTTTTTTTCCTGTTCTTTCTTCCTACCTTATGTACGTAGTATGGATACGACATGCCATGATTTTTTTTGAATGGTTTATTTTTTTGTTACCAATAACACAAAGATCACTATGTCAACATCAGAATTTAGAAATCAACATAGGAACCATCTTCTCTCTGGTTGTCTCAACACAAAACCTATTGCTTTGGACTATGTATCAGCATATTACTTTGGACTATAAAGTTGAAGTACTGAACCACACAGTTTCAGAATATAACCTCTATTACTGAATTATGTCGTGGGTTAGCTGTAATGTTTTAAAAATCGGACCGATGATCGAATCGGAATTTTTTGGTATAGGTCGGACCGGAGTTCAACCGGAGTTTAACCGGGGTTCAAATAGACTTGGTTTAGTTTGGTTAAAATAGGTAAGATATCCATATTTACTTCTTGGTTTAGTTTGATTTGGTCATAAGTATGTTGGTTTGGTTTAATATAAAAACTATGAGGTCAATCAAAACCAAACCAAAAATCAAATGGTCCAAATTTTACATAATAATTTTTTTTATTTGTAAAAAAATTCGTAAAAAAGATACCAAAATTGGTCGGTTCAATTGTGAACCGGTTCGGCCGGTTCACCGGTTGAACCCGATTTTCACAAAAAACCGACGGTTCTTTAAAAGACACGGTTTTAATCGAACCGGACCGATTTTTTGGTATAAACCGGTCGGATCCGGTCCAACCGCCGGTCCGGTCTGGTTTTTACAACATTGGACTTAGCTGAAACAAATAAAGCACAATCTTACAATTTAATAGGCAGGTTGATTCGAGTCGTTTTGACTTTGAGTATTTCTACGACAACTGTCGAATGCGCATTTTCAGCTATGAAGCATGTTAAGAGTGCTCTCGTACTACGATGGATAAAGTGTTTTCAACCGATTCAATGGTTTTCAACCGATTCAATGCTCTTCGTAGTACGATCGCAAAAACTATCGATTCAGATTCGAAAATAGATCGGATTTTATTCTTTAAAGAGTCGAATAGTCTAGCTTCAATAGAAAGCGATTTTCTTGTATGCACAAATAATCTTTTTTCAATATCATTATTTGTAAGAACTTATCAAGTTATCAATTAGTTCTATGAAAGTTAAAATTTCTAAACATACATGAATGTTTTCATCAAATGATGTTTTCTTATATTGTCAGTTTTTTGGACTAAGTATAACATATTGTTGGGTTTGTAGAATTTTGTTTTGGTTTTTAGTCCCACATCGGCTAGAAAGGAATGTGTATCTCCACATATATGAGTCTTTTCTCTTTATGGAGATGCACATGTAGTGCACACAGGTGTGTGCCATGTGGGATTAATTATTAATGGTATAAAGGCTTAATCAACAATTAAGAAGCTGTAAGCTTTTTGCTCTTGGAAATTTATTTCCATAGGAGCTAAGCCCCGTTGTGTCTTAGCGACTCGGACTCGGACTCGGACTCGGACTCGGACTCGGACTCGGACTCGGGCACGGACTCGGGCTCGGGCTCGGGCTCAAGGGCTCATGAAGCGTAATGTGGCATTTTGTTGGCGCACTTTGCACTTAGCAAGTCAGCATCGTCGCTAGGCGCATAGTGCGCTTAAGTTGCGCTCGCTGCACGAGCCACTTGCGCGACCACGTTGCGCGGCCCGTTACGCGAGCCCAGTTACGCAGCCTAGTACGCCCAATACGCGCAGTGTGCGCAGCGTACGTAGAGTCCGCAGTGTGCACAGCGTACGCAGTGTACGTAGAGTGCGTAGTGTGCGTAGGGTGCGTAAAAGGGGCTGTGTGCGTATGGCTGGCTACATATTAGAGCGGAAACGGTTGCAGCAGTTGCTGCACGTTCAGGAGTGGTTCTGCCACTACCCTGAAGTTCAGGCAACTGCTTGGCAACCGCCCCGTGGGCTATATATGCAGGTTCTCTCCTCTCTCTGAGAGCAGTAGTAATCAGAATTCCAGGGAGAAAAATTCTAAGTGTTCTTTAACACAACAGAGTAGTGAGCGTGTTCTTTAACACAAACACTAGTACTTTTTAGTACGCGTGGGTTCTTTTACTTCAAACAAAGAGAGAAGAGTAGAGCCATTGCCAGAGGAGTTTGCCGTCTTCCGAGGAGTCAGAAGAGCAGAAGTGTTACAAGGTTTTCCGTCAACCTTGCTGGTTCCTGGAAGCTGTTCACAGAGGGCGAATAAAGCTTTGAGCAACGGTGATAAATCACCCCAGCATTTCCATCTCTCGCCTATCATCCTTCTGTTGCCTTTAGTAGTTCTGTCAGTATCTTCTTTTTAGAAGGCACTACTGCCAGTTTTGCTACGATCACGAAAATCTCTTTAGATTATTCGTGTCTTACGATATCTTTTTAGATCTCATAATTTGCAGAATCCTTCTGGATCTCTGTTGCAAAACCTTCTTTAAGGAATTGCATTTGAAACGTTGTCTTTACAACTGTTTCAGTTTCTGTATTTACCATCGAATAGCGTGCCCCAGCATTCCCGGCAATAACAATCTCAAAGCTTTATTGCTACGATGGAAAACATTAATGCTTCACTCCTAAACACTGACTTCTGTAAGTTAGAGAAGTTTGATGGAGAGCATTATCAAGTCTGGAAGAGGAAGGTTTATCTCACTCTTCAACTCAGAGACGTGGATCACGTGCTTCTTGAAGAGGAACCTACCGTTCTAGATACTGGGTCTGCTGCCGCAATCTCTGCGGCTACTAAACTTCAGGCCAAGTGGAGAAGGAAGAATAACATTTGCAGGTTGCTTATCCTGAATGCTATGGAGGATTCCCTAGCAGAATCCTATTCTAAGAAGAATATCGCTAGAGACATATGAGAGTCTCTAGAAAAACTCTACGAAGAAGACAAGAACCGCAGTAAAATATTTGTGGTTGAAAAATATCACAAGTGGTTCTTTGAGGACGAAAAGTCTATATTGCCGCAGGTAAAGGAGTTCCTAAAACTGCGACAGAAGCTGGAAGACGAGGCGATGCCCCTCCCCGACAAGTTTGTTGTTGGAGGGATTGTCTCAAAGCTCCCCGCTGGGTAGAGCAAGTTCTATGCAAACATGCATAAGAAGAAGTTAGAGATCACCCTTGAAGATCTCCTACAAGAAATCTATGTTGAGGACCAGATGCGGGCTCAACTGAAGGTGGACACACTGTCCAAGCAATTGGCTAACGCCAATCTGGTTCAGACCAAGGAACCAAAGGGAAAGCAGACGGCTTTCCACAGCAAGAAGAAGAACCCTGACAATCTAAAAGTCAAGGGAACTTCTATCAAGAAAAAGAAGCCAAAGTCAGAAATGCCTTGCTTCAAGTGTGGCAAAAAGGGCCACTTTAAGAATGAGTGTAAAGCAAACACCAAGCAATCAGAGCAAGAAGAGCCTAGTAAGGCATCTATGATCACTGACGTAGTTGCTATGATTGCGCAGGTTGATTCAGTAAGGACTGACTCTGACTGGTGGGTAGACACTGGAGCCTCCTGCCATGTCTGCTCCAGTAAGGAGTGGTTCACCACCTATACACCTACTTCTGAAGTGGTTATGATGGCGAACCAAGCACAAGCTGAAGTGCTCGGGATCGGGACGGTGGTGTTGAAGCTGACTTCGGGGAAGTCTCTGACGCTTCAAGGCGTAAAGCACGTACCTGCTATCGCCAAGAACCTGGTCTCGGGAGGCCTACTCTGCAATGCAGGCCTCAGGATGGACATCAATGCTGGCCAGATGGTGATGTCTATCAAAGGAACATATTTCGGAAAAGCTTTTTATACCGAAGGAATGTTCAAGATTCAGCTTGTAAATCAGTCCAATGTAATTAATGTAATTAATGAAGTCACTCATTCTGCTTATACTCTTGAGTTGTGGCATAATAGGCTAGGACATGTTCATTGTAAACGAATAAACAGAATGTCTAGTCTAGGACTTATCTCCAAATGTGGGGGTAAGGTAGAGAAATGTGAAGTTTGTGCTCAAACGAAGATCACAAGGAAACCCTTTCCTCGGGTTAATCGAAGTACAGATCTTCTGGAGTTGGTTCACTCCGATATCTGTGACTTCAAACAGTTCTCTACAAAAACGGGATGAAGTATTTCATAACCTTCATCGATGACTTCTCAAAGTATGCATTCGTCTACTTGCTGAAGGCTAAAGACGAAGCATTCGAGAAGTTCAAGGAGTTCAGAGCCGAAGCTGAGCGGCAGACTGGACAACAACTCAAAAGGATAAGAAGTGATCGAGGTAGGGAGTACAGGTCTCATGAATTCGCATCGTTCTATAAGGAACATGGAATTGTCAATGAGACTATGGCTCCGTACTCTTCTCAATCAAATGGAGTAGCTGAGAGGAAGAACAGGACGTTGACAGAAATGATAAATTCAATGTTGTTGACTGCTGGCCTTCCTAAGTGCTACTGGGAGAAGCTGCATTGACGGCCACTTTTATTCTAAATAGAGTGCCTCATGCAACTTCAGACGTTACTCCTCATGAACTCTGGTTCAAGGTTAGACCTAACTTGAATGTCATTCGAGTGTGGGGGTGTCTGGCGTATGTCAAGCTTCCAGATCTAAAGATTCAGAAGCTTGGGACAAGGACTACAAAGACGATCTTCTTGGGGTATGCCGAGAAGAGTGATGCTCAGAGATTTCTTGATATTGAGTCAAATTATATCATTGAATCTCGCGATGCAGAATATTTTGAAGACAAGTTTGCAAGGCACAAGAATATTATTCTTCCGGATGTTCCGAAGAATAATGAGGGTGCACAAGAAACTGAAGTCTTCAATGAAGATGTGGTCCAAGAAGATGTTGTTGTTGAAACAACGGTTGAACCAGAACAAGCTGAGCCGTCAGCTAAGCGTGTGAGGAGGCTGAAGGGCTTCGAAAGTGACTTTGTCACCTATCATGTGGAAGCAGATCCGCTTACCTATGATGAGACGATGAAGACCAGAGACACGGTTTGCTGGAAGGAGGCGATTGACAATGAGATTGATTCCATCACCTCAAATAACACTTGGGTGTTGGTTGATCTTCCTGAAGGAGCGAAACCCATCGGATGCAAATGGATCTTCAAGAAGAAGATGAAAGCAAACGGAACTATTGACAAGTTCAAGGCTAGGTTGGTAGCCAAGGGATTTTCTTAGAAGCAGGGGGTTGACTATTTTGACACGTATGCTCCAGTAGCCCGGATGACCACTATCAGAATGTTGATTGCTCTCGCAGCAATACATAAAATGGTAATACATCAGATGGATGTGAATACGGCTTTCCTAAATGGCGAGCTGACCGAAGAGATTTACATGCAACAGCCAGAGGGATTTGTCATCAGGGGTCTTGAAGACAAAGTCTGCAAGTTGGTGAAATCTTTGTACGGTCTTAAACAGGCTCCCAAGATATGGTATGAGAAATTTGACAAAGTTATAAGGTCAAATGGCTACATGGTCAGCGATACGGACAAGTGTGTTTACACAAAGTTCGCTGATGGAAGAGGTGTTATCGTTTGTCTGTACGTGGACGACATGCTTATCTTAGGTACGGATATTAGCTGTGTCACGGAGACAAAGAAATTCATCTCAAGCAAGTTCAGTATGAAGGACTTGGGGGAAGCTAATGTGATCTTAGGGATCAAGATCATCCGGACAGACACTGGACTAGCGCTGTCACAGTCTCATTATATTGAGAAAATGATCACTCGTTATGGGTATCGGGATCTTCCAGGGATCGATACGCCGTACAGGTGTGATCTGAAGCTGAAGCCTAATTTAGGGGAAAGCATCAGGCAGCTGGAGTATGCAAGCGTAATGGGAAGTTTGATGTATGCTACTACTGCCACAAGGCCTGACATAGCTTTCACCGTGGGAATGCTGAGTCATTTTACGAGCAACCCAGGTGCTGAACACTGGAAAGCTGTGAAACGGGTTATGAGATATCTCAAGAAGACTCAGACATATGCACTGTACTACAGCGGAGATCCGTCGGTAGTGGAAGGCTTCAGTGATGCCAGTTGGTGCTCAGAGGTGGAGAGCGAGAGGTCCACGGGTGGATACATTTTCACAATGGGTGGAGCTGCTATATCGTGGAAGTCGAAGAAGCAGACTATGCTCTCACGGTCATCCATGGAATCTGAGTTCTTTGCACTAGATACCGCAGCCGAGGAAGCAGAATGGCTTCGGGAGCTCATGTATGATCTTCCATTGGTTGGGGCACAAATACCGGCGATACCGATATACTGCGACAACCAGGCGACTGCGGCGGTGGCATCAAATGACCTCTTCAACGGGAAGAAGAGGACTGTGCGGTTGAAGCACAGGGCAGTACACGATCTTATCAAGAGAAGTGTTATTGCCGTGATTGATGTTCGGAGTCAGGAGAACCTGGCGGATCCGTTCACCAAGGGCCTCAAGCGCCAGCTGGTCAATGACACAGCTTGTAAAATGGACTTGAAGGCATTCTGATATTGGATTATTGTATTCCTACCGTAAAGTTTTATGCTAATAATTCAAAGATTTATCTACTAGGTATCTAGCTTTTGGTTCAAGGGAGGACCACTAATCGAAAGAATATCAGGAACGGTGGGTACATGTTCTATTGGGCATGGAGAGGTTACGGACCTATAACCACTGTTGTCTACTATTGATTTCTGCGGAAAACGGTTCCTGTGGGAAGGTTGGCTTAATTGCCTTAATGAGTTCTTAGGCAGAGTGAATGCCTGGAGTGCTTTACAGGAAGCACGGTAGAGCAGCACTACAAGGAGTGAAACACCATGCTACAGTGGGGTGACTCCACAATGAGGTTCCTATATGTGGGGTGCTGCCCAGGAATAGGATAAAGCCTCAGCTTTGTAGGCCAAGTCACAGCGGCGTAGCACCGCAAATAGGCAGTTAGCCTAATGCTGTATGTTAAATATAAAGAGGGGTGTAGTCAGCACTACAAATAGGAGGAGTTCCTCATGTTACAGTGGCATGACACCACCATGAGGTACCCGGTTAGGGATAAAGTCTCGGCCTTGCAAGCCATGTCGTTGCGGCGTAACACCGCAAGAGAGCCTAAGGCTTCATGCTGGGTAGTTTGGCACTACAAAGAGGCGGTTGCCTCATGCTACTGTAGTATGACACTACCATGAGGTTCCTGGTACGGGGTAAGGCCTCAGCTTTAAGCCATGTCATAGCGGCGTAGCACCGCAAGGGAAGCGCAAAGCGCTTCATGCCATGTCTCTTTATAATGAACTCACCTATAGTGTATGACAGAGATATCAGGCCGTCTCTTGAGGGTAAAATTGTAGACATCCAAAATTATACACTGAAACCAGGCTGGCACAGGGCCTTTAATGTGTAGCCAGAAGCACATGTAACTACATTATGTGAGTGGAAAGAATTTCAGCTATGATGCAGAATTCAAGGCTTAGTCCATTCTTGTGTTATAGTTTGATTTTTGACTCACGTGGGAAGATTCAAGTCTTAAGTGGCATCTATCCTAAAAGCATAATGGACAGTTACTGTGGGGAGCACTCGTACTCATATATATAGAGATATGTGGGGGATTGTTGGGTTTGTAGCCTTTTGTTTTGGTTTTTAGTCCCACATCGGCGAAAAAGGAATGTGTATCTCCACATATATAAGTCTTTTCTCTTTATGGAGATGCACATGTAGTGCACATGGGTGTGTGCCATGTGGGATTAATTATTAATGGTATAAAGGCTTAATCAACAATTAAGAAGCTGTAAGCTTTTTGCTCTTGGAAATTTATTTCCATAGGAGCTAAGCCCCGTTGGGGCTTAGCGACTCGGACTCGGACTCGGGCTCGGACTCGGGCTCAAGGGCTCATGAGGCGTAATGTGGCATTTTGTTGGCGCACTTTGCACTTAGCACGTCAGTATCGTCGCTAGGCGCATAGTGCGCTTAAGTTGCGCTCGTTGCGCGAGCCACTTGCGCGACCACGTTGCACGGCCCGTTACGCGAGCCCAGTTACGCTGGCCCAGTTACGCAGCCCAGTACGCAGCCCAGTACGTCCAGTACGCGCAGCGTACGCAGCGTGCGTAGAGTGCGCAGTGTGCGCAGCGTACGCAGTGTGCGTAGAGTGCGTAGTGTGCGTAGGGTGCGTAAAAGGGGCTGTGTGCGTATGGCTGACTGCATATTAGAGCGGGAACGGTTGCAGCAGTTGCTGCACGTTCAGGAGTGGTTCTGCCACTACCCTGAAGCTTAGACAACTGCTTGGCAACCGCCCCGTGGGCTATATATGCAGGTTCTCTCCTCTCTCTGAGAGCAGTAGTAATCAGAATTCCAGGAAGAAAAACTCTAAGTGTTCTTTAACACAACAGAGTAGTGAGCGTGTTCTTTAACACAAACACTAGTACTTTTTAGTACGCGTGGGTTCTGTTACTTCAAACAAAGAGAGAAGAGTAGAGTCATTGCCAGAGGAGTTCGCCGTCTTTCGAGGAGTCAGAAGAGCAGGAGTGTTCCAAGGTTTTCCGTCAACCTTGCTGGTTCCTGGAAGCTGTTCGCAGAGGGCGAATAAAGCTTTGAGCAACGGTGATAATTCACCCCAGCATTTCCATCTCTCGCCTGTCATCCTTCTGTTGCCTTTAGTAGTTCTGTCAGTATCTTCTTTTTAGAAGGCACTACTGCCAGTTTTGCTACGATCACGAAAATCTCTTTAGATTATTCGTGTATTACGATATCTTTTTAGATCTCGTAATTTGCAGAATCCTTCTGGATCTCTGTTGCAAAACCTTCTTTAAGGAATTGCATTTGAAACGTTGTCTTTACAACTGTTTCAGTTTCTGTATTTTCCATCGAATAGCGTGCCCCGGCGTTCCCGGCAATAACACATATTTTTAGTTCAGCCTAGGATGACTTGAATTCCTGGTTTTGTCCTTGCACATGGAGAGTGACAGCCATGTTGACGGTATGGTGGAGTGTTTTACTAGAGGAAAATGTTCAAAACCTCCAAGGAACATATGTTTTTATTATCCATTATTTGAAAATTTCCTTTGGAGCTAGGCCCCACCTTTCGGGGCCTAGCTATTCGGACATGGACATGGGCGAAGGACGCAAAATGGTGTTTGATGGCACAATTCGCACGTACGCATCAGATGCAAGATGGTACTTCGTTGCACCATTTTGTGCGAGTTCCCACTGGTCGAGCGGGACGCAACAGTTTTGCGGGGAGGCTGCTCCTGCGGTACATACGTTACCGTCACCTAGGTGGACGTAATGTCACCCTCTTTTGAGCGCTCAACCAGAAACAAGATACAATTCAACATGAAGATGGCCTTATCTACTATCACTCGAACCTGTAGCCTGTAACGCTTTAGCCTCTGGTACGTGGCCTGTGTTCGTGCAGGATTCTTGAACGTAACTTTTTCCCTAATTCTTGCATAACTACATGATTTTTCTTTCAAACTCGTCTTTCTTAGAAGAATAATACAACTTATGATGATCCGTTGACCAATGGGACTTGATCTTTTGTGCCAGTACGCACTTGAACCGTTTTTAATTGTCACGCAGTTTACTTAATGAAAAGAAACTAAAATTAAATTAATATAACAAAGAAAACTTGATGATAACTGACATACAAGTTGCAACAAGTGATCAATAATGTGTTTAACTCGAGCTTAGAATCTGCTTGACAATTGTGTTTTTATCGGTTTTGGGAATGGTTTTAGCTGAATTGTTTTTAAAAAAATAATGTTTGGTAATTTTTTGTAGCACTTGTTTTGGAAAACCCTCCAAAACCAGTATGGTATAATTTTGGGTATATTTATAAACATTCTAAACCGGTGGGTTTTGAGAATTTTTATTATCTTCTTCCATTTATACCCTCATAAAACATATGTAAAACGTTTACTTAAAATAAGTCTAATATCTTATTTCCTTTTTCTTGTGTTTGATTTGACCATGAATTTAATATCTGTAAATAAGAAATATAAGAACAATTTAGGTTGGTTATCAATACCTAATCACATAACAAATTAAGAGTGACAATATTTTTGTTGTTGTGACCTAACAATAAGCAATAATATAATCTTTCTCTGGAGGACTTTTGTTTATATATGTACATATATGAAATTTTACATTCTTAAAAAATTGAAAAAGATTTTTAAAAAACATTATAAAAAATTAAAAAAAATTTAAAAAATAAATACAAAAGAACAATTTATTAAAAGAATGAAAAAGACAAAAATAAGCAAAAAAAAAATTCTTAAAAATTGAAAAAAAATTGAAAAAAAAAAAAACCAAAAGATTTTCTTGAAAAAAGTAAAAATAAATATAAAAAACAAAAAAAAAGTATAAAAAACTATAGAAAAAGAAAAATAATATTTGCCCCGATAAAACCCTGCACCTAATATTAAGGCATATGATTCACTTATTATGTTGGTAAATTATTTATCCGGATAATCACAATTTTCAAAAATAAATTTTTATAACATAAACAAATTATAAAAAAATTATAGGAATGTATTTCCTATCTTAAATTTGACCAAAAATAAAATATAAAAAATTGCATACCCTACGTCCCAAGAGTCACAAGTTGGTTTCACATGGCTGCTCTGTCCATTTTCTGCACTGGACTCACGTATCGGCTCCATTGGCTGGCGCTCTGATACCAAATTGTTAGCTCCACTTCCACTAGCATTAGAAGTGGAAGGTGGTCGAGCATGTGAAGCCATGCTCGAAGCTCCCTAATGGCAGAAATTGTTCACAACGGCAATTCAGGAAGAAGAAGAAGAACCTGTAATCTTTAGTTTTGTAATCAAGAAAGTTACATTCATCTGTCCAAAAGAAAATGTTACAGACTCCTCTTATTTATACCAAGACTCTAACAGAAGTAACTAACTGCTGACTCAGCAGTGTACATTTTGTACTAATGACTTGCTGACTAGGCAATAGTTGAACACCTTGCTTGCCCCGGCACTTCTCTGGACTCCACTGCTGTTCTTATGACAATGCCGGACTAAGCTGCAAACTCTATTACTGAGCTATAGAATGCAAATAGAATCTAATTATCAGATCACCACCCTCCATCCCGCCATTTTTGTAAGAATTAACCAAAATTTTAATGTTTTTATATTTTTTATGAATCGTTTCGATCTGGAAGAATTCCTTAGATCTGGTCGATTTTTGTGAGAATTTGTTGGTCGATTTGAGAAACCAACTACTTTCGAACAATCTCCCCAAAGATAAGTCTGCATGTTTATTTGGCAGAATTTTTTAATTTTTTTTGTCTTGGAAGGGCATTGTTGATGGTTATTGGGAATTTTTTTGGTTGTTCGACTTTTCAGGTATTGTTGATGGTTTCTTGATGGTCTCTAGGTTTTTCAAATTCTGAGATCCGAATTCTTCCTAGAATGTTCGAGCTTTCGAGAACATAAATCTTCCAAAATAGGAAGATCAAAGAAGTTTATTTATGGTTCATTTTTCGAATTTACTTCCTAGAATTTTCAGAGTTTTTGATACGAACCCAAATTCTCGAAGCTACAGTGAGGAATCTTAGCTGGACCTAAGTGAGCATTAGTCTTATATTTGTGTTCTAGTCAGCATACAGGAGGACCACTTGATGCCAGCTCAGCCCTTGGCCAGCTCGACTCAACCACTAAGTCTACAACCAAATACTTACAACCTTATTACAACCTCTCTTCCACCCTTACACATGGGTCCCATCGGGTTCCACCTCCCCTTTCACCCCTGTAGAAGCATGAAAAATACTAAAGAAAATGACTCATGCGGCTCAGAAAGCCCATGCGGCTCAGAAAGTCATGCGGCATAAGGGGCTATGCGGCCAAAGAGCACCATGCGTCTCAGAAAACCCATGTGGCTCAGAGAGTCATGCGGCATAAGGAGGCCATGCGGCCCAAGACATCCCATGCGGCTCAGAAGACACGTGGCAGGGCAGCCCACTCCTCTGCCATCTCGCATTAATTGTTTGACGGCTGACAACTCTGAAAAAAGTGACAGGCCTGACACAAAAAGAAGTAATTATGACTCTGTCATAATGACAAATTTCTAGGGAAGAGAAAAGAGATCTCTGACACAAATCCCCCGAGAGCCATAAAAATGCCACGTGGCCTTGCCACGTGGACGTTCGTATGCGGCTCACTCATCATGCGGTTCAGAGTGAATCTGTCCTATGCGGCTCAGACCGAGAAATCCTCATGCGGCTCGAGCGAAGACTTCTCATGCGGTTCAGAGTGAATCCGTCCTATGCGGCTCAGGCCGAGAAAGCCTCATGCGGCTCAAGTAAGGACTTCTCATGCGGTTCAAGAGGATCATGTCCATGCGGCTCAGATGGATGTATACCTATGCGGCTCCCAAGGATTACCTCTCTGTGGTTTAAGGGCTCAAGTGAGGGCCACTACCCAGGCAGCCCTGACATGTGGACTTAACCATATGCGGCTCAAATTCATATGCGGCTCACTCGTCATGCGGTCCAGATCCCCCCAGCAGCTCCTAGGATACGTGTCCTAAACCGATTAATTCCTCAGATTTGCTGCCATTAAAGATTGGGTCAAATCCCAATAATCTGGGACACGTGGCAGGAGAATAGATCTAATTTATTCGCAGACATCAGAAGATCATTACAAGGAAGATTTATTCCAATCAGCATTAATTGCTAATGGGATTTGGTGTAATCTACACCTAATGGCTCGGATTCGTCACAATAAAAAACGAACGGCCTGTATTGACCAATCCCCAGGCCGCCGTCATCTCTAAGAGCTAATCATTGGCAACCCTAATGATCACATCCCACTATTATAAATAGCAATGTGCCATTCCCTTGTAAAGATATAATATCAGAGAGAAATACGCATATACAGAGAGACTTCCCTCCATAGTCAGAGAGAGAATACACACAGAGAGAGAGAAGCCAGAAGTGCAATCAGAGGGAGAGCAAGAAGAGCATTTCTTCATCAACGCCAACCATCTTTTCATAGGAGCCAAGGCTGCATACCGATCGTCCAAGGAGTAAGGCAGGGCTGCCGTCGCCTTCCCGAGCCTCTATCGTCACCCCCAGAATCTAAAATAAACAATTGTACTTAGACTGTTGTACCTAGGTTTTCGTCCCGAGGCTTTCTTTGTACAAGCGAGTTTGTAACGTGAAGTAAAAGTCCGGTCCTCCGATAATTGTTCTGTTCTTTTATATTTCATGGCAAACACGATGACGACTCTGCTGGGGACTAACTTCTCCACGGCTGAGGAGTTGGTGACACAATCGAATGCAGCCAAAATTGGCTCCACGCAACAAAAGATGGTCGTCCACTTCGACCAACAGGCGTTCGAAAAGATGCTCTCCGAAGGAAGTGCTGGCCCGGTCCAGAAGCGCACCCGCGGGACGAAGGCTCGCAAAGAGTGGAGGCCAAAATCATTTGCTTCTCCTCAAGACCTCGATGGGATACCCTCTGTTACTCAGGACAGCGAGAAAGACTCTCCTGCGGCCCCACTTCAGACCATAGACGACTCTGCTGTCCACAAGTTCGGCAGAAGAAAACACTATGATGCTGGACTTGCAGGGGCAAAGAGGAACTCTATGCGATCCGAGCCGCATAAGGGTATTACCCGCAGGGAGAAAGCTCATACGGCTACATCCGCCAGCCGTATGAAGAAAACTCTTGCGGCCACATCTGTCAGCCGCATACCTTATGCGACTATAGTTGCCAACCGCATGGATGAGACTCATGCGGACGGCCACAATTGCCATCCGCATGCGGCCAGCCTGCACGGTCGTGACTCCTAGCCGCATAAAAACAACTCATTCCGCAACAAAAGACAACCGCATGCAGACAGCCTGCACGGTACCCAATGCTAGCCGCATAGCGTCCGTTCCATGCTTCTCTCGATCAGTCTTCGACCGTCTCTCATGCGGTAGTGACTTTGATGGTTCTCTGGATAATTGCCAGACTCTGTGGTATTCAACTTGGACTCCTCCTATTACGCACCCGCAAGTGCTAAAAGGAGGAAGTCTAGGGCAGCGCGGGCTTACCAAGCCCAGTCAGCTGCCCCAACCTCTGACTATCGGGGCGTTCCGCTGGTTATCACGCGGGCCTCTGATGGGAAGTTGTACAGAACCGCTCGAGTCCAGCCCCCGACGGCGAACGGACAGAGTGGTTCCTCTGACCTACGTGAGGTTATCCTCCACAAACGCAAGGAAAGAGAAAGGGCCTCCGTGTGCAAAGAGTCCTCCCACGGACGTCACTGCACCCAAATCATCGTCAACTGCTGTTGCGATAACGCGGCAGTGACAGAAGACCGGCCGTCCCTCTTCCAAAGACTACAGCATCCGAGATCGGAGGACGAGGCACCTCCTGTTGTCTCCTGCAATTCCACTCAGAAAGTCCCCGCCGAGGGGAGAGGGAAGAAGACAAGCATCTCCAGCCCGAAGATATCAACCACTACAGCTAAAAAATTGTCGGCTAAACGGTTGTCCTCCACCGGAGTATTTCAACACACCATTTCGAAGACAAAATCTGCTACAACGGAAGATTCATCGTCCACGTCGCTGGGGGTCGTAGGAGCTGGGGGTAGTACTCCTCCGAACGTCCACAACAATCCGATGTTTCAAGGAGACGAGCCTGGAGAAACAACTCTCCCAGCAAATGCTGATATCCCCGAGGACATCTACGACTCTCAAGATGAAGCCAACTCCGAAGCTGGGGGTACTGTTTCCTCCGAGTCCGAACCCGAAGAGAACATTCCCACTTACCCCGATGATTTTTCGATGCATGGGTATGACTCGGAGGGCACATCCTCCACTGTTCCTTCCGTCACTCCTCTTGTAAGGACGGTATTCATGACGGACAACAATCAAGGTGGTTCCAGTGATCGCCAACGCATCGACACTTTGGAGGCCATACTGCACGCCTTGGTCAAGTCTGTAGACGAGATCAAAGCGGCTCTTCCTACTCTGCAGGGAGTGACACCTGGCCAAACAAGCGCGGGTCCCGCAATCAATGTAGATTCAAATTCAGCGACACCGAACCCGGGTAATAATCCTTCCGAAATAATGGCCCCTACCCCGACAGATGAGGCCCGAGAAGTAAGGAGAGAGGTTCAGAAGCTCCGAGCCATGTTCCACGCCCGAGAAAAATCTCAAGACTTCAGATACGGCAACCATATCCTGCTGAATGGAGAGATGTTCCATTCCCACCAAGATATAAGCCGTTCAATATCAACCCATATGATGGCAAGACCTCAGCAAGTCGGTACATCACTTACTTCGAGGTCACCACCGACCATCTGCCCCATGATGACGCTATCCTCACGCGATTATTCATCGGGGCATTGGAAGGAGTCGCCTTCGACTGGTACCGCAACCTGCCAGACAATTGCATCCACTCCTTCGCTGGCTTCAAACGCTTGTTCTTGGAGAGATTCTATGAGGTAGGGCAGGATGTCACAATGTCTACCCTCATGGACGTCGTCCAAGGAGAGAAAGAGCTGACGAGGAATTACATTGAGCGGTTTCGTCAAACCGCAATGAAGTTACCATCTGGTAATCCGGATTTTTGCCAAAAGAGACTACTTCCAACAATTAGTCTCTGGATGGGCGAAAGTCAACTCAAGGACTGGAAGGCTTTTATCATCAGTGCTACAAGTGCCGAAGAACGATTGAGAAAGGCTCGCCAACTAGGGTTGCACATCTCAGAGGGAGAAAACAAGGGCAGGCGTCCCAACAACAACAAAGACAATGGGGGTAGCCCCTCCAACAATCGGAACAACAGGGGCAAGCAGGCTATGGTGGTCGACACAGCCCAGAAGCCCGAGTCACAACCAGCAGACAAACAATGGCCTCAAATCACTTACTCTTTTGAAGACGGCCACGTCAAGCCTATCTTGGACATGCTCATACAAGGAGATCGAATTCAGCTTCCTCCGCCAAGACGGGAGCCTCGGCCGGCTGATCTGAAGAACCCAAAGTTCTGCCATTACCACCGCCATGTACACCATGCTACACACGACTGCTACCAACTGAAACGGTACATCCAAAACCTCATCGATTCGAACGCTCTGGCCATCGGTTTCGAAGAGGTAACCGTGGCAGCCAATAAGGTGTCCGTACAATTCGGCAGCTTCCCTCCGATGGAAACTCAAGACGGGGTGGTTCCCATCCCTCTGGCAACAATGGAGATTACCAATCTTCTACATCCCCGAGATCAAGCTGCCGATTTAGTATCTCTCACCACATCGCGAGGAGAAATCATGTGGGTCCATCCGGACCTGGTCCACGAGGTGACTCAGTCCACGACGCCTCCCATTCACAAGAAAAGAAGTGGGAAAGTCAGATCTTTTCTCACCATCTCAGCAGACGCGGAAGAAGTCACGACCGTCGTTACTCGATCTGGAGCATAATCTCAACCCGTGGCTGAGAACTCGACTGATGATCATCCGCCCACTACCACTGAAGCTCCAAGGCCTCCTCAGCCTCCGACGACCGACAAGCCTAGGCCGAAGGAGACTCGCTTCGACAAATCCCTCCGAAAGGAGACACCTCAGTGGCTGGAGAGGCCCTACAACTTCGACATCTTGGCGCAATTGGCCAATACACCGGCCAAATTGTCCTTATATGAACTCCTGAGGCTCTCGAAGGATGTCCGCGCGGCCTTGAGCGATGCACTCCAAAATGCCGATGCATACTTGGCTCAGGTCAACCTCACGGAAGAAAATCAGTCCGCAGATCTCCAAAACAGCGCATGTACGAGAGCGATGCCAAATATCGTCTTCACTCCGCAGGATATGCTCATCAAAACCAACCTGCACGATCGTCCGTTATACTACATTGGATACATCGGCGACGTAAAGGTGGACCGGATGCACATTGATCCTGGGTCTTCCATAAGCATCATCCCGAAGGGTCTGCTACATCATCTTCTTATTCCGATGCATCACCTGACGCCTACAAGTACCGCCATCAGCGGTTTCAATTCGGGCAGGAGCTACCCAATCGGGAAGATCCGTCTGAAATGCCAGATTGGCGATCTCCAATCAGAAGTCACCTGCTACGTCATAGATGCCGACACTTCTTACAACATCCTTTTGGGGCGCCCTTGGATACACGATTATATGATCGTGCCTTCCACGCTGCACCAATGCTTCAAATATGTCGACAAGCATGGCTTCGTGAGGACAGAATTTGCTGAAATCGATCCCTTCAAAGGGGTCGAATCGTACTACTCGGACTCCTGCCTATACGAAAAGTCGAAGAGGCACCTTGATGGAGGAAATAAACAAGCTGGTACCGAAGCGACCACGGGATTAGAAGAACCTCTGACGATCCACCTCCAAGCTCGCAAACCGGGCAAGTCCGCACCCCTTACGGCCACGCTGCGTAAGGACGCGATCAGTCTCTCGGCACAGGAAGAGCAGATGAGAATCCGGCTGCCAAGGTCTGGCCAAGTACCGAGACCCACAACAGGGCCACTTACAATCAGACTGCCGAGAGTCGGTCAACCCCAAACGGAGAAGCTCAATCCCTCTGATAGGCCGCTGACGATACGCCTTCTCAAGAAGGGTCGTCACCCCGATACGAGGTCTGACACTTCTAGCGAACCAGCCACTCCTCGCCCCATATCGAGTACCAAACTGGAGGTTGCTAGTCTACCGACAACTCCATTCTCTACTCCGCCAGTTGAACCTCTGAAGATCAACCTGACCAGGTCGTCCTCTCAGTCTTCATTTACACAGGGGGTAGCCGAAGAAGAACCGGAACTAGCCAAGTATGTGGCTGCCCACACCGATGTTCCCTCCGCAGATGATGTAATCCCCCTAGAAAAGATACCTTAAAGGGCTATCTTTGAACTACATCGAGCTCAATAAGCTTTGTACAATGTATGCTATAGAACATGGTATAGGCACCCATCTACACACACAGGTGACAAATGTGCACACTGCAATCCAGCTTATTCCAGCAGAAGACGCTTACCGCATAATCGAGGGAGGGGATCATCCAATCATCTTTGGCCGGAAGGACGATCCGCGCCCCTTCACCATAAAAGAAGTCGATCTTGGGTCAGATGCCGGAAGACTGCCTCTGTATCTTTATAGCCCCCAGTCCAAATATCTCATGCAAAAATAGGGATATGATCTGGAGACTACACCAGGTTTGAATTATGGCACTGGACGGCGACTACCTTTGAAGCCCCCAGTCCCGGCTGGCAAGCCACGGTACTACTACAACAAAACTCGATGTGGATTAGGGTATGTAACTCCCACGACGACCCCCGAGAGTTCAGACGAAGAATGTGACTGGCAGTCACATTCAACCGAGTCACCAACCTCCGACTCGGATACCAACATTAGAGACATATTTAGACAAGTTCTGTCAGTCAATATGGCATTCGCCGACGCTTACGAAGAAGACGAAGACATTCCCGAAATCCTCGAGCTAGAGCCGTGGGCCCAACAGCTGGATGCGCAATGGGAAAAGCGGTTCGAGCAGAGAGAACCTCCTACCGAAGATGAAGTTATGCATGTCGACCTCGGCAGCGAATCCTCTCCATAGCCAATCTTCGTTAGTAAAAGCCTAACAGACGAAGAGCGAGAATCGCTGCTGAAACTTGTCAGAGAATATATTGATGTGTTCGCATGGAGTTATGAAGACATGCCGGGGTTAGACCCCGATATTGCCCTCCACAAGCTCAACATACTACCGGACGCAAAGCCAGTCAAGCAGCAACAACGACGCTTCCGCCCAGGCGTCATGGATGCGATCGAAGCCGAAGTCAACAAACTAATAGCCAGCGGCTTCATTCGTGAGGAGCAACATCCTGACTGGGTCGCCAACATAGTTCCGGTCCTTAAGAAGAATGAGAAGATCCGAATCTGCATCGACTTCCGTAATCTGAATGAGGCATGTCCGAAAGACGAATTCTCCCTCCCTATCACAGACATCATGATCGACAACACATGCGGCTTTGAACGTATGTCATTCATGGATGGATTCTCGGGGTACAACCAAATTAAGATGTTTCCCGACGACGAAAATCACACATCATTCCGAATACCGATTGGCACATACTGCTACACAGTCATGCCTTTCGGTCTAAAGAATGCTGGCGCCACATATCAACGAGCCATGAGTATCATTTTTAGAGAACACTTGCGCAAGACGGTGGAATGCTATGTCGATGAGATCGCCATCAAGAGTCGCTGTAAAGGAGATCATCTGTAGGACCTGAGGACGGTATTCGACCTGATGAGAGCCCACAATCTGAAAATGAACCCTACGAAATCTTTTTTGGGCGTATCCATTGGGAAGTTCTTGGGATTTATTATCACCGCTCAGGGTATTCATGTAGACCCTGAGAAAACGAAGGCAATCATGGAGATGGGTCCCCCGAAAAATCTCCGCGAACTTAGAGGCCTCCTAGGGAGGCTAGCTTACATCAGGAGGTTCATTTCTAACCTCTCCGGGCGATGCCGACCGTTCACACACCTCATGAAGAAAGGAGTCTCATTCGTATGGGACGAGGAATGCCAGCGTGCCTTCGACAACATCAAAGAATATTTGTCAAATCCTCAAGTCCTGGTGGCCCCAGTTGCCGAAAAAATCGTTCCTGCTCTACGTACGAGCAATAGAACACTCCCTCGGTGCTCTATTGGCACAAAACAACGATGCAGGTCACGAACAAGCTATATACTATCTCAGCCGAATGATGGTTGGACCCGAGCACCGATACACCGCAGTTGAGAAGGAATGCCTCGCCTTGGTGTTTGCCATTCAGAAGACGCGGCACTACGTCACAGGACAAACCATACATATGATATCACGAGTCAACCCTCTCAGAGTGCTCATGACTAAACCAGGGGCACTCAGCTCTTGCCTCGCTACTTGGGCAATATTGCTGTCCCCTTATCATATGACCTTCGTCCCACAAAAGGCAGTCAAAGGTCAAGCCCTGGCAGACTTCTTAGCAGCCCACCCAGGCTCGGAGTCCTCCAGAATATATGAAGAGATCCCAGATGAGGTCGCCGACTCGCATGCAACCTCTTACGAGGCTATATGGTGAATGTTCTTCGACGGTGCTTCGAGGACCGGACCTAAAGGCAATATAGTCGTCGGGGTCGGGGTAGTGCTGGTCTCCCCTTCCGGATTGGTGATCAACCGCGCTTATTCCCTCACAGAGCCCTGCTCTAACAATGTGGCCAAGTACAACGCTCTGGTCATTGGCCTCCAACTTGCAAGAGAGCTGGGGGTAGAATACCTTGAAGCATATGGCGACTCCCAACTAATCGTCAATCAGATCCGGGGCTCAAACGAGGTCCGCCACGAAGACATGATCCCTTATCACCAAATAGCGATTGACATCATCTCGTCGTTTGAGGGGTTCTTCATCGAGCATGTCCCCAGACTCCAGAATATCGAAGCCGATGCCCTAGCAGGCCTTGCCGCTTCCTTAGCGGTGCCGAACCACGCTCATCATTCGGTTGACGTGATTGGCCACGAACTGGTCTGCCCCAAGAACAGCGTTCAATTCGTAGCGAGCTATTCCGCCCAGACGGTCGACGAAGCACCAGATTGGAGACAACCATTCATCGACTTCGTCGTCTACGACATCCTGCCCGAGAACCCAAAGGAAGCCACCTCCATCAAACGACGTTTTCTCAGATTCTTCTACGATACAGAGACGAAAATGCTGTATCGCCGCTCCTACGACGGATTACTGCTCCGGTGCTTGTCGAACACAGAAGCCAAAGAGGCCGTACGAGAAGCTCATGACGGTGTCTGTGGGACCCATCAGCCTGGCCCAAAATTGCAAGACCGCCTTCGCCGAATGGGCTACTACTGGCCCACGATGGTGGCAGATGCAATAGACTATGCCAGAAAATGCAAAGCTTGCCAAGTCCACGCGGACTTCATTCACCAACCATCCGAGTTTCTACATCCGACGGTGGCATCCTGGCCATTCGAAGCATGGGGAATGGATATCATTGGTCCAATCACCCCACCTTCCTCCCGAGGACATCGCTTCATACTTGCGATCACTGATTACTTCTCCAAATGGGCGAAAGCTGTCCCACTCGCAGAAGTTAAGACTTCAAACGTGATCAGCTTCCTTAAGAATCACGTCATCTACCACTTTCGACTGCCCCGAAGGATCATCCATGATAATGGTCCACAGTTTGCAAGCCATGCATTCTATCGGTTTTGCGATAAGCACCGTATTCAGAATGTCGCTTCGACACCGTACCACCCGGCAGTGAACGGGTTAGCAGAGGCATTCAACAAAACAATTATCAAACTCCTCAAGAAGTTTGTCTCCTCTAACAAATGCGACTGGAATGAGAAGCTTGGTGAATGCTTATGGGCTTATCGCACCACAGTTCGAACAACCACCGGGAATACACCATTCTCCCTAGTGTACGGGAGTGAGGCAGTTCTTCCATTAGAGACTCAAATACCCTCACTCCGCGTCGCCTTCACTTATCAATTGACAACGGATGATAACTACCGACGTCGACTACAAGAGTTGGAGGCCTAAGATGAAAAGCGCCTTCTAGCTCAGCAAAGGATCGAGCTATACCAAGCACGCATCTCAGGAGCCTTCAACAAAAAGGTCAAAATCAGAACATTCCAAGTGGGTGATCTTGTTCTGGCAATCCGGAGGCCAATGGTCATGACTCACAAGACCACCGGCAAGTTCCAGCAAAAATGGGAAGGTCCATTTGTCATCGAGGCCGTATTCTCCAACGGTGCTTACCGCCTCGCCAAGCAAAACGGAGACTTGCTTATGCTGCCCGTCAACGGCAAGTTCCTGAAGAAATATTATGTCTAAGCGACATTCTCTAGATCATCGAGTCACGTACCACCTGGTACCACTGAACTCACCCCCATAATTTTCCAATCGAGTCATGTATCCACTGATACCACTGAACTCACTTTCATAGTTTGTCAGATTTTCGAGTCATGTACCCGCTGGTACCACTGAACTCACACTCACCATTCTCCAAATCCTCGAGTCATATACCCGCTGGTACCGCTGAACTCACATCCACTACTTTCTAGATTTTCGAGTCATGTACCCTCCCGTACCGCTGAGCTTACATCCACAATATTATAGATTATCGAGTCACGTACCCGCTGGTGCCTCTGAACTCACATTCCGGTCACTCTTTCAGATAGTAAGTCATGTATGATCATACCTCTGAACTTTCTTCCTGGAAGAAATCCTCCCTCAAAAGGATAATCGATCCACAAATCCCTAAAAAAAATGGCCATGTCCTCATTACCTCTGAGTCGTTTCACTTCCGCCAAAAACAAATCACCCCTTAACATAGAACTTCCATGTCCTCACTACCTCTGAGTCATTTTATGTGCCCTCCATCATTGAGCCCACTCCTGTCATGTCCTCATTACCTCTGAATGGGAAGGCTCCGTCGAAGAAACCTTCATACTTGCCATGTCCTCATTACCTTTGAGTAAGTATGATGATCCCCTTTCGACCTATTACCTGTACCCACAACCGGAGTATGCCAAGGGTAATAGGTCCACAAATGTCCTCTGTTGACCACAAATGTCCTCTGTTGACCAAAAATGTCCTCTGTTGACCACAAATGTCCTCTGTTGACCACCAATACCCTCCGTCGAGTTCGCTCCTGCCATGTACTCATTACCTCTGAGTAGGAAGACTTTACGTTTGAAAAAACTTTCCTACTTGCCATGTCCTCGTTACCTCTGAGCAAGTATGTCAGTTCCCCTTCATCCTATTATCCGTATCCTAAACCAGGGTATGCCAAGGGTAATAGGCCCACAAATATCCTCAGCTAAATTTCTTAACACAAACGTATCACCTCATCATGCCCCAGGAGCCCAGCTGCTCTACGGCAATTCTTTTCTCAATACCAAGAGCACCCATGACCACTTTGCTATGGCTGCTTCAGGTATCCTGACCGAAACTTGTTATCTCTACCTAAAACCAAAGTACGCCATAGGTAACAGGCACAGCAGGCAATACAAATGAAGGGTAGAATTGAAAGTACTCTTTATTTGAAGGAAGAAAAAAGCATTACATATTTCGGGACCACGTCCCTTTCAAAAAAAAGAGAGAAAGAAAAAGAAAGGAAAAGAAAAGGCCGACTACATTTCAGTGTTACTCAATTCTAGGAGGCGGTCTCTCACTGAGGTGGTCTCCCGCTCAATCCGTTGCCGAGCGCGACGCTCGGCCTCCTGGAGTAACCGCTCCTCATTGTGCAAGTCCAGGAGCGCCTGACAGTCATCTTCCAATTTCTTCAAGACAGCCTCCAGGTCAGTCGAAGCTTGAGTAACCCTGTCAGCTTCCTGAACAATTAGCCCCCTGTCATTGCGGGCAGTCTCGAGTTCAGACTCCAGGAAAGACAACTTCTTCTGAAGCGCAAGGATCTGCTCCCGCGTCTCGGTAATCTCACGAGAGACAGACTCCTCCCGAGCCACAACATTTTCGGTCGCATATCTCGATTGATCATACCGATCAGCTAAGTCGCTGAGATCCTTCAGTGCGGCCGGTCTGGTCTTATCTCGAGCCGCTCTGGTCCTCTCTATAACAGCAATAAGGGAATTCCGCTCCTCGTTTATAACAGCAGGCAGATCAGCCTGCTACAATACTCGAAGCTCGGACACCAGCTGATCAGCCTCCAGCAATTTCGTCTCCAGAAGCGAAGCCATTCCTGCATCATCAGGAAGATCCCTAAGGATGTTTACTTGACCATGGGCGCATCGTCGGGCCAAGGTAAAAGATGTCCCTCTTTCTACAGCGGCCTCGATTCCCCTCTTCAAATGACGATGGAAACTGGCAACCACGTCCTGCAACGCGTCGTTCAAAACTTCAGCAGAGGAGGGGGTCAGGGGAAGCCGGAGCGGCAACGTCGGAGGAGTAACGCTAGAGCTCGCCACCAAGGGAACGGAGTCCGAGTAAAACGATGCATGAATAGCGGCCAACTCGTCTTTCGCCGCCCGGAGAGCTTGAATGCTCGGCAGGGAAGAAAGGTCGATTCTCGAAGCCATCGGAGCAGAGGATGATGCAAGGACCATCGTTCCCTGCCCCAATTGCCCCGAGAACTGGCCCGTTAAACTCGGTCCCCCAGAAGGCCCATCGAGACGAGTCGGGCAGTGAGGAGGTACACCCCTTTCCACCGATGCCCCTTCGGTTGGGGTTGTCTCAGCGACGTCCATCCTCGACACTGAAGGGGCAGGACCTGAATGTCCAGAATAACAATCAATTGACATAACCCGAAGGACATGATGATAGAGCAGATAGGCTTCCTCGCGGGTTAAGATTCGGCTAATCTTACTAGGGGAGGGGCATGAAGGCCGCGGCTCATCCACAACTGGCATGGTCCCCTCACCCGCGATCCCCGAGTTAAACTCAGTCACGTCCCCTGACCCCGCCACCTTGAAGGGGGATACAGATTGATCTGCGTCCTCTTGAATAGGTACGGGCTCATGGGAGTCCCCGTCATCCTGGGTCACCGCCTCGACATCCTGAAACTCTTCTTCTTCCCCCGACACCTAAAAGAGGGAACGAAGACAATCAGGATTGAAACTCAAAGGAAAGAAGGAAGAAGGGATCGAGAGCAGTTTTGTTACCTCTGACGCAGGGTTGACTTCTTCTCCACTCTCTTTTATGGCTGGCGGACGGTGCCTAGTCGCAACCAGCTTCCGGGATCGAGAAACACTGCCTACAGGAGGAACCTGCCTGCTACGTTTCGGAATAGGACCAGGCGCAACAAGGGACTGATCCCTCAGCATCTCATCTGACAAAACATGTAATTGACCCACCTCTGCGCCTACCACTGGAAGGATAGAGTTATCTTCATCATGCTCGTTGCCTTCATCACCTTCAGCAGCGGAATCCAAATCTGGCACTTCGGCTCTAGTCTTTCTTTTCTTGGCCCCTTGAGAGCCTTCCTCCAGACCGGTGCCAACAATAAAACTGGTACCTGGGTTAAAACCGACCGGGGGCTTGTTCGCCATGACATGATACAGAGCCGCCATATACAAGATCTCCACTGACTCCTTAATAGCAGGGACCGAGAAAATGGTGCGAGTATGGAACGAATCATAATATTGCCAAGCTCTGATACCATCAAGAAGACTACCCTCATAACCCAGACAAGAACTGGAGCTGTCCAGACAAAGTTGGCTGTATCTAAACTGCCGGACAAACCTGCTAGACAGATAATGCTCCAGAAAAACAGCATTACGGTTACAGTACACCAGATGTGCGGGACGGATGTTACGCAACCATAAGAGCATCTGGCCATCCAGAAGCTGAGGGGGCACGACACCGTCAATATGTACAGTCTCTATGTCCCTGGCGGTAAAGCGAGGGACGAATATGAAAGTACGATACTTATCTGCCCTTGCCAAGGCCATCCGGCAAGCCCGCATGGTCTTATATTCCCAAAGCTCGTCACGATAGCGGAAGATAAATGCGTCATCATCAGTCATACCGTCTTCAGAGCCCAGTCTCATCAAAGACGAATAATGTATCAGCAGCCACCCCATCAAGTAGTGATAAGGCAACTCAGTTCGTTCAAAATCCTTGGTCACGTCGCGAGCGATGAATTTGGACGTGAAGGTACGAAGGCCACGGTGTATGCTACACACCATGGCCGGAAGGAGAGCTAGCCTGATTCGCAAAACTAACTTCACAGCCGGAAGGATGAAGTTATAACTAATTCTCTGAATAGAACCGGCTCCTCCCGAGACTACACAATTTCGTAGCCAGATCATCAAAAATCCCGCCAGAAGCGCTTTCTCGGACAGCTCTTGAGTATCCTGGTAAAAGTAATCGAAAGTATCGGTCTGGCTCCCGAATCTGTCACTGGTAGTGGCCACTCCCTTAGCCGACGACACCAAGTCCTTAATCGCTTCTCGAGGTCGAGGGCGATGAGAGGTGACTTGACCTGAGGCATCTGCCGGAAAGAGATAGTGCACCCAATGCTTGGTGTAAGGAGCATTCCCCTCCAAGTTACTATCCTTTCGGGTTATCTGATGGCATGTGTTATAATGGCACAATATCTCCTGGTAAAGGGCCGCGAAGCCAGGATACCGTCGTTCCAAATCTTCGAGTTCCTCATTAGTGGGAGTATACGCTTCAAACGCTTCGTCCCCCCAAGGAAGCTTGGAGACCGCGTGCATCTCATGGAGCGCGAGTCCCATCTCCCCTACAGGTGTGTAAAAGGTCCCCGTACGGCAATTATACATTTCCAGCAGAGACATGAACAGCTTCTTGTTTATGGACAAGCCATGACTGGTACCTCGAATAGCGTGGTACAGGCCAATCTCGAACAAAAAGGCCTCATACTTCTGCAAGATCCAAGTAGACAAATTAATCCACGAGGGAATAGGGTGTACCCAACCAGGGAACGTCAACCGACTGACGGAAAAGGAGCCTTTCCGAGCAAGTTGATTTATAAAAGTATTGGCAGTAGAAAATGAGATGTTAGGGCCCGCCACATTCAGGAAAGAACCTGGGACCAACCCCGTCACAGAACAACTAGTATGCACTTTGCCGGCAGTCACGGACTTCAGATTGATATTATAATGGATGTTCCCCACAAACATCCCACTTCTGGTCGGGGTTAAAGTCTCCCCCATCTTCCGGTCCAACGGGAGCATATTAAACCAAGATAATGGGAAGTGTCGCTCCATCTGGGGGATGCGGATCGCCATCCCGTTAGAAACAAAGCTCCAATCCTCTGACACCACCAGAACATGATCGTTCTCCACGGTCAAGGCGTCTCCAAAAAAGAACACAGGCTTCAAATACTCCCCTTCAAATTTCTCGAAGTTCATCATAGCATTAAGGAAGTGGAAAGACTGATTCTTGATGGCATTCAATCTAGCCATAGGCTCATCGCCCGGAAACTGGTCAGCCATATGCTGAACAATATGGTCGTACCTATAGCCGAGAGCAGCTTGAGCGCTACCCACCAAGAGTTCTCCAGCAGCGTTAACCGGCAGATTCACTGAAGAACAGACAGAGAAAAGTAAGTTAAACGAAGGGATAAAAAGAGCTGACTGGGTGCTTTCAAACCCCATGCGGCTCAAGAAAACATCCATACGGTCCCATGAAGTCCTCAGAAGTCTTATGCGGCTCCAAAAAGCCTCATGAGGCTCAAGCTCAGAAGAACGCTTATGCGGCTCCGCACAATAAAAGTCTATGCAGTTTAGCGTCACTTATGCGGCTTCGCCGACAAGGCGCGCATACGGACACGATGGTTTTTCTTATGCGTCTCGCAGCTCAGCCGTAGGGCGAACATGCGATTTACAAAGGCTCGTACATAAAGTATGCGACGTAGCCATGGCGGTTGGGGTTCTTTAACTCATACATTGTCCTTACCAGTAATGGGGGGGTGAACGTCAGGATGAACATCAGGTACGACGACTGGCGGAGTAGCAGCCACAGCCGAGGCGGAAGTGGAGGCCGCCTTCTTGCCCTTTACTGCCACGGTCTTCTTGGGAGCCATTAATTATCGAAGAGGAGAAGGGCAATCGAGATAGGGAAGGTCTGAGGAAGAAGAAAGAAAATAAAGAAGTCTTCTCTCTCGTCAAACTCCTCCTATTTATAGGATGACAGGAGAAGGAGGACACGTGGGCCAATGACCGACTCATGAAGAGCGAAACCGACTCCTTGGGTTTCGTCTCCAAGATTCAACCAAGGCGTCAAATCCGAAAGACTTAATGAACTGACCCTTGGGATTCCCCCTACAAAGACGGCACTGAAACGAATTTGAGGCAATTAAAGACCCGCACACGTGGCAAGAAGCTATACGGCTGAACAGTCTCCTGCGGCTGAATCACCTATGCGGCTGAACAATCCATGCGGCCAGGACTTCTATGCGGTCAGGGTTTCATATGCGACGAGAAGAACACAGCCATGCTTCTTATTCAAAGTATTTCAATTTTGCAAATTGAAAACTTTGAAGGGGGTCTTGTAGAAGCATGGAAAATACTAAAGAAAATGACTCATGCGGCTCAGAAAGCCCATGCGGCTTAGAAAGTCATGCGGCATAAGGGGCTATACGGCCAAAGAACCCCATGCGGCTCAGAAAACCCATGTGGCTCAGAGAGTCATGCGGCATAAGGAGGCCATGTGGCCCAAGACATCCCATGCAGCTCAGAAGACACGTGGCAGGGCAGCCCACTCCTCTGCCATCTCGCATTAATTGTTTGACGGCTGACAACTCTGAAAAAAGTGACAGGCTTGACACAAAAAGAAGTAATTATGACTCTGTCATAATGACAAATTTCTAGGAAAGAGAAAAGAGATCTCTCACACAAATCCCCCGAGAGCCATAAAAATGCCGCGTGGTCTTGCCACGTGGGCGTTCGTATGCGGCTCACTCATCATGCGGTTCAGAGTGAATCTGTCCTATGCGGCTCAGACCGAGAAAGCCTCGTGCGGCTCGAGTGAAGACTTCTCATGCGGTTCAAAGTGAATCCGTCCTATGCGGCTCAGGCCGAGAAAGCCTCAGGCGGCTCAAGTAAGGACTTCTCATGCGGTTCAAGAGGATCTTGTCCATGCGGCTCAGATGGATGTATACCTATGCGGCTCCCAAGGATTACCTCTCTGTGGTTCAAGGGCTCAAGTGAGGGCCACTACCCAGGCAGCCCTGACATGTGGACTTAACCATATGCGGCAGAAATTCATATGCGGCTCACTCGTCATGCAGTCCAGATCCCCCCAGCAGCTCCTAAGATACGTGTCCTAAACCGATTAATTCCTCAGATTTGCTGCCATTAAAGATTGGGTCAATTCCAATAATCTGGGACACGTGGCAGGAGAAAAGATCTAATTTATTCGCAGACATCAGAAGATCATTATAAGGAAGATTTATTCCAATCAGCATTAATTGCTAATGGGATTTGGTGTAATCTACACCTAATGGCTCGGATTCGTCACAATCAAAACCGAACGGCCTGGATTGACCAATCCCCAGGCCGCCGCCATCTCCAAGAGCTAATTATTGGCAACCCTAATGATCACATCCCACTATTATAAATAGCAAGGTGCCATTCCCTTATAAAGATATACAATATCAGAGAGAAATACGTATATACAGAGAGACTTCCCCCCATAGTCAGAGAGAGAATACACACAGAGAGAGAAGCCAGAAGAGCAATCAGAGGGAGAGCAAGAAGAGCATTTCTTCATCAACGCCAACCATCTTTTCATAGGAGCCAAGGCTGCATACCGATCGTCCAAGGAGTAAGACAGGGCTGCCGTCACCTTCCCGAGCCTCTATCGTCACCCTCCAGAATCTAAAATAAACAATTGTACTTAGACTGCTATACCTAGGTTTTCGTCCCTAGGCTTTCTTTGTACAAGCGAGTTTGTAACGTGAAGTAAAAGTCCGGTCCTCCGATAATTGTTCTGTTCTTTTATATTTCATGGCAAACAACCCCCTGCTACATGAGCGCCACCCGACCTCACCACTTCCCCTTCTCCTCCAGTCGAAGCTGTGGTGGTTGTAAGGGGATTGTAAGTATTTGGTTCTAGGCATAGCAAAGCTCCCAAAGGAAATGTCAACCAAATTAGCCATCTGTTATGCCTTGTCAGCATAATAAATGAGCATCAGATGAGTATCAATACTTACTCTCTCTGATCTCTATAAATACTAAAGAAGGATAGAGTAGGGGCAGCTGGGAATGTAATCGGTTAGTTTTAGTTGTTAGTTTTACTTAGCTATTGTAATGTCTCCTTCTTCTTCTTTACCACTCTAATAAAAACCCTAGAATTTCCAATTCTCCACTGTTCTTCCCCAATTTTTGTTCTAATCTCAGGTAATTCATGGTGAATTCCGCTCGAACTCCTTCAAATTCTGTAATGGAAGGAAAATGAGCTTATTAATTGGTATCAGAGTCGTTCGGTTCTGCACAAGAGGCCAATCGAGAGGCGATCTCGAGCTTGAATAGCTATGGCATCTGGCGATGTTCCCCGGAGGATTAATCGACGTCACTGCAACCACCACCGCCGTTGCCACCACTGGTTCTATATGGCTTCTATCAATCACAGTACAAACAGTATTTGACGTCACCGCAGCCATATGCGTACTCAACGTCGACGTCAATGTGCAGTCCACAGTCGTCGCCATACTCTATTTCTCCTCTGTTGTCGTATCTGCGGCAACATCAAGGGTACCCAATGCCGTCACCACCACCCATACCGGACTACGGCTATCCACCGGTGATGACGACACCATTCTCGACGCAGTAAACTATCCAATCCCGGATGTCGATGTGGAACCAGCAAGCTTTACCGTATTATGCTCCGTCACCACATTATACGTCAGCAACGTTGCCGTGGTACCACCAGTCATCGCAGAGCTGCCCGATGACGCATCAGCAGCACCGGCGGCAGTATTACCAATCTGCCAGGTATGTGTTCCACGAAATATCCGTGAGGGATAAAACTTCTGATGGCTATGGAAGTCTCCGTTCCAATCAGCTCAGGGGTCTTGATGGCCCAGATATTCTGAGTATTCATCCACATACTGGTAGAACTCCAGGCCATAGCTTGGGTGGCTCTCAAAGCTTTTCAGGTATTGGTGACAGTTTTAAGCAGTCAAGAACGAGGAAGTTTGGTAGCATGGGTTGGTGCCATAGGTGCAAGATTGCTTGTATGACTATGGAAGGTTTGGTTTTACATTCACTGACAAGGGAGCACCAAAGCATGACCATGGTTTTGGTCCAGAGCATTAAGTAAAACATTCAATCAAGACAGCAGTCGAAAGATTCTGGAAGAATATGGCTATCTAAAGAAAAGGAGAATGACAAGGGAAATAATGAACATTCTGAAGATGTTGTTGCTAAAACTGAGGAAGTTAACAAAGAGGGTCCAGAAGAAGCTTGCAAGGTTGACACCCCGCTTCCAGAGGCAAAGGTCGACTTTGAGGTTCTCTGCGTTAAAACTTCTATGGAGGATGTTGAATCATGTATTTCAGACAAAGGTTTGAATCAAACTCATACTCAAACAATTATTTCTAAAGAAGTTGGTGCTGTTGTGAATTCACTTGGGCAACAAGTGAAGCTGTAGAATATTAGGAATAATAAATATGTTTATTGATAATCTCTTGGCTATATATAGCCTTACAATCCTCTATCTTACATAAAATCCCTAAATACATTCTAATATACCAACACGCATCCTCAAGTTGAGCGGAAGATATTCACTAAGCCCATCTTGTCACATCCTCTAATCATATCTCCAGAGCTAAGGCCCTTGATCAGACTGTCTGCTACCTGATCTTTGGTTGGAACATGGCCTAGCTCCATTACTCCATTGTCCAACTTCTCCTTGATAAATAACCTATCGATCTCGATGTGTTTGGTCCTGTCGTGCTACACTGGATTGTTGGCGATACTGATAGCTGACTGGTTTTCACACGACAGCTTCATCTTGGCATTTTAATCTAGCTTCAGCTCCACCAGCATACCCTTCAGCCATAGAAGCTCTGCAACTCCCAAGGCCATAGCTCTGTACCCTACTTCAGCTGTCCATTTGGCCACTACTGACTGCTTCTTACTCCTCCAAGAGATAAAGTTACCTCCTACAAATATGCAATAGCCTGAGGTAGACCTCCTGCCATCAGTACAACTAGCCCAGTCAGAGTCACAATAGCCCTCGACGCTCACATGATCATTCTTTCTGAATATCAACCCCTTTCCGGGGTACCCTTCAAGTATCTCAGAATCTAGTACACTGCATCCATATGACCCTTCATTGGGTCATGCATGTAGCGGCCTACCACACTCACTGTAAAGCAGATATCACGACGTGTGTCTCATATAGATCAACTTGCACACCAGTCTCTGGTATCTGTCTCGGTCAACCGGGTCTCCAACCTCAACACCCAGCTTGAACCTCTGATCGATCGACGTCACTGCATGTTTGCATCCCAACATCCCTATCTCTGTGAGAAGGTCCAGCGCATACTTCTCTGATAAAGAACAATTCCCTCTGTTCCTCGAGCAATCTCAATCCCAAGGAATTACCGAATAAGGCCAAGGTCCTTCACCTCGAACTCCTTGCCAAGCTTCCCTTTGAGTCGGGTAATCTCCTGCTCATCATCTCATGTGATAATCATACCGTCCACATATACCATAAGCATGGTGATGTGGCCTCCATTCCAACATAAGAATACAATATGATCGACATTGATATGTTGATATCCCATCCCTATTATCGCCCTCCTGAATCGGTCAAACCACGCTCGAGGAGACTGCTTCAGTCCATAGAGGCACTTCTTCAACCTGTGGATCTTATCCACCGTCTTATCAGAACAGAATCCTGGTGGTATCTCCATATACACCTTCTCAACTAGATCCCCTTGAAGAAACGCATTCTTCACATCCAGTTGGTGTAGCTTCGAACCACCATTTGATGCCAAAGAAATCAGGGTCCTAACGGTGATCATTATTGCCACTGGTATAAAGGTCTCATTGTAGTCAATGTCATACGTCTAACTGTATCTTTTTACCACCAGTCGAGCCTTATGGTGCTCAACCTGTACATCTGGATTCTGTTTTATAGTAAAGACCCACTTGCATCTGACTGCCCTCTTTCCCTCAAACAATTTTACCAGTTCCCAAGTGTGGTTCTCCTCAAGCGCCCCTAACTCTTCGTGCATCACAGCTTTCCACTTTGGATCATTCTTGGCAACATGCCAATTGTTAGGTGCATTAATACTATCCAAAGAAGCAATGAATGCTCCGTAAGAAGAAGTGATATTATCATATTAAACAAATTGAGCAAGGTCCCAACCATATCTATTAGAAGTATTTCCCGCATTGCTGCGAGTGGTCCTCCACACTGATAAGGGTATGGGAGGAGTCGGAAGAATGATATCACCTGAAAGGTAATCGGGTGGTGGTGGTGTCTCAAGGGTCGAAACAGACGCAGGCAAGGGACTTGGCACTGGCACTATAGGTATTGGTCCTGCAGTTTGCTTCCCTTTTCTACTGCAGGTAAGTAACTCTCCATGAGCCGTAGCCTAACACCGCTCATCTCCTCCCTTTGTTCCTCTTCACTCTCCGGCTCCTCCTCAACCGTTCCTCCATGCCATACTCCTAAATTAGTCACCACACTCTCACTAATCTCCCTCTCTCTCGCCTCATACTCTCAGAATTAGATGAGTTATCCGTAGATAAGGTTCCCTCCTGACGGTAGTATGGCTCATGCTCCCTGAAGTAAACATCCATGCTTACAAACCTCTTCTTTTCTACTGAGCTCCAGCACACGTACCCCTTCTGAGTCGTCGAATAGCCTACGAAGACACACTTGACTGCTCTCGGGTCAAATTTCCCAACGGACGATCGGTTGTCATTCACAAAACATATGCAGCCAAACACCTTCAGCGGAAGTATTCCACTATTATTTTTTTATAATATCTCACATGGAGACTTCCATCCAAGTACCTTCGAGGACATCCTGTTGATCAGGTGAGCTGCAGTCAACACTGTATTCCTCTACAGACTCTGTGGGATATTCATGGCAATTATCATGCTCCTTGCCACCTCCAGAAGGTATCTGTTCTTCCTTTTTGTCACTCCATTGTGTGCTGGTGTGTATGTATATGTGGTCTGATGTTGTATCCCGTGGACTGACAGGTATTCCTCAAGTGCTTTGTTGGTGTACTCTGTCCCATTGTCAGACCTTAGTACCTTCTCTACTGCTTTGTACTGAGTCTAGACATGTTTATGAAAGTCCCGAAAATAGACAAAAACATTACTCTTATTCTTCATCAAATACAGCCACGTGACACGAGAGGAACAATCATTAAAAGAAATAAAATACTAGAAACCATTCATAGTAGTTGTGGAGTACGGCCCCCAAACATCAGAATATATAATATCAAAAACAGAAGAGCTCCTATGACCTGCACCAACATATGAGCTCCTAGTAAGTTTGTCTAAATCGTATGCATCATATACTAGTTTCTCATTAGCTTTCTCATAAGTAGATGGATACAACCTACTCAAAATACCAAAAGAGGAGTGTCCCAACCGCCTATGGTGGAGTATCAATGTATCCTCGATACTCATCTTCGGTCCTCCCATTCCTGTCCTCTCTGCCATAGACACATATGCCGAAACGAGGGCTTCCCGATCCAGGTACCACAGTCCATCATGCCAAGGGCCAGTCCCAAGTCTTCGTCCCGTCTCCTTCTCCTGGAAGATCACTTTAGGAATATCAAAAGAGACAATATATTTTAGTTGGAGGATTATAGAACTAATGGACAAAAACTGTTTAGAAAAGAAGGAGCATGCAAAACATTAGATAATTTTACTGAACCTGTACAATCGACAGTACCCTTATCGACCACTAGCTGGAAAGAACCATCTGTTGTTTGAATACTATCCATCGATGCTAGGTGAGTGTAGGAAGAGAACTTACTAGCATTCCTTGTCATGTGTCGAGACGTACCCGAATCGATAATCTAGGACGACAATCTAAGGGAAGACATAGATACAAGGGCGAGTGAGTCGTCAGTACCTTTCGATGGATGGTCATATATAGTAGCGTTACCTTTGGCGAAGAATGAAGTGGATGCCTCCTCGGTCCTACTCCTATCTCTATCACGTGACACTATCTGCTTCCTCTTGACCTCCAACATGCCCACAGTGCCTGATCCTCCTCAGATAGGCACGATCAGCTCTCTCCTCGCCTTCTGCTACCAGTAGGTTCACTCGATTACCTCCTCGACCACCTTGTCGACCCCTACGACCATGGACACATCCTCCAAACTGTCCACGTCCACCACCTGAATCTCCTTCGATGGATGGTTTGGTGTAAGCATACCTCAAATGACCCACCTTCCCATAGTTGTAGCACTGTCGGGGCTCTCCCTTAGGTCCTGTGCCGCCTGCATTAGCAACCGCTAGTGCTGAATTCACTTCAGGAGGAACGCTTGTTCCTGCCTGCAACTTGATGTGAGTCTCCTCCTGGATCATGGCTGAGATAGCCACTTTAAGTGTAAGGATCTTCAGTTGGGCTAGAAGTAGTATTGTCAATTGAGCAAACACTGCGGCCAGCTCTCTCCTTACACTTTGGGTCCTCGCAGCTCGTTCGATCTGAGGAGTGATCGTAATCCAACCACAGATGCTCCAACTCCGTGGCATACTCCTGCACCATCTTCTCCTCCTGTATGGTGTCGTCGATCTCCCCTTTTTATCTTGAATACCCTCAAGTTATTCTTGTCACACCCCGATCCTCCTAGGGTCGTTCGTCCTCGCTTTTATCCCTGCGAGATCGTTCATCCTCGATAAGGCATGATGTCGTGCAAGCCTAAGTTGTACTTGCATAAGGCCAGTACCTGCACAAAAATGACTAGACAAAGCAAAACACATGCACCCGACACATTTAATTACAAAAAACCAAATATTGGACACAGAGATTAGAAATAGGAACACTTTATTTTATTCATAACTTGATAGGATTACAGAGTACAAAGTTTATGACTTAAAATATCATCATTTAGCTTACATATCTCTCTTTGAAACTCTTTTGAAAATAGCCACAATGCCCTTACATCATATCCCTTATTACATAAACAGAAAGTAAAGACACTTTCAAAGGAAACTTGCGAAATGGACTGGAAATGAAAATAGCTTCGAGGCGACCAATCAAGCTCCACTGGGATGGACAAGCTTTAAGGCCTCACTTGAATTCCCCTTGTCTCCTTGCTTTATGAAAAGGAAGCCCACAATGTGGGTCAGTACACATCTTGTATCGGCGAGCGGCTTTTGGCCGAACTCACAAATATCTGTACTAAGTTAACATGTGAAGCTAGTATACATTTATTATGTGGTCTTTCTACTTGGCTAGGTTCTTTTTAACAATTCATAAGAACATGACAGTAGGAACATTTCATAACAATCTTATCCATCGTCGACAGCCATCCCTGCACAAGATATGTTAGCGCAATTTGCATATATAAAGCATACTTATTCTCCTTCCCTGTATGTTAGGCTTGCAATAATTTCTGTCTTTATGCGTGAACCTAGCTACTGGCTGGTCCATGGGTATTCCCATTTCTAGCAGTTGGAACGTTCTAGTCCATCTCACTAATAGACTGACACCTCCTCTGATTGCGGGGACTTCTAGCCCTATGTGTCCTATTCTCTCCTAAGCTGATCGATTCTGGGCGCCTCCAGAATCGGTCAAGAGATAACTACCTTGTGCACAAGTTGTCCAGACCAATACAAAAGCAGCTATCAAATAAAACTACTATGCACAAGTCTAGCAACATGTAACCATTTCCATCTTCTTCATCTTTTCTTTGTACGATCAAGCCATGGTTTCCATACTGAGCTATCTCTTTTTAAGCAATTCATAAGAGCATACAGTTTATATTGAAGCAAGTAAGCGGCAGTTTCAATTTACAGATGGTTTATTCAATTATCTTCTCTTATCTTTTGTTACTGTGGTATCATTGATCACTGGGACACAACAAAAGAGTGGACTAGATATCATTTCTTAGGGCATGGAGAAAAATGTTAGCCCGGTTAAAGCAACTCACCAAGATGAATCTTATTTGAGAGGAGGAGAGACTTCACGTGACGATCACGCACCGTCTATACGTCCTTCTACATTGGCACCAACATTTGATTAGCATACTTCGGTCTCTTTCTCTCAAGATTCGAAATGAATACGAAATGCGATGAAAGTAAACAATGAAAACCAATCATCAAAAACCAACACAAAAATGTATTCATCAAAACTAAGCAGTAAAAGAAAACATCCAACAAAAGCTCTTGGATTCATTTCAATAGAAGCCGATCCATTAGTTGGAAAGGTTCATTGCATTTCATCCGTGATCAATCGATAACGGCAAAGGTTTCCCCAAATACTCAGTTCAAGACTGAGTCAGCAAGCCGTGGATATTATATAGTAGATCGCGAGGAGTGGGACACTACATAATATCCTACCGAGAAAAAGTTTTGCCCTCAAAACTTAAGAAATAAGCTCACCTCCATCATGGTCCAGATCCGGATCAAGCAAGGTAGACAGATTAAAAACACGAGCATTGCACAGCTACTGATTGTGCGAATTATCTCCAATTAGCGGTGGGTCCCTCAACGGCCCATGCTCTACAGTATCGTTGGGGTTCAGCGGCCAAATTCTCTTATTCTGACAATTTATAACACGATGAACCTTTTGACCATAGTTGAAGCGTCTCCGTTAGCTGAACGACAAATTTCCTTTGTGTGTCCATGTCTACCGCAGAAGGTGCATACGGGCATATTGTTTTGCTCTTCGCCAGTTTTCTTTTCCCCGTTAGTCTTTTTCTCTCTAACGTAGTATCCTTTTGCAGGCTGATTGCGATCGTACTAAACTTTTGCTTGTGCAGTCCTCAGACTATATAAACTGCTCCATTTGTACTGCCGCCTCAAAGGTCTTGGTATATGATTCACATTCTCGGTTCAGTACATTTATTTGGATGTCATTATTCAGACCCTGGATGAACCGATTCAAACGAGCCATCTTATTAGGAATCATTACGCTTGCAAACTTTCCCAATTTGGAAAACTCTGACTCGTAGTCTCTACGAAAATGCTTTCCTATTTCAGTGACATGAATTCATTCTCCATCTTCTGTCTGATGGCAAGAGGTAAATATTGCTCCAAGAATGCTTTCATGAATGAGATCCAAGAAATCTTTCCATTCCTAGCAGTTGCAAGCAGTTCCGACTGCTTTGCATTCTACCAATCGTTTACTCGCAATCTTAGTTACAAAGCGGCACAGCTTGCCTTCTTGCTACTCGGAACTCCTACGAATACGAACAGACTTTCTAATTTATTGAGCCAGTCCATCACCTTATCTAGTGATGTCCTGCCCTCAAATTTTAGAGGTTTCGCATCCAAGAAGTCCTTTGGCCTAAAGGAAGAGTTCCTGTACGCCGGCTGAGGCTCATCACCATCTACGGGCTCAATCTCGAAAGTGCCAGTTGGATTGTTCGCTGCGATGGTAACACGATTGCCCTCAAGCGAAGAGACTAATCGGGCTAAGGCATCCATCTATCTCTACTGGGCCATGCTTCGATCCTCGGCTTCCTTTCGTTGAGTTCCAATTAGGGCCTCTTGCGCCCTGCTACGCTCCTTATCTTCTTTTCATTGAGTCTCCATCAATACCTACACAAAAAAAACTAGACAAAGCAAAACACACGCACCCAACACATTTAATTATAGAAAACCAAATATTGGACATAGAGATTAGAAATAGGCACACTTTATTTTATTCATAACTTGATAGGATTATAAAGTACAAAGCTTGCGACCCAAAATACCATCATTTAGCTTACATATCTCTCTTTGAAAATCTTTTGATAATAGCCACAATACCCTTACATCATATCCCTTATTACATAGACAGAAAGTAAAGACACCTTCAAAGGAAACTTGTAAAATGGACTGGAAATGAAAATAGCTTCGAGGCAACCAATCAAGCTCCACTTGACTAGACGAGCTTTAGCGCCTCACTTGAAATCCCCCTGTCTCTTTGTTTTTTGAAAAGGATGCCCACGATGTGGGTCAGTACACATCTTGTACTGGCGAGCAATTTTTGGCCGAACTCACAAGTATCTGTACTAAGTCAACATGTGAAGCTAGCATATATTTATTATGTGTTCTTTCTACTTGTCTAGGTTCCTTTTAACAATTCATAAGAACATGACAGTAGGAACATTTCATAACAATCTTACCCATCCCTGCACAAGATATGTTAGCGCAATTTGCATATATAAAGCATACTTATTCTCCGTCCCTGCATGTTAGGCTTGCAATAATTTCTTTCATTATGCATGAACCTAGCTACTGGTTGGTCCATGGGTATTCCTATTACTAGCAGTTAGGATGTTCTAGCCCATCTCACTAATAGACTGACACCTCCTCTGATTGCGAGGACTTCTAGCCCCAGGTGTCCTGTTCTCTCCTAGGCGGATCGATTCCGGGCGCCACCAGAATCGATTAAGAGATTACTACCTTGTGTACAAGTTATCCAAACCAATGCGAATACAGCTATAAAATAAAACTACTATGCACTAGTCTAGCAACATGTAACCATTTCCATCTTCTTTTTCTTTTCTTTGCACTGTCAATCCATGGTTTCCATACTGAACTATCTCTTTTAAGCAATTCATAAGAGCAAACAGTTCATATTGAAGCAAGTAAGCGACAGTTCCAATTTACATGTGGTTTATTCAATTATCTTCTCTTATCTTTTATTACTGTGGTATCGTTGATCAATGGGACGCAACAAAAGAGTGGACTAGAGATCATTTCTTAGGGCGTGGAGATAAATGTTAGCCCGATTAAAGTAACTCACCAAGATTAATCTTATTTGAGGAAAGGAGGGACTTCACACGATGATCACACACCGCCTATGCGCCCTCCTACATTGGCACCAACATTTGATTAGCATACTTCAGTCTCTTTCTCTCAAGATTCGGAATGAAAGTGAAATATGATGAAAGTGAACAATGAAAACCAATCATCGAAAACCAACACAAAAACACATTCATCAAAACCAAACAGCAAAAGGAAACATCCAACAAAAGCTCTTGGATTTGTTTTAATAGAAGCCGATCCATTAGTTGGAAAGGTTCATTGTATTTTATTCGTGATCAATTGATACCGGCAAAGGTTTCCACAAATACTCTGTTCAAGACTGAGTTAGCAAGCTGTGGGTATTACATAGTGGACCACGAGGAGTGGGACACTACATAATAACCCACCGAAAAAAGTTTTGTCCTTAAAATTTAAGAAATAAGCTCACCTCCATCATGGTCCAGATCCGGATCAAGCAAGGTGGACAGATTAAAAACACGAGCATTCCACAGCTACTGATTGTACAGATTATCTCTAATTGGCGATGGGTCCCTCAACGGCCCACGCTCCACAATATCGATGTGTTTCAGCGGCCGAACACTCTTATTCTGACAATTCATAGCACGATGGCCCTTTTGACCACAGTTGAAGCACTCTCCGTTAAAAGAACAAAAAATTTCCTTTGTGTATCCATGTCTACCGCAGAAGGTGCATACGAGCTGATTGTTTTTCTCTCCGTCAGTTTTCTTTCCCCTGTCGGTCTTTTTCTCTCCATCGTAGTATCTTTTTGCAGGCTGATTGCTACCATACTGAACTTTCGATAGTGCAACCCTCAGACTAAACTGCTCCATCTGTACCACCGCCTCAAAGGCCATGGCATATGATTCATATTCCTGGTTCAGTACATTCATTTGGATGTCATCATTCAAACCCTGGATGAACCGATTCATATGAGCCATCTCATTAGGAATCATTAGGCTTGCAAACTTTTCCAATTTGGAAAACTCTGACTCATAGTCTTCCACGAATATGCTTCCCCATTTCAGTGACATGAATTCATTCTCCATCTTCTTCCTGATGGCAGGAGGGAGATATTGCTCCAAGAATGCTTTCTTGAATGAGATCCAAGAAATCTTTCCATTCCTAGCCGTCGTGAGCAGTTCCGGCTTCTTTGCATTCCACCAATCCTTTGCTCGCAATCTTGTTGCAAAGCGGCACAACTTACCTTCTTGCTACTCGGAACTCCTATAAATGTAAATAGACTTTCCAATTTATTGAGCCAGTCCCTCACCTTATCTGGTGATGTCCTGCCCTCAAATTCCGAAGATTTGGCATCCAAGAAGTCATTTGGGCAAAAAGGATAGTGCATGTGCGCCGACTGAGGCTCATCACCATCTTCGGGCTTAATCTCGGGAGTGCCAGTTGGATTGTTCACTGTGGTGGTACCACGATTGCCCGCATACGAAGAGACTAATCGTATTAAGGCATCCAGCTGCCTCTACTAGGCCATGCTTCGATACTCAGCTTCTTTTCGCTGAGTTTCTATTAGGGCCTGTTGTGTCCTGCAACCTTCCTCAGCTTTTTTCCGTTGAGTCTCCATTATAGCCAAAATTTGTTCTACCGGATCGGTCGAACTAGATAGTCGAGGAGGAGCCATTCCTTTACAAAAGAATGTAACTTCTGTCAGTCTCATAAAATATTATGGACTTATTGTATGGAATATTGGTTTTTAGAACTCAAAATCGGGACCTTTGAAAGCCATCAAAATGCTTTATATACTTTTCGAAAACGATATTTGAAAGAGGCCAAGGACGTAAAATCGTGCTCTGATACCACTCTGTCATGCCCCAATCCCGCTAGGGTCGTTCGTCCTCACTTTGATCCCTGTAAGATTATTCATACTCGCTAAGGCGTGATGCTGTGCAAGCCTAAGTTGCGCTTACACACGACTGTACCTGTACAAAATAACTAGACAAAGCAAAACACATGACACATTTAATTACAGAAAACCAAATATTTGTCACAGAGATTAGAAATAGGAACACTTCATTTTATTCATAACTTGATAGGATTACAAAGTATAAAGCTTGCGACTCAAAACACCATAATTTAGCTTACATATCTCTTTTTGAAACTCTTTTGAAAATAGCTACAATGCCCATACATCATATCCCTTATTACATAGACGGAAAGTAAAGACACCTTCAAAGGAAACTTGTAAAATGGACTGGAAAAGAAAATACCTTCGAGGCGACCATTCAAGCTCCACTGGGCTGGACGAGCTTTAGCGCCTCACTTGAAATCCTCCTGTCTCCTTGCTTTCTGAAAAGGATGCCCACAACGTGGGTCAGTACACATCTTGTACTGGCGAGTAACTTTTGGCCAAACTCATAAATATCTGCACTAAGTCAACAAGTGAAGGTAGCATACATTTATTATGTGATCTTTCTAATTGTCTAGGTTCTTTTCTACAATTCATAAGAACATGACAGTAGGAACATTTCATAACAATTTTACCCATCGTTGACAGTCACCCCTGCACAGGATATGTTAGCACAATTTTCATATATAGAGCATACTTATTCTCCGTCCCTGCATGTTGTTTGCAAAAACAAAAGGTTTTATTACAAACTGAGAAAAAGGAGTACAAGAGTATAATTGACTTATGGGGAAGTACAACTGTAGGAATCTGATCAGAAGACGATCACTTTATCCCTTCGACTAGGTGATATCGAAGACACAAGCCTCTGGAGGATGCAACAATAATTTAGCAGGAGATTATGATCATTCCTCTTCCTTGAGATTAATTTGAAACTCTATTTATAGAATTCTTGAAATAACTGTTTAGCAGTTATTCTGGGTTGAGCGCACTTCAGGTTGCGCGCCACTTATTCACTTGCGCGAGCGGTTGCACCAACTGCTGTAGACGCGTGGCATCGTTTGATTGAGATGAGCATGGTCGAACACTTTAATGGGTAGCACAGCTTGATTTTTAGCCTCTACAAGACCCCCTTCAAAGTTTTCGAAACTTGAAAATACTTCAAAGTTTTGAAATACTTTGAATCATGCTAGTTTTGCCTGGATTGCGCCAGTCAACTGGAGCCCGATTCTTCAACACATATTGCATAACTATTTGGGCTATAAATAGTCGTACCCTTTTGGAGTTTTTTCATTCTTCACATCATTTGGGATTGCTCGAGAGAAATCCTATCGTCTTCTCCTTCTTTCCGATCTTTGAGAGCTTCGATCGATAGCAATGGCACCCAAGTACTCCGCTGTTGAGAAAGGAAAGACTGTGGCCGAGCCATCCATGCGAGCTCCATCCTCGTCACGTTGGGAGATAGCCAACCCGACCATAGATGGTAAGCACTTGATCATAGACCCGATCATCGACTACCCTATTTAGGATTTGGCCGACTCCTGACGTCGTGCACCCACTCTTTTTAGAGTGGGGCGCAACTCATAACTTGTGCCTCCCTTTTTAGGGTTTAGTTGCTTTTGACCCATGTTGCACAATGCTTTAAAATTTGTGCTATATTTTGGGTACAATTTTGACGCATTGTACGACAAGATGTGACACAATATGATTGTTGTGCAACCTGATGGCTGTGGAAGCTGAGTGCGGAGCAAATATGAGTGTCGTATAACCTGACTGAACAGAGCATTAAATACTAGGTTTATTCCCAACGATGAACCTATTTAAGGGGTGCTCTTTTTCGAAAACATCCTTTTCTTCTCTCCCTCGTTAAGTGTTACGCGCCCATTTACTGGGAAAACAAAGAGTCGGTGGGAGCTGTAACCCCACTTTCCCCAGATTGATGAAAATTTTTATTTTATGTTGAGTAAAATTCAAGTTTGATTTTTTAAATTCATGGTTAATATTTATAGATAGGTTTTAATTAATTTCATGGCAGGTAATTAAACAATTAGGAATAACAAATCCTAGAATGTGCCCTGAGATTCTAACAAATTCAATAACAAACTTGAGTGGTCCCCATGGACCTAACAACCTTTCTAATAAATTTTTGTAACCATTTGTAATAAAGTGTTTGTTGGAGTCTTTTCTTGTAAAACTCCATTGCACTCTAAATTCTATTTAAACTCGTTTGTCATCCCCCCTCTTTCTCTCAGTTCTCATTTTTCTGTTAAAAATTGAGAGAGAGAGAGATAGAGAGCTATATCCTCTTCTCCTCCAATTTTTGAGCCCTAACCCTATTTTCACGGCGGCTTCATGCCGGTGGTGACGATGGAAGCTCTCCTCTCCGGTGACTAAGCTATTCGGCGGAGCCACCCCGCCACCAGCAACTTTCTTCGATGGCGACGACGCATCGAGCGGCGGGTGACTCTTTCCGTCGACGTGCGGCTCTCTCTGTGCGCGTTCTTCGACGACGAGTCGCGTAGCCACTCCGACGACCGGTCAACCTCTACGACGAGCGGCGGTCCACCTTGACAATAGCTAGGCATTCTCCCCGGCAGCAGCATCGAGTGTACGGCTCTTTCCGACGGCCGCGGAGGCTCTTTCCCAGTGGTGGGATTCTCCTTCGACATCAGTGCTCTCGACGCCACGCGATCTTGATGACGGCGACAGTGAGCATCCTCCTGTGGTGTCGAGTTTCTGTGGCGACGGACCACACGCGACGGCGACTCCTTGTTCCACTCCTCGACGACGACTAGGGACGGCAGCTGCATTTCTTCTTCCCTATGAGTTCGTCGACGACTCCGATCTTCTTCCTCAGCGATCGTGAGGACACGTTCCGTTCCGACGATCAATTCGGTGGCGAATTATTATGAGTTGATCCCTTCCCCTATTCTCGAAGTTAAGGTTTATCAAATCGATCGTTGTTGATATTTCGAATTGATCGTTTTGATCTCTGAACTTGTAGAATTCTTCGCAAATCAAAATTAAGAGGATTCGTTGGTACATAATCAATAGATCTGATAGAACGGCGTCGATCGATCAACCATTTCAAACTGGTAAGTTTCTCAACTTCTGTCACTTTTTCTCCGAGTTATGTCAGTAGTTTAATTTTGAGAATGAAGTCTTCTTGAATCATTGGAGTTTTTCTATACTGGATTATTTTGTTTGGAGTTCATTACATATCCTGGCATTCTTGTGTTTCGAAAGAAACAGAGGAAGCTCGGGAGCTTTGTAGATTTTTGTTGACCCCTACTTGTTTGATGGAATAATCGAACTAGGGTGTAGCAGTAGTCTGGACGCGATAAGTTGTATCCAGATCTGTGGTGTGTCCTAGTTTCATTCGGATTCGATAATCTCAGGTAACATTCTGATCCTTCTCCAATTTTGCTCACATAGTTCATGATCACAGTTATTTAAACATTAGCGGGAATGTGTTGGGTCGTAGGTTATGCAAAGTTTTGTTGATCGATTTTTGTAGAGGTTCGTGTCTTATTTCCTGTGTGTGAGTGGTTGTGTCCATTGTAGATGGTTGCTTGAAGATTATTGTCAGGTTCAACTGTTTAGAGCAAACGTGTCCAGATTTCGTATCCGGCCATGTTTGCATTCTGTAATATTCGTTCCAAGGGGGGAGTGTTTTGTTTTCCTGCTACGGGTGCAGTGCGAACTCTTCATTTTTCTTTTCTTGTTGGTTGTAGATTCTTCCTATTGCTTGTATATAATTATCTTTCCTAAGGAGGCTTTCAACTGGGAAGAACAATGGGTTGAGTACTTATATTTTTACAAGTATTTTATCAGTAGAATCCTTGTTTGTTTTGCAGTTATATCACAGTTAAATATCCTTGGCCACTCCATTGTGTTGAGTGAACTTACTACTTTGAGGCTTTTCCTTGCCTTTAATAAGCTGAATCATAACGGTGGAGGTTGTGTCGAATTGCATTTCATGATGTGTATCACTTCTTTTTTGGGGTGACAGTAGGAGAAAGCTTTGAACCTTGGCTTGTTGAAGTATGTTGCAGAGACTTAATCTGTTGTGATCGAGCAAACTATAGGGAGCTGGGTCAAGCCTGTTGGTTAAGCTTTTAGGTTTATCTAATCAAGTAGTGGTCTTGGACCTTAACTGGATTTGATAATGATTTTAAAGTTTAAATTATTATTAGGAAAGTACTAATAAGTAGTGTCTGTTTTTATAGATAATTGTTTATATATATTTTAGTCATAAAGCAAATAGCAAATAGACAGTTAACTCTAGAATCTAAATATAAATTCCAAATTCTTTTACAAAGATCATTTATAGGTAACTAGTTAGGACTACTTTTTCATATACAAATGTGATGATTTTAATAACTACTTATGGTCCTATAACTAGTGAAATGAATGGTTAATAGTTAAGTGAAGGGTAGATATGAAATTGTGAGCTGATGAAATAAGAACTATTTTGGACAGATAATTTATTAACTCTATTGTAAATACTCTAGTGTAATTTATAGGACGATAGAAGAGGTCTTGATCTAAGATTGGTAATAGGGATGTTGACCAGAGGACTGTGGTTGATAGCTAAATTATAGGATTTACTATAGACATAGCTAGTGACTAATTATTGTATTTAACCAAGCTATACCTATATTCACAGGAGGACATCCGGCTCTATTTTCCATACTTGATCACCCTAAGCAAGGCAAGTATACTCCTCGAACTTGTCCATTACTTCATGTCTTGTATATTCACTCTTGTATCTTATTGTTGACACGATATTTCACAAGATTGTCTGGTATCTGGTTCCTTGAGTTTACTTGTGTCTGGGAGGGGAAATACTATAGATGTGTGATCAAACCCGAGTTACAATTCATGTGAATAGCTTAGGCCCTGCATCGTGCATGCGGGAACGAAGCCGTACCATTTCATGTTCCCTGAATCTACCCAAGCCGATCAAACACTCTGGATATATTTCGATATATTGCACACATCAGGTTCATTGTGTATTTCATGTTGAGATTGTATTTTATGTTCCCTATATTTACTTTTCAGTATTCATGTTCAAGTTTCATGTCATGTTCCCATTTTTTGTACTTTATATTTTTCCTGTATTCATTTCCACACCATGATGTTCATGTTCATTTTCTTGGATATACTTAGCTCTGCTCCTGACTGGGATGTGTTGCAGGTATACTTGCAGGGTACCATTCTACCTTATGGGTCAGGGCCCAGGATATTAGCTGAGCAGGATGAAGCTATGACTTAGCTTGATGTTTCAGGTTTAGAATATTTTAGCTCTTCCTCTAGATATTGTATGTTGTGAGTTCATAGTGTTTTTCTTCTTGTTGTCTCTAGTACTTTTATGAAATTATGGTCGGTAGATTATGGTGATCTTTCTGGGAACGTTTTTAGATGTTGTGATTGTACACATTTATGTTTATCTGGTTAGATTTCCCTAGCTTGGTACAGCTTACTTCGTCGTGTCTGACGATGAAGGCTGGGCATGTCCGACTCGTGTCCGATTATTCGGGAGCGGGTCATAGAAGGAGCCGACCTTTACTGCATATATAGGCATGAGGTTACAATCCTTCCTCCTCATTAATTCTCATGGCACCCAAGAAGGCGAACCTCACTGTCGATGGTGAGGCTTCTGAAGAGAAGCCGAATTATGCACCTACGACATATTTGCTGGAAGCTGACCCGTCCCTGAGGGCGGAGAACTTCCTGAACTACTTTGGCCTGACCTCAGCAGTCTTCGCTCGTTCCCAAGGTGGGCCATCGTCTTCCGAAGATCGTGGCACATTGGAACAGAGGAAAGGATTCCTCCGTCTGATGTATCGCTCTGGGATCCACAATATAGAAGAGTTGAGCGCTGCTTTGCGTCAGGATGATATCGGAAAGAAGAAATGACGTGACATGAGATCGTCAATTTTACATAATGGCCATAGTGACTTGTAGTGTCTGTCTTTTTTTTTCTTTTCATTATGAAATGAAAAACAGTTTGACTTTATAGATCCTGGCACATTTGAACTTTTGTCGCGTAACTGTGTTGATACGTCTCGATTTTGGGTATATGTGAGCTTTATTATGTAACTGTCTTGATATATCCCACACTTTCTCGGTTCTGACAACATCACATTCCGAACAACACGTGGTGTTTCTTTCCGAAATATACGTCTATGGACGCGCATAACATTTCATCTTCAATTGCATATAAATAGTTGCGAGAAGAAAAGAACATTTACTGTATTCTTCTCTTCTTTCTGATATTTGCAGGGGACCAACTGATGAAAATTCCCAGAACCGATATCGGTGATCTTGGATGCTATGAAGTTGAATCACTTTGACACACACATCAGAGAGCTCAGAACTCTTCATGCTAATCCTAATCCTATATGCATGCTAATCCTAATCCTACAGCTCAAAACTCTTCATACTACTCAACTTATAAAGTCAACTAATAGAGTAACTGAGGAATATAACACGTATACTCGTATGAGTTATCTCCTAACCTCCCTATTCAGCACGAAAGAAGATAAGATTTATAGAAAAAGGAATCAAGCAGAAGGAAGTCAAGGTAATCGGACGAGAGTTCGAGATTTAGAATCAAGAGAGGAAGTAAAGCTTGTGGATGAGATTCCTATATCCTAATCCTATATGCAGGCTCACATCGGTACAGTAACGTAACCGAAGTGACAAACTCGACCTGCATGGGCCACCACAAAAACATGTAACGCCCCAAATCCAAAATAATTAGGACTAAGTACGTAAACATGCCAGCTGTATACATACGAAGTATACTCCAATGTATGGAACCGCGTATGTATACATAAGCTGCAAAATACAGTAAAACTATGATAACTAAATCTCATCCACAACAATAAAGAATAATATTATAATCAACTCAAGAATTTGTCATTTATACATGTAGTTGGGCGGAGACAAATCCACTACCAACCAATTTAAAGGAAAGAAGATATACAAGAAAATGATTGATAAAATAACAAGACGAACCAAGAGCAATCATCCTCGAAGAAATGGAAAAGATCACGGCCTTGGCTAGAACACCTGCGAAAAGTCATGAAGCACACACCTGGAGAGATAACCAGATCCTCAGAGGGACGTAATAAGATACATAAAGAACATGCCATATAATCTATGATATATAATAGAGAGTAAAAGGGGATGCATGCAATAGGGTGCCTACCAATTCTACAGTGAAAATACAGTTAAGAACAAACTTTTAACGCATGGGCACTCTGGCTTAGGTGCAGGAACTCAGGTATGGTCCCATCAGGATACCAGGGACCTCAAAGCATAACATTCCTCGAATGTCAGAGGCCAGCAGGAAATCAGGTATCAGGATCCAGGACCGTATCTCTAGTGGAGATAATCGGCAATAATAGAAAAGTGCATACGTGGCCCATACGTTAAGGAACTGTTCTTCCCACCTAATGCCTAGTAGGGTCACATCTATGACTCATAGAAATCTCTAGTAACTGCCAAGTCTACTAGCATGCAATTCTATTGGCAGTTACTCCTAACCGTCGTACGCCTCATACGTACCGGTGGCCGGCCAACTACGCAAGTACGTGTCCTACATGTTACTCACATCACGTGATAAAGTATGTGTCAAGGCCGCATGAGATATACCAATGCCTAATCAACAAAGGGGTGGTTACTAGACTAAGTCAATGCAAGAAAAATAAATAAAAGCGAGAAAAACGACTGACAAAGTCGCTTGCACCCAAGTGTGACTTGGACGCACAGTTTTATAATATCAACAAATAAGAAATACTGAAAATAACAACTGAAAATAAGAATATACAAATCACAATGTAAGGTGGCAAGGTATCTTGCCTGATTCCGCGCTGTGAATATGAAACGTCGCTCCCGCGTCCACGCCTCCGGAATCCGACGCTCGTAGGTAATTAATTACTAGATTAAGTCACTACTTACGATACGACTTAATTAGTCAAAGTAATGTGTTAAAATTATATTCAATCTCTCGTGGAACCATTTAGACCCATACAAACACACAGGTTCCACGAGACATCGAAACACAGTTTTAGGGTTTCTAACTTTTAATTAGTCGGTTATGCCCTTACTTCAATAACATACTTAAAAACCACATAAAAATAATATTTAAACTAATTTTTTAAATATTTATCTCTGAAATTCCAGAATTAATATTTCTAAAGACATTTATGACCGGTTGATTACTAAGTCAGCTAGTCTACCTGAAACTCGCAAGGAACATAGTTAATGACTCAAAATTGCTAAAATAACTAAAAATATATTTTAAATAGAAATAAAATAATTTATTTCACAGAATAATATCGAAGGTATAAGGGTTGAGTTATACTACAAGTTTGGGACATTCTAGGTCAGCCGGTTACCCGAAATTAGCTAGTTTAGATCTACAAATTTTCTCGACCAGATTTGAGTTGCTAAAATCATGGAAAAATATTTATAAATACTAATTTATGTATATGAACGCACATAAAATTCAGTTTCGAGAATAGGCACCAATAACTCATAGTTCCTTCACAATGGGGTTAATTTTGATCCTACCGAAACATGAATATTACGCCTATATTTCATGAAACCTTTATGGATGATTATACATAATAAAATCTATCAAAATATGATTTCTAAAGATTTAATAACATATTTTCTACAAAATTTTAGTAAGGGTTTGAGATGGAAAGATTAGGATTTCTTACCAAAGGTCCTTGCTAGAGAGGTTGTGACGACTTCTCCTCGCCAAAGCTCCAACCTTTCTCGCTATCTTTGCTTGCAAATCCTCTTTTGGTGAGTATGGAAGGGTTGGCAATGGCTATAGATGGTTGGATGGAGAAGATGGAGTTTTTAGGGTTTGTTTTGATGGGTTGGATGGATGGATGGTGGTGAAGATGAGTATTTGTGAAGGATGGAGAGATGTGCAATGGAGGAGATGATGTATGGAGGCTATGGGGGGAGAAGTGCTGCCGAAAATATGGAGAGGGAAATGGGTGGCCTTCTATGGAGGTGGAAAGAAAGGAGGAATTAAGTTAGGGTTAGGGTTTGGACAAAGTTGATGTATATATATGGAATTTATTGGGTTGCATGTATGAAAAGGAGTGGGAATCATTTTCCTATGGGGTGTTCGGCCATGGGAGGGAGGGACGATATTTGGCCGAAATCTATGGTAGGGGTCCACTATGGCATGATTTGGTTGTTTGATGAGTTGGCTAATTGATTGGATTGAGGATTTAAAAAGGTCTTTCCTAATATAGAACTAATTAATTCTATCTATGAAATTCAATCCAAATCTGAATTAAATACAAATATATGTAATTATTAATATTTATTAATGCCCAACATGCCTACATAGGGTTGGGTTTGGCTTGGGAGAGGTTTGGTGCAACCGGGTCTACTAAAAAGTCATAAAGGCTTTCTTAACTAATTAATTAAATAAAAATATAAATTGTGCCATAATTTGAATGGTTAACATGCAAGAGACTATAGTATGACCATAGCATTCCTAACATGGCTAGCATGCTAGTTAAAGCACTCGACTACGCTAGGCATGCCATAATTTCTAGTCGTCTTACATATTCAAACTCAACCATGGCTATATAGTCCTTTTATATAATAAAAAAAAATTAGAATTAAATAAAATCCAAAAATTAATTTAAATATTCCTTTAAATTTTTGAGGGGTTTTACATACTACCCAACTTATGACAATTTCGTCCTCGAAATTAAAAATAGTCATAATATCAAGAATGCGAGATTTTGTACGGAGGGAGAGTAGGTATGTTAAATAGTAGCTCAATTTTTGAAAGGATGGAGGGGTGGTTGTCATAGGAATCCCAATTGACCTCATATTCTACAAGATGGGGTATGCTTCCTTTCAGACTTCCGAACTTATAAAAGTTGGCCACCCGTAAAGATCGTCGTCATTAAAAGACTTTGAGGAGGACAATTTTTTGGGAGGGACATGAAAATAATGGACACTTCTAACCGCAGTCTTGGATTCTAAGTGAGCCTCGATAACATCATGACATTCTTAGTCAATAACAACTATAAGAAAGTTACTACAATCAAACATTGTCACTCTAGGGGTCATGCTTCTGACAAGCTGGTAGCGACCTCTTGTTTGAATATACTAAGGTGTGTCGGTTCAGAAGGATTCGTTCTATGTTTAACATGGAAAACTAAGAAGTGAGCTTGAAAACTTAGGGAAGAAGAATTTATGGCCAAGGGATGAGAATCGATGATAATTAAAGAACCCAGGCTATAGAATATGATTAGGCAAGTGTTTTGAAAACTCTAAGTCATAACGACTAATATGTGTGGGCTGATGTTTGGTGTTGTGTAGGAGGCATGTGCTTGCTTGTTGGAAGGCATACGTCATAGGTGTCCTACGTCTTGCATAGATCTTGAGTATTCATTTTAGTTAAGGAAATGGGTCGATATTTGCACGGATGAAATCGAATAGATCGAATTTGGGTCTCTATGGTTTGTTTTGAGGAAACAATGTGTCATACACGTGGTGTAATTTAAATGGAGCACTGGAAAGTTCATTTGTGTGGGGCATATATGTCATGTGAGTAGCATGACTAGTCTAGTTCGTGAGTATGAACTTTGTCGAAAGGAAAAGGCTAGTATTGTGCTTCAATTATTAAAATCACGGTCGAGGGTATGAAATGATATGAATATGGGTCGACGTTATGAACCATTGAATTATTAGTCTAATTGGAACCAATCATTTCCAACCACTTGCTAATTCCAAAATCTTATGTTTCTTAGAGAGGCTTACGATCTATTTGCCTCAAAAATTTTGCTCTTGATTTAAACAAAAACTATTCTATGATTGACTTGAAGAATTTAGGTTGCAATCTGTTATCGTAGTTATCTAAAAGCATGAGCAAGAGATATAAGATGCAAAATAAAAGATCGTTTCATAAATTCCAAACAGACGGAAGAACGATCACGATTGTGATCCCATTCTGAGAGGTAGAGTATAATAAGTTCAATCTTCTACCCAACTTATAGAAGTTGGTTAATCGAGGAAAGCACAGTAATAGGGCTTCTAAGAAGGTCAAATTTCAAGAAGGTATATGGAAGTATGAGGTATTTCCAATCATAGTCACGATCTCTAGAGGAAGTCTAGGTATTATCTATTTAATATGGCCCACATATTAACTATTTTTGGTCAAGACAGTATGAGAGGTCTTGGTCAAGTATATCCGGAAGCAAGTTGGTACTGAGAGATGCATAACATAGGCTACGAAGAGATGTAGTTACGAAATCTATGGAAGAAGAATTCGTGAGCCAAGAGGTGGGGCCTACATAATAGGGGTGAGGGCCTGTTTCATCAAGTTTGGTTTTCTAGTCCAATATGGCGATGGGCTATGATGGGTTTAACTGAGTCTCAATAGGTTCCCTAATTGGACTTCAATCTTTGATTGCATGAACTTTTGATTTTAATCTATAGTGGCTGGAAAAATTTTTGTGGAATTTTAAACCATCCCTATTAGGTTAGAGTAATGTAGAATAGGTTCAAATTCAAGTGGTTGGCAAATTTCCCGTCGGGTTGGTAGAATAGGTTCTGTAAGTCATGAGATGCGCCTTCCATGACTTTTGTGTTTAAGTAGCACGCGAGGCCTCAATTGAGTAGCACACTAGTGGCATGTGCGTAGAGGGCTTCGAGTAGATCACAACTATATATTGGGCTAAAAGATTTGAGTCAAGGTTGGATCTCTAACTGCAGTCGGAAAGTACATCGGTGTTATGGTAAGGGTTATCGCGTGTCCCTTTTGACCTGAAAGTCTTATCATAATAATAGAGTGCAAGAAGATGTGTTTGAGTGGGACATGATATGTCTACTTGAAGTTGGACTCGTTTAAGTTTTGCATATAAATTTTGTTGGAAAGTAACAACTAGTATTACACTCCAAATATCAAAGTCACGGTAAGGGACACCAAAAGATCTAAAAAGAAAGTGGGAGTTCACGAGTCACTAATTTATCATCCTAGTGAGAACCAATTTACCTCAATCAATCGGTGATCCCCTAATTCCTAAAAGTAAGAATGGCTTACAATCTATTCACTCTAGAGACTAGGAAATAGTTTCTAGGAATAATGAGGTTAGAAATATTTGAGTCGCGACATCGTACCTTGATCGCGTACAGTGGTACATGAGGTTGTGACGACTTCTCCTCGCCAAAGCTCCAATCTTTCTCGCTTTTCTTGCTTGCAAATCCTCTTTTGGTGAGTATGGAAGGGTTGGCAATGGCTATGGATGGTTGGATGGAGAAGATGGAGTTTTTAGGGGTTGTTTTGAGGGGTTGGGTGGATGTATGGTGGAGGAGATGAGTTTTTGTGAAGGATGGAGAGATGTGCAATGGAGAAGATGATGTATGGAGGCTATGGGGGGAGAAATGCTGCCGAAAATATGGAGAGGGAAAGGGGTGGTCATATATGGAGGTGGAAAGAAAAGAGGAATTAAGTTAGGGTTAGGGTTTGGGGAAAGTTGATGTATATATATGGGCTTTATTGGGTTGCATGTATGAAAAGGAGTGGGAATCCTTTTACTATGGTGAGTTTGGCCATGGGGGGGGGGGGGTTGTTGGTCGAAATCTATGGTAGGGGTCCACTATGGCATGATTTGGTTGTTTGGTGAGTTGGCTAATTGATTGGATTGAGAATTTAAAAAGGTCTTTCCTAATATAGAATTAATTAATTCTATCTATGGAATTCAATCCAAATCTGAATTAAATATAAATATATGTAATTATTAATATTTATTAATGCCCAACTTGCCTATATAGGGTTGGGTTTGGCTTGGAAGAGGTTTAGGAAGGTTTGGTGCAACTGGGTCTCCTAAAAAGTCATAAAGGCTTTCTTAACTAATTTATTAAACAAAAATATAACTTGTGCCATAATTTGAATGGTTAACATGCAAGAGACTACAGTATGACCATGGCATTCCTAACATGGCTAGCATGCTAGTTAAAGCACCCGACTATGCTAGACATGCCATACTTTCTAGTCGTCTTGCATATTCAAACTCAACCATGGCTTTAGTCCTTTTATATAATATAAATAAGATAAAAAATAAATTAGAATTAAATAAAATCCAAAAAATAATTTAAATATTCTTTTAAATTTTTAAGGAGTTTTACAAGAGGTAATATGGACGTGAATTCATTTTTCTATTGATAATCTTCAAGTCAGCTAGGACTCAAAGATAGGATATCATGTCTAAAAAGATGATATCTATGATAATACGGATTTATCATAAAGAAAAGATACCTTTTAAAACAGCTCGGTTTCAAAAAATAGAATTGATGATTTGGATAGACTGGAACGGGGGATTTTGAGTATTTATTACCTGTAGCTTTATTTACGAGAAAGTAAAGTAAATAAAAGATAATAAATGTAGGCTTTAAAAAGATTGATGAGTGAATAAGTATGCCTTTTCGAGGAAAGGTCGTTTCGGTTCTCGAGACAGAGAATAAATGAAGACCTCTTCACGAGATGAATGAACGAACATGCCTTTTCGAGGAAATGTTGTTTCAATTCCTGAGACAGAATGTTTGGCCTTTATGTCTATAAATAGTGCGGAACTTTTCTGAGAATATTATTCACCCCTTTTCTTTTATTTACAAATGTCTTCAGAAGATATGCCTAAGGAGGAGAAAGTCATCCCGAAGATCGAAGCCGCCCTCGATAGTCCTTTCGACGAGCCTCTGCCGTCTGCCCAGACAGAAGTAGGAGAAATCTCGGCTGTTCCTGGACGAAAGTTGGACATTCTTGCCAAACTGGTAGAGCCTAGGAGTACTGTCGAAGAAGAAGCTCTGAGGAAAGCTGCATGTGAATTGTTGGTGTCATCCAACTATAATGTATTCGAGCACCTTACAAAATTTGTCTTCGATCAGGAGGGCTATGGTCCTCGTTGATTTTATGTATTTCCTTTTGTTTAAACTATGCAATAAAAGGAATTTTATTTACATTCTGATTCTTTGTGTTGATATCACTTTATCTTCAAATATGACATTTCTTGAGAAATTTGCCATTAATGGGCATCATGGAGACTTGACCATCCATACCAGTCAATTGATAAGCTCCTTTGAAGAAAACTTTGCTTACAACGTAGGGTCCTTCCTACTTCGCTTCGAATTTGCCTTTGCTTATGTGCGTCATAGTCATAGGACGTCTGACGGTTAGAACTAGTTCTCCTTTCTAAAATGTTCGAACTTTGACTTTACGGTTGAAGGATTTTGATAGACGAGCTTGGTATAACTCAATATATTGTTGAGCTAGGAGTCGTTTCTCGTCAAGCGCTTCAAGCTCCTGAAGTCTCAAACGATCTTTGTTTTCGGTTGTGAGTTCATTGGCAATGGCAATCCTTAAGGAAGGGATACGGATTTTCAATAGTAAGACGACCTCGCATCCATATACCAAAGAGAAAGGTGTGCAGCCTGTAGGAGTACGTACAGTAGTACGGTAAGCCTACAGACATTCTCCAAGCTTTTCACTCCATTTCCGTTTGTTGGAAGAAACGAACTTCTTGAGGATTTTGATGATGGTCATGTTAAATGCTTCTGCTAACTTCTTAGCTGCAGGATTGTAAGCTCTAGTAGCAATATTATCGATCATGTTGTCATCGTAGAATCGAGTGAATTTCTGACTGATGAACTATAGCCCATTATTATGAACGATTTGTCGAGGAACACCGAATCTGTAGATCACATAATGCTTAATAAATTTGATAACACTGCTTGTCTTGACCTCAGCTAGAGGTATAGCTTCAGCACACTTTGAGAAATAATAAGTTATGGCCAATATAAACCGATGTCCTCGAGACGAGGGAGGGTTAATAGGAGCAATGACATCCATGTCCCAAGCTTCAAAGGGCCATGATGTTGCTGTCGGGTGAAGAAATTCTGATGGTTAATAGATGAAGTCATCATAGATTTGACATGCTCGGCACTTCCTTGCGTACTCGATTGCATCAAATACCATTGAGGGCCAATAGTAGCCCATACGGCAAATACGATCCTGTAGTTTAGGACCAGGCTGATGTGCGCCACAAACACCGTCATGAACTTCATGAAGTATTTGCTTTTCTTCCTCTGCTGCGAGACAGCATAAGAGTAAGCTGTCAAACGTTCGTCGGTAATGTGTCTTTGTAGCATGATTATAATAGAATCTGAGTGACCGCCGACGAATTGTTGTAGCCTCCTTAGGATCTTCAAGTAAGATATCATGGACCACGAAGTCTATGAAAGGAGTCCTCCAATCTTTACTGATAATACAAATTTCAACCGAATTATTGAATTCCATGTTTGAGTTGTTGACTTCAATATTTAAGTTATTCTCAACGCAAAATAACTCTCTATTAGTGATGACGATCATTTGTTGCCTTCTTACAGGAATTGCTAACACTGCTGCAAGATTAGCGAGTGCATCAGCCTCTGTATTACACGCTCGACGTACATGCTTGATGAAGAAGCCTTTGAATGAAGTAGCCATCATGATCACTGCATCATGATATGGAACCAGATCTTGATGTCGAACATCGTATGTGCCTCTAACTTGATTGACAATCATCTTGGAGTTTTCGTAAACTTCAAGATACTCAATATCTAATTGTTTAGCTAGCTGGAGACCAATGAGTAAGGTATTATACTCAGCCACGTTATTAGAACATGACTCATCTAAAGAATAAGCTCTTTGAATAGCTAACCCTTCTGGTGAGACGAGGACGATTCCAACTCCAGCAACAATACCACCTTTTGGTCTGATTCTAGATACACCATCAAAGAACAGACGCCATGTAAGAATTTCTTCTGAAATCATGTTGGACTCCAAAGTTTCATCTGGAATCTCGTCGTATAGTTTAGACGTTTCGAGAACTGGATGAGATGCCATAAAGTCTGCAAGGGCTTGACCTTTAACAGACTTTTGAGGAACATAAACCATAATATATTGTGCTAACAATATGGCCCATGTTGCAAGCTTGGAATTGAGTGTACTGGGATTCTTCATCAGGACCCGGAGAGGGTTAACTCTAGAAATAACATGAATAGTTTGGCCAGTGATATAATGCCTCATCTTTTGAATATCAATTATCAAAGCTAGACATTCTTTTTCCACTAGGGTGTATCGACGCTCAGCTCCAATCATTGTACTCCTAAGATAATAGATAGCCTTTTCATGACCTTCTTTATTCTTCTGAGCTAATAAATCACCTAGGGAATGGTCCATTACTCAAACAACATCAGGAAGGGTATTCCTAAGACTGGAGGTACTAGAACTGGAGGGTTCATCAAGTACTACTTTATGTCTTCAAATGCTTGCTGACATTCTTCAGTCCAAATAAAAGACACACATTTCTTCATGAGTTGAGTGAACGGTCTACAACATCCAGAGAGATTTGGGATGAATCTCCTGATATATGCAAGTCGTCACTGGAATCCTCGTAGCTCTTTGAGGTTACGTGGAGGACGCATCTCTTGAATGGCTTTGATTTTCTCAGGGTCAACGTGTATAACTTTAAAGGTAATAACGAATCCAAGAAATTTGCCACTAGAGACTCCCAGGAATGACTTGGTGGGATTCATCTTGAGTTGATGCTGGAGCATTAGATCAAAAATAGTTCTCAAGTCTTGAATATGGTCTTCCTTTAGACGACTTTTGACAGCAATATCGTCAATATAGCATTCAACAGTCTTTCGTAAATGATCACAAAAGATAGTACTCATAGCCAACTGATAAGTTGCACCAGTGTTCTTAAGACCAAATGGCAAGACAGTGTAGCAATAGACTCCAAGAGGAGTGCAAAAAGATGTATGTTTCTCATCTTTCGGATGCATCTTGATTTGATTATATCCTAAAAATCCATCTATAAAAGATATACATTCAAATTTGTAAGTATTGTCGATCATGACATCAGTGATCGGAAGAGGAAATTCGTCTTTGGGACAAGCTTCAATAAGGTCTCTAAAGTCAATGCAAGCACGGACTTTCCCTGTTTTCTTTAAAACTGGGACAACATTAGCCAACCAGTCTGGATGTTGTTCTTCTCTGATGAAACCGCAGGTGATGAGTTTCTTGACTTCAACTTCTATGGTATCCATTATGTCAGGTCGAAATCGACGCTGTTGCTGCTTGACTGGCTTTGCATTCGGCAGAATGTTGAGCATGTGGGTAGCGATCTGAGGATTCAATCCCGTCATGTCTTCAAAGCTCCAAGCGAATACATCAATGTATTCCCTGATAAGTTGGATCAGTTCTTGTTTATCTACTTCAGGAAGGCTTTCGCTGACAAATATTGGTTTTGGGAAAGTTTCATCTCCAACATTGACTTGAACCAACTGATCTTCGGTGGATGGCTCACGTTGCTCAAAGCGAAGCTCCCATTGAGTATCCATCCTTTGTACCCAAGGATCAGATTCAGAGGCTTCGGCAAAGTCTTCATCATCTTTCGAGAATTCGACAGTTACCATATTGGAAGATAGCGTCACTCGATGGACATGCCCAATACTGGTATCTGAATCCCAAGAGACAGAATCAGAAGAGTTAGATCTTTCTTCTTCAGCAAATTTGGAGGCTTCTGGAGTCAGAATTGGTGAATTATAACCTAATCCCTGCTTTATTTTGCTGTAATATTGTTGTGATTTTCCTTTTGGAGCAGGAATACGAATAGGAGTTCGTCTTCCCTTACCACCATTGAGACCAGCTTTAAAATGATAGCCCATCTTTTGAATGATATCTTCTGATTGCTGACTATAACGACGTAGTTGAAGCCTTCCGTTATCATGATTTTCTTCTTCACTATCGGACACGATCTTCCGTTCTGTTCCTTTACTAAAAAGTATAGAAAATTTATCTTTCTTCCTGGAAGGAACTAAGAAGAAGGAGTCCTGCATTAGCTCGAGCAATACATCGTTTTGGGAAGCTTGAACTGCTCCTATGATAAGTGGTTCAAAGTTATGTAACATTTTTAAATAACATCGAGTATAATAAAGAACATCAATAAACTGTAAAGGAGGTGCTACTTTATTGATTTGTACATTATCATTTACAACATGATTCTTAGCCTTAACAGAAGACTTAGTAAGGTTAATAACCAGAGGAGGAGAAGGAAGATTCTTGGCCTTAAAAGAAGGCTTAGTAAGGTTGATAACCAGATGAGGAAAAGAAGAAGGAGAAGGTGAAGGTTTTTTACGATAAAGGTCGATAACTAGAGGCTCAGAAGGGGTGATCTCCTCTTATTCCCTTTCTACAGCAGGAGGCTGTTTATTATGAGCGGAAAGATGTATAGTCAATGTCTGAGAATAAGAGGGACGAATAGTACGTCCTTTGACTGGGATCATGAGAACATCTTTTGGAGTATCTTTCTGATCTTCCTCACTGTCCATCGCCAATACAACCTGTCACTCCCCGTTCCCGAAATATGTAAATTTTTGATTTTTCTATATATGGTATCTGGCACCTGTATCTTGAAAGTATGTATCCTGTATTTGTAACTGGCCATGGCATGAAACAATATCTTGTCGTGGATTAGTGTGCCACACCTTGTCCTTGTCTGGTTGTAGACGTGGTTCACTGCTTCGATGATAAGATTTCTAAACCGTGTTGTGGTCAGGATTTTATTTAATTAATTTAATTAGTTGTATCATGTAGCCTTTAACATGTCATTAGTCATATGGTTAAGAGCATGCTTAAGATTAGGGTTTCTTTGAGTCAACCAAACCCCTATATATAATCTCTTCCAGACTCTCTCTCCTTATTCACTTTTTATTTCATTTTTTTCCTCCAACCAACATTTAGGCAAGTACACCTTACACCAAATGGAGAGATTCTTGTAATTTTCATTTCTTGATTTTTCTTTTGATTTGATTTGTCTATATTGTTCTTCTCATCATCCTCTACAAGTTTAGTTCTTGGATTTTTTGATTTTAATGGCTAGTTTTGTGTAGATCTAAGTTTCTAAAACTTGGCTTTTATGGGCTTTTACGGTTTTGATCTGTCAAACTTAGTTGTTTTCGAAAACTAATGGTCCTATGTCGTAGGAAATCTCATTCTACCCAATTTTAGCTTTTGAACCGCCGAATTTCGACTTGTTTTGAGGAACACTACAAAAATATGCTCCATTAGCGACGTAAATTTAGCGACGTTAGTATAACGTCTCTAAATTGTGCACATTAGCGACGTTTAATAGAAACATCGCTAATAGTCGCTACTAGCGACGTGCCAACGACGTATATTAGTTACATGGGCTAGTCGTCGTAAAACGTTGCTATGACGTCGCAAATAGCGACTAATTTAGCGATGTTAGGATGAACATCGCTAAATTCTAATTAAATTCCCCACAACGATTCATTTCCCTCCATTTTACTCTCTCACTCTCTCTCCTCCCCCCTCCAGCGCTCTCACTCTCTCCGGCGCTCTCACTCTCTCCGTCGACTCTCACTCTCTCTGGCGCTCTCACTTTCTTCCGCGCTCTCACTCTCTCCGGTGCTCTCACTCTCTCCGGCGACTCTCCTCCCTCCCTGGTACGTGACTCTCCCCCCCTCTCCCTCTCTATTTTAGTTGTTGGTAGTTGGGAGGGTGCGGGTGGCTCGGGGGGAGGGGCAGGGGGTACGGGTGGTTGGGGGGTGAGGAATGGTCCGATGGGGGGGCAGGGGGTATGCGGGTGGTTGGGGGTGAGTGAGGGGTGGCTGGGGGGGTAGGGCAGGGGGGATGAGGGCGGCTGGTGGTGAGGAGGGGGGCTGGAGGGAGGGAAGCTAGGGTTAGGGTTCGGGTTAGGGGTGGGTGTGCGGGGGGGAGGGACGGAGGGGGGTAAGGGTGGCTGGGGGAGGGGAGCAGTGGGGGTGGGGGCGGCTGGGGGAGGGGAGCCGTAGGGGTGGGGGTGGCTGGGGAGGGGAGCAGGGGTGAGGGGAGGGTTAGTGTTCGGGTTAGGGGTGGGGGTGAGGAGGGGGGGCTGTGGGGTGGGAAGGGTTAGAGTTAGGGGTGGTTGGTGGGGGAGAAGGGGCTGGGGAGGGGAGGGGGGCTGGTGGGGAGGGGGGCTGGTGGGGGAGGGGTTAGGCATAGGGTTAGGGGTGGCGTAGGGGGTGGAAGGGTGCGGGGGGGGGGGGACTTGGTCAGGGGCACCGATAGTGCCGAAAAATCTGATAATTTTGTAATAATTATTAGTTTTCCGACACCAAAAAATGTGATACTCCGATTCGAAAGCACCGATAGTGCCGATATTTGTAACAAGTAGTTTTGTTGGTCGTTAATTGGTAACATGGTGATCAGGACATATAGTCCCTGCAGCCATTCGACTGGCGAGACAGAAACTATGTAGCCATAGATAAAGTTGACTGTCCTCCGACCCTCATCCCTCGGCAATGATGATACGACAACCTATCAATATATCTTTTAGTAGTAGATGATGTCTTAGTATTACATTTTGTGGGTTCATCTTGATTCTGTTATATCCTTCAGATACTAGATTCGATAAGAACATATACTACACCATATGTACAGAACATAGATGATTGACACTAATGTATGCTAGAATAAATTTTGGGTTGTCTTTTGAGCCATCCGTTCTCACACTTAAAACAGATATGAATTAGTACTGTGTGTCAATCTTTGTTTTTATATTTTCGGCGAACCTAGGGATTGGATTCTGTATTTTGTATTTTGGATTCTGTATTTTGGCTCTAGCTCCAGCTCCATTTGCATTAATCTACGGTACGACATGGTGATCAGGACATAGTCCCTACTGCCATTCTACTGGCGAGGCAGAAACTAGATAGCCGTAGATAAAGTTGACTATCCTTCGACCCTCATCCCTCGGCAATGATGATATGACAACCTATCACTATTTCTTATATAGTAGTAGATGATGTCTTAGTATTACATTATGTGAGTTCATCTTGATTCTGTTACATTCTTCAGATACTAGATACTATGAGAATATATACTACACCATATGTGCAGAACATAGACGATTCACACTAATGTATGCTAGAATTAATTTTGGGTTGTGTTCTGAGCCATTCGTCCCCACACTTGGCAATTAAGCATGTAAAATATATCGTTGAAGAACATAAAACTTGTGGTCGTTACCGTAGAAAGTGCAGACTGACCTGAACTGACGCACGAAAAGGAGGGGATCAAAGCTGTAACAAGTGAAGTTGTGTCTTGGATGTTCTACTCTTTTAAGCTCTTTGTTCACAAAGCAAGTTATAATGAATACAGAACAAGTATCGAGTTTTTAACTCTTGTAAGCTCTATACTTGAGTTACGAACTCGATACTTGTTCTATATTCTTTAATTATAGCTTGCTTTGTGAACAAAGAGTTTACAAGAGTTCTTTTTCCAAAGTACAACTTTACTTGTTCCAGCTTAGAGCCTCTCATTTTCGTGTGTCAGTTCTTGTCGGTCTTCACTTTCTGCAGTAACTTCCTCCAATTAGCCTCCATCCCTTGGCAATGATGATATGACAACCAATCTTGATTCTGTTATTATAGTAGATGATGTCTTATTATTACATTTTGTGGGTTCATCTTGATTCTGTTACATCCTTCAGATACTAGATTCGATAAGAACATATACTACACCATATGTACATAACATAGATGATTCACACTAATGTATGCTAGAATGAATTTTGGGTCGTGTTCTGAGCCATCCGTTCTCACACTTAAAACAAATATGAATTAGTACTATATGTCAATCTTTGTTTTTATATTTTTGGCGAACCCAGGGATTGGATTCTGTATTTTGTATTTTAGATTCTGTATTTTGCCTCCAACTCCAGCTCCATTTGCATTAATCTATGGTACGATATGGTGATCAGGACATAGTCCCTGCAGCCATTCGACTAGCGAGGCTGAAACTATGTAGCCGTAGATGAAGTTGACTGTCCTTCGACCCTCATCCCTCGTCAATGATGATACGACAACCTATCACTATATCTTTTAGTAGTAGATGATGTCTTAGTATTACATTATCTGGGTTCATCTTGATTCTATTATATCCTTCAGATAATAGATTCGATAAGAACATATACTACACTATATGTATAGAACATAGATGATTCACACTAATGTATGCTAGAGTGAATTTTGGGTTGTGTTCTGAGCCATCCTTTCTCACACTTGGCAAAAAATTGAATATTCTATTTTTTTATCTACTTTCGAAAATATACTCAAACGAGATGATGGTTCCTTTAGTTAGCTTGCTTATGTTACAATTATATTCTTTGTGAATATCGATCTTACCAGATGGCACCCATGACCCGAGCAGCGACACGTCGTTTAAGGGAAATACTGAATGCTGAGGTGGCTCCTCCTACTGTTAAGAAGGAAGTGGCACCGGTAGCTAGTGAGACCGGAAGTTCTATTCATCCAGCACCTGCAGTGGAATGCATCTCTCCTGGCACCGTCGATCCCACTTATTCGAAGTGGTTGCGTGATCGTATAACTAAGCGTTTGCGTGAGCTGCGTGGTTGTCATTAGCTATTAGTACTTATTTATATTGGACTATTTGTATTGGAACTTATTTGTATTAGACTATTTGTGTTGGACTACATATATGAATTAGTACTGTGTCAATATCTGGATTGTATCTCAAACTCCAGCTCCATTTGCATTCTGGATTCTGTATTTTGTATTTTGGATTCTGTATTTTGGCTCCAGCTCCAGCTCTATTTGCATTAATCTACGGTACGACATGGTGATTAGGACATAGTCCCTGCAGTTATTCGACTGGTGAGGCAGAAACTATGTTGCCATAGATAAAGTTGACAGTCCTCCGACCCTCATCCCTCGGCAATAATGATATGACAACCTATCACTCTATCTTTTAGTAGTAGATGATGTCTTAGTATTACATTATGTGGGTTCATCTTGATTCTGTTATATCCTTCAGATACTATATTCGATAAGAACATATACTACACCATACGTATAGAATATAGATGATTCATACTAATGTATGCTAGAATAAATTTTGGGTTGTGTTTTGAGCCATCCGTTCTCACACTTGGCAAAAAATCGAATATTCTGTATTTTATCTGCTTTCGAAAATGTACTCAAACGAGATGGCAACCGTTCTCACAGATGGCACCTAAGACCCGAGGATGTCGCTTGAGGGAGGCACAGATGGCTGCTCCAAAGAGCAGTTCCACCGAGAGAGCTGCTCCAGAAGTGATTCCTAAAGCCGATAGAGCTGTAAAAGGGGAGGTGGCACCAGAGGGCAGTTCCACCGGGAGTTCCAGTCATCCATCTCCTCTGGATATTGATCTGGCTACCGTGGATCCTACTTATGCGTGCTGGCTGAGGGAGTTCTATCTGCCCCAGCATAGACGACAGTAATACATATATTGACTGGATTTTTTTCCGGAAGACTTATTTCTGACAACCGATATTTAATAGATATTTGTTTTGATGGATATATCTCCTCTGGATATTGTGATGGATATTTGTTTTGATGGATATATCTCCTTTGGATATTATGATGGATATTTGTTTTATTGGATATATCTCTTTTGGATATTGTGATGGATATTTGTTTTTTGGTGTGTGATGTATATTGGTTTGTGTGATGTGTGATGTGTGATGCATATTGTGATGTTCCGAAAGGCTTGAGGAGACGACCAATTATTTTTGGTCTATTCTGGATTGTATTGTCCGTGTCGGTGTTGAGTATTCCACCGAAGGGGTCGGCGAACCCAGGGATTAGATTCTGTATTTTGGATTGGATTGTATTATGTATTTTGGATTGTACATTTGCATTCTGGATTCTTTTTTTAATTTATTTTTTCAATTTAGCGACGTTTTTAGCGACATTTATATTTGTCGCTAACTGTTAGCGACGAATATAAAGGTCAACAAAAACGTCGCTAAATTGTTGACGTGGCAAACAATCTGATGCCACCACATCATCGCAAAAACGTCGCTAATGTGTCGCTAATCGGCGACCACAAGAAAACATCGTAAATAACGTCGCTACTTAGCGACGTTATGAGCGTCGCTAACTAACGTCGCCATAGCGACATTTTGCTACGTTTTCTCGATTAGTGACATGCTTTTTTTCGTCGTTTCCAAAACGTCGCTGAAAATATCGCTAATTTAAGTTAGCGACGTTTTTGCCGAGATTAGCGACGTTTTAGAATGTCGCTAATCTGACAAATTTTTGGAGTGGAAGTTATGGCCAAAATAATATTTGGACATCTTCTACGTTCATCTGTTCTGGTTCTGGAAGGGATGATCAATAGTGCTACAGGCTTGAATAGTGCCACATGGCTTGCATAGTACCGTAAGCTTACATAGTACCGTAGGGATGAATAGTGCCGCATGGATGAATAGTACCACAGGCTTGCATAGTGCCGCATGGATGAATAGTGTCGCAGGCTTGCATAGTACCGCAAGGATGAATAGTGCCACATGGATGAATAGTGTCGTATGGCTTGCATAGTACCGCAAACTTGTATAGCACCACAGGGTTGAATAGTGCCGCATGGATGTATAGTGCCGCATGGCTTGTATAGTGCCGCAAGCTTACATAGTACCGTAGGGATGAATAGTAATGCATGGATGAATAGTACCCCAGGCTTGCATAGTGCCGCATGGATAAATAGTGCCGCAGGGATGAATAGTGCCACATGGCTTGCATAGTGCCTATTTTGGCTATTTTTGGCTGTTTTATGCCCTATTTGGCTGATTTGTGGCCAGAATTTCTTCCAACTCCTAACATGAAAGTTGTAGATCTTTCTTTTGGCTTCAAAAATCTTCATGTCTCACTTTAACCAAAATTCATATGTGACTTTTATGTTACGAGGGGTCCACATGACATCTTGACTTGGCCGTGTTCCTGACCTAATTACCTGTATACGTGCTGGTACATGTTCTAAGTGTGTATTGAGATACAATATTTGTATACAATACGATGCTATTTAATGAGTGCACTGAGGTGTGACTCTACGTGCTAAGTGATCATTCGTGTTATATGTCAATACTTGTGTACCATCCAGCACAGTCATGGTAATTGGTCAGTAATAGTGTCATGGTATAATAATTGTTGTTTGATGCATTACACTAAGCATGGATCTAGATTTGGGACTCCTTGAGCCGATGTAGATTCATACATAGGGTATACATACTATGGTACGACATATAAGAGGATGACCATGTGATCACGATATCTAATTCCAATATCAAGATAGGGTTAATCTAAGCAACTTAAATCAGTAGAAGCATTGAAAGGGAACATAATCTCGAGATCGTACGTTACCAGCCACCCCAGGTCCTGTCCTGACATGTCGGGTTGGCCGCTATGGATATGGTTTCATCTGCCTATAGTGGATGACTATATCCGACTCCTACGTGCTATGTGTTATATGTTTTAGCACGGTGGCCTTACGGTGGTCCGGTGCATAATCAAAGTGCTATGTGTATATATATAATGGATTAGCTAGCCCTGCTTGGATACGATAAGATTTGAGAATTCCTATATTGTATTACTGGGATAATCCAGACAAATCACAGAAAGCCGTATTATTGATTGGCCGCTTCTAAGCCGACTTGTTTGTGATATGTTTTCTTCTGTTACCAACTGAAGAACATGGACTATCGTGGTGTGTTGTCCAACCCATGTCCTTGTTTGGTTGTTGGGTTGGGCTATTGTGCTGCGATAGGCTTTGGACCGAAGTTACGATCAGAAGCCCTTCACATGCCCATGTTTATAGGAGATATCTTATCTCGGCACGATATTGGCACCGTTTATCCTTGTTTGGTTGTAAGGGTGTCGTATTGTCTCGATGATATGGTATAAGCCTATAACTCGTGAATCAGGTCATATTTTACTCATTGGATTTTATCTCACTCTTTTGTGCTCCCTTGTGGTACTAGATATTCCGGGCCTGACCCCGTTGGTTTTGTTTGGCCAGATCTCGTAGCAGCGCCAGAGGATCCAGCCTTCTACTCGAATAATGGTGCACACCAGGAGTATGGGTGCCAGGGACCGTGAGTGGGTTACTTCTTTACTGCTCGGATATCTTCTATTTTGTACTTGGCATTTAGCCACCATAGCCGGCAGTTCTGGACATTTAGTTCCTCACATAATTGTAATTAAATCAGACTGCAGTTGCCTATAGTTATGTACTATTGACTCTCGGTACTAGCTTATCATTTTGTATAGCTAGGCTCATGAATCATTTTGATGAAGCATCGGGGATGCCTTACTGCTTTGTCTTATATGATCATTATTTACTGCTTCTTATTTTGATTGATTGAGACATAGATGCTCTATGAGACCATAGGAGACTTGATTGTAGCATCACCCCTTAGTCTCTTGACAGCCACGATTGTCGTATGCCATTTATATACCTCATATGGAGTAGCTGGCCTAGTCCGTCTCAGTATTCCGGTACTGGAGCGTGACAAGGTTTTATTGGTGGCCCATATAGGTCTATTTTTCAGACTTGTGGGGTGTTGCGATTATAGGAGTCTCAATCAAAATATGTTCCCCTTGATCTCCTGATTCATCTTCTCTTTCTCCCACCTTGATTGCTAACTTGATTATGATCCTCGATTCCTTTACGTCCTGTCTTTTGTTACCTTATATCCTTTCCTTTAGGGGCACATCATTCTCTGCTATTGGAGGAGCCGACATGGGAGAGAATCAAGTAGAACAGGGACCAGTTGGAGATCAGCAAGGGGTAGCCCCTCTACCTGGATAGATTCATATCGAGAATGTTACCGAGCATGAGCCAGTTGAGCCGTAGAGGCCAGAGGTTCCAGTACCTCCAGTGATGCCGGTAGTACCAGTAGCACTAGATGCACCGACACTATTGTAGATTATCAGAGGGTTATTGGAGACCCAACAATACCAGACGGCAGCCCAACAGCAACAACAGACCCAGCAGCAAGAACATAATCTGCTACTGAATCATGGGTTACAGTTAGCCCTTGAGAGAAGTGTCATGAGTGACTCGGTAGCGTCGGGGAGGTTTTGACGACTTAACCCAAGGTACTTTGATGGCACGAAGGATGCCATTACAGCGGATACTTGGCTTCAGGATATTGAGGCCATATTGACTGCAGCAAAGGTTCCAGCCGGAGAGAAGGTTGACCAGGTCAGACACTTCAGGACCTCGCCCGCGACTGGTGGGCATCAGAAGAGGTTGGAATAAGGCATCCTGTTCCTTGGGATAGCTTCAGTACTAGATTCAAGGCCAAGTACTTTGGCGTGGTAGCTCGGTATAAGCTTCAGCAGAGATTTATCAGCCTCAAGCAGGCTGGTAGGACGGTGGATGGTTATGCAGCGGAGTTCTGTAGGTTAAGTAGGTTTGCTCAGACGATGGTGATGACAGAGCCAGAGAGAGCAATGAGGTTCCAGCAGGGACTTCACTTTGAGATTATGTAGCTGGTCGAGGGGCACGACTACCAGACATTCGATGCAGTATTGATGGCGGCTCAGAGGCACGAGCTTACTATTCAAAGGTTATCAGCATGGACTAGAGGCCAGAAGAGGTCTCATACGCAGAGTGCGAAAGGAGGAGGAGCAGTGCCTCGGACGTCAGCACCAGCGTCTGGCATCCGTATTCGTGATGCGGCTCCGGTCATAATAGTTATGACGGCACCAGTTCGACAGCAACAACCGAGGTACCAGCAACGTCAGGATACAGCAGTGGGTTGCACTTATTATGGTAAGAGAGGGCACACTCTGGAAGTGTATCGTTCAGCGAATAGGAAGTGCTTGAGGTATGGAGGTTCAGACCATCGTATAGCTATGTGCCCACAAATACAGAGGCCAGGAGGGCCAGCTCAACAGTTTTCGGCGTTGCCAGCTCCATAGGTAGCACAGTATCAAGGGCCAGCACTAGCAGTGAGGCCACTAGCCCAGCGTCCATTACTAACGCAAGCTCAGATGTACCGACAAGCGCAACATCAAGTAGGACCGCATCAGGTTGGACAGCAGGGCCAGGGAATGCAACAGCAGAGAGTCTAGCAGCGGTAGAGGAAAATAAAGTTTGGAGTATTAGAGCAGAGGTTGGCCGAAGGCGGTTAGATTTTGGGTAAGTTTTGAGTATTATTCATCATAATTCTTTGATTTCTATATTCGAAGAGTGAATGCGAATTTCTCGTCTCACTCATCTGCTCTCGTATCATGTGATACGTGATATTCATCATGTGTCTTGATTACGAGAGTATGTCCTGGGCAGAGTCTCATTTTTGATTATGTCATTAGTACCGACATATCTCAAGCTTTGACCCTTGTCTACTTTTGGAGTCAGTGTAGGACCTCGAGGACTAATTCCTACCCAACTGACTCGGTAGGCATATTTTATTTATATGTCTCCGATCACTTTCCTTCTAGGGTATGATTATCGTTTGTTCTTTTATATAATTGTTCTTTCTTTCGTAATCTGTTCATGTGTCGTGTGTTGTTTGATAATTGTGCTTGCTATATGTCATGAGTGTATTTTGTGATCTGAGAGCGCGCTCGAACAGCCTTAACAAAATTCCGAGGACGAAATTTTTCTAAGGAGGGTAGAGATGTCAGACCCCGTTCCCAGAAAACGTAAATTTTTTATTTTTCTGTATATGGTATCTGGCACCGGTATTTTGATTGTATGTATCTTGTATTTGTAACTGGCCATGGCATGGAACAGTATCTCGTCGCGGATTAGTGTGCCACCCCTTGTCCTTGTCTGGTTGTAGGCGTGGTTCACTGCTTCAATGATATGATTTTTGAACCGTGTTGTGGTCATGATTTTATTTAATTAATTTAATTAGTTGTATCATGTAGCCTTTAACATGTCATTAGTCATATGGTTAAGAGCATTCTTAAGATTATGGTTTCTTTGAGTCAACCCAACCCCTATATATAATCTTTTCCACACACTCTCTCCTCATTCACTTTTTATTTCATTTTTTTTCTCCAACCAACATTTAGGCAAGTACACCTTGCATCAAATGGAGAGATTCTTGCATTTTTTATTTCTTGATTTTTTTCTTTGATATGATTTGTCTATATTGTTCTTCTCATCATCCTCTACAAGTTTAGTTCTTGGAGTTTTTAATTTTAATGGCTAGTTTTGTGTAGATCTAAGTTTCTAAAACTAGGGCTTTATAGGTTTTTATGGTTTCGATATCAAACTTGGTTGTTTTCGAAATCTAATGGTCCTATGTTGTAGGAAATCTTATTCTATCCAATTTTGGCTTTTGAACCGCCGAATTTTGACTTGTTTTGAGGAAGTTATGGCCAAAACAATATTTGGACGTCTTCTATGTTCATTTGTTCTGGTTCTGGCAGGGATGATAAATAGTGCCGCAGGCTTGCATAGTGCCGCAGGCTTGTATAGTACTGCAGGGATGAATAGTGCCGCATGGATGAATAGTGCCATATGGCTTGCATAGTGTCGCAAGCTTGCATTTTGATGCAAGGAAGAATAGTGCCGTATGGCTTGCATAGTACCGCAGGGATGAATAATACCGCATAGATGAATAGTGCCGCAGACTTGCATAGTGCCGTACGGATGAATAGTGCCACAGTCTTGCATAGTGCCGCAGGGATGAATAGTGTCGTATGGCTTGCATAGTGCCGCAGGCTTGCATAGTGCCGCATGGCTTCCATAGTACCGCTTAGTGCCTATTTTGGCTGTTTTTGGCTATTTTATGTCATATTTGGCTAATTTTTGGCCAAAATTTCTCCCAACTCACAACATAAAAGTTATAGATCTTTGTCTTGACTTCAAGAATCTTCATTTCTCACTTTAACCAAAATTTATATGTGACTTTTATGTCACGAGGGGTCCACATGACTTCCTTACTGGACCGTGTTCCTGACCTGATTACCTGTATACGTGCTGGTACCTGTTCTAAGTGTGTATTGAGATACAATATTAGTATGAACTGCGGTGCTATTTAATGAGTGCACTGAGGTGTGACTCTGCGTACTAAGTGATCATTCGTGTTATATGTCAATACATGTATACCTTCCAACACAGTCATGGTAATTGGTCAGTAATAGTGTCGTAGTATAATGATTGTTGTTTGATGCATTACACTAAGCATGGATCTGGATTTGGGACTCCTTGAGCCGATGTAGATTCACACTTAGGGTACACGTACTATGGTACGACATATATGAGGATGACCATGTGACCACGACATATAATTCCAATATAAAGATAGGGTTAAACTAAGCAACTTAAATCGATAGAAGCATCGGGAGGGAACATAATCTCGAGATCCTATGTTACCAGCCACCCCAGGTCCTGTCCTGACGTGTCGGGTTGCCCGCCACGGATATGGTTTCATCTGCCTTTAGTGGATGACTATATCCGACTCCTACGTGCTATGTGTTATATATTTTAGCACGGTGGCTTTACGGGGGACCGGTGCATAATCAAAGTGCTATGCGTGTATATATATATATATATATATATATATATATATATATATATAATGGACTGGCTAGTCCTGCTTGGATACGATAAGATCTGAGGATTCCTATATTGCATTACTAGGATAATCCAGACAAATCATAGAAAGCCGTAGGATTGATTGTCTGCTTGTAAGCCGACTTGTGTGTGATATGTTTTTTTTCTGTTAGGAACTGAGGAACATGGACTATCGTGGTTCGTGGTCCAACCCATGTCCTTGTTTGGTTGTTGGGTTGGGCTATTGTGCTGCGATAGGCTGTAGACCGAAGTTGCGATCAGAAGCCCTTCACCTGCCCATGGTTATAGAATATATCTTATCTCGGCACGATATTGGCACCGTTTGTCCTTGTTTGGTTGTAAGGGTGTCGTATTGTCTCGATGATATGGTATAAGCCTATAACTCGTGAATCAGGTCATATTTTACTCATTGGGTTTTGTCTCACTCTATCGTGCTCCCTTGTGGTACTTGCTATTTAGGGTTTGACCCTACTGGTTTTGTTTGGCCAGATCTCGTAACAGCGCCAGAGGATCCAGCCTTCTACCCAAACAATGGTGCACACCAGGAGTATGGGCGACAGGGACCATGAGTGGGTTTCTTCATCACTGCCCAGATATCTTCTATTTTGTACTTGGCGTTTAGCCACCGGCACCTGTTTAGCCGACAATTCTGGACATTTAGTTCCTCACATAATTGTAATTAAATCAAACTACAGCTGACTATAGTTATGTACTATTGACTCTCGGTACTAGCTTATTATTTTGTATAGCTAGCCTCATGAATCATTTTGATGAAGTGTCGGGGACGCCTTACTGCTTTGTCTTATATGATCATTATTTACTACTTCTTGTTTTGATTAATTGAGACACAGATGCTCTGTGAGACCATAGAAGACTTGATTATAGCATGTACCCCAAAGTCTCTTGACAGCCACGATCGCCGTATGACGTTTATATACCTCATATGGAGTAGCTAGCCTAGTCCGTCTTAGTATTCCGGTACTGGGGCGTGACAAAACCTTCATGAACTCTTCCTTGTACATCCGAGAGTCAGTACAATGCGCTTCAATGCCCCTGAAAGGATTTAGGTCGGCTACTTCCTTCTGAACTTCTCCATTGACATCAACATATTTGAAGCATTAATGTAGAGTGGATGGTACAATGTTATGCTCGTACAAATAGGGTCTTCCCAGTAAAGCATTATAAGAGCCATGATTATCGATCACGTAGAAAGTAACTTTTGTACGAAGATTACCTATTTGAACCTTCAGACGAATCTTTCCCAAAGGTTGACTTCTTCCAGAATTGAATCCCAGGATTGTCGTGATGGTTGTTGAAAATTGTGTACATAAATCTTTAATGCATCTAGTAGAGTCTTTGGCATGATGCTAAGTGCAAACCCAGGATCACTCAAAATGTGGTCAACCTTCATGGTATCGACATATCCCGTGAAGTAGAGGGGTCGGTCATGACGATTATCTTCCAGCAACATATCATCTTGTGTAAAGGTGATATTTGGCATCAGCTCCATCACCCTATGACAATGAAGGCATGTTATAGGTTCTTCCTTTGGCTTCTTGAGGAATGTTAGACAAGTATCAACTTGCATCAAAGCTTCACTCAACGTTTCTCGAGTTTCCTTCGAAAGATGGAGTAGCTCAAAAATTGAAAATCTTGCCGGGGTATTAGTCAGCTGAGCCAGTATATCAAATTTATACGGCTTCTCAAGTCCAAAAGTTGGAGTCTTCTTCAATAATTTATCAAAACGGACAGGCTGTTTCCTTTTGTCGGCTGTCGTCAATTTGGGAAGATTTGGCTCTATTGGAGGTGATGAAGTTGATGGAACATTGACAGCAGGAGAAGATGATGCTTGAGGAGCCTCCAAGGCTGGAGCAGGGTTTTCTTTACCTTCTGAATAGTCTCTTAGGTAAGGTTTCCCAGACCTGGTACCAGTTAAGGCTTCTTCTTCGGATACAGGTTCGAAGGACACCGTACTGCAACTCTTTATCTGGATCTTATTTCTGGAAGGTTTCTTTTGGCAAGATGAAGAGTTTGTCCAGTAACCCAAGCCAACCCGAGATTGGTTGTGAGAAATACATAGAGAAAGAGGTACAAGGGATCCCTTTCCATGGTTTAAACCAGAGGTCTTTTGAAGATCATATCCTATTTTCGTCATTAGTTCATGACACTATGGACTATACAGATGGAAAGCTGGTTCATATTTGGCTTCTGACTTTAACAATGCTGCCTCAGCAGGGGAAGAAGAAGAAGGATTCTCTGCTGCCGAGATGAAGGTAGCAGTTAGAGGTGGAAGACAATGTTCACCCAATGAAATCATATAACATAATTTATGTTTAGTGGCCTTCTTTGACTTGGTGGAGGAAGACGGTGTTTCGAAGTCAGCCACTAAATCTGGATGGATCCACATAATTTCTTCTTTGTCAGTAGACAGAGGAACAAGACCATCAGTTCGTGTAGGTGGAAGATTAACAATCTCCAGAGTAGTTCTCGGGTTGGGGGTTATATTGTCCTGCACAAGTTGGACCAGAAAATCTCTAAATTCTAGAGAGACGATATTAGCCGTTACAGTTTTCTCGTCTTGTTAGAGAGTGATTGCAACAGAATTAACCATCTTCTAAATTTTACCCTTAAGCACATAGTATGCTCGAGTTGGATGTACAATAAATCTATGGTAAACACAATATTTAGGATGGTCATTCTTACCAACTTCCTCTGGCCATTTCGGTTCTGGCAGTTGAAGTTTATTGCTCTTGATCAGACAATCAAAGATACTCATGATATCATCTTCATCAAAAGAGTATTCTTTTTTTGGACGTGGTGTCCTTTGTGGTGGTGCTGTTGGGGTAGATATTGGCTGAGTGTAATGCCCCAGTTCAAAAATACTTAGGACCAAGTACGCAAATATGCCAGTTGAACATATACGAAGAATACTCCAATATATGGAATCCTCATATATGTATATAAGCTGTATAATATAATCACAGGCCAGTATATAATATAATCTAATCTCATCACAGCTCAAAACAGAAGATAACAGAGTCCAGATAATAAATAAGTGTATCAAAAGATAGACGGGTGAACATACTCACTCCAAACAGCTATGAAAATAGTCTCAAAAGATCGGAGTCCAACCTCCGCAAAATAGAAAGAAAAGAGATGTAAAATATCCATTAATGTCTTAAGTTAGGAATAGACTAGAAATTAGTAAGAACTGCCTCGTCATCAAAGTAAGCTAGATCCAGAGCCGTTCCGTACTCCTGCGGGAAGTCATCTAATCCTGGAGAGATAACCAGGTCCTTAGAGGGATGGAGCAAGATACAACAAAACACCATGCCATATAAACTGTGCTAATATAATAGAAAAGAAAAGGGGATGCATGCAATAGGGTTCCTGACTATTCTACTATGAATATGCAGATGAGAAACAATCCTTCGATGCATGAGCCTTGGTTGTAGATGGGATCGGTATTGTCTCCATATAGGGCACCAGGGGCCTACGTCCGTAATGTCCGAAGATCGCCAGAGGGCATCATGTGCAAGGGGTACGTCCATGACGCTCTGGAAACGTCAAAGGACACCTGGAGCCTGCGTCTCCGGAGGATCGCACAAGTAATCAAGGAAGTGCAAAGAAGTCCTTACGTCAGGTATTGTTCTTCCCAACCAATGCCTAGTATCATCATCTCCATGACTGATATGAACTTCTAGTAACCACCAAGTCTTCTAACATGCAATTCTATTGGCAGTTACTCCTATCCGTCGCACGCTCCATACGCATCGTTGGCCAGCCGACTACGCGGGTGCGTGTCCTATATGTGACTCACAATACGTGGTAAAGCAAGTATCCAGGCCGTATGAGATATACCAATACCTTATCAATAATGGGTGGTCACTAGACTAAGTCAATGCAAGAGAAATAAATAAAAGCAAAAAAATTACCGATAGAGTCGCTTGCACCCAAGTGTGACTTGGACGCATAGTTTTATAATCAACAAATAAGAAATACTGAAAATACCAACTGAAAATAAGAATATGTAATCACAGAGTAAGGTGGCAAGTCCAAGAATCACTATATCCGCAAAAAGAAATGTCACAATCACCAAATGACTCCGGATGCTGAAACAAACATCAAGAACATACTCGGAATAAGAGATACACCTAGGAAACGTCTATCGAAAAGTCTAATTCTGGAACAGTGGTAAAATAGTAATTTTGGGTCAAAATGATGTCCCCCATTGGACCCGTTTTGCAACGAAATACGTGCCAAAGTCTACGGTCTTTAAAGTCATCAAACTACATGTCTACAAATTCAGTTTGAGGAGATGAACCAAATCGTATGTCCAAAGTTGGATTCCGGCAGGCCGTGCACAAATTTGCCCGTTAGAGCGGGTCACGGGCACGCCAAATAGGCATTCCATCAACCTTCTCATAATCGGATCAAACTTGGCACACAAGACGAAAAAAATAATTTGGTCCTGATGGCCCAAGTTTCGTGTCGATCCGACAAATGTGCACAAAGTTATGGCCAAGTTTGTATAATGTCGATATGGCGGTATCTCGACGGATACGTACTGATTTTGTCGTGCACATGCAACAAATCGGGTTCCGTCCCACACGTCGAAAACATCCATACGCGTCTTTCAATGTATATAGTGCACGACCACGTCACCCAGTTTGTCAGGGCGCACGTCGTATCAGACAAAATTATAAAATTTTCAATGTTTTTAAAGCAGTTTTTATCGCAAGTTCATCAATCCATAACATTCTTTAAAATAAACTAAATTTGATTCTACGAAGTGCATTATGATCTCGAATAGGTTGTCTCTGACTATCTTTAATTGGATTGTCAAATTCTCCAGTATTTGGACCAAAAATTATCTTTTAAGTTAGGTTTCAAAACTGGTTTGATGCTCTGTTTTTAGGGCTGTATCGACTCAACTTCGCGTCGATTTCAGCGCCGATCTAGGGTACGAGGTCGAAATCCCTTTGAAGGGTTTCGAAGAGGGTTATATGGTCTTCCTATAGCAATTCACAGATCAAAATTTTATCGAGTAGAATCGAAGAAAAGTTAGAGAAAAGAGGAGTACCTGATGGTGTACTCGAACAGGGGTGACTCGGGTTGCTGTCAGTTCTATGGGTCTCCTCGGCGTCACGCGACGGCATTGACGGTTGTAGGCGGTCGGGGGGGGGGTCTCCAAAAGGTGGGGAAGCTCGGGGATGAAGGGTTTTGGGTTGAGGTCGCCGCACTCGAGCACGAGGTGGCGGCGAGTTTGGCGATGGATATCTCGACTATTTTGTCGATACTTATATTTATGGTTCCAGGGATTTATGAGAGAGAGGAGGATTTTAATCTTAATTAATCTAGGACGTTTATATTAAGAGTAGATTTGAGGAAGGATTAGGTTTAAGGATTGGAGGAAATATTGGTTTGAAAACATTTTCGAATAAAAAAATGCCCAAATAAATTCTATAAAAAATATAAACAATTTCTTTAAAATTCTAAATTTTAATATAACTATATTTAGTAGCATAAGGTACGAGCATGCACACATATAGATTATTTATACGTATATTTTCTAAAACTAATAAATTACTACCAAATAAAAATTCTAAAATTAATTAAAATACTAAGATTAATTAGGATAATAAGAGGGTATACACTGACTTACATTGATAGCTAGAGCTTCTTTGCCTTTAAGATTAATAGCCAAAGTCTCTTTGCTTTTGCGATTGTTCTGACGACCTCCACTGTTGGTTGTAGAATGTTCATCTTTTTTAAGATTTGACATTTGAATACCTAATTGTTTAAACTTGTCAGTGCTCTCTTCTGCTGCTTTGGCGTTCACTATGAAGGAAGGCCAGTCCTGGTACTGTGTTGATCCCGTCTACATGCTGATTATAGGCAACATGTTTGATTTACAAGTGTTTATAGTCAAAGCATCTGGAGTTCCGAGGGGCATTTTGAGTGCTTCACGGCGGAATCGTTCAATGAAATATTCAATAGTTTTATTATGTCATTGTTTGATTTTGATGATGGCAGACATCGTCATGTTGTTGGTTACCACATAAAATCGTTCCAAGAACATTTGTTTGAAGCCAGTGAAAGAGGTTATACAACCATCTGGTAAACTACAATACCAGTCATATGCTGCACCAGCTAGACAGCCGACAAATACACTAATAAGAAGAGCATCATTTGGTTGAAGTTGACCAGTCATCACTTCAAAGTAATTTAGGTATTGACTTGGCGATGTGCTGCCATCAAACAGCATAATAGTAGGGGGTTTGTATTTAGAAGGAAATTGGACTTCTTTCCATTCTATGGGATAAGGCTGTTTGATCCCAAGCTTCTGCAAGCCGTCTTTCTGTTTGAAAGCTTCGAATTGAGTACGTAAAAATTTTATAGCCTCATTGGTATCTTTTGTTGATTGTGGAGCAGTAGATTGATTTGATATATTAGGAGGGGGTACTGCATGATAAGTACCAACCCGGCACCAGATTGACATAGAATAGCCTGTGCAGGGATCGAAGCGGTGTGAGGAGATTGTACCCCAAATCAATATTGATGGGAGCTGATGTTGTTACAGGTTCTTGAGTCAGAATCAGATTTGCGACTGGTGGAACTGTATGTTGTGCCATAATGACAACATGCATGCCTGTCATCATCTCAGCTATGTTTTTTAAACTAGCCTCCAAAACAAAAATTCTTTGCTCTTGATTGTTAGAACTGGAAACATCTTGAACTTCTGTGGCGACATAAGCCGCTATTAAAGACGATTAGTAGAAAAAATGGTCTTTCCGATTGACTGAAAGAATCTTGGTTGGAAGGGAGATTCCTATGACCGATTGTGTCTCGGCTTCTTGATCTAGTATATTGGTATACTCCTTCGCCGGATTCATGAATCCGATCGAAGTATTGTTGACTGGGATTGCGGGATGCATTACGTCTTGGACGTTTTCCACCCCTAGTGCTTCGAGATGCCATATTGATTGAAGCATAGAGTAGTTCATCTTCGTCCACTAGGATAGGTTCAGAAGTCTGAATATAGTTCAAACGGTCAAAGACAGACCGCATGGCTGATTGACAACATTATTTGATGACAACTTCATGGTGGTGACTGCAATGATATTCTTGCTGTTGGACCACCGCTGGACGGGATGGATTTGCAATCTTCTGCTTCTATATCAAGAGTTCACAGAGATCATTGACAAGACGAAAAAAAGTTGCAGGAATGTTACCCTTGATGATATTCGGGGCATGGTTCCTATTCTTGAGGTTTTCCGTACCTTGAGTGTACAAAGACGTGCTAAGCTAGTTAGCATAAGTCATAGGATTTTTTACCTCAAAATTCTTCCTCTGGTGCAAGTTAGCAACTGGTACAGGTTGCGCTTGATATATTTTGTGTTTTTCTGAGGTTGACCCTCATTGGCACCTGTTGATATAGGTGCACAAGTCTGACAGGGGTCCTACTTGTGCATCTATTTGAGATACTAGTATTTTGCCTTATCGGGATCTTAAGATACGTAGAGTCGATAGATCCTGCCTTGACCTCTTTGGAGTAGGCATAATACCCTTTTGTGTAGAAAGTTTATTCTGAATAGAACTCATTTTCCTAACAAAGATTTAGTTGTCTCTGTTAAGGGGAGTAGGATTTCTATTTGAATCCACTTTTGTGTTGAGAGGCACAAAAGTGCAATCAGCAGTACTTTCCACCCAGTCAACGACTCGAGCAGAATGAGAAAAAGCCAAAGAGCGTTTTCCTTGATTTAATAATTTCCCAGTAATTTTCTTACTTGATGACGAAGAGGGGGCCACTAAATAGTATTTCCCTTTACGTTGCGCTAATGCAGAGATGTGCGCAGGTTGCACCAGAGTAGGAACAGGCACAGGTTGCGCCAGGGTAGAAAAGGCCAAAGGGCGCTTTCTTTTGTTTTGTCCAACAGAAGTATTTTATATATTTTTCTCCGAGTTCAGAACTGGAGAAGCAGAGGGAGTAGCCAAAAGGTTGTTTCCCTTAGGTTGCACCAAGGCAGGAGTGTGCGCAGGTTGCGCTAGAGTAGCAACATGCATTGGTTGTGCCACTTGAGAAAAGGCCAAAGGGCGCTTTTCTTTGTTTTGGACAGCAGTGTGCCGAGATAAAGTCTCCTTCGATTTTAGGATCGAAGAAGTGGCGGGGTTAGCAAAAAGGTTGTTTCCCTTAGATTGCGCCAGGGCGGTGATGGGCGCAAGTTGCACAGAGGCAGCAGGTTGTGCATCGAGGACTTAGGAGTCCAGACAGAGTGCGTCTTGCTCTTAGCTGTGGCAGTAGTGCGCTTGGCACCCCCAGCATTGATCATGGCCCCGTAGGCTATCTGGTCGACTTAAATGACCAGGGTCTTCTGCGTCTTGCCGATCGACGTGGTATCACATTGAGTTGTCACTTTCTCGTCCGAAGAGAAAGTCGTCCCCAGCAGAGTCGCCATTTTATTTTCAAAAATAAAATAGTTTTATTAAAAACTGAGAAAAAGGAGTACTATAGTACAATTGATTTCTGGGAAGTACAACTGTAGGAATCTGATCAGAAGACGATCACTTTATCCCTTAGATGATGTGATATCGAAGTCACAATCCTCTAGAGGATGCAACAACACTTTAGCAGGAGATTATGATCATTCCTCTTCCTTGAAATTTATTTGAAACTCTATTTATAGAGTTCTTGAAATAGCTGTTTAGCAGTTATTCTGGGTTGCGCGCACTTCAGGTTGCGTGCCTCATGTTCACTTGTGCGAGCGGTTGCACCAACTGTTGTGGACGTGTGGCATCGTTTGATTGAGATGCGCGTAGTCGTGGGAAGTGTAGTGGGCACGTTCTGTGAATTTAGTGGCTTGCACGCCACGTCACTCAGTTCTGAACACTGTTTGATCACCTTGCGCGAGCTTCGTCAGGTTGCACGTGGGGGCAATGTAACAACCTGTACGAGCGGTTGCACCAACTACTGTGCACGCATGGCATCGTTTGATTGAGATGTGCGTGGTCGTGGGCAGTATAGTGGGCACGCTCTACGAAGTTGGTGGCTTGTGCGCCACGTCACTCTGCTAAAAAGTTAATCGGGTAGCGCCAACTAGCCAGGTTGCGCTTGGACACAACTCAACAACTGGCACGTTTGACTGGGTCTTATATGCTATACTGATTAATTCTCGTGCCACATAATGACTTACACGAACCAGCTATCAGCATTAATTATATGCTGACAAAATCTTCTCGAGCGCCGCGTTGTGCGGGATTCGAATGGATTTTCTTTAATATTCGTGCTGTCATTTGTTAGGTAATGATGATGCCATTATAGCTTCTCGAGGAAGTACGTCACGTAGTGCTCACGCAACCTATCTCCTGCGCAACCTGATGTTGGCGCAACCTGATTCTGCAAAACTTAATGGTCTAGAGCAACATAATAATTTGGCGCCACCTGATGATCGCACACTTTAATGGGTGGCGCAGCTTGATTTTTAGCCTCTACACATGTTAGGCTTGCAATAATTTCTATCTTTATACATGAACCTACCTACTGGTTGGTCCATGGGTATTCCTATTACTAGCAGTTGGGACGTTCTAGCCCATTTCACTAATAGACTGACACCTCCTCTGATTGCGGGGACTTCTAGCACCAGATGTCCTGTTCTCTCCTAGGCCGATCGATTCCGTGCGGCCCCAGAATCGGTCAAGAGATTACTGCCTTGTGCATAAGTTGTCTAGACCAATGCGAATGTAGCTATCAAATAAAACTACTATGCACTAGTCTAGCAACATGAAACCATTTCCATCTACTTCTTCTTTTCTTTGTACGGTCAAGCCATGGTTTCCATATTGAGCTATCTCTTTTTAAGAAATTCACAAGAGCATACAGTTCATATTGAAGCAAGTAAGCGATAGTTCGAATTTACAGGTGGTTTATTCAATTATCTTCATTTATCTTTTGTTGCTGTGGTATCACTGATCACTGGGACGCAACAAAAGAGTAGACTAGAGGTCATTTCTTAGGACGTATGTGGAGATAAATGTTAGCCCGGTTAAAGCAACTCACCAAGATGAATCTTATTTGAGAGAAGGAGGGACTTTACGCAACGATCACGCATCGCCTATACGTCCTCCAACATTGGCACCAATATTTGATTAGCATACTTCGGTCTCTTTCTCTTAAGATTCTAAATGAATGGGAAATACGATGAAAGTGAACAATGAAAACCAATCATCGAAAACCAACATAAAAATGCATTCATCAAAACCAAGCAGCGAAAGAAAACATCCAACAAAAGCTCTAGGATTTATTTCAACATAAGCCAAGCTATTAGTTGGAAAGGTTCATTATATTTCATTCGTGATCAATCGATACCGACAAAGGTTTCCCCAAATACTCAGTTCTAGACTGAGTTAGCACGCCATAGGTATTACATAGTAGAATGCGAGGAGCGGGACACTACAATTCTCCACACCATTGTAGGTCCTCCTCAATTTTTCTCACACGTCCTTTACCATCTCAAGGCCATCCACTGTGGCGGCAATCGACTGGACTAAAAAATTGAGGAGCCAAATGTATATCACCATATGAGTGGACTTCCACTCGTCGCATCCTGCCAAGCCCTCATCCGGCTCTGTCTTCTCTCTTGACAAGAAACCCTCCAGGTTGTTCCCTGCGAGGGTTCTCCTCACCCGTCGTGACCAACTCATGTAGGTAGCCGGTCCATCAAGCTTCAGATCGACGGAGGGAAGCTCCAACTTTATCGGTGTTTATATCACGCTCTCACCAGCCGACAGTTTCATCAGCTACATCAACGTTGCGACCTCCGCAGAGTCTAACTTCTTAATAATCTCCTCCATCGATCCTCCTCTTCTCCGTACACCTCACACCCGTCCTACCATTCACGTTCGTCCTCTCCTAAACCCGATCATGTCTCTCCTCCATCGGATATAGGCCTTCGATGTCAACGTCCGGAATGACCCGCGGGAGATGCCGGGAATCGCAGCAGAAGGCTCCAGCGGACTCCGTGGGAGTCGCCGGAGTGGTGGTGGGCGAGTGGCGTGACAGCGGTGATGGCGGCAGTGGCAGTGGTGGCGGGCGAGTGGCGTGACAGCGGTGATGGCGGCGGCGGCAGTAATGGCGGCGGCAACGGTGGTGGCGCGGCAGCGGCGGCTGCTAGGGTTTGGGAGCGGTGGTGGCAGCTAGGATTTGGGATTGGGGGTGGCGGCTAGGATTTAGGCTCTGATACCATGTAGAATATTAGGAGTAATAAATATGTTTATTAGTAATCTCTTGACTATATATAGCCTTTCAATCTTCCATCTTACATAAAACTCTTTAATACATTATAATATGCCAACAGAAGCCTTATCTTCCCCGGATTTGTGGTACTACTAAGTGCTTTTGAACAAAAAGAGTGCGGCGGTTATGCAGCAGACAGCTGATCTAATATCACGCATCACAGTGGTCTTGTTGTAGTGCCAAAAAGGGCATTTGGTGGGCCATCTGGCTGTTGTTTTGTATGAGTACTTGGGAGAAGAAAATAATGAGTGGCTGTGGTACACGAGATTCCTGAATGATCAAAGAAAATATGATGATGGACCTGTTGGTCCCATTTACAAAGTCTTTTTAGAACATCTGAAGGCAGATGGAAATAATATGTGTTTCAGATGGTAAATGGTGATCGTGGTTTGCCTGTACGAGTAAAGTATGCGAAGAACATGATGGGTTATCTAAAATTATGGAGTTATCTCCTATTCCGCACAACCAATCTGAAACTCCGTTAGTGGATGATAACTACAAGAAGCTTCTGAGTCAGATAAAATTCAAAAATGGCAAGTAGAAAATGAGTTATATTTTTATATTCATTACTCTAAGAGGTAAAAAACAGTTGACAATCATATTTGAAGTATTTGGCTTGGTCGTATGTTGGGAAAGTTCACCAGTCTGCTATAATAATATTATAAAAAATTCGACATCGTTTGGAAAGCCATATAGATGTCTTGATGTGTCACAAAATTCAATAGCAGTAACTTAAGAAGTGGCTTTACTGAAGGCTGAACTTAAGACAAGTGCCACCACATTGGTCTTCCTAGAGGAAAAAAAAAAAGATTGAATGAAAGAGATGCCAGAGCTTATAAAAATTATAGTCGAAGCATAGTTGATCACATGAGGGATGACCACTCAAGTTTGAACAAAGATGACAAACCCAAATGTTCATTTGATATAGAAGCGATTAATTGTGCCAGTTTCCATGTTATGGTATGTGATATGGGGATCATATTCTATAATAGCACATGCAGTTCAAAGTGCAAGCGACAATCTAAAGTACTGCAGGCCTGGTAGCAAATACTTTGTGAGAACATGGCAATGCTTAGTATCATAGAGTATCAGTGCCCAGTTTCCAGTCTCAGTTCATTGCACATAAAGAAGACTTGGGAATCATATGAGGAGCCTATTAGTATATCCTCACCTTGACCTTGAGACAAGATCAATTTGAGAGGGTGGTATTGATATGAACCCAAATTCTCGGAGCTACAGTGAGGAATCTTACCTGGACTTAAGTGAGCATTAGTCTTATATTTGTGTTCTAGTCAGCATACAGGAGGACCACTTGATGCCAGCTCAGCACTTGGCCAGCTCGGATTGCTACTCAACCAAATTAGCCGCATGTTATGCCTTGTCAGCAGATAAATAAGTATCAGAGGAGTATCAATACTCACTCTCTCTGATCTCTATAAATATCAGAGAAGGATAGAGGAGGGGCAGTTGGGAATGTAATCGGTTAGTTTTAGTTGTTAGTTTTAGTTAACAATTGTAATGTCTCCTTCTACTTTACCACCCTAGTAAAAACCCTAGAATTCCCAATTCTCCACTGTTCTCCCCCAATTTCTGATCTTAATATCTGGTAATTCATGATTAATTCTGCTCGAACTCCTTAAAATTCTGTAATGGCAAGAAAATGAGCTTATCAGTTTTCGAGAACATAAATCTCCCAAAATATGAAGATCAAAGAAGTTGATTTCTGGTTGATTTTTGAGAACAGAAGAAATATTCGAGATCTGTGTTCTTCCTAGATCTCTCAGTTGAGGACCAATGAAGTTGATTTCTTATGTTGTATTTGACTTCTTGGTTCTTCCTAGATCTCGTAGATAATGACGGTTGACATTGTCTCTATGTTCCATGGACATTGACTTCTTCGAGTTCTTCCTAGATCACAATTCAAATAAAATATAATGACACGGCACGAAGATGAACATAACTAACCAACACTACTTTTGGAATTTACTGGTATATATTGGAGTGTCCGTTTCATGTCCATCCTGTTGGGAACGAAGCGCGGAAATCGTTCTCCCAAACCAAAAAGTCCTGCAAGAGAACCGAGCAAAAGCACACAAACCAAAAATGCCAAACACAATCGCAGACACAAAGATTTTTGACGTGGAAAACCCTTACGGGAAAAACTACGGGACGATCGGAGTCTAACCCTAAAGAAACTTCACTAATGGAATAAAAAGAATACACCCTCTACAAGCTCCTCCCGCTCCAACACGGATCACCACAAATCACTTGAAATAAGAAAATTTGATTGCGGACTCCGAAAAGCAAGAGATGTCAAAAAATTATTCAAAATGATCTCTCCTTCACAATAGCCCTCAGTCCTCTCTCTCTCTCAAATATTGTAAAGCACTCTTGTTTTCTTTTTGAGATGATTTTCAACTTGCATACATCAACCTTTTATAAGCCCTTGGTAATTTATACATGGAAGGTCAATATATATGGAAACGTCTAATATGCATCAATCATATATTTAATGGAAATCCAATCGTAATTGGCTTGCCATAATTGTAATTGCAATTATATGGAAAGTCAATATATGAAAGATCCAATCATAAATATATGATCAAAGTAAATATGGAAATCCAATCATATATTTGCTTACCATATATATTCCAAAATAGGATCGATGTACTCCCCAAGCTTCTCCGACACGCGGATGACGCTCGTCGTACTCCGGGGTATTCTCTATATAGGTTGGGAACCCCACCCACTCCAACAAATCTTCTCCTTCACAACTAGGTGGAGGAACTCGTCATCCCGACGATCCGCCTGCAGTACTCAAGCTTTCCCCTTGGTAGAACCTTCGTGAGAATGTCCGCTCCATTGTCATCAGTATGGACCTTCTCAAGCGTCCCTTCCTTCTTCTAAACCACATCCCGTATCCAAAGATATCGGGTCTCAATGTGCTTGGACCAACTATGAAATGTCTGGTTCTTCATAAGGTGAATGGCACTCTGACTCTCGCAAAGCAAAGCATACTGCCCTTGCTTTAGCCTAACTTCCTGTAACAACTTTTTCATCCACAACAACTCCTTGTAAGCCTCCATCATCGTAAAGTACTCTACCTCTGTCATCGATAAGGCAACATACTTCTGCAACCGCGACTGCCACGATACCGCTCCACCAGCAAACATCATCACATAGCCCGAAGTCGATCGCCTCGTGTCTACATCTCCAGCCATATCAACGTCGGTATACCTATAGAAGCATGGAGAAGATGGGGTTCATACGGATCACATTACAAAAAAAACTGACCGTAGGGGTGCTCTGGGCCAAGTTAATTTGGTCCACAGAAGGAAGAGCCGTATAACAAACTCTGCGGTCCAAAATGCCCCAAACTCCATGCGGCCCATCATTGTTTTCTCAAACAGATTGATTATATTAAAATGTGACCAAACTGATTCGGACCGCAGAAGGAAGTGCTTCTTATGCGGCCAAGCTAATCAGCTGCAGAAGTCCCTCTGACAAACCTGACAACTCTGACACATCATGACAAAAAAAAGATGAAGATAAGATGTGACCTTTCGAAAAAGACAAGAAGTGTCATGTCACAAGACATAGGGCCCACGTGCTTGAACCTAGGGCCCACGTGTCTGAGAGTTCATGCGGTCTGAGGCATGGTCCGCAGGGGTGTCATGCGGCTAGGGGGCCTGCGACCTGAGCCGCATGAGCCTTATACGGCCCAGAATGACAAAATAAGACTTAGCAGTTCGCCAAGACTACAGGATCTATGCATCCCAAAAAGTCTCCAAACTTCATACGAACTAGTGGCACTGCTGGTGGAACACGTGGCTAAGGAAAAATGCGACCTCAGCCGCATGAGTCTTATGCGGCCCAGTATGGCCGAGCACTAGAGGACAAAGAAGACCTATGCGGTCCAAAATGCCCCAAACTCCATGCGGCCCCTCATTTTCTGTCTCAAACAGATTAATTCTATTTTGTGATAGGGCACGTGGCAAGTTGACCAAGTCTCAACCACCCAGATTTGCTGCAACAAAACATCTCAACAAACCACCAGCTGGCAGCCAAAGACCGAGTCTTCGTGTGTTGTTATAGCCACGTGGCCACAAGACCATCTATGCGGCCCAAAATATGCTTCATCCTGAAATCATTATAAATAGCAGGGTACCCCTCCCATGCTAAGGGCTGGAAAAAAAATTAAAAGCATTTCCTCAAGAGCAAAGACTGTGTCCGATAGTGCAAGAAGTAAGACAGAATTTTTACACTTCTTTCGAGCCTCCACCGTCACCCCCAAAAATCAAAACTAAACAATTGTACTTAGATTGTTTCCTAGGATTTCTTTCTAGGCTCTTTGTTGTACTTTCAAGTTTTCAATCAAATCTAGTTCCTTTGTAGTTCTTGTTTTGATAATTAATGGCAAACACAATGACGACTCTGCTGGGGACTTCTTTTTCCACCGATAAGAAATTGGTGACGCAATCCGACGCATCCAAGCTCGGCACTATGCAGTAGATGCTTGTTGTTCGCTTTAATCAACAAGCATTCGAGGAAATACTCTCCTATAGGAGCACCAGTCCAGCACAGAAACAAGCCAACCCAAAAAGAGCTCGCAGGACACGGAGGCCCAAGACCACTGCCCCTCGCCAGGCTCTGGAAGGAACTCCTCTCGCCACTTAAGACGGCGACCAAAGCTCCCATGCGGCCTCGCTTCGAACCGCAGAGGACCCCGCTGTCCCCAAATCCGACAGAGGTAAACATTACGATGTTGGACTTTTGGGGGCACGAGGGAAACCCATGCGATTGAAGAAGAGGCCACATAAGGAAGGTGGTCGCAGGAAAATTTCCTTTGCTGCAGCCAATCCTAGCCGCAGACAGGATGCCCCATACGACTGCAGATAGATGGCCTATGCGGCAGCCAATCCTGGCAGCAAATAGGATGCCCCATGCGACCCTGTCAGAAGCTCTGCCTTTGATCGTCTCTCATGCGAACCAGACCCCATGCGGCCCATTGAGAATATTAAAGCTTCCAACTTAGACTCTTCCTACTACGCACCTTTGGGTGCTAAGTCAAAGAAGTCTAGGGCAGTGAGGGCTCAACAAACCCAGTCAACTGTCCAACTGTTGACCGTCAGCGGGTACCGTTAACTGTTACACGGGCCCCCGATGGAAAGCTGTACAGAACCTCCCGTATCCAGCCCTCTGTGGCAAACAGAAAGGGTAGGTCCCAAAAGTCTCCCTACAACGATCAAGAGCAAGTTCTTTTACTTGCCTCAGATCAGGGAGCAAATATGATACCTACATACCCGTGCGCTCAGGATACCCGGGCCCACAAAATGGATGCAAAGGTAGATCAATCTGCCCTCAACTTATGAAAAGTACTCATCCACAAACGCAAGAAGAGAGAGGCAACCTTGGCATGCGGTGAGCCTTCTCTAGGACATCACTGTACCCAAGTTGTCATCAACTGCAGCTGCAACAAGTCGACAGCACCTAAAGACCGACAGTCCGTCTTCCAACGACTGCACCAGCCAGCACCTATCCGACGACGACTCGAGAAACAAGTGCAAATTTTGGAAGATGAGGAATTTCCTTTCTTCTGCTATAATTCAACTCAGAAGGTTCCTGCCGGCAAGGGAGGAAAGAAGACAGGCTCCTCCAGCTCGGCAACCTCAGCCAACACGGCAAGGAAACTCTCATCTGGAGGATTGCCGTAGACGATCGCAGGGGGTGTCTACCTAGGAACCCATTCAAGAAAGAAGCTTCTAACACCCGGGGGTTCATCCTCCATGTCCTTGGGGGTGAACGAAGCCGGGGGTGGCAGTCCCTTGAACGTATGTGACAAACCGGTGTTCCAAGAGGATGTGCAGGAGGTAGCGATCCATTAGAATTATGCAACAGACTTAGACGTCCCCGAGGGTGACCGCCTTGGCCAAGACGACACAGCTTCCTGCACAGGGGGTAGCACCCCTTCCGAGTCCGAGAAGGAGGACATTCCGACGTTCTTCGACGATTTCTCTGTACGAGGGTACGACACGAAAAGCACATCCTCTATGGACCCATCCGTCTTTTTCGACGTGCGAACAGTATTTATGGAAGAAGATGATCACGAAGGGCCTAGTGATCGCCAACATCTAGAAGTGCTTGAAGCCATGATCCTAACCTTGGTCAAGTTAGTAGACGAGATCAAGGCTACCTTGCCGACTCAACCAGTAAGGACACCTACACAAACAAGTTTGGGCCCCGCAGTCAATACGGACTCAAACACGACTGCTCCTTCTCTTGGCTACAATCCTCCTGGAATATTCGCTCCCTCAGCTGTAGACAAGGCCCGAAAGGTAAGGAGAGAAGTCCATTAGCTTCGAGCAATGTTCAATGCCCGAGACTCCTCTCAGGACCTCAGAATACGGTAGCCGTATCCCGTTGCATGGAGAGACGTTTCTTTTCCTCCGTGGTACAAACCATTTTATATTGATCGATATGACAGAAAGACCTCTGCTAGCTGGTACATGACTTATTTTGAGGTTACAACAGACCACTTGCCGCATAGTGACGCCATCCTCACACAATTATTTATCGGAGCATTGGAGGGAATCACGTTCGACTGGTACCGCAACCTCCCGGACAACTGCATCCATTCCTTTGACAACTTCAAACACATGTTCCTGGAAAGTTTCTACGAAGTTGGGCATGACTTGACAATGTCGTCTCTCATGGACATCGTTCAGGGAGAAAGGGTGCTAACGAGAAACTACATCGAGCAGTTTTGCCAAGCCGTGATGAGATTGCCCCAAGGTAATCCAAAAATCTCTTTGATTGAAATATGCCAGAAGAAGTTGCTTCCCACAATCAGCCTCTGGATGGGCGAAGATCAATTCAGGGATTGGACGACTTTCATCAAAAGTGCTATAAATGCAGAGACAAAGTTAAAGAAGGCTTGCCGGCTGGGATTACACATCCCAGATGGAGAGGACAAGGGCAAACGTCCTGGTACCACCTCTAATAACAATAAGAGTGGCGGCACCACCAATAACCGGGACACCAAAGGCAAACAGGCCATGGTCGCTGGTACAACCAAAAAGCCTGAACCAAAGCAAGCAAAAGTTTCGAGGCCCAAGGAGACGACATACTCTTTTGAAGACAGCCATGTCAAGCCTATCTTTGATATGCTCCTGAAGGCGGGTAGGATCCGACTCCAAGATGTAGAGCACGAGCCTCGAGCGGCGGATATGTAGGATCCAAAATATTGTCACTTCAACCGCTATGTCCACCACCCCATACAGGAGTGCGTCACATTAAAGCGGTACATCCAGAACCTTATCAACTTCAATGCCCTGTCGATGGATTTCAAAGAGGTTACTGTGGCTGTAAATATGGTATCCGTTCAGTTCGGCGACTTTTCTCCAACGAAAACTCAAGACAGGGTAGTACCCGTTCCCCGGGCAATCATGGAGGTTACTAACCTTTCTTCTGTCCGGGACCAAATGACTGGATTGGTGCCTCTCACCACGTCATGAGGAGAAGTCTTGTGGGTCCACCCGGACTTAGTGCCCGAAGTTACCCTGGCGGTGCCATCTAGCAAAAAGAAGGGCAGGAAGTCCAGATCATGCAACACAATCTCGGCCAAAGCTGAGGAGGTGGCTGCCATTGTTACCCGGTCTGGTACACAATTCCAGCCCACTCTGGGTAATTCAGTTGAGGACCCTCAGCCGACAACGCTGCCTGCTACTGATGTTCCGGGACCATCTCAGCCTCCACCGGTGGATAAGCCAAAGAAAATTCGCTTCGACAGGCCGCTCCGTAAGGACGCACCTCAGGTGCTGGAGAGACATTACAACTTTGACATACTAGCACAACGGGCTAATATGCCAGCAAAGTTGTCGTTATACGAGCACCTAAGGCTCTCCAAAGATATTTACGTCGCATTGAGCAAAGCACTCCAGAATGCTGACGCCTACTTAGCTCAGGTCAAGCCTATAGGGGAAGACTCGTCAGCAGATCTTCAGGGCAACAATTGTGCAGATGCAATGCCCAATATTGTATTTACCCCATAGGACATGTTAATCAAAACCAACTTGCATGATCGTCCTTTGTACCACACTGGATACATAGGCAACATCAAGGTGGATTAGATGCACATCGATCAAGGCTCGTCAATAAGCATCATCCCAAAAAACTTGCTTCAACTCTTGGGCATCCCTATGCACCGGCTAGCATCGACCAACACTGCCATTAGTGGTTTTAAATCTGGAAGAAGCTATCCCGTGGGAAAGATTCACTTGAAATGACAGATCGACGACCTGAAGACGGAGGTTACCTGCTACGTCATAGACGCAAATACATCCTACAATATCCTCTTAGGGCATCCTTGGATATATGACTATATGATCGTGCCGTCCACGCTCCACCATTGCTTCAAGTATGTCAGTAAGCACAGCTTCGTAAAGACAGAATTTGTCGACATCGATCCCTTCAAAGGGGTTGAGTCTTACTATTCGTCTGAGGCTTGTCTATATGATAAATCTAAACAGTACACAGTTAATGTGGGGACACAAAATGAACCGAAGGCCATAATAGGGTCAGGGAAACATCATAAAATACATCTCTAGGCCCACAAACCAGGCAAAGCCGTAGCCCTTGTCGCAACTTTGCATAAAGAAGTGCTCGGTTCCCTCGCCCCAACCGTACAGCTAGAACCGATGGTCATCCGACTCCCGAGGTCTAGCTATGAGCCAAAACCCATCGTGGAGCCGATGGTGATCTGATTGCCAAAATCCAATCAAAGGCGAACGGATGATGCAAGGTCCCCTGTCGAACCGATGGTTATCCACCTCTCCAAGACGAGCCGACAGAAAAGTGTTGATCCGAGAGCCTCAGACAAGCCGATCCCACGAGCGGAACCTTTGGTGGTCAAGCTGCCCAGGACATCGCCCCAGCCTCTGGTCATGCAGGGGTTAGTTGAGGAGGAGGCTGAACTGGCAAAATATCTGGTTGCACATGTTGATAGTCACTCTACCGATGATGTAATTCCTCTAGACAAGATATCTTCTTTCATCAATAAAAGGTTGTCGTTGAACTATCCTAAGCACAATAAGCTTAATCTGATGTATGCTATGGAGCACGGTCTGGGCATTAACCTGCACACACAGGTGACAATCGTCTATACCGTGAACCGACTTACTCCTATTAGAGGTGCCTACTTTCTAGTACCACCCAGAAGAAAAGGCGATCACACAATCATCTTTGGCCGAAAAGAAAGTCAACCTTTTATGCTAGAAGAGTTCGATCTCGAACCCGACACTAGAATATTGCCGCTCTACCTATATAGTTCTCGAGCAAAGTACTTCATGCAAATGTAGGGGTATGACATGGAGACTACCCTAGGCCTGAACTTCGGCAATGGTCGACGATCGCCTCTGCAGTTGCCTGTCCCGGCTAGAAAACCTCGAGATTATTACAGTAAGTCCAGACACGGTCTAGGTTTTGTTACACCAGCAACAATGCCTGAGAGCTCCGATACGAAATGCGAGTGACATTCTCACTCATCCAAATCACCCACTTACAATTCTGATGATAGCATTGGTGATATATTTAGACAGACATTGTCTGTCAACATGGCATCCGCTGACATTCAAAAAGAAGACGAAGATCTACCCGAATTCCTTTAATTGGAGCCATAGGTCTAACAGCTGGATGACCAATGGGAGAAGGCATTGAACAACAAGACCCTCCCGCTGAAGATGAGGTCATGCAAGTTGACCTCGGCGATGAATCCTCCTCAAAGCCAATCTTTATCAGTAAAAGCCTGACGGACGACGAGCAGGAGTCGCTATTACAACTCGTCAAAGAATATGTCGACGTCTTCGTCTGGAGCTATAAAGACATGCTAGGGCTAAACCCCGAGATTACGGTTCATAAGCTCAATATTCATCCAGACACAAAACTATTCAAACAACAGCAATGACGGTTCTGTCCAGATATCATAAATTCCATCGAAATTAAAGTAAACAAGCTCATAGCTAGCGGCTTCATTCGTAAGGAACAACGCCCAGACTGGGTAGCTAATATAGTACCCGTCATCAAGAAGAATGGAAAGATCCGAATTTGCGTTAACTTTCACAACCTGAATACGACATGTCCTAAGGATGAATTCCCTCTTCCCATCGAAAACATAATGATCGATAATACGTGTGGCTTCGAGCGCATGTCCTTTATAGATGACTTTTCGGGATATAATCAAATCAAAATGTTTCCTGATGATGAGAAACATACGTCACTTCGAACACCGATCAGTGTATATTGTTAGACAGTCATGCCCTTCGACCTAAAGAACGTCGGTGCTACATATCAACGAGCTATGAGTGTCATCTTCAGAGACCACTTGCGTAAGACGTTGGAGTGTTACGTTGACGACATCGCGGTCAAAAGCCGCTCCAAGGATGACTACTTATACGATTTGAGGACAGTATTCAACCTCATGCGAGCACACAATCTGAAAATGAATCCCACCAAATCCTTCCTGGGTGTGTCCAGTGGGAAATTCTTAGGCTTCGTCATCACCTCCAGGGGTATTCACATAGACCCCGATAAAAAAAAAGCAATCATGGAGATGAGTCCACCGAGGAACCTCTGCGAACTTCTAGGCATTTAGGAAAGACTAGCCTACATCAGGAGGTTCATATATAACCCCTCGGGACGATGTCCACCATTCACACAACTCATGAAGAAAGGCATCTCTTTCGTATGGAATGAAGAATGTCAACACACTTTTAATGATATTAAAGAATACCTGTCGAATCCGCCAGTTTTGGTAGCCCCGATCGCTGGAAAGCCCTTCTTGCTCTATGTACGGGCAATAGAACACTCCCTCGGTGCTTTACTGGCGTAGAACAATGAAGTGGGGCATGAATAAACCATCTATTACCTCAGCTGAATGAAGGTGGGGGCGGAGCAAAGGTACACTGTCACCCTCATTTTTTGTATTTTCCTGTATTTCGTATTTATACTCGTATCTGGATTTTGGCAGGTATTTTTATTTTTCTCAACTTATGGAATTTCGGTATTTCTCGTATATTGGTTTTGTCATGGTTCGGTTTTAATTGGTTTGGGTTGGTTTGGTTTAATAGGTATTAGATCACCTTAGCCTATGCTTCACCCTCAACACACCACAACTCACCCTCTTTATAATCCCCACCTACCACTCTCTCTTCATTACCACCACCATTAATTTCCTTCTTCTTCTTCTTCTCCTTCCTCCACAACTCTCCACCACCCATAGGCAAGCGCATCTTGCCACTACATGAGAACCCTCTTTTATTTGTCCATTTGCTAGATTAGGACATGGTGATCAATATTAGTTCTTGGCTTTTTGTGATTTGGTGTCTCCATTGCTCTAGATCTAGTTATTTCTATTTTCGGGTTTTGCATGGTTTGAGCTATTTAAGTTGGTTTTCTATGAGTTTTGATGTTTCCATGTGGAAGAGCATTCAGTTTCACTCCAATTGGAACTTGGAAATCCGGATTTGGAGTTCGGATGGCCATGTTATGAAGTTGTGTATTTTTGGGTTCAACCATGGTGTTCTTGCTATTGGAGAAGACAGTGAGCAGTGTGCAGAGCTATTTAGCTTACGCACCCTGAGCTACGCGCGCTCTTTAGCGCCGCGTACGCAGCCTTGAGTACGCTTCCTGTTGGAAGCGTGTCTCCTTGAGCGTGCGTGACTTTTCACGAACGCTGCCTTGAGTGAGCCTGCGTGACTTTTCACATACGCTGCCTTGAGTGAGCCTGCGTGACTTTTCACGTACACTGCTCCCCTTGAGTGTGCGTGACTTTTTACGTACGCAGCTCTCCTGCGTGCGTGACTTTCACGTACGCTGCCCTCCTGCATGCGTGTTTTATTGCGTATGCATCCCCCCTGCGTGCGTGCTTTTGTGCGTACGCTTCCCCCTGACCCGTATTTTGATATTTTTTTAGATATTTTATGCCCATTTTATATCCTTACGCCTTTTGTCATGAACTTGATTTTATTTAATATGTTTGGAATGGCTATTGTACATAGCTTGGTATGACATGGAACTCACATAACACGACAGTGACCCATAGTGGTGCACTCCTGACATGACCAATCTGACTTGATAGTGGCCCGTGGCGGCGCACTCTTGACTTGGCTTGACTTGATAACTTAACTTGACCTGTCTTGACACCGTGGGTGGTTCTTTCTTGCTTACTTGTTAAATCCACTTGTCCAGTCTTACATCATGTCTTGGATGGGACTCCTGAGTACCACGGTCAGGAGTACCCACTAAAATTTACTAAGGCTAATACTAGAATAATTCAGTAGTCATGAGAGATTTCCCCCAGTTACATGCAATCCCGTTATCCCGGCCGCAATCGTTTGGACTTGTAGCCTGTCGTCGTGTAGGGCACATTTCCAGCTCACCGTCGTGTGGGGCACATAATTATTGATAACTGCTTAATGAATCTGGATTAGCTGCAGGGCTTGTGGCTGGAGGAACATCTCGTTGCATCTTGTTAGTAATTAGGTTTGTGATAACCCTAGTTAGTTAAAGTATCAAGCCGTACTTATTGCTTGGCCGTGAATGTTGGATGAAGTTCAGTCAGTCTAGCCTTGTCTTGATCATGTACAAGATTGCTACTTCACCTGACTTCTTACATTTATCTTGCCGATAAATGGTGAGAGTAACCAAGTTCCGTTCAGACCAAAGGATACAACCCCGTTCCTTGTTTGGTTTACGGGTTGTAACCTGGCTATCTGAATAGTCCCATGGTTATCTCATCGTATATCATCCTGTCATACTTTTCCATATGTTCTGTCTTATACCGATTCTGTACAAGATTATGTTTTATATCTACCTATCATTTTTTTTCTTAAATTACTGTATCTTATTTTGTAATTATATTATTGTGCTGATTGCTGGCTTTTGTTCTTATTTCGTGGCCTCCTTTGTGGCACTTGCTCTTTCTGGGGTCTGATCCAGCTGGTTTTGTATGGCCAGATACCAGAGCAGCTCCAGAGGATCTACCTGTCTTCCAGCCCAATGGTGACCACCAGGCGTAACCAGGGCAACGAGTGGGTTATTTTTGGCTCCCCCACCTTATTCTAAAAATTATTCTTTTGAGGCATTTAGCCGACGAGCACTTATTTAGCTCGATGCACTTTTACGTACTGTCTGCCTACGGGCTGTAACATGATTGGCAACTCGAGGTTGATCATGTATGACTTAACTCTTGCTAGTCCTTACATTTTGTACGACTAGCTTCATGATCATCTGGATATGTAATATTTGGGACGCCTTACAAATGTATATTTGGTGATCTGATATCTTATAATTATTATTAGTTGGTTGAGATTGAGACAATAGGATAATTTATGACCCTAAGAGACTGATGGCTTGTAGATAAACCCTCACATATCTAGACAGCCGTGACCGTATAGTGAGATGGATTCCATTTTATTATACGTAGCTGGCTATGTCTGCCCCCGCTCTCCAATATTCTGGTTCTGGGGCGTGACATGGTTTAAGTGGTGGCCCATGCAGGTCTTGTCAATCAAGATATGTGGGGGATTACCAGATAGATGTCTCAATCTGTACTCGCCTTTGATCTCCACTCGTATCTTCTTATCTCCTTGGATCCCTGACTTGATAACATGCTTGCATCATTGTTCTATCCTGGTCCTTCCTTAATATCCCTGATGTCATTGCTTCAGTGGCATCATTCCTGTTGATCAGCCGGAAGGAGCTCAGCCAGCAGCCCAGCAACAGCAAGAAGATCAAGATCAGTCCTCAACAGCCGCCTCTCGTGCCATGCCTTCTGGAGGACCAGTGCCCCCAGTTCAGCCAGTCCAGCCAGTAGAGCCTGATGATGGCACTTTGGAAGGTCTCATCAGATCATTGTTAGCTTCTTAAGATTGCCGAGGTGATGCATTACACCAGGCAGTACAAGATGCTCTGAACAGAGGCGGTCATCCGGGAAATAGTACAGCCAACAGTTTCAAGCGCCTGAATCCTCCATTCTTCGATGGCACCGAGGATGCCATTACCGCAGATGCTTGGCTCCAGGATACAGAAGTTATTCTAGAGGCCGCGAAGACTCCAGAAGACGAGAAGGTGGCGGTGGTGCGCCTACAGTTATTAGATCTAGCCCGCAACTGGTGGGCCATGCAGGCGGTGGGATTGACAGCACCTGTTCCCTGGGCAGTGTTTAGCGAAAGATTCCAGACCAAGTATTTCGACGCGGTGGCTCGATATGACCTGCAGACCAGATTTGCTAACTTGAAGCAAGGAGGCAGGACGGTCGAAAGTTATGCATCGGAGTTTTCTAGGCTTAGTCGGTTTGCTCCCACCTTGGTGGCGACCGAGTTTGATAGGGCCCAGCGGTTCCAGCAGGGGCTCCACTTGGAGATCATATTGGCAGTAGAGCAGTTTGAGCACAGAACTTTTGATGCCGTCTTACGAGCAGCGAGGAGGCATGAATATACCTCCCAGAGGATTGTGGATAGGACCGGAGGACGGAAGCGGTCCCACAGTCGAATGAATCAGTCTTCGGCACCAGCCCCGGCAGTTAGGGCATTGACTATTGGAGCTCCGAGGTGAGCAACCTCAGTTATGTCTGTCCAGTACTCGACCCCGACGTACCCTCTGCAGAAACATAAGCAAGCGCAGCCTTCCGCCGAGGGTTGTTCTTATTGTGGGAAGCCTGGACACGTTGTGTCAGAGTGTCGCAAGGCGTTGGGACTATGCTTATTGTGTGGGGCACCAGACCATAGGGTGGGGTCCTGCCCATTTAGAGTCGATTCAGCATCAACAGTATCTAGTCCCTCGGTTAGAGGACCAGCACCAGCTCCAGTACCAGTCCAGCAGCAGCAACAGTACCCAGTGCCGAGGCCATTGCCGCCTCAGGCCCAAGTGTTTCAGCAGCAATACCAGCCTCCGAGGCCATTGCCGACTCAGGCCTATGCCTTCTAGCAGCAGAGGCCTCAGCAGTTCGCCCTGGCCCAGGCCCAGATCCAGAATCGACAGAGAGGTATCCGTGTCCTATTGTCTTGTTTCTGCTATTGTTATGCGGGACATGTGTCATGTTTCATGTGTCCTAATTACAACGGTATATTCCGGACCCGAGCCATATCCTAGATCATTCAAAAACGGTTATTGGTACCAACCTTTTTCGTATGAGGAGAGGCCCGTGTCCCTGTTTGACCAAGGGGAGAGACCTCAAGCGCAAGACTATCAGTTTAATTCATGTTACTTGAGTTCATCGCTCCTTGGGGGAGAATCAAATGTGGGAGTGTGAGGATGACATCCGATCACGTTATCCCTACCTGTTTGACTCATAAGGTATAATGTCTTCCTTATGCCTTACGCTTTTCATTCCTTGATTGCATGAATGATTGTATGATTGAACTGCTTAGTGTAGCTTGCATGTGCTTAGTATAGCTTGTCGTGACAATCTCAAGCTCCTTGATTAAATTCCGAGGACATAATTCTTTTAAGGTGGGTAGAGTTGTCACCCTCATTTTTCGTATTTTCCTGTATTTCGTATTTATACTTGTATCTGGATTTTGGCAGGTATTTTTATTTTTCTCAACTTATAGAATTTCGGTATTTCTCGTATATTGGTTTTGTCATGGTTCGGTTTTAATTGGTTTGGGTTGGTTTGGTTTAATAAGTATTGGATCACCTTAGCCTATGCTCCACCCTCAACACACCACAACTCACCCTCTTTATAATCCCCACCTACCACTCTCTCTCTTCATTACCACCACCATTAATTTCCTTCTTCTTCTTCTTCTCCTTCCTCCACAACTCTCCACCACCCATAGGCAAGCGCATCTTGCCACTACATGAGAACCCTCTTTTATTTTTCCATTTGCTTGATTAGGACATGGTGATCAACATTAGTTTTTTGCTTTTTGTGATTTGGTGTCTCCATTGCTCTAGATCTAGTTATTTCTATTTTCGGGTTTTGCATGGTTTGAGCTATATAAGTTGGTTTTCTATGATTTTTGATGTTTCCATGTGGAAGAGCATTCAGTTTCACTCCAGTTGGAACTTGGAAATCCGGATTTGGAGTTCGGATGGCCAAGTTATGAAGTTGTGTAGTTTTGGGTTCAACCATGGTGTTCTTGCTGTTGGAGAAGACAGTGAGCAGTGTGCAGAGCTATTTATCTTACGCACCCTGAGCTATGCGCGCTCTTTAGCGCCGCGTACGCAGCCTTGAGTACGCTTCCTGTTGGAAGCGTGTCTCCTTGAGTGTGCGTGACTTTTCACGAACGCTGCCTTGAGTGAGCCTGCGTGACTTTTCATGTACGCTGTCTTGAGTGAGCCTGCGTGACTTTTCACGTATGCTGCCTTGAGTGAGACTGCGTGACTTTTCACGTATGCTGCCTTGAGTGAGCCTGCGTGACTTTTCACGTACACTGCTCCCCTTGAGTGTGCGTGACTTTTTACGTACGCAGCTCTCCTGCGTGCGTGACTTTCACGTACGTTGCCCTCCTGCATGCGTGTTTTATTGCGTATGCATTCCCCCTGCGTGCGTGCTTTTGTGCGTACGCATCCCCCTGACCCGTATTTTGATATTTTATTAGATATTTTATGCCCATTTTATATCCTTACGCCTTTTGTCATGAACTTGATTTTATTTAATATGTTTGGAATGACTATTGTACATGGCTTGGTATGACAAGGAACTCGCATAACACGACAGTGACCCATAGTGGTGCACTCCTGACATGACCAATCTAACTTGATAGTGGCCCGTGGCGGCGCACTCCTGACTTGGCTTGACTTGATAACTTAACTTGACCTGTCTTGACACCGTGGGTGGTTCTTTCTTGCTTACTTGTTAAATCCACTTGTCCAGTCTTGCATCATGTCTAGGATGGGACTCCTGAGTACCACGGTCAGGAGTACCCACTAAAATTTACTAAGGCTAATACTAGAATAATTCAGTAGTCATGAGAGATTTCCCCCAGTTACATGCAATCCCGTTATCCCGGCCGCAATCGTTTGGACTTGTAGCCTGCCGTCGAGTAGGGCACATTTCCAGCTCACCGTCGTGTGGGGCACATAATTATTGATAACTGCTTAATGAATCCAAATCGCCTGGATAACCTGGATTAGCTGCAGGGCTTGTGGCGGGAGGAACATCTCGTTGCATCTTGTTAGTAATTAGGTTTGTGATAACCCTAGTTAGTTAAAGTATCAAGCCGTACTTATTGCTTGGCCGTAAATGTTGGATGAAGTTCAATCAGTCTAGCCTTGTCTTGATCATGTACAAGATTGCTACTTGACCTGACTTCTTACATTTATCTTACCGATAAATGGTGAGAGTAACCAAGTTCCGTTCAGACGAAAGGTTACAACCCCGGTCCTTGTTTGGTTTACGGGTTGTAACCTGGCTATCTGAATAGTCCCATGGTTATCTCATCGTATATCATCCTGTCATGCTTTTCCATATATTCTGTCTTTTATCGATTCTGTACAAGATTATCTTTTATATCTACCTATCATGTCTTTTCTTAAATTACTGCCTCTTATTTTGTAATTATATTATTGTGCTGATTGCTGGCTTTTGTTCTTATTTCGTGGCCTCCTTTGTGGCACTTGCTCTTTCTGGGGTCTGACCCAGCTGGTTTTGTATGGCAAGATACTAGAGCAGCTCCAGAGGATCTACCTGTCTTCCAGCCCAATGGTGACCACCAGGCGTAACCAGGGCAACGAGTGGGTTATTTTTGGCTCCCCCAACTTATTGTAAAAATTATTCTTTTGAGGCGTTTAACCGACGAGCACTTGTTTAGCTCGATGCACTTTTACTTACTGTCTGCCTACGGGCTGTAACATGATTGGCAACTCGAGGTTGATCATGTATGACTTAACTCTTGCTAGTCCTTACATTTTGTACGACTAGCTTCATGATCATCTGGATATGTAATGTTTGGGACGCCTTACAATTGTATATTTGGTGATCTGATATCTTGTAATTATTATTAGTTGGTTGAGATTGAGACAATAGGATAATTTATGACCCTAAGAGACTGATGGCTTGTAGATAAACCCTCACATATCTAGACAGCCGTGACCGTATAGTGAGATGGATTCAATTTCTTTATACGTAGCTGGCTATGTCTGCCCCCGCTCTCTAGTATTCTGGCTCTGGGGCGTGACATACACCGCCGTGGAGAAGGAATGCCTTGCTTTAGTGTTCGCCATTCAGAAAATACGATACTATATGATAGGACAGACCATCCATGTTGTCTCATGAGTCAACCCCTTCATGGTTCTTATGACCAAGCTAGGCACACTCAGTTCTCGTCTAGCCACCTGGGCAATATTATTGTCCCCCAACGACATAGTTTTCGTTTCACAGAAGGCTGTCAAAGGTCAAACCTTGGCCGACTTCTTAGCAGCCCATCCAGGCTCAGAAACAGCCAGAGTCTATGAAGAAATCCTAGGCAAAGTCGTCAACTCAAACATGAGTTCACATGATGTCGTTTGGCGAATGTTCTTCGATGGTGCTTCAAGAACGGGGTCCCAAGGTAATATCGTCGCTGGAGTCGGGATAGTATTAATTTCTTCCTCTGAATTGTTTGTCAATCGGGCGTACTCTCTCATAGAGCCCTGTTCAAATAATGTGTCCAAATATAATGCTCTAGTCATCGGGCTCCGACTCGCAAAAGAAGTGGGGATCGAATACCTAGAAGCGTATGGCGACTCACAGTTGATTATTAATCAAATCTGAGGCTCATACGAGGTCCGCAACGAGGACCTAATTCCCCGCTTCATTGGCCGTCCGCAGATAGATAGTCATGACTCACAAAACCTCCGGCAAGTTTCAGCCCAAATGGGAGGGCCCATTTTTCATCGAGATCATATTCTCCAACGGCGCATACCGGCTCACAAAATAAAATAGAGACTTGCTTATGATGCCCATAAACGGCAAGTTTCTAAAAAATATATTATGCTTAAAGACATGCTCCTAGAATGTCGAGTTATGTACACCAAGTACCTCTGAACTTACACTCTACTAGATCCGAATGGATTCACATCGCATCTCCCTGGGTGACAAGTCATGTATACTAATACCTCTGAACTTCTACTCTAATGCTTCATCCCGTCGGAGTCTGCTAGGTTTGTTTTTGTCGCCTCTCAGCAAACTTCCTGGTTTTGATTGTTGTATATCATGTCCATACTACCTCTGATATAGATAATCTCTTAACTTAACACATGTACCCAATCTAGGATAAAGCCATGGTGTTAAGGCTATAGAACCTATCACATCCATATTACCTCTGCTAGATTTTGTTTTAAAATTTATTACTCGCACCACTGGTGCACAAAAGAGTAATAGGTCCACAAAAAAATGTGTAAATCTATTATTCGCACTACCGGCACGCAAAAGGGTAATAGGTCTACAAAATCATTCAAATCTATTACCCGCACCAATAGTGCGCAAAAGGGTAATAGGTCCACTGAAAATTATTTTGAATCTATTTACTCACATCATAGATGCACAAAAAGGTAATAGGTCCACAAAAAGTCTTCCAAGTGGGATGTCCTCCGCCAATCACAAATGTTGTATTAGGCCCTCTAGTACCAGCATTTCAGATATCATAAGCAAAGAATAAAGATAATGTATCTTTTTATTTCAAGAAACTCAACTACATTAGTGGGGCTACATCTCCAGCAACAAAAAGAAAAGGGGAAAAGAATGCAAAAAAAAAAGAAAATTCACTACTCATCAGCAACACATAGTTTGGTGAGTATGTCCTCCAGCTGTGCTGTTGAGCGTTCGATTTTTTGTTTGGCTCGACGTTCAGCTTCCTGGGTCAGCTTTTCAGCATCCTCAAGATGTGCATGAGCCTGCTAGTTGTCCTCCACTTTTTTTAGTGTACCCTCCAGAGCAGCAGAGGCTCGTTTTACCTTATCGGTCTCCTCGCAAATCAGCTCCCTCTTGATGGGTAGCTTGGAGCTCAGTCTCCAGAGATGCCAGCTTAGCTTAGAGCTCGAGGATTTGCTCGTTAGTTTCAGCCATCGTACGAATCGTGGCCTCCTCATGAACTAGGCAAGCCTCTCCCTTCCGGCTCAGCTTGTCATACTTTAGAGACATCCTCTGGAGGTCTTTCTCCAAGGTAGGCTTGGTCATCTCTAGTACATCCTTCACCTTTTCTATGGCTGTTACGAGGAAGGCACGCTTATGTTCTACTACAGCGGGCACATCGACTTGTCGTAGTTTTTGCAATTGGATTAGGCGCAGATCAGCCTCTGCTAGTTTGTGCTCCAGAAGATCAGCCATACCTTCTCCACCCGGGAGCGTCTTCAGCAGTTCAATCTGGGGGTGGGCACAATGACGAGCTACAGCAAATGACATTCCCCTCCTCAAAGTAGCTTTAACCCCCTATTTCAGATGGCGGTAGAAGCTCTCGACTATGTCCTTTGATGACTCGTCTAGGTTCTCCAAAGCGGACGGCATTAAAGGAATAGCAGCCAAGGGAGCTGAAGGTGTCTAGGAAGGAGGTGCAGCGGAGCTTGATGACCCTGTCAGAAGGGAAACAAACTCCGAGCGATGAGATTCCTGTACAACGGCAATCTCTCCCTCTGCAGCCCGAAGGAGCTGAAGACTGGGCAGAGCGGAGTGTTCAATTTTTGGGGAAGGGACAGCTTCAACCGACCCCGCATCCATCGATGCTGGCGTAGAAACCACCACCTCTACCACCGATATTTCTATCATGGGCAGTGACACGCCCCGCTCCCGTAGAAGCGATCGTCCTCGCTAAGGCGTGATGCCGTACGAGCATAGATTGTGCTCGTACAAGGCAGTTTCATAACGGCCGATTTCAACGACTGTGACGGGGTCATCGCACAGAAGTTCCAAGCAGAAATATTGAAACATGCAGTAGAAATTTAGAAGCTACACGCAAGTTATTCAAAAGTTCATTTTGTTGATATTGAACAATAGGATTACAATGGGGCACAAGGCCCTGATTACAAGTCTCTCAGGCTCACTTTTCTCTTATTTTACAAGTCACTCTGCTCTCTCTCATCTCTCGATACAATGTTTCCAAGCGACGAGTGCAGATTCTGCAGGATGGCGATGTCCATACATTATGACCCGTGTAAGTCTTGACTCCATACGGTCGTACGCTTCGAGTCGCCAAGGAACTCCGTGCTTTAACGCATCCAAGCGAGCTCCACGCCACGAGCTTCTACCTGTGCCTGGATATGAAAACTGTATGGGTGTCAGTACTCAACTATATTGGTGGAGTGAGCTCCTCGCCCACCCATACAAAACCGACACGTTCATTTATTTTGTGCAGCTTAAATTCCTTTCGATTGTCTTTCTAGTCTTTCCTTAGGATCAATTTTAAGACAAAGACATCTTGGCCTATACATGGCAAGGCAATGACAAGGTCGTGCTGTACTCTATTCGTGACTTCAATATATATTCGAGGCAGTGCCTCGGCGAGTAGAAACTTATGCAACTCGGCCGTGCCAAGACTTTCACTTATTTCATGTGCCTCTAGACCATTCTCGTGCCAATGACGTCAAGGGGGATGACTCGTGCTAGTCATGCCAATATACTTGCTCGTGCCTTAATCTCGAGGCCGTGCCTCCCATGGATCAACTCGACTTAATCAACTTGCCTTACGACCCTTCCTGACTTAACTCGAGATGATGCCACATTCATGTCGAAGCACGTATCCTTGCTATAGCTAAATCTTAGGCTCCAGAATGGTGTTGCAACCGTGCACACCCAACTCGTGACGACACAACGTTAGTGCTTGCAATAAGCATAACTTGTTAACCCAACTCTTAACCTGCTAGTACTCGACGCAATCGAAAGGCATACACGCGGATAGCCGCTCTTGCCGATGCATCTATATGAGTGATCACAAGCAATGTCAAGCTATCCTGGATCTTTTGCATACGGTGACCATTCGCGTGGCGAGGTACGAGCTCCCACCGAATGACCCGCAGCCTATATTGTAATGGTTTACTTCAATCAAATCATACTGTCGATGAAGGTCATATAATATCTGCAATTCCTCTTAGGCCGACACGAACCCGGCACCCCGTTATCGCTCGACGAATTTTGCCCTTGCGCGTAAGTTATCCAATGACCATGCAAGACTCAACTCGATCTATCAAGTCCTTCCTTAATCTTGACCATGCTTTCCATCTTTCTATCGAAACTCCCAAGTAGCGGGACCGATCTCGCATGATTTCTTATCGAGACTCCCAAGTAGCGGAACCGATCTCGCGTGATTCCTTATCGAGACTCCCAAGTAGTGGGACCGATCTCGTGAACGAGACTTATCGAGAATTATCGAGACTCCTAAGTAGCGGGACCGATCTCGTGTGCAAGACTTATCTAGACTTAGCGAGACTCCCAAGCAGCGGGACCGATCTTGTGAATGAGGCTTATCGAGACCTCCTAGTAGTAGGACAGATCTCGGCGACAACCAGTCGCGTGGACTTCCTTTGTCCGTGGCATGCTTTTCACTAAACCGACCGTGGCACGTACCTAGGAGACGCTATCGCTCAAGTGACATACTTTATATAACGAGCCTTATTCTCGAGGGACTACGCGACTTGCCAACCGCAGATAGAGCAGGACAGTACTAAAAATGGCTTAGATCGACCGACATAACTTTGCCCAACTTATTTGCACAACGACTTGACGAGCAAAGGCTACGCCAAGCTTTGCAACGAGGGAACGTGTTGTGCATGCGTTCGACTTGAACAACCAAGTTCTCGGGTGCCTAGACTTAAGCCACAAGCCGTGCAATATGACTTAACCTACGGGACATGCGAAGGCTATGCCAAGCCTTGGACGATGGGACCGTGCATGCTTTATCAAGCATTCACGCGGGCGATGCATATGACTTAGGCTATTTCGAGCGTTTCGGCAACTTAGCAACTTAGGCCAACTTCCTTCTTCCAAGCCATGGGACGAAGGATCGAGTGTCATTTTAAAAGCACGCTGAGCAAACTTTTAAGCAAACCGTGGGACCATTTTCCATGTTCTAACACATTTTGGCCCATCAGGATTATTCCCTTATCTATGTGGATACGTCTCTTTTATTATCAAGCCTAACTTGTGCAAGTTAAAAACATGCAAGTTGTTATGTGAAGGCTAAGATGAGGCAAGTTCATCGAAACTACCCCACCTGAGCGAGTCTTCGAGCAAGCCGTTACGACGCTAAGTTCGAACGCCGTTGGCATTTTGCTTCCTCCGATTGACTGAGCCGGATGGGGCACTACATCATATACCACTCAGAAAAAGTTTTATCCTCGAAACTAACTGAGTACACTTTGATCCAAGGACTCTCGTACACATTCCGCCTACGCGTTTCTTCGATTCTGAGCCACGCTCGTACTATTATCAATCTTTTCTTTAACACGATTTCAAAATTCTCGACCTTTTTCCATTCCTCGAGCTCACTTAAATTCAACGTGTCACTTGGTTGGATCGTGTACATATTCCAGGCATCCCTAAAATACATACATTCAGCCAAACCACATGATAGAGAATTCGTCATTCTCACTCGAGTCGTATCGTACACATATTCAGGCGTCCCTGAAATATATGCATGTCAGCCAAATCTCGTGAGGGGTATTCCTATATTCTTGAGTCACTCTATCCATCCATACCAATCCTCAAGATCAATCTTTCGATTTCTAACTCTTGAAACAGTGGCGTCTCGCCTAACCGCTAGGTCTTTTCTCAAGGCTAAAGTCAACGTCAGGATTGGAATCAAAGTTCCCCAATAATAATGCCAACAGTGACCCCAATCCTAGGGTCAAAACAAGGTCGATAATACGGGTTTTCTACCCAAGCTTGTGTCACTCAGATTTCTAAACATCGAGCATGATCACCTACATCGCATTAAGACAATCGTTGCGTAGATTCGAACCCGTTCAAATAACCAATTTGTATAGTCTATTCCTTCCAACATGTTGACATGATTCACATATCCATTCTAACCAATTCATGTATTGGATCACGAGGTCATCTAGCACAACAATTTGTTATGCCCCAATCTCACGCAAGATCGATTATCTATGTTGGACATGAATCACCATGCCACGTTCTCGCAGGATAATCGTCCTCATTGGAGCGTAACCCTTGCTTGAGTCTAGACTAATTCATTCTCGATTTGCAGATTGGACCTACTGAATCCTCAAGTTCAATCATCAAGCATACTGAGTCATTCTCGAGTCCACCTTCGCGTTAAACCATAAGTCGAAGCAATCATATTGCTATGCCATGCAAGTTTAATCACCCGCGCTGTATGAATCACCATACCAGTGCTCATACGGAGTGATCGCCCTACTAGGTGTGACACATGTACGAGGCTGGAGTTGTGCTCACATAAGATAAGAACGTCATCGTTGTGGTTATCGTCGAAGCAATCCAAATATTTTATTTTCATGCAAGCCAAGATCTCAGTTCGATAGTCTGATCGTCATTCGTTCAACTAGAAAATCCTCGAGCCAAGTCTATCTTTTCCTCGACGTATTTCAACATCCCGAGTATAGCATCCATAGGAACAATGACATTTTTATACGATCATCGTTCCTCGAATCAGAGTACCCCCGAGATATCGCACATCGATCTTTGATACGCCTCAATACCATCGATGATGTACGTAACCTGACGATCTTCTTTTGCAACGAACTTCGAGTCGTGCAACTGATGCTATTGTCCGAATTGGATATACCACAATTCCATTTGATTCAATCCGAAATCACAAGTGCGATCCTCCAGGCTTCCTCGATTTAGACATTCACTTTTATTCATCGTTCCGAATCGTTTTCTAACTCGCGTTGCTCCTCGATAAGTTGTCCGAACGACATCTCGTACGGGACATTTGAAGTCACGACCAACTAAGCGTGATGCGTTCTAAGACTTTGCACGATCGTATCGCCTCGCCGACATACTCGTTGTTACCTCTAATCTTCAATTTTCACTCGAATGATTTCCAAGACGAACCATATACCACTCAGGATTCGAGCCATCCGATTTAGTCCACAATCACGTTCGCATTATTCGCTAAAACATCCTTCAGATTCGTTCGACGAATCTCTAGCGTAATCGCTCACGTCGTCTCGACGTACTAAGTCGTTCGTACTATTCATCAAAATCTAAACCAATCTTCAGTGTACGCCTAAGCGTTAGTTCGATAGCGTTTCTATCGATTTACACTCAAAGTGTATCTCCATTTCCGATCGAACGGTACTTAATATCGCTCGCAACACATTTGTACCATAAAGTCTAGGTACGCGACATGCGGCACAACTTAGCCAAAAGGCTGTGCGCATAGCTATCCCATACGGACTATACTTCAAGTTTGGACGCTCATTTGCTAATGTCGACGTACGACTAGTTAGGCACGCATGCGACTTGCTATCTTTAGCACGTATTTTCTATCAACTCAAGGTCGGCACCGTTCGGCACAAAGGCCATCGCCTATCGATGCATTCGATTGAACACTTTTAAGATATTTTAAAAATATTTAGACTTATTGTATGGATACGCCATAGGACGTTTGAGTGAGAGCGCACACTTCTTTATGAACGACGAGCTTTCAAAACTGCGAGATTCGACTTCAAGTCCAAGTACATAAAACTGTGCCCTGATACCATTATATCACACCCCGCTCTCGTAGGAGAGATCGTCGTTGCTAAGGCATGATGCCGCACGAGCCTAGATTGCGCTCGTGCAAGGCAGTTTCATAACGGCCGATTACAGCAGCTACGACGGGGTCGTCGCATAGAAGTCCTAAGCAGAAACATTAAAAATTGCAGCAGAAATTTAGAAGCAACACGCAAGTTATTCAAAAGTACTTTTTATTGATATTGAACAATAAGATTAGAATGGGGCACAAGGCCCTGATTACAAGTCTCTCAGGCTCACTTTTCTCTCATTTTACAAGTCACTCTGCTCTCTCTCATCTCTCGATACAATGCTTCAAGGCGACGAGTGCCGATTCTGCAGGATGGCGATGTCGATACATTATGTCCCATATAAGTCTTGACTCCACGCGGCCGTACGCTTCGAATCGCCAAGGAACTCCGTGACTCGACGCATCCAAGCGAGCTCTGCGCCACGATCTTCTACCTGTGCCTGCACATAAAAACTATGTGGGTGTCAGTACTCAACTGTACTGGTGGAGTGAGCTCCTCGCCCACCCATACAAAATCGACACGTTTATTTACTTTATGCAGCTTAAATCCCTTTTGATTATCTTTTTAGTCTTGCCTTAGGATCAATTTTAGGCCAAAGACGTCTTGGCCTATACTTGGCAACGCAACGACAGGGTCGTGCTATACTCTATTCGTGACTTCAATATATATTCGAGGCAGTGCCTCGCTGAGTAGAAACTTATGCAACTCGATCGGGCCATGACTTTTACTTATTTCATGTGCCTCTAGACCATTCTCGTGCCAATGATGTCAAGGGGGACGACTCGTGCTAGTCGTGCCAATACACTTGCTTGTGCCTTAATTTCGAGGCTGTGCCTCCCAAGGATCAAATCGACTTAATCAACTTGCCTTACGGCCCTTCCTGACATAACTCGAGATGATGCCACATTCATGCCGAAGCACATGTCCTTGCTATAGCCAAATCTTAGGCTCCTGAATGGTGTTGCAATCGTGCACACCCAACTCGTGAGGACTCAAGGTTAGTTATTGCAATAAGCATAACTTGTTAACCCAACTCGTAACCTGCTAGTACTTGACGCAATCCAAAGACATACACGTGAATAGCCGCTCTTGCCGATGCATCTATATGAGTGGTCACTAGCAATGTCAAGCTATCCTGGATCTTTTGCATACGGTGACCATTCCCGTGGCGAGGTACGAGCTCCCACCGAATGACCTGCAGCCTATATTGTAACGGTTCACTTCAATCGAGTCGTACCATCGATGAAGGCCGTACAATATCTATAATTCCTTCTAAGTCGACACGAACCCGGCACCCCAGGATCGCTCGAGGAATTTTGCCCTTGCGTGCAAGTTGTCCAATGACCATGCAAGACTCAACTCGATCTATCAAGTCCTTCCTTAATCATGACCATGCTTTCCATCTTTCTATCGAGACTCCCAAGTAGCGGGAGCGATCTCGCGTGATTCCTTATCGTGACTCCCAAGTAGAGGGACTGATCTCGCGTGATTCCTTATCGAGACTCCCAAGTAGCGGGACCGATCTCGTGAACGAGACTTATCAAGACTTATCGAGACTCCCAAGTAGCGGAACCGATCTCGTGTGTGAGACTTATCGAGACTTAGCGAGACTCCCAAGTAGCGGGACCAATCTCGTGAACGAGGCTTATTGAGACTCCCAAGTAGAGGGACCGATCTCGACGATATCCAGTCGCGTGGACTTCCTTTGTCCATGGCATGCTTTTTACTAAACCGACCGTGGCCCGTGTCTTAGACAGACCTTATTCTCTAGGCGACGCTATCGCTCAAGTCACATACTTTATATAAAGAGCCTTGTTCTCGAGGCACTATGTGACTTGCCAACCACAGATAGAGCAGGACAGTACTAGAAATGGCTTAGATCAACCGACATAACTTTGTCTAACTTATTTGTGCAATGACTTGACGAGCAAAGGCTACGCCAAGCTTCGCATCGAGGGAACGTGCCTTGCACGCGTTCGACTTGAACAACCAAGTTCTCGGGTGCCTAAACATAAGCCACAAGCCGTGCAATACGACTTAACCCACGGGACATGAGAAGGCTATGCCAAGCCTTGCACGAGGGGACCGTGCATGCTTTATCAAGCATTCACGTGGGCAACGCCTATGACTTAGGCTATTTCGAACGTTGCGGCAACTTAGCAACTTAGGCCAACTTCTTTCTCCCAAGCTACGGGACGAAGGATCGAGTATCATTTTCAAAGCACGCTGAGCAAACTTTTATGCAGACTGTGGGACCATTTTCTATGTTCTAACACATTCTGGCCCGTCGGGATTATTCCCTTAGCTATGTGGATGCGTCTCTTTTATTATCCAGCCTAACTTGTGCAAGTTGAAAACATGCAAGTTATTATGTGAAGGCTAAGATGACGCAAGTTCATCGAAACTACACCACCTGAGCGAGTCTTCGAGCAAGCCGTTTTTAATTCCATGTTCAAGATTTAATTTTTTTCGAGATATAAAAATTGCGGTGCATGTTTGTATTAAACGTCGTTTCCTTGCCTCGCCCAATGAATTGTTTATACTACCTTATCGATTAAACTCTTGTACCCTACCTATTCCTAAATTTCGAGGACAAAATTTTTGTAAGTTGGGTAGAATGTAAAAAAGGGTATAAATACTTCTCTGTACAAAATCCTTACTGTCTGTCAACCATAATCGTAATTAATTCCAAAATCCTATTTTTTCGCGGCTTCAGACCCCCTACACATCGAACATGGCTTTTGGGACAAAATCGAAAACATGACATTACGATCATCGCACCACACCAGGCGACACATCAGACAAGATACCTTGCCAACCTTACTGCTTACATTTAGTTGCATTTTATTTTTGTTATTGTATATTTACTGTACCTCTATTTTTCGTTTATTATTTTTTTCTTGCATGTGGACTTAGAGTTAAGGGTCTACCGTCAATTTAGTGTATCTCATTAAACTTGTCACGATTGTACACGTATTGTGTGTGAGTTGTGAGTAACATATAGAGGTCACTTGCACATTGGCCGATCATCCGTGCGCATGCGTAGGAATAACTGTCAATAGATGTATGTTAGAAGACTTGACAGTTATTAGATATAAAATAGTATTGTGGAAGCGACATGTGCTGGTGTGTCGTGGTTACGATGCACGTATAGTATCATTGTGGGGAGAGGATAGCTACTACGTAGGGGCTACATTTACTTTTACACGCATTTTGGGCCGATAGCGACCCGGATGAGCGCTACCTACTGCCCCGGGGCTGATAGCGACTAAGATGAGCGCTACTTACTACCCATAGCCGATAGTGACTCGGATTAGCGCTACTTACTGCAACTCTTTATTTACTCTGCTGATCCTACAGCTCCTGCGTAGAACGTTGTCCTCAAAGTGCATATCACTTAGACGGTTAGGGACCCAGTTGTGTTGTAGTGTTATAGTGTTCACAATTGCAGTTATAATGGCATGTTCTTCCTGTATCTTGTTACGTCCCGCTGAGGACCTGGTAATTTCTTCAGGTATGTTTTATGATTTTTGCAGGTGCTCTAGTCAAGGCCATGGTTTACTTTCGTCCTTTGTAATGACTACTCTTGGACTCGTCGCTTGCCTTGCTCGACAAATTCTTCCTTTGTATATTTCTCTTATTTAAATTTATTGGTAGTAGATATTGTTTGCCATTGATTATAAAAGAACAGAACAATTATATGGAAGGACTGGACTTTTACTTCACAATACAAACTCGCTCGTACAAAGAAAGCCTAGGGACGAAAACCTAGGTACAGCAATCTAAGTACGATTGTTTAGTTTTCATTCTGGGGGTGACGGTAGAGGCTCGAGAAAGCGACGGCCGCTCTGCCTTACTCCTTGGACGATCAGACGTAGCCTTGGCTCTGATGAAGAAATGCCCTTAGGATGGGAAGACTATTCTGTACGCGCCTTTTGTCTCTCTGTGTGTCCAGTCGGGTGGAGAGGATCTCTTTTGCAAGGGAATGGCACCTTGCTATATTTTTTTCTCTGGATCCGATCCTTCTGCAAGGGAATGGCACCTTGCTATTTAAAAGAGTGGGGTGTTATCATTAGGGTTTGCAATGATTGCCCTAAAAAAGTCGGCGGCTTGGGGATTTAATTGCCATTTTCCTTGATCCTATTTTGTCGGCAATTAATCTGGACCACTAATCTTGATTGCAATGAATCTGGATAATTAATGTTAATTGTGTCAAATTTGTATGGGCAATTAATATTGATTGTCATGAATCTTTGGAAGCTCGGATCTCCTGCCACGTATTTAATCCGCGTGATTGCAATAAATCTGCTTTGACTCGGGTAATTATGATGATTGTACTAAATCTGGTTGTTGGGATTTGTTGATAACTCTTGATTGATTTAATGCCACGTGTCTAACCATCATTACGGGAAACTGATCTTCAGCTACGTGTCATAACCGCGAGCCACAACCGCATGAGGGTAGCTTCTTAGGTTTTGAACCGCATGAAGGTGGCAGCTGCATAGGTGTAGCCTCCGAAATTTGAGCCGCATAGGGGTGGTTTCCAATGGAGCCGCATAAGACTAGCCACGTGTCAAGGCTGTATAGGCATAGCCTCTAAGTATTTGAGCCGCATGGAGATGATCCCCATGATCCGAGCTGCATGAGAACTGCGGCCGCATGGGGTGGCTTCTTAGGATTTGAGCTGCATGACGATAGTCTCCACGATTCGAGCCGCATGAGAGCATCAGCCGCATGGGGGGGTGGCAGCCGCATAGGGAACTTTAGAGTTGGTGGATCGTGCCAGCTGTATAGTCAATTTTCTTCATTTCCCGAGGAATACGCCGTCATGTCAGAGTTCATCATTTCAGTTTTAATGTCAGAGTTATCACTTTATGTCAGAGCATTTAATGGGAGCAGTCACTTTATGGCCAACTGTAAAAGCAAGCTGCATAGGGCCACGTGATTCTTTCAGAACCGTATGAGGCTATTGGAGAGTTTCTGAACCGCATGAGGCTCTGATAGATTCCTGAGCCGCATGAGGCTCCTTTTGTTTTGAGACGCATGGGCTTCTTCTATTTTGAGCCACATGGGCTTTTCTTGTTCTTTTCCAAGCTTCTACAAGACCCCCTTCAAAGTTTTCAATTTGCAAAATTGAAATACTTTGAATAAGAAGCATGGCTATATGAGCTCCGCTGGCCGCATAGGATGTTCTGGCCGCATGGACTTCTTGGCCGTATGGCCTGTCTGGCCGCATAGACTCCCCAGCCGTATGGGCTCCCTGCCACGCGTGTGTCTCATTAATTGACCTTAATTCGTTTTAGAACCGTCTTTTGGGGGAATCCCAAGAGTTGATTCATTAAATATTTGGATTTTATGCCCTGGTGAATCTCCTTTATGAGAGGGGGCAAAATCCGAGGAGTCGGTTTTGCCTGCAGCGTACGACCCGAAGCGGTTATCGGTCCACGTGCCCCCCCTATGTCTGCCTATAAATAGGGGTGCTTTTAGGACAGAGAAACTTCTTTGCTTTCTTTTGTCTTCCTCTTCTCTTGCCCTAAGCCACTGTCTTTGTTTTCCTTCTCTGATCAATCGACGATGGCCCCCAAAGCTTCCACAGCCACGGCGAAGGGAAAGGGTGTGGCTTCTTCGTCAGCCCCGGCGCCTGAAGTCCACCCCGACGTTCACCCCTCATTGCTGGTAAGGGTTTGGGCGGATCGTATACTTTGAAACAAAGACGGCTCTGTTGCATGCTTTATGCACAAGCCTTTAATGCATTCCTCGTTTTCGTCAAACTGTTCAAATTGTATGGGCCACATGTGCGTCCCATGTCCGAGCCACATGGGGGTATACCCCATGTCCGAGCCGCATGGGAGTTTTCTAGTGGCCGCCTAGGCGCTTCACAAACTGGACCGCATGATGACCCTTCGAACAGAACTGCATAAGTCCCTCTGAATCGAGCCGCATTCAGCCCCCCCTCACACATGGCCGCATAAGTTCGTCTGAATTAGGCCGCATGAGGCTGTGCTGCACCGAGCCGCATGAGCTCTTCTGAAATGAGCCGTATAATGCTCCGCTAAGTAGAACCGCATAAGCCCACGCTAAACAGAGCCGTATTGGCTTACGCTAATCGGTGCCGCATAAGCTCGTCTTTTAAATAAAGTCGCATAAGCTCGTCTTTAAATAAAGCCGTATTAGCTCGTGTAAGCCAAAACACTCAGTAGTTTCGTTTTAGCCATCTTTTGATTTGTTTCTTTCTTTCCTTCTCCAGTGAATTTGCCAATGAATGCTGCTGGAGAACTTCTGGTAGGACGCGCCCAATCTGCTATGGGCTATAGGTATGATCATATAGTCGAGTATATGACGAACCAGCTCCTAAAAGAGCCTTTGGAGAGGCTGAATGCTATCAAGAAGCAGTCCTTTCACTTCCTCTGCGCCATAATAAACTTGGGGCAATTGGAGGGGGAATACCTGAAGCCTGCGTTCCTCTATGGGGATGCTTTGTCTGTGAAGAACACTCGGGCACTGGATATATCCGAGAGCTGGGACTTTACTCTTGTCGGGGTGGAGATCCATATCCCTCCGATAGAGCATCATTTTCCTCTGTCCTGGTTCAATATACTACCGCTAGACGGAAAGATGGTAGACTCCTTGACTCCCAGCAAGTCAGGGATGTTTGAGGGAAACATCCATTACAATAGGAATTTAGGGTTGGCGTATCTGGGAAGGGAACCGGTTAGTCGGTACGTGATGGGACTTGCTCCGGGTACCTTCATAAATATAACGGGTCCCAATTTTACGTTTTTCCAAGCTGATACCTTCTTGAACCAGCTTGCTCGGAAAGGGTCTTATCCCGTCGGCCGGTTGGCATTGGTGAACTGGATAAACCCTATCCCTACGTGGGCCAACTTGACCACGTGGATTCTGCGGAAGTATGAGGCTTTTTTGCGTGAGATCGTCCTTTACCACGCCATTCGGGGCACCTGTCATAGTCTACCGATAAATAAACCGTTGTTCATGGCTCTCCTGGAGATGTACAACCGGAGGACGGGTACCTTCTTCACGCCCGGAGGGGAGCTAGGACTTGCTCTCCACGAGATGTACGTTGTCTCCAAGCTGCCCTGGGAGGAACAAGTCTTTGAAGTATACACCCCTACGAGCGAAGAGCTCGAAGATTTGGATCGGCAGTTCCCGGGCTTTGTTGCCGTGTATCGGGAATTGTTATGTCACCACATTACTTGTCATCAGACGGCTATCAAGAAAGACGGTAGCTCGGAAGGGAGCACTCCTCACACCACCACCTGGGTCACATACCTTTTCATACTCGGCGCCTCAGGCCGGGTTTCTTCCCGAGATCCTCAGACTCATGAGGAGGTACAACACTTGGTGTCAACTGCCAAGAGATCAAGGTCCACAGGCGACACCTTTGGGAGTAAGACTGACTCCTTTAGTTGTTTTTATCATGGTACTTGGCGACTGTCGGAGAAGGCGCTCCTTGCAGGATTTCTAATGGTGTGGCTGCGGAACTGTGTAGTCTCCAGAGGGGCGGGTTCTATTGAGAGGATCAGTCGCCACTTTATCCTTCCTACCGTAAAGCTAGTTTTTAGGGTCAAATTAGCCCTTCTTCCGGCCATGGTGTGCAGAATACACCATGGCCTTCGTGCCTTTTCGTCCAAGGTTATCGCCCGTGACACGGCGATGGATTTTGAGTGCGTAGAGCTGCCATACCATTATCTAATGGGGTGGCTGTTAATGCACTGCCGGTCTTTGATGAGGCCTGGAGCAGAAGTTGGCGTTACAGCTGACGACACTTTCATTTTCTGATTCCACCATCAGCCCTGGGAGTACAGCACTATGCCAGCCTATCGGAGGGCGCTGGCGAGAGTGGACGGATACGACTTTTTTGTGTCCGTGCCTCGTTTACTGCTGAAGAAGTGAGGAGCGCACATGTTGATGGTACCGAACCCGCTCTCCTCTTACCTGAAAAAATGCTCCTTTGGCTGCGTAATATCCGTCCAGCGCACGTGGTGTATCGTAATCGCAACAACGTCTACCTGGAGCCCTACTAGCCCAGTAGGTTTTCCCGCCAGTTCGGGTATAGCCAGCTATTTTTTGACAGTCCCAGCTCTTGTCTGGGCTTTGAAGGTATCGTCCTGGATGGTATCAGGGCATGGCATTATTATGACACGGTTCATACCCGAACCACCTTTTCAGTCCCTGATGGCGAGGTGCCAGGGGAGATTTTGTATATGGCGGCCTTATACCATGTTACGGCGAGCAAGCCTCCCGTTATTTTCGACCCGAGTACCAGTTTTATCGTGGGTACTGGCTTAGAGAAGAAGCCCAAGGGGTCTAAGAAGAGGAAGAGGAAGGCGAACACAGTTCCCGTGCCTGACTCGGAGTCCACCACTGCGGACGAAGAGAATGATGAGCATGATGCAGATAACTCTTCCCTTTCGGTGGAAGATATTGAGACGGATCAGCCGCCTATTATGTCAGATTAGATGGTGGCGGATCAGCCGCCTGTTGCACCTGGTCCTGTACGAAATCGTAGCAGGCAAATCTCCCCTGTTGGCAGTATTCCTTACTCCCGAAAACGGGCTGCGACCAGACGTCACAAGTTAACTATAAAGGAGAGAAGCAAGGACGTCGACCCGGCTTCGTAGGTAAATCGAGTCACTACCATCTTTATTCAGTTCTTCCTTTCTCCTGAACTTTGATCTTAATCATTTTCCTTTCCTCTCGTAGGAGTCAGAAGAAGAGGAATCTCGCGAACCGGCCACTGTTTCTAAAGTTGATCCAGCACTGAACACTTTGATCAATGACATATGTGCCCGAATTATTTCTGTCGGGGCTCTCTCGATTGCGGCTGAGGGATTTTACGTTACTAAGGTCGCGACTCGAGACGACGGGGGCTCCGATGAATCTGTCCCCGAAACTGCTGAATTCTATCAAGGTGACGCTGATCCAGTCGTACCTCCTTCCGGGGCGGCTGGAACATAAGGGCCAGCTGAATTTGGCTTGGGGGTTACTGGTGAGGGGACTATGGCGGTTGTGAGCGAACCTCAGCCTCCACAACCCTCCTCTGGTAAGATAAGCTAAATTTTGACTAATGAGGAGGCCCATTCGCTCTATCATCACATCCTTCGGGTTACGTTGATTGATGGTTGCTCTGGACATACAGGACCCGCCTCTTCACTACCCATGACGGATACTGTCAGGAAAGGCTCTGCCAGTGGGGATTTCGTGGAAGGGAGCGTGCCCCCTCCTCTTCCGACTTATCTTGAGGGGCCTCCCGCCGGATCGAGTTCGTGAGGTCATATGGCGGCACAGCCTGGACAGGGAGCAATGGTCCCTACATCTTCCTCTGCTCGTATGACTTTGGGGGTTTACCTCTCAGCCTTACCGAGTATCCAGATTATTCGGGCCGTAAAGGAAGAATTGGCCGCTGTTCAAGCGTCCTTTCGCTCAGAATTTATTTTCCTTGTGTCAGGGGCGACAAGTTCTGTTGCGTCTTCTTCGACACTGCCAGCTACGCTTCCTTTGACACCGTCCTCTACAGAAGTTCTGGATGAGGCGTCGCAGGATGTGGTTGATGGTTTCTACCGCCACTTGAAGAGAGGAGTATAAGTTGCTGTGGAGCGAGGGACCCCCTTTGCCTTGGCCCAACAATGCGCTCATGGCCAAATTAAGACCCTTAAAACCCTTCCTGGTGGGGCAGGGATAGCTGCGCTTCTGGAGCCCAAACTGTTGGAGGCTGATCAGCTTGTGGCCCAGTTTCAAGTGCTGTAACAAGTTGATCTGTCTGCAGCAATTGATCAGGAGCGGGGCTTCCTCACCACTGCCCTGGAGAAGATAAGGCTTACGCGAGATACATCTAAGCCGGTTATAATAAAGGACCTTAGCGATCTATCTCTCTTGTACGACCAGCTGAGCCGCCAGAGTGAGGTTTGCAGGGCTTGGGAGGCGGCCGCCTCCCAGGGAGTAATCGATACGAGGGAGCAGATTTTCGAACTTCAGAAGAAGCTGGCCTTCTTGGAGTCTGAGCTTGAAGCTTCCCGTGCGGACAAAGAGCTGATTATTCAGGACACCGAAAGGGTTTTTCGAGTTTCCGCTAACCTGGAACGTGCTCTGCAGAAGTTTGAGGATGGCTGGCGGGCTCACGCGCCCTTGGAAGATGCGGCGCTGCTGACTCAGGAGGCCGAGCATCGGGCCCAACAGAGGTTTGAGCGGTCGACTGCCTCGTTGAGGGACCGTCTCAGGGCATTATGTATCGCCGAACAATAGTTAGCTTTTTTCTTTTTTGTTTTTGTTGTTTTTTCTTGAGGAGGACGTGGTCCCCAGAATATTTAGTACTTTTACCTTTCAAATAAAAGAGTATGCTTTATTCTACCCTTTATTTGTACTGCTTATTGTGTTTGTGGTGTTGTAGTATTCGCCCCACTGGAGAACCATTTGTGGACTTGTTACCCTTGGCATACCTTGGTTTTAGGTACAGATAACAAGTTGATGGGGATACTTGGAGCAAATCTACAGTAAGGTGGCTATAGACGTTCCTGGTATCGGAAGAAAGAATGCCATGGGGCAGCTGGGCCCCCGAGGCATAATGAGAAGTGAGGGTCATGTACTAGGAAACTTAGTACAACATTTGGGGTCAACAGTGGACATTTGTGGTCAACAGAGAACATTTGTGGGCCTATTATCCATGGCGTACCCTGGTTTTTTTGGTACAGATAATAGGTCAAGATAGAACCAACATACTTACTCAGAGGTAATGAGGATATGGTAAATATGAGGGTTTCTTCGATGGAGCCTTCCCACTCAGAGGTAATGAGGACATGGCAGGAGTGGGCTCCATGAAGGGAATATAGAACAACTCATAGGTAATGAGGACGTGGAAGTTCTATGTGAGGGGCTGTTTGTTTTTTTTTATGGAAGGGGAAAAACTCAGAGGTAACATCGATGTGGTTGTTTCGAAAAATCTGTGGATCTGTTATCCTTTTTGTGCACTGAAAGTGCAGGTACTGGATCATAAGGAGGAGCTCTTTTTGGGAAGAAAGTTCAGAGGTATAATCATACATGACTTATTACCTAAAAGGTGCGATATAGATTCATCTGTAGTGACCAGAGTGTAAGTTCAGCGGTACCTGCGGGTACATAACTCGATAATCTGGGAGATTTGGAGTTGGCATATGAGTTTAGTGGTACGAGGGGGTACATGACTCGTCATTCTGGAAGATTTGTAATCGGGATGTGAGTTCAGCGGTACCAACGGGTACGTAACTCATCACTTTGGTAGATTTGTAGGTGGGATATGAGTTCAGTGGTACCAGCAGGTACGTAACTCATTGCTTTGGAAGATGTCGTTTTAGACGTAATACTTCTTTAGGAACTTGCCGTTGATGGGCAACATGAGCAAGTCTCCATTTTGTTTTACGAGGCGGTAAGCTCCATTGGAGAATACAGCATCGATGATGAACGGGCCTTCCCACTTTGGCTGAAACTTGCCGGCAGTTTTGTGAGTCATAACTATCGGCCTCCGAACTGCCAGAACGAGGTCGCCCACTTGGAATGTTCTGATTTTAACCTTCTTGTTGAAGGCTCCAGAGATGCATGCCTGGTATATCTCGATTCGTTGTTGAGCTAATAGGCGCTTCACATCTAGGGCCTCCAACTCTTGTAGTCGGCGATAGGAATTATCATCTGTCGTCAATCTGTATATGAGAGCGACACAGAGTGAGGGGATTTGAGTCTCCAGTGGGAGAATTGCCTCGCTTCCGTATACTAGGGAGAATGGTGTATTCCCGGTGGCAGTCCGTACTATAGTACGGTACGCCCATAAGCATTTACTGAGCTTTTCATTCCAGTCGTGTTTGTTTGATGACACGAACTTCTTGAGAAGCTTGATGATTGTTTTGTTGAATGCTTCAGCCAGACCATTAGCCGCCAGGTTGTATGGTGTTGAAGCAATATTCTGGATTCGATGTTTGTCGCAAAACCGATAGAAGGCGTGGCTTACGAACTGCGGACCATTATCATGGATAATCCTTCGGGACAGTCCAAAGCGATAGATGACATGATGCTTGAGGAAGCTGATCACGTTTGAAGTCTTTACTTCTGCCAGCGGAACAGCCTCCGCCTATTGGGAAAAGTAATCTGTGATTGCGAGTATGAAGCGATGTCCACGGGACGAAGGCGGAGTGGTCGAACCGATGATGTCCATTCTCCATGCTTCGAAGGGCCAGCATGCCACCATCGGATGTAGAAACTCGGATGGCTGGTGGATGAAATCTGCATGGACTTGATAGGCTTTGTATTTTCTTGTATAGTCTATCGCGTCTGCAACCATCATGGGCCAGTAATAGCCCATTCGTCGAAGACGATCCTGTAGTTTCGGGCCAGGCTGATGGGCTCCACAGATGCCATCATGAGCTTCACGCACAGCTTCTTTGGCTTCTGTATTTGATAGGCATCGAAGCAGTAATCCATCGTATGATCTCCGATACAGCATTTTTGTCTCTGTATCGTAGAAGAATCTGAGAGAACGTCTTCTGATAGAAGTGGCTTCCTTCGGATCCTCTGACAGGATGTCGTAGACTACGAAGTCAGTGAATGGTTGTCTTCAGTCTGGTCCTTCGTCGACTGTCAGCACAGAGTAACTTTCAAAATATTGAACATTATTCCTGGGACAGACCAACTCACAGCCTATGATGTCAACCAGATGATGAGCATGATTCGAAACTGCTAAGGAAGCGGCAAGGCCTGCTAGGGCATCGGCTTCGATGTTTTGGAGCCTAGGAACGTGCTCTATGAAGAACCCCTCTAGGGACGAGATGATGTCAACTGCTATTTGGTGATAGGGGATCATGTCTTCATGGCGAACCTCGTATGAACCCCGAATCTGATTGACGATTAGCGGTGAATCGTCGTATGCTTTAAGGTACTCTGTCCCCAGCTCTTTTGCAAGTCGGAGAACAATGACCAAAGCGTTGTACTCGGCCACGATGTTTGAACAGGGCTCCGTGAGGGAATAAGCTCGATCGAGCACCAACCCGGTGGGAGAAATCAGCACTACTCCGACTCCAGTGACGATGTTGCCCTTTTGTCCGGTTCAAGAAGTTCCATCGAAGAACATTCACCATATGGTATCATGGGAGGCCATATTTGAATTAGCGCCCTCGTCTGGAACCTCTTCGTCTATTTTGGTTAACTTCGAACCTGGATGAGCTGCTAAAAAATCTGCCAGAGCTTGACATTTAACAGCCTTTTGCGGGACGAAGATCATGTTGTAGGGGGACAGTAATATCGCCCAGGTAGCGAGAGGAGAGCTGAGTGCGCCTAGTTTAGTCATGAGGACCCTGAGGGGGTTGACTCTTTATATGACGTAGATGGTTTGTCCTGTGACGTAGTATCGCGTCTTCTGAATAGCAAAAACTAGAGCAAGGCACTCTTTCTCTACGGCAGTGTATCGATGCTCTGGCCCCATCATCATTCGGCTAAGGTAATATATAGCTTGCTCATGGCTTGCATCGTTGTTTTGTGCTAGCAGAGCACAGAGAGAATGTTCTATTGCTCGTACATAGAGCAAGAATGGTTTTCCAGCAATCGGGGCTACCAGGACTGGAGGGTTCGTCAGGTATTCTTTGATGCTGTCGAAGGCACGCTGGCATTCTTCATCCCATATGAATGAAATGCCTTTCTTCATAAGGTGGGTGAATGGTTGACATCCTCCGGAGAGGTTAGAGATAAACCTTATGATGTAGGCTACCTCCCTTGAAGGCCTCGGAGTTCACGGAGATTTCTCGGGGGACCCATCTCCATGATCGCCTTCGTCTTCTCAGGGTCTACGTGGATACCCTGGGAGGTAATGATGAAACCCAAGAACATCCCGCTGGATACGCCCAAGAAGGATTTTGTGGGATTTATTTTCAATTTGTGCGCTCGTATCAGGTCGAACACTGTCCTCATATCATGCAGATGATCTTCCTTATAGCGGCTTTTGACGACGAAGTCGTCGACGTAGCATTCCACTATCTTGCGCAAGTAGTCTCTAAAGATGACGCTCATAGCTCTTTAATAGGTGGCGCCAGCGTTTTTTAAACCGAAAGGCATGAATATGTAGCAGTATGTACCAATTGGTGTTCAGAATGATGTTTGCTTTTCGTCATCAGGGAACATCTTGATTTGGTTGTACACCTTGAAACCATCCATGAATGACATACGCTCAAAGCCGCAGGTGTTGTCGATCATGATGTCTGTGATAGGGAGAGGGAACTCATCTTTAGGACACGCCTCATTCAGATTGCGAAAGTTGATGCAGATTCGAATCTTTCTACTTTTCTTGAGGACTGGTACTATGTTGGCGACCCAGTCAGGATGCTGTTCCTTACGGATGAAGCCGCTGGCTATCAGTTTGTTTATGTCGTCTTCAATGGCATTCATGACGTCAGGACGGAACTGACGTTGCTGTTGTTTGACCGATTTTACGTCCGGACGGATGTCGAGCTTGTGAAGTGCAATCTCGGGGTTCAGTCCTGGCATATCTTCGTAGCTCCAAGCGAACATGTCGATGTATTCTCTGACGAGTTGTAGTAGTGATTCTCGTTCTCCGTCTGTCAGATTCTTGCTGACGAAGATGGGCTTTAGGGAGGACTCATCACCGAGATCGACTTGTACAACTTCATCCTCGGTAGGAGGCTCTCTTTGTTCGAACAGCTTCCCCTACTGTGCATCTAGTTGTTGTGCCCATGGCTCTAGCTCAAGAAGTTCGGGAATGTCTTCATCTTCTTCGTAGGCATCGGCAAATGCCATATTGAAGGACCAGACTTGCCTGAGCATGTCCCCGATGCTGACATCTGAATCAAAAGCGGATGATCCGGTTGAGAGTGAATGCCAGTCGCATTCCTCATCTGAGCTTTCAGGTGTCGATGTAGGTGTGACATAACCTAGCCCACATCTGGTTTTGTTGTAGTAGTCTCGTGGTTTCCCAGCCGGGACCGGCGATTGTAAGGGTAATCGTCGTCCAGTGCCGTGGTTCAAGCCTGGTGTAGTTTCCAGATCATACCCTTATTTTTGCATAAGGTACTTGGATTGGGAACTATACAGATAAAGGGGAAATCTCCCGGTGTCTGGTTCGAGATCAACATCTTCTACGCTGATGGGTTGTGGATCATTCTTTCGACCGAAGATGATTGGATGATCCTCTCCCTCAATTATGCGGTAAGCGTCTTCCACTGGAGTTAGTTGGTTTGCGGTGTAGACATTTGTTTCCTGTGTGTGCAGGTGAGTACCTATGCCGTGTTCCATAGCATACATTGTACAGAGCTTATCAAGCTCGAGGTAGTTCAAAGACAGTCGTTTACTGATGAAGTAAGGTATCTTTTCTCGTAGGATTACATCATCTGCGGAAGGCACATCAGTGTAAGCAGCTACAAACTTGGCCAGCTCTGACTCTTCTTCAGCCACCCCCTGTGTAAATGCAGACTGAGAGGATGACTTGGGCAGCTTGATTATCAGGGGCTCCATGGGTGGAGCAGAACGTGTAGTCGTTGGCGTACTGGATACCCCCAGTTGGGTGCTCGGTGCTAAGCGGGGAGTTGTTGGCTGCCTAGCAGTCCCTGGCTTAGTACTCGGTTGCCGATTCATTCTGGAAAGACGAATTTTTATTGGCTTAACAGAGGGATTGAGCTCCTCTGCTTGTTGCTGGCTAGCTTTAGACAGCCTGATTGTCAGTGGCTTTGTCGTGGGTATTGGCGCTTGGCCAGACCTTAGCAGTCGGATTATCATCTGTTCCTCCTGTGTAGAGAGGCTGATTGCGTCCTTACGCAGAGAGGCTGTAAGGGGCGCAGTTATGCTAGGTTTGTGGGCTTGGAGGTGGATCGTTAGAGGTTCTTCTGATCCAGTTACTGCCTCAGTTTGAGCTTGAGTATCTCCTTCGGCAAGATGCTTTTTTGACTTCTCGTACAAGCATGAATCTGAGTAGTAGGATTCGACCCCTTTAAAGGGATCGATGTCGACAAATTCTGTCTTTACGAGGCCGTGCTTGTCAACATACTTGAAGTACTGGTGCAGTATGGAAGGCACGATCATGTAATTGTGTATCCAAGGGTGCCCCAGGAGAATATTATAGGAAGTGTCCGCATCTATGACATAACAGGTCACTTCTGACTGAAGGTCGCCGATTTGGCACTTCAGGCGAATCTTCCCGATCGGGTAGCTCCTGCCCTAATTGAATCCGCTGATGGCGGTGCTTGTCGGCGTCAGGCGATGCATTGGGATACGCAGATGGTGTAGTAAACTTTTCGGGATAATGCTTATGGAAGACCCGGGATCAATATACGTCAGATCTACCTTGATATCGCCAATGTACCCAGTATAATATAGCGGGCGATCGTGCAGGTTGGTCTTGATGAGCATATCTTGCGGAGTGAAGACAACATTCTGCATTGACCCTGTGCAAGCACTGTCCTGGGATCTGCAGGCGGGCTTTCCCCAGTGAGATTGGACTGAGCTAGATATGCGTCGGCATTCTGGAGTGCCTCGCTTGGTACGACGCGAACATCCTTGGAGAGTCTCAGGAGTTCGTATAGCGAAAATTTGGCTGGCGTGTTGGCCAATTGTGCTAGGATGTCAAAGTTGTATGGCCTCTCTAGCCCATGAGGCGTCTCCCTTCGGAGCGGTTTGTCGAAGCGAGTCTCCTTCGGCCTAGGCTTGTCGTTCGTCGAAGGCTGCGAAGGTCCTGAAGCATCAGTAGCTGTCGGCTGATGGTCTTCAGCCGAGTTACCCGGTGGAGGTTGGGTTTGTGCGCCGGAGCGGGTAACAACAGCGGTAGCTTCTTCGACCTCTGTCGAGATCGTGCGGCATGATTTGAATTTCCTATTCTTCTTTTTGCTGGTGGAGGGAGGTGCGGATTGAGTTATCGTAGGTACCAAGTCCGGATGGACCCACATGATCTCCCCCCGTGATGTCGTAAGGGGTACTAGGACAGCAGCTTGGTCTCGGGGAGGTGGAAGGTTAGCGACCTCCATCATTGCTCTGGGGACGGGTACTACTCTATCTTGAGTCTTTGTCGGAGGGAAGCTACCAAATTGTACTGACACCGTGTTGGCCACCACGGTCACCTCTTCGAAATCAATGGCCAGGGCCTTAGAATCGATGAGATGTTGGATGTATCGCTTCAGCTGGTAACAGTCTTGTGTAGCATGGTAAACATAGCGATGGTAATGGCAGTACTTGGGAATCTCCATATCTGCAAGTCGAGGCTCACGCCTGGGAGGAGGGAGCTGAATTCGTCCTCCTTGGATGAGCGTGTCTAAGATAGGTTTAACATGGCCATCCTCGAAGGAGTAAGTCATCTGAGGCCACTGCTTTTCTGCCGGCTTTGGTTCGGGCTTTGGGGTTGTGTCGGCCACCAAAGCCTGCTTGCCCTTGTCGTCTCGATTGCTGGAGGAATTACCACCATTGTTGTTGTTGATGTTAGGGCGTTTGCCCTTGTCCTCCCCTTCCGAAATGTGCAATCCCAGTTGGCTGGCTTTCTTCACCTTGTCTTCTGCGCTAGTGGCACTGATGATGAATGTATTCCAATCCATGAATTGACTTTTGTCTATCCAGAGGCTGATTGTGGGAAGCAGTCTCTTTTGGCAAATTTCAATCAAGGAGGAATCAGGGTTACCGGAAGGCAGCTTCATCGCGGTTTGGCGAAACCGCTCGATGTAGTTTTTTGTCAGCTTCTTTTCTCCATGAACAACGTCCATGAGGGTGGACATCGTCACGTCTTGTCCTACTTCGTAGAACCTCTCCAAGAACATACGTTTGAAGCCGATGAAAGAGTGGATGTAATTATCGGGCAAGTTACGGTACCAGTCGAAGGCGACCCCTTCCAATGCTCCAATGAGCAGCCGCGTAAGGATGGCATCGTCATGAGGCAGATGGTCGGTTGTGACTTCAAAGTAGATGATGTACCTGCTTGTAGATGTCTTCCCCTCATATGGATTGATGTGGAATGGTTTATATTTTGGTGGGAAGGGAACATCTCTCCACGCAGCAGGATACGGTTGTCGTATCCTGAGGTCATGACAGGTTTCTTGGGCTTGGAACATGGTCCGGAGTTCCTGGACCTCTCTTCTTGCCTTTCTGGCCTCGTCTGCAGCGGTGGGAGCCGATATTTCAGGAGGATTATCGCCCGGGTTTGGTGCAGCTGAGTTCGAGTCCGTATTGATCGCGGGACCCAAGCTTGTTTGGCCAGGCATCCTTCCTTGCATAGTTGGAAGGGCCGCTTTGATCTCATCTACGGACTTGACCAAAGCATGCAGTATGGCCTCCAAAGTGTCGATGCGTTGGCGATCACTGGGACCCTCTTGGTTGCTGTCCGTCATGAATACCGTCCTCACATGAGGAGAGATGGAAGGAACGATAGAGGACGTGCCCTCTGGGTCATACCCTTGTACAGAGAAATCGTCAGGATATGTGGGAATGTTCTCCTCTGGTTCGGACTCAGAAAGAGTGGTACCCCCAGCTTCAGAGCTTGCCTCGTCATGAGAATTGTGGACGTCCTTGGGGACGTCGAAATCTGTTGCATCTGTTGGGTGAACCATTTCTTCCGGACTATCTTCTTGGAACATCGGGTTGTCGTAGATATTTGGAGGAATGCTACCCCCGGCTCCAGTGTCTCCTAGAGATATGGACGAATCTCCCAGTGTGGCAGATTTCGTCTTTGACCGAGTACCTTGGTAAACTCCTCCTGTAACGGTGGTAGGCAACCGTTTAGAAGAAATTTTCTTGGTTACGCCGGTTGAAATTTTTGGGCTGGAGACACTTGTTTTCTTCCCTCCACCGCTGCCAAGAATCTTCAGAGCAGAATTGCAAGAGACGACAAGAAGGGCCACATCTTCTGAGCTTGGGTGTTGCAGCCTTTGGAAGACAGACCGCCAGTTTTTTTGTACTGCTGCCTTGTTGCAGCAGCAGTTGACAATGACTTGGGTGTATTGATGTCCTTGGCAGGACTCTCTGTACATCAAATCTTCGTTTCTTTCCTTGCGCTTGTGAAGAATCGCGTTGCGCAAGTCACCTTCTTTGTGGGCTTGGGAGTCCTGAGCACATGAGTGTGTTGACCTTCTGCCTACTCCCTGATGTGGGAGTAGCGCGAGTACTTGCCCCTGATCATTGTTGGGAGATTCTTGATAACTATTCCGTTCGTTGGCCGTCGGGGGCTGGACACGGGTAGTTCTGTACAACTTTCCATCAGGGGCCCACGTAATAGTCAACGGAACGCCCTGATAGCCAGAAGTTGGGACAGCCAACTGAGCTTGCCGAGCTCGCGCCACCCGAAACTTCTTCCTTCTAGCACCTGAGAGTGCATAGTAGGAAGAGTCGACGGAGACTGGCACATGAGAGCATCTGGGGTCAGGATCGCCTGATAGGCGGTCGAAGACAGACCGTGAGCCGCATGGATCAGATGGTATACGGCGGGGATCAATGGCCGTCCAGGCTTTCTGCATGCGGCTATTTTTTATGGCCGCATGATCCTTCTGTATACGGCTAGAAGTTGTAGCCGTACAGGCTGTCTGCATGCGGCTATCCTTTGTGGCCGCATGAACCTTCTATATGCGGCTAGAAGTCATGGCCGTGCAGGCTGCCTGCATACGGCTGGAAGTTCTGGCCGCATGGGCTTTCTGCATGCGTCTGACGTTTGTGGCCGCATGAATTTTCTCCATGCAGTTGACAGTTACGGCCGCATGAGCCTCCATGCGGCTGGCACCTTTATGCGGCTTGGATTGTACAGAGTTCCTCTTTGCCCCTGCAATTCTAGCATCATAGTGTTTTCTTCTGCCGGACTTGGGGACAGCAGAATCCTCTATGGTCTGAAGTGGGGCCGCAAGTGAGACTTCTCTGCTGTCTCGGGCAACAGAGAGTACTTATTCGAGAGCTTGGGGAGGAGCAAATGATTTGGGTCTCCACTCCCTGCGGGCCTTCTTCGTGCGGGCTCGCCGCTGGACCGGGCCAGCGCTCCCGTCAGAGAGCATTTCTTCAAACGCTTGTTGGTCGAACCGGGCGACCAGCATTTGTTGAGTGGAGCCAAGTTTGGCTGCGTCTGATTGCGTCACCAACTACTCAGTCGTAGAGAAGTTAGTCCCCAGCAGAGTCGCCATCGTGTTTGTCATTGATTATAAAAGAACAGAACAATTATATGGGAGGACTGGACTTTTACTTCATAATACAAACTTGCTCGTACAAAGAAAGCCTAGGGACGAAAACCTAGGTACAGCAATCTAAGTACGATTGTTTAGTTTTGATTCTGGAGGGTGACGGTAGAGGCTCGAGAAAGCGACGGCCGCTCTGCCTTACTCCTTGGACGATCAGACCTAGCCTTGGCTCTGATGAAGAAATGCCCTCAGGATGGGAAGACAATTCTGTGCGCACCTTTTGCCTCTCTGTGTGTCCAGCCGGGTGGAGAGGATCTCTTTTGCAAGGGAATGGCACCTTGCTATTTTTTTTTCTCTGGATCCGATCCTTCTTCAAGGGAATGGCACCTTGCTATTTATAAGAGTGGGGTGTCATCATTAGGGTTTGTAATGATTGCCCTAAAAAAGTCAGCAGCTTGGGGATTTAATTTCCATTTTCCTTGATCCTATTTTTTTAGCAATTAATCTGGACCACTAATCTTGATTACAACGAATCTGGACAATTAATGCTGATTGTGCCAAATCTGAATGGGCAATTAATGTTGATTGTCATGAATCTTTGGAAGCTCGGATCTCCTGCCACGTGTTTAATCCGTGTGATTGCAATAAATCTGCTTTGATTCGGGTAATTATGATGATTGCACTAAATCTGGTTGTTAGGATTGTTGATAACTCTTGATTGATTTAATGCCACGTGTCTAACCATCATTACCGGAAACTGATCTTCTGCCACGTGTCATAACCGCGAGCCACAGCCGCATGAGGGTAGCTTCTTAGGTTTTGAACCACATGAAGGTGGCAGCTGCATAGGTGTAGCCTCCGAAATCTGAGCCGCATGGGGGTGGTTTCCAATGGAGCCGTACAAGACTAGCCACGTGTCAATGCTGTATAGGCATGGCCTCTAAGTATTTGAGCCGTATGGAGATGATTCCATGATCCGAGCCGTATGAGAACAGCGGACGCATGGGGTGGCTTCTTAGGATTTGAGCCGCATGACGATAGTCTCCACGATCCGAGCCGCATGAGAGCATCAGCCGCATGGGGGATGGCAGCCACATAGGGAACTTTGGAGTTGGTGGATCATGCCAGCTGTATAGTCGATTTTCTTTATTTCTCGAGGATTATAATGTCATGTCAGAGTTTATTATTTCAGCTTTAATGTCAGAGTTATCACTTTATGTCAGAGCATTTAATGGGAGCAGTTACTTTATGGCCAGCTGTAAAAGCAAGCTGCATAGGGCCACGTGATTCTTTCCTGAACCGTATGAGGCTATTGGAGAGTTTCTGAGCCGCATGAGGCTCTGATAGATTCCTGAGCCGCATAAGGCTCCTTCTGTTTTGAGCTGCATGGGCTTCTTCAGTTTTGAGCCGCATGGGCTTTTCTTGTTCTTTTCCATGCTTCTACAGATATGTCACCACCCAACATTTTTGTACAAATGACATTATAAATTTGATTTTGTAATATATTTATTATGGATGAGATTAACTTCAAGGGTACTACATTTTACAGCTTATGTGTACTTACGAGATATCCTTATATTCGAATATACTTCGTATGTATACAGCTGGCAAGTCTACATACTAGTCCTTAAATTTTGGGACTGGGCGTTATACGGTAAACCAGATGTGCAGGGCAGATATTCTGCAACTAGCGAAACATCTTCTCGGATAGGATCTGGGGTGCGATACCGCCATCGAAATGAAGGCACCTCATTTCCTCATCGGTGAAAGGCATAACCGACACAAAAAAAGAGTAGTTGTCCACCAGTGCGAGCGCAGCTCGACAGTCTGGTATGGTTGAACAAGTCCAGGGCATGTTATGGTACTGGTAAATAAAGGCATCGTTGGCCGTCGCGTTACCCTTGGGGCCAGGCCGCATCAAAGAGGGACAGTACATTAGCAGCTACCCCATCAGATAATGGTAGGGCAGCTCAATTCGGTTGAAAGCCTTCGTAGTGTCACAAGCTATGTCTTTGGTCATAAAGATACGAAGGCCTCGATGAATGCTGCACACCATGGTTGGGAGTAGAGCTGGCCTGCCTCCGAAGACTAACTTGACAGCAGGGAGGATCAGGTTGCGGCTGATTCTCTCAATAGAACCGGAACCCCCCGAGACCACACAGATCCTCAGCCATATCATTAGAAACCGAGCCAGGATGGCCTTATCGGACAAGAGTTGGGTATCTTGGTAGAAATAGCTGAAGGTGTCGGTCTGGCTTTCGAAACTGTCACCGGAAGCTTTGGTCCTCTTGGTACTTCGCACCTAAACGACCACCCTTCTTGAGTCTGAGGGCTCCGAGGCGCAACCCGGCCCGAGGCCCCAAGGTTTAACAAATAACTGATCCAAGCCTTGGTGTGGGGAAGGTTCCCTTCAGAGCTTTCATCCTTCTTCTTCGACATTTGCTGACAAGTGCTTGTAGACACACACAAAAAAGAAGAAGAAATGCTATCTTTTCTTATTGGCGCAAGGCACCACAAATCGAGTACGTCTGAGAGATCCTATGCTGAGTATCCCTGAGTACAAAAAGAATTCTGAAAAATGGGACGATGGAGATCGAACGGCAGTTGCTCCTTTACTCTATTGACACTCTGATTACAAAAGTAGGAAGAAACCTAAGAAAATTGCTAACTCTCGGCTCACTGGCAAGAAGTGCAGCAATTTGGCTCTTGAAAATGCTCTCCGTTCTGTCATTTGAAGAGGTATGAGACCCATTTTTATAGTCATTTCTGTGCTGGAATAATGTTATACGCCCACATAAGAAAACACATTAGTTTTCATGTGGGCACATGGTCCTGCTTTAGGCGTATAGGGTGTAGTCGATTGCAGACTGTGTGATCATGGGTTGATCGTGGTGTTGATGTGGCTGCATGCTTCGGTGTACGAATGCTCGTGGAGACTGACGTGGCCGTTTGCTTCGGTGCACGATTGATCGTGAGTTTAACCGAGTCGGGGGCTGTTCTGACTTGGGCGCATAGCCTGAAATAGGGCTATGTGCCCCCCCTGGAGGAGCCTAAAGTGGGCGCATGGGCGCATAGCTAGCTCTGGTGACTTGGACGCATATGACTTCACTGGTGACTTGGGCGCATATGACTTCTCTGGTGGCTTGGGCGCATATGACCTTTCTGGCTTGGGCGCATATGACTGCTTGGGCGCATGGTTGTCTAGTCTGCTAAAAATTTTATGCTTCTACAAGTCCCCCTTTAAAGTTTTTGATACTTAAACGAGTTCGAAATACTTTGAAAGAAGCATGGGCCATCTCGTGATGCAGTGGGCGCATAGCATAGCTCTCCCTTTGGGCGCATAGAGTTTGGCCAGACTGTGAGAGAGATGGTTGTTAAGATATTTCTCGAAAATCTGAACAGACAGATTCATCGGGGTAGAATTTGAAGAAGTCCATCCTTCATGCGTTGTCCATGTCAGCAAGTGGCAGTCGCATAATGTGTAAGAGACTGGGTCTTCATGTGGGCGCATAAGCTGTAGCGGGCGCATAGTATGTAGTGGGCGCATAGGCGTATAGGGGTAGTGGGCGCATAGTATATGGCCCATACCTATAAGTAGGCTTTTGAAGAGAGAGAAAATTCATTACTCACTTTTCCTTCAGAACATTCAAAAAGACTTTTCATCTCTTCTATGCACGAACCATGTCTTCCAAGGCAGCCAAGAGATCTGCGAAGGGCAAGGGGGCTGCACCGAGTGGCTCTCCTCCTGCAACGGCATCCGCGGCAGTCCAATACCCGATCCTGGGTGAGGCTACGCCTCAAAACAAAGTGTTGAGCGTTAATTTGCGACGCTCAGACTTTTCCTCTGCCTAGGTGTACGTGCCCAAGGCAACATGTTTCTGTGAGCATTCCTATCCGCCCATAGAAGCATGTGCCCATACTGTGGTGTGTTATGCGCCCACATGTTGCTGTATATTATGCGCCCATATGTTGCTGTAAGTTATGCGCCCACATGCTGCTGTATGTTATGTGCCCACATGCTGTTTTTGGCGCATAACCCTTTGGGCGCATAAGATTCCTCCAGCACTTTAGTTTTTTCTGTAGATTCTGAGTCTGACTTTCACTTCTATCTTTTGTAGTTAACATGTTTATCTCGAAGCTTGATGGAAACCCTTTCGGCTCTGCTTGTCACGTCCTCGGCACAAGTCTCATAACCAACATAGTCAGCAAGGTCCAGGCCAAAATCAGTCATAACCAGCCTACGGATTTGACGCTCGCCATACTTGAACAGGAAAAGACTTTCTTAAAGCAGACGATTAATAATGAAAAGCTCCTGCTTGGAGGGGCATGTCATTTTAAGAAGACATACTTCCTGTTTGGTGACAGTGTGGGGTTCGAAGATGGCGATACGATACGCTTGAGAAACCCACTGGTAGTCAGGCTGATAAAATAGGACAGATGAAATGGGAGCGTCAGTATCCTTTGTCTGTGTTCACTGTCTTAGCCACGCGACGACAGATGAAATGGGACTTAACCCCTGGGCTCTCCGGGATCATCTCTGGAAGAATACAGTTCGACTCGGAAGATCGGAAGAAGGACACTTTCAAGTATGGCAGGGGCTCTACATCTTACTCCACGAGGGGGCTGCAACCTGGTACCGTAATGAACGATATCCCAACTGACCTCCACCTTTATGCTGCCGATACGCTTTGCAACTTGATGATGTTGGGGGACGTGTCGTATCCCGTAAGGAAGATACGGATGGAAGGCTGGAGGTACTCCTCGCCCGGAGTAAAGAAAGTGTCGAAACTTCCTTGGGGCACAGAGCCGTATGAAGATTACGTGCCTTGTGATGAGGAGCTCCGAGACCTGGAGAATGAGAACTCTGAGATGATTGATTTATACAAGGAGTTACTCTGTCACCTCTTTATCTGCCATAGGATCAACAAGAAAGGAAAGACCGAGGGAGCCAATCCCCACACAAGAGCTTGGACAGGCTACGTCTTCGTTCAAGGAGAAGGAGAGGATCCGACTTCCTTTTCGATTTTAAAACCTATGACCAAGTCCGAGATAGAAGCCGGATGGCAGATTATGATACGGCGGATACTGTGGACAGTGATGATCCTGAGGGAAAGTCCCCGATCGGCCACTACTTCCGTCAAGCTGAATATCCGTTGTTAGAGAAAGTCGTACTGGCATCTTTCTTGATGATCTGGCTTCGTGACTGTATAGTCCCTGGGGGTTCAGGGACTATTGAGAGCATGAGCCGGAGCATAATACTTTCGGCTGTGAAGCTGACGTTCGGGTACCGTCTTGCCATACTTCTCGCGATGGTCTGCGCCACTGAACGGGGTCTACGGGACTTTGTTAGAAATGTGGTGAATCATGACGGCAGAGCTAAGTTCGCCCGGACCGAACTTCTGTATCATTTCTTGATGGGGTGGCTGCTACTGTACTGCCCTACCCTGATGAACGCTGGGTCGACGGCGGACTCCTTGGCGGGAGACACCTTTCTTCGCAGATTTCGTGACACGGATTGGGCCGTCACTGTTATAATCGCTTGCAGAAGGGCTTTAAGCTTCTTGCAGAACTACGAATTCTTCAGGGTATCCCCTCCGTCCGACAGTGGTAGTGCAGGAGATACCTTAGTGGATGAGGGAGTTCATGCCGCTAGCTTGATTGTTGGGGCGTTTCACTGGCTTCAGTCTATTAGACCGTCGTATCTGGTGCTCAGAAACAGGAACCATGCATATCTGGAGCCATACCTGCCGAGTCGTTTCGTGCGACAGTTTGGCTATAGCCAGCTCCTTTTGGGAAATGCTAGCACGTACTTGGAGTCAATAGGTAGCTTAATTGATGGGGCGCATGCCTGGATATATTACAATACTGGATGCACGGGAGCAATCTTCACTCTGCCCTCGGATAAGCCTAAGACTCATCTGTGCTATGCTGCCGCCATATTTTATGTTCAGATCAATACTTTTTATCTTCGGTATGATCGTGAACAAAGCTTGATATTGGGGACTCGGTTTGGCCTCCCTTCTGCAAAACATGCCCCAAAGGCGCCGAAGGGCCGTAAGAAGGAGAGTGCTGCTCCAGCCGTGAAGCCAGCCACAGTACCACAACCGAGGGCTACCCTTAGGGAGCCGACAGTGCCTCGAAAGCAGAACACGAAAGATGAGTCTACTCTTCCCAATCCTCCTCAGAAGAGGAAAGCTTCAACTGAATTGGCCCATGAGCCAACTTTTAAGAGGAAGAAGAAGACTATCGCTCTTAGGAGAGCCAAGGAAGTGGGTGCTGGCTCACCCCACTTGAGAAGGTCTTTCCGGCAAACTGGAAGAAGTAGAATGGCATCGCGGGCCGTTATTATTCGGAAGGTAGATCCCTTCCTATACTCCATAGCCGTTTTGGTCAAGCCATTAGAAGCTTTCTCACCCTTGCGTTTGTCCTTTGCACAGGACCCTGAAGTTGTAGCTGAGACAGGTGCCTCCTCATCTGAGGAAGTGGATGTGACAACAGTGTCCTCTCCTTGTCCTCGACCGGTAGACGATGTTCAACCTTCCTTAGTCAAAGAGGCTGAATCAACGGATATTCAGGGCGAATGACCAAATTATAGTGTCGACCAGAATGCCAGTCCTTCTTTCGATATCTCCTTGGAGGCGATGTCTGCGATCGGGGCCATAATAAAAGAGGTGGACGAGAATCAAGTCCAATCGGCTCATCCTCCTATGGGTACGTTATCTTTGTGCCTCTCTTCGGATGAGATTTTTCGACTTTGATTTTGCGTGCTCCTCGTGAGGCTGACCACGATTGTATATTCCCTTGTAGACAAGGAAAAGGAATTGCTCGTAAAGATAACCCAAGGCATTAGGGGAGAAACAGAGGTTGTCCCCAGCTTCTCTAAATTTGTTGGTACGGAGGGAGTTGTTAGTGAGCTGCTATCAGCTGTAGAAGGAGAGGTTGAGCAGCCTAATGAGGGGGCTATTGCTGAATCTGCTCTCGGTCCAGCCAGGGCCGTAGAAGATACCCGGCCTGATGCTGCTCGAGGTCTAGATATTATTCTTATTGAATATCCTGGGCCTACTCTCGGTTTCCATGAAGCCAAGACCGATAACTTAGCCCATATTGGCACGGAGCATGCCGAAGGTACTAAATTACAATTCTTTCGCACTCTCATTTTTTTGGTTACTGATGCATTTTTTTTCTTGTCAGGTTCGACTTCTTGTCAGGCATCTCTTCCTGGAGCGGAAGAGCCTCATCAAGCATCCTCCCCGATGACCTCCACTGAAGACGACGAGATGGCCAAGGAAGTCGTCAAAGCTTTCTATTCTGTCCTGAAAGTTAAGCTTCATGGAGTCCTGAATCGGAACGCTGCCTTTGGCCCTATGAAGGCTGTTGTTGAATGCCAAGTGGCTGCCCTTGAGAGCATCGTCGGCTATGAAGAGCGGGCTAAGGTTGTAAGGAAGGTTCTGACTGATCTGGAGGGTCAGGTGGCCAGATTCCGGGATACCAAACAACGGAGCCCGATATCGTTGTTCCGTACAGAAGACGAGGCTCTAATCGTGGCTCTCGCGGAAGAGGAGGCTATTTTCCAGGCAAGAAAGGTTGTCCTCGTCCAAGAGACCAGTGAATTGGCTGATCAGTATGGGCAGTTCAATGCTACGAGTGAGGTACGTGCTGCTTCGAAGAATAAACTGGTTGCACAGATTACTGAGAAATATAATCACATTGCGCAGATCCAAAGTGAGATTGATCAATTGGAGGCCAGCTTGAGGACAACGACGTCTGAGCAGGAGGACTATTTGGCTCAGGCTGCTATGACTGCCATAACTTCCGACTACTTAAAAGAACAGCTGGTGAAGTTGGAAGGAGAGCACATGAACTTGATCCCCTTCCAGGATGAAGCTGCTCGTCAAGAAGAGGTGCATCGCCGAGCTACCGCGAAGTCTGAAGCCAAAATCGTGGCTCTAAGGGATAATATCAATCGATTGTGTATCCCTTAGATTTTTGTTTGTAACTGTTTCTTTTTTAGCCGTCAAGGCTCTTGTATCTTTTTCTCCGTCTTTTGATAGACGTTCTAAATAAAGAATCTTTTTGGCTTTCAAGAATTCATGAATGAAGTTTTGTGAAATATCCGGGCTAGAGATAATGTGGACGTAGTAAGGATATTTCTGGTGGGTATTCCATTGGAGAATTTGATGTGGACCTATTATCCATTTTATATTCAGGGTTTTTTATCCATGGCATATTCAAGACTCTTAAAATACGAATAATAGTTAGATAATTTTTTTGAATCACATAAACATTGCACTGTACATTTACACGATAGAAAATATGGTATATGTGAATGCTATTACACATAATATTTCTTCAGGAACTTGCCGTTGATAGTCATCATGAGCAAGTCACCATCAGGCTTGGTTAGTCGATATGCACCGTTAGAATATATTGATTCTTGTCACGACCCACACCCACTGTGAGGGTACGCGAACGTAACAACACCCAGCCTACGCCGCAGTGTCGGCAATAGAACGCTGTCCTAGGTCAATCATCTAATAATAGAAAGGTACCTGTACAGTATATACACTCCGAATAGAGGTGACATAGCAATATACAGACTCAATCACATCTAAGGCAGAATGATAAGATAGAAAGATAGATAGATAAATACTGAAATGAGAGAATCCACATTCATACAGCCAGAGAGTCGAAGTGTCTAAGATAACATCTCAGCAAACATCCAGAAATACAAGTCTCAACTACTAAATATGAAAGAATATATATATAATCCAGGTCTCAATGACAGAAAGAGTAAAACCTAGACTAGGGAGCCTCAGTCTCTATAGCTAGTGGATCCGACCGAACATCTGGGTCACAAGAGTCATCTACAGCTGTCCCATATTAGGTGTCTACGCAGGCCTAATACTCATCCTCTGTAATATTTTTAACAGGTCCAGTCAGGACAGGAGGGAGCACAAAACATCTCACGTAGTTCATATCAAGTTAGGAAATATAAAGCATGCAATAGTGTAAGGTACAGGAAACGCTGAAAAAGAATGTATATGAAAAACAGCAGAGCTTTGATAATAGGAAATATATATATATGATAAGTAAGAAGTGTAAGCAACATGTGACTTAGAGTATAATATGGTTATGTAAACGGTCTAGGACAATGCAATGGTAACTCCATTATACGTGAGTGTACAATAGACATATAAAATAGTTATACAATGTTGTACAATAGGATTTGATTACATAACCAATTCTACTCCCTTTTCCCAATCAATACACAAGGATCCACTCCAGTTACGTTATCTTATACAATAGTGTACAATGTTATACAATAGATGTGCAATGTTATATAATAGTTGTACAATGGTCTATCCATGGGACTCACGTGATAATGAAAGTACAATATGCACAATGAGTATACAAGGATAAGGGTATTCAATAAATACAATATGTAAGTGAAACGCACATCACAATATGTATTTAGTGAATACAAGGGGATAATATCTCAAAATAAGATCCATATAGTACCAATCCGTGAGAACAATCGTGTCAGCATCAAGTACAGTAATCTAGAGCAAGAATGTAAATCCAGACAAGTATGAAATGGTCAGAGAATGTACTCGCCTGAAGTCCTGAATGTCCGGAAGAAAACTACTGCCTGAGGAGTGGTATCTGCCACCTACCAGAACAGTACAAGTCACTACATGTCTAAAAATGATAATAAGATGCATTACAATACATTCTATATGAATCTAGGTCAATCTAGGTCAAACCTAAGTCATACTAGGTCATACTGGATCATACCAGGTCACTGGGAGTCAATCCAAGTCAAACTAGGTCAAACGGGGTCAAAGGTTGACTTACAGTTGACTTTTGGTCAACTGGTCAACTCTGGTCAACTCTGGTCAACTCTAGGTCAACCTTAGGTCAAACTAGTCTAATGTTGACCAACTGTTGGCTTTCAGTCAACTGGTCAACTCTGGTTTGGTTTCGGTCAAATCTAGTCGCTTAAAGGCTAAGTTTGACTCTCGGTTGACTTTTGTTGACTTTTGGTCAAAATGGTCAACCGAAGTCAAAACTAGTCTAGGAGCACTATATTTGATCATTACCAACCAAGGGAACCAAGTTCTAACCATGTCTTAGACTTTAAACTCAAATACCTATATTACCCTTACCAAGGTAATTCCGATACCTTGCCCAATACAAAGGAAACCCCGCTAATACCCAAGATACTAGCCTAGGCTTCCTAGGGTAGTTAGATACTATCCTATCTAAGGATTACCTACCAAGATACATAGGTTTCTTAGGTATCTAACTCATCTTAGATCACATGTTGGTTATCTACCCTTTACCTTATCCTATACCTTTTTCACATCTACTAAACACTCACATACCCAAACTCATCACTCACTCACTCACTATGGTTCACAATAGGCTTTTACCTATAGGTTCACACATAGGCTAACACACATGCTCACACCTATAGGCTATTAGCTAACTTATAGGCTCACACACTCACACACATATATCACTCACATACCCATATATAAACAGACAAACTCAATAGGCTTTTTAGGACTGATATGGGGTGCTAAATAGGCTGTGTACAAGGGGCTATTGAAGGGGTGAAATAGGAAAGTTATAGGAGGCTGATATGGGGCCTGCAAATGGGGTGTTTGGGACTGATTTTGTGGTGTGTTAAAGGGACTGTTGGCTGAGTCAAAGGGCAGGTTTGTAGGGACTGTTTTGTATGTGTTTGGGGCTATCAATTAGCATCAAATGGGACTGATTTATAGGCCAAGTTAAGGCTTAATATGGACTGAATGAAGGGCAGTACCTAGGTGGTTTGGGGACTGAATATGGGGTGGAATGTGGGGGCCTAATGGGCAGCTATGTGGCTTGCTAAGGGGGCTATTAAAGGGTGCATATGGACTAAAATTGGATGGCTGAATTCAGGGGTTTATGATAGCCATATAGGCTTGGTTTAGAGTGGTTTAATGGGGCATACAAAGCTAATTTATGGGGCTTGTTAGGACAGAAATGTGGCTGGTTTTAGGGGTAGCTATGGACTGGTTTTATAGCTAAACAATGGCTGAAATATGGACAGCAATAGCTGATATTTGGGGGGGGGTGTAATGGACTAAAATCTGGACTGTTGGGGACTGAATTATCTGGACAGCAAAGGGACTAGATGGACTGGTTTTTAGAACCTTTATTGGACTGATATAGGACTGCTATGGGGCTATGTTTGTGGGACAGGTGGGGCTGATTTTGGGTGGTATTAGGACTGAAATTGGGGGGCTAATGGGCTAAAAATCTGGACAGCCATGGGCGTGTTTAGGACTGTTTTGTGGGGTTTTTTTTTATGGACAGATTTGGACTGATAAGGAGACAGCAATATGCTGGTTATGGGGACACTTGGGGACTGGGCACATAGCGGTTTAAGGGGACTGATTAGGACAGTTATATGGCTGTTAAGTGGTGTGTTTAAGTGGTGTGTTAGGACAGCTATAGGTGCCAACTAGTGACAGGTTTAGGGGCTATCTAGTGGGGTGTAAATGGGCTGTTAACAAGGGGTTTTAGGGACTGTCATGGACAGCCAACAAGGGGGTTTGAGGACTGCAAATAGCTGCTGTTAGGAGAAGCAGTATAGGTGGGTTTCCTTCCCTCTAACACCAATTCCTAAACCTCATTCCCTTCTCAATCTCTGTCACACAAATTATCAAACACCCTCCAGCACCAATTCCTCTCTAAACTACACATACACACACATATAACTTCTAATTCCTTGGCCGAACCACTATACCCCCATTCATGAACACAATGGAACCGCATTTACATCCCATAATATATATACATATATATAAGCCTCAATATATATATACATACATATATATATATATATATATATATATATATATATATATATATATATATATATAAAATATATATATATATATATATATATATATATATATATATATAGAACAACATATATAACCAAAAATATATATATACATATAGATTAAATAATATGATACAATATGATACTTAGGAAAACACATCCCTAAACACCTAGAAATCTGAGATTTAATATTAAAATAACATTTAATCAATATATAATAAATCCCCATGTGTCCAAATAGGGATTTTCCCACTAGGACACAAGCCTACACATAGGACACTCCTAAAAGTCTCCAATTGGACACAAAATGGACACAAATGGAAACACAACCATGGGGGTCATTCCTATGGGTCAAAATCAACCTAAATGCATGAGAAAAATGAGAAGAAGAAGGGGTTTATATCTCCCGGTAGATCGAATCGAAGAAAAGCCTTCCCGATGCGACACCGACACGTAGGAATCCCGAATGGACACGAACGAGCTCCGAATCCTCCCAAACTTGGCTAGCTTCCTCCTTGGCTTGAGTAGAGAAGGAAAGAAGAAGGTTGGGTGGAAAAATGGAAAGATTTGGTGGAGAAAAAGCTAGGGGTTGCTCTTTAGAAATTTGGGGAATGACAAGAGAGAGAAAATGAGAGGGGATAATGATGGAATGATGGAGCCTATCCATACAATAGTGGCCGGCCATGGGGGCTAGGTGGCACCTTGTGGGTTGCCTAAAATACCCCTACACTAATCTATTATCAATACATTGGAAAGGGGTTTATGTCGGGGGCTAGTTTAGTCATTCTAACACACTAATCTAACTAATCCCAACCAAAATAAATTAGCCTAGTCACTAACTAAAATAATTTAACATGTGGGCCATGGCTAACTAGTGTGTGGGTCCACTAGAGTCAAAACTACCTCGGGTCCCCGTTTCAAGTCGAATTTAGCTGAAATTCGAGCCTGACTCAATTAACCCCAAAATAACATTGTAAATAAATAAATAATTTCAAAAATATTCTAAAATAAAAATGACAAAAATACCCCTATACTAGAAATGATAAATGAAATACCCTAATCACATGGCTAGGCTCTAGGTCACTTATCTCTAGGGTTACACTAGCAAAACACCAAATCACAAGTCATAATTTTAAATAGTTTAAAAATGATTAAAAATCACCAAAAATCATAATATGAAATAAATATCAATAAATAATAATTATAATTACAAAATTTCAAAAATACCCTCATCTGGAAAACTGGGTGTTATAATCCTACCAACCTTATAAAAATTTTATCATCGAAATTAAGATGATCGCACCCCCTTTTAGGTCAAACATAGTGAAGGGCCAATCACTAGTCAATTTCTCAACATCCAAGTACTTGGTCATCAACTGGTCAACTTCTTAGGGTTTTACCTATGCTAGCTATCTAGTTGTTGGCAACTAGAATTTAGCAAAAGAGAAACTCTATAATAGACTAACTCTTAACCTTCCAAATCCTATCAAGTCACCCATAACTAAATACCCACAAGCTAAGCAAACCAATCCCAAATACCACGTATATATATGCTCAAGAACAACAACCCATCACATATATCCTAAGTATATCATCTATATATATAGACCTCTTAGTCTTAGCTGAAACTACAACTATACTCCTGGACAGGCTCTGGTCATGGGTGCCTCACTGGAAAAGGTAAGGGAAAGTAATAATAATCATCAAGGCTGTAAGGCATACTAACATCCTATATGTAACTGGTTGGTATTATAGATAACAGAAGAATTATCTGCAATGGGTTACTATTCTAACACCAATGCTAACTATCTCCTCTAGAGTACAGACACTCTACAAGTCATCATATCATTATACTATGAAGGAACTACCTATGAATAAGCTCTACAAAACTAAATATCCCTACTCCTAAGTTATTTACAACAACAGAAGGGTATGATGTTCAAAAACCATCAAGATACAATCTGATAATCATATGCGTCTGTCCAAAATCATGTTACTCAAAGTCTTCGTCATGCTAGTGAGCAAGGCTACGATATTCACAGAGTTCTTGACTAAGGTACATACCTCTAGGTTCATGGTATTTAAAATTTCTGCATTACCGCATGCGACGGCAAAAACCTTAAATTCCCACACCCGAGAAATACGTCCAAAATCTGACTATATGTCCTCACTATGCCAGCTAACACGACTATCGAAGATTCTAGATCCCATGATTGAGGTGACCTAGCCCATATAATTTTCCCAGAAGAAAAAAAACAAACATAACACAAGAGCAACAGAACAAATTGATCAGTCAACAAGGAGCAGATGGAATCGAATTTCAAGATAGTTATCAGAGACAATTTTGGGAATGGAATAGAGAAGAACGAAACTTGCAGCAAGATCTCTAATGGTCTGTGCATCTTTGACTGTCCTGAAGATAGCTCGCCCTGCTGGTTTCCCCTAGTCTGCTGCTGATGCTACATGAACCGCTGCTGCGGAGTGAAATCGAAAATAACGAAAAAAGGTCTCTGTACAGACGAAGCTGCACAACCAATATAGCAGAAACGCCAACCTGAGTCGGCACAACAGAAGCTGCGGTCTTGAGGCCCTGTTGAACAGGACGAGATGTGGCCAGCCTCTCAATAGTATTCCTGGGACCGGAGCGGTAAGATCGTGTCTTCATGACCATCATGAAGACAGATCAAAACAAGAAGTAATTTCTGAGAATGAAGCAAAAATTCAAAGGAGGACAGTTTATATTCAAAGGAAAAAAATATCAGCAAGAACTAAGATGGAATGAATTAGATAAGAGTTTTTTCTAATGTGATTGAGTACCTTCAAAATATCCTAATCCTACTGCAGGCTGTAGTGATACTCTAGTTCGAATACCACTACATAAACTCGACCTGCATGGGCCACCACTAAAAACGTGTCACGACCCGTACCCACTGTGAGGGTACGAGAACGTAACAACGTCCAGCCTACGCCGCAGTGTCGGTGGTAGAACGCTGTCCTAGGTCAATCATCTAACAATAGAAAGGTACATGTACAGTATATATACTCCGAATGGAGGTGACATAGCAATATACAGACTCAATCACATCTAAGGCAGAATGATAAGATAGAAAGATAGATAAATACTAAAATGAGAGAATCCACATTCATATAACCAGAGAGTCTAAGTGTCTAAGATAACATCTCAGCAAACATCCAGAAATACAAGTCTCAACTACTGAATATGAAAGAATATATATACAATCCAGATCTCAATGACAGAAATAGTAAAACCTAGACTAGGGAGCCTCAGTCTCTATAGCTAGTGGATCCGACTGGAAATCTGGATCACAAGAGTCATCTACAGCTGTCCCATAGTAGGTATCTACGCAGGCCTCATCCTCATCCTCTATAATATTTTCAACAGGTCCAGTCAAGACAGGAGCGAGCACAAAACATGTCATGCAGTTCATATCAAGTTAGAAAATATAAAACATGCAATAGAGTAAGGTAAAGGAAACGTTGAAAGAGAATGTATATGAAAAACAGCAGAGACTTGATTATAGAAAATATCTATATATGATAAGTAAGAACTGTAAGCAACATGTGATTTAGAGTACAATATGGTTATGTAAACGGTCTAGGATAATGCAATGGTAACTCCATTGTACGTGAGTATACAATAGACATATACAATAGTTATACAATATTGTACAGTAGGATTTGATTACATAACCAATTCTACTCCCCCTCCCTAATCAATACACAAGAATCCACTCCAGTTACGTTATCTTATACAATAGTGTACAATATTATACAATAGATGTATAATATTATACAATAGTTGTACAATGGTCTATCCATGGGACTCACATGATAATGAGAGTACAATATGCGTAATGAGTATACAAGGATAAGGGTATTCAATAAATACAATATGTAAGTGAAACGCACATCACAATATGTATTTAGTGAATACAAGGGGATAACATCTCAAAAGAAGATCCATATAGTACCAATCCGTGATAACAATCGTGTCAACATCAAGTACAGTAATCTAGAGCAAGAATGTAAATCCAGACAAGTATGAAATGGTCAGAGAATGTACTCGCCTGATCTCCTGAATGTCCGAAAGAAAACTACTGCCTGAGGAGTGGTGTCTGCCTCCTATCAGAACAGTACAAGTCACTACATGTCTAAAAATGATAATAAGATGCATTACAATGCATTCTATATGAATCTAGCTCAATCTAGGTCAAACTTAAGTCTTACTAGGTCATACTGGATCATACCAGGTCACTGGGAGTCAATCCAAGTCAAACTAGGTCAAACGGGGTCAAAGGTTGACTTACAGTTGACTTTTAGTCAACTGGTCAACCCTGGTCAACTCTGGTCAACTCTAGGTCAACCCTAGGTCAAACTAGTCTAATGTTGACCAACTGTTGACTTTCAGTCAACAGGTCAACTCGGATTTGGTTTCGGTCAAATCTAGTCGCTTAAAGGCTAAGTTTGACTCTCGGTTGACTTTTGTTGACTTTTGGTCAAAATGGTCAACCGAAGTCAAAACTAGTCAAGGAGCACTATATTTGATCATTACCAACCAAGGGAACTAAGTTCTAACCATGTCTTAGACTCTAAACTCAAATACCTATATTACCCTTACCGAGGTAATTTTGATACCATGCCCAATACAAAGAAAACCCCGCTAATACCCAAGATACTAGCCTAGGCTTCCTAGGGTAGTTAGATACTATCCTATCTAAGGGTTACCTACCAAGATACATAGGTTTCCTAGGTATCTAACTCATCTTAGATCACATGTTGGTTATCTACCCTTTACCTTACCCTATACCTTCTTCACATCTACTAAACACTCACATACCCAAACTCATCACTCACTCACTCACTATGGTTCACAATAGGCTCTTACCTATAGGTTCACATACAGGCTAACACTCATGCTCACACCTATAGGCTATTAGCTAACTTATAGGCTCACACACTCACACACATATATCACTCACAAACCCATATATAAACACACACTCAATAGGCTTTTTAGGACGGATATGGGGTGCTAAATAAGCTGTGTACAAGGGGTTGTTGAAGGGGTGAAATGGGACAGTTATAGGAGGCTGATATGGGGCCTGCAAATGGGGTGTTTGGGACTGATTTTATGGTGTGTTAAAGGGACTGTTGGCTGAGTCAAAGGGCAGGTTTGTAGAGACTATTTTGTACGTGTTTGGGGCTATCAATGAGCATCAAATGGGACTGATTTATAGGCCAAGTTAAGGCTGAATATGGACTGAATGAAGGGCAGTACCTAGGTGGTTTGGGGACTGAATATGGGGTGGAATGTGTGGGCCTAATGGGCAACTATGTGGCTTGCTAAGGGGGTTGTTAAAGGGTGCATATGGACTGACATTGGAGGGCTGAATTCAGGGGTTTAGGAAAGCCATATAGGCTTGGTTTAGAGTGGTTTAATAGGGCATACAAAGCTGATTTATGGGGCTTGTTAGGACAGAAATGTGGCTGTTTTTAGGGGTAGCTATGGACTGGTTTTAGAGCTAAACAATGGCTGAAATATGGACAGCAATAGCTGATATTTGGGGGGATGTAATGGAGTGAAATATGGACTGTAGGGGACTGAATTATCTGGATAGCAAGGGGACTAGATGGACTGGTTTTTAGAGCCATTATTGGACAGATATGGGGCTATGTTTGAGGGACAGGTGGGGCTAATTTTGGGTGGTATTAAGACTGAAATTGGGGGGCTAATGGGCTAAAAATCTGGACAGCCATGGGCTTGTTTAGGACTGTTTTGTGGGGGTTTTTTTTATGGACAGATTTGGACTGATAAGGAGACAGCAATATGCTGGTTTTAGGGACACTTGGGGACTGGACATATAGTGGTTTAAGGGGACTGATTAGGGCCGTTATATGGCCGTTAAGTGGTGTATTTAGGTGGTGTGTTAGGACAGCTATAGGTGCCAACTAGTGACAGGTTTAGGGGCTATCTAGTGGGGTGTAAATGGGCTGTTAACAACGGGTTTTAGGGACTGTCATGGACAGCCAAGAAGGGGGGTTTGACGACTGCAAATAGCTGCTGTTAGGAGTAGCAGTATAGGTGGGTTCCCTTCCCTCTAACACCAATTCCTACACCTCATTCCCTTCTCAATCTCTCTCACACAAATTATCAAACACCCTCCAACACCAATTCCTCTCTAAACTACACATACACACACATATAACTTCTAATTCCTTGGCCGAACCACTATACCCCCATTCATGAACACATTGGAACCACATTTACATCCCATAATATATATACATATATATATATATATAGGGAGCGGATCGGGAGCCCCGCCCGCGGAGCCCCGCCGAAGCCCCGCTCCCCCTTAGCCGTTGGATCGCGCGGGCGGGGGCGGGCCCCACGCGGGCCCCGCGCGATCCGATGGTGCAGGGGGGGGCGGGGCTTCGACGGCGCTCCGCGGGCGGGGCCTTTGATCCGCTTCCATATATATATATAAGCCTCAATATATATATATATATATATATATATATATATACATATATATATATATACATATATATATATATATATATATATATATATATATATATATATATATATATATATATATATATATAACAACATATATAACCAAAAATATATATATACATATAGATTAAATAATATGATACAATATGATACTTAGGAAAAACACATCCCTAAACACCTAGAAATCTGAGATTTAATATTAAAACAAAATTTAATCAATATATAATAAATCCCCATGTGTCCAAATAGGGATTTTTCCACTAGAACACAAGCCTACACATAGGACACTCCTAAAAGTCTCCAAATGGACACGAAATGGACACAAATGGAGACACAACCATGGGGGTCATACCTATGGGTCAAAATCAACCTAAATGCATGAGAAAAATCAGAAGGAGAAGGTGTTTATACCTCCCGGTAGATCGAATCGAAGAAAAGCCTTCCCGATGCGACACCGACACGTAGGAATCCCGAATGGACACGAACGAGCTCTGAATCCTCCCAAACTTGGCTAGCTTCCTCCTTGGCTTGAGTAGAGAAGGAAAGAAGAAGGTTGGGTGGAAAAATGGAAGGACTTGGTGGAGAAAAAGCTAGGGGTTGCTCTCTAGAAATTTGGGGAAGGACAAGAGAGAGAAAATGAGAGGGGATAATGATGAAATAATGGAGCCTATCCATACAATGGTGGCCGGCCATGGGGGCTAGGTGGCACCTTGTGGGTTGCCTAAAATAACCCTACACTAATCTATTATCAATATATTGGAAAGGGGTTTAAGTCGGGGGCTAGTTTAGTCATTCTAACACACTAATCTAACTAATCCCAACCAAAATAAATTAGCCTTGTCACTAACTAAAATAATTAACATGTGGGCCATGGCTAACTAGTCTGTGGGTCCACTATAGTCAAAACTATCCCGGGTTCCCGTTTCAAGTCAGATTGAGCTGAAATTCGAACCCGACTGAAATAACCCCAAAATAACATTATAAATAAATAAATAATTTCAAAAATATTCTTAAATAAAAAATGACAAAAATATCCCTATACTAGAAATGATAAATGAAATACCCTAATCACATGGCTAGGCTCTAGGTCACTTATCTCTAGGATTACACTGGCAAAACACTAAATCACAAGTCATAATTTTAAATAGTTTAAAAATAATTAAAAATCACCAAAAATCATAATATGAAATAAATATCAATAAATAATAATTATAATTACAAAATTTCAAAAATACCCTCATCTGGAAAACTTGGTGTTACATTCCTACCCACCTTATAAAAATTTCGTCCGCGAAATTAAGATGATCGCACCCCCTTCTATGTCAAACATAGTCAAGGGCCAATCACTAGTCAATTTCTCAACATCCAAGTACTTGGTCATCAACTGGTCAACTTCTTAGGGTTTTACCTATGCTAGCTATCTAGGTGTTGGCAACTAGAATTTAGCAAAAGAGAAACTCTATAATAGACTAACTATTAACCTTCCAAATCCTATCAAGTCACCCATAACTAAATACCCACAAGCTAAGCACACCAATCCCAAATACCATGTATATATATGCTCAAGAACAACAATCCATCACATATATCCTAAGTATATCATATATATATATAGACCTCTTAGTCTTAGGTGAAACTACAACTATACTCAAGGATAGGCTCTGGTCATGGGTGCCTCACTAGAAAAGGTAAGGGAAAGTAATAATAATCATCAAGGCTGTAAGGCATGCTAACATCCTATATGTAACTGGTTGGTATTATAGATAACAGGAGAATTATCTGCAATGGATTACTATTCTAACACCAATGCTAACTATCACCTCTAGGGTACAGACACTCTACAAGTCATCATATCATTATACTATGAAGGAACTACCTATGAATAAGCTCTACAAAACTAAATATCCCTACTCCTAAGTTATTTACAACAACAGAAGGGTATGATGTTCAAAAACCTTCAAGATACAATCTGATAATCATATGGTCTGTCCAAAATCATGTTACTCGGAGTCTTTGTCATGCTAGTGGGCAAGGCTACGATAATCACAGAGTCCTTGACTAAGGTACATACCTCTAGGTTCATGGTATTTAAAATTTCTGTATTGCCGCATGCGACGACGAAAACCTTAAATTCCCACACCCGAGAAATACGTCCAAAATCTGACTATATGTCCTCACTATGCCAGCTAACACGACTATCGAAGATTCTAGATCCCATGATTGAGGTGACCTAGCCCATATAATTTTTTCAGAAGAAAAAAATACAAACATAACACAAGAGCAACAGAACAAATTGATCAGTCAACAAGGAGCAGATGGAATCGAATTTCAAGATAGTTATAAGAGACAATTTCGGTAATTGAATAGAGGAGAACGGAACTTGCAGCAAGATCTCTAATGGTCTGTGCATCCTCGACTGACCTGACGATAGCTCGCCCTGCTGGTTTCCCCTAGTCTGCTGTTGATGCTGCATGAACCGCTGCTGCAGAGAGAAATCAGAAATGACGGAAAAAGGTCTCTGTACAGACGAAGGTGCACCTCCAATGTAGCAGAAACGCCAACCTGAGTCGACACAATAGAAGCTACGGTCTCGAGGCCCTGTTGAACAGGGCGAGAGGTGGCCAGCCTCTCGATAGTATTCCCCGAACCGGAGCGATAAGATCGTGTCTTCATAACCATCATGAAGACTGATCAAAACAAGAAGTAATTTCTGAGAATGAAGCAAAAATTCAAAGGAGGACAGTTTATATTCAAAGGAAAACAATATCAGCAAGAACTGAGATGGTATGAATTAGATAAAAGTTTTTCCTAATGTGATTGAGTACCTTCAAAATATCCTAATCCTACTGCAGGCTGTAGTGATACTCTAGTTTGAATGCCACTACATAAAATTGACCTGTATGGGCTACCACTAAAAACGTGTCACGACCCGCACCCACTGTGAGGGTACGAGAACATAACAACGTCCAGCCTACGCCGCAGTGTCGGCGGTAGAACGCTGTCCTAGGTCAATCATCTAACAATAGAAGGTACCTGTACAGTATATACACTCCGAATGGAGGTAACATAGCAATATACAGACTCAATCACTTCTAAGGCAGAATGATAAGATAGAAAGATAGATAGATGAATACTGAAATGAGAGAATCCACATTCATATAACCAGAGAGTCTAAGTGTCTAAGATAACATCTCAGCAAACATCCAGAAATACAAGTCTCAACTACTGAATATGAAAGAATATATACAATCCAGATCTCAATGACAGAAATAGTAAAACCTAGACTAGGGAGCCTCAGTCTCTATAGCTAGTGGATTCGACTGGAAATCTTGGTCACAAGAGTCATCTACAGCTGTCCCGTAGTAGGTGTCTACGCAGGCCTCATCCTCATCCTCTGTAATATTTTCAATTGGTCCAGTCAGGACAGGAGCGAGCACAAAATATCTCATGCAGTTCATAATAAGTTAGAAAATATAAAGCATGCAATAGAGTAAGGTACAGAAAACGCTGAAAGAGAATGTATATGAAAAACAGCAGAGATTTGATAATAGGAAATATCTATATATGATAAGTAAGAACTGTAAGCAACATGTGATTTAGAGTACAATATGGTTATGTAAACGGCCGGTCTAGGACAATGCAATGGTAACTCCATTGTACGTGAGTGTACAATAGACATATATAATAGTTATACAATGTTGTACAATAGGATTTGATTACATAACCAATTCTACTCCCTCTCCCCAATCAATACACAAGGATCCACTCCTGTTATGTTATCTTATACAATAGTCTACAATGTTATACAATAGATGTACAATGTTATACAATAGTTGTACAATGGTCTATCCATGGGACTCACGTAATAATGAGAGTACAATATCCACAATGAGTATACAAGGATAAGGGTATTCAATAAATACAATATGTAAGTGAAACGTACATCACAATATGTATTTAGTGAATACAAGGGGATAACATCTCAAAAGAAGATCCATATAGTACCAATCTGTGATAACAATCGTGTCAGCATCAACTACAGTAATCTAGAGGAAGAATGTTAATTCAAACAAGTATGAAATGGTCAGAGAATGTACTCGCCTGATCTTCTGAATGTCCGGAAGAAAACTACTGCCTGAGGAGTAGTGTCTGCCTCCTATCAGAACAGTACAAGTCACTACATGTCTAAAAATGATAATAAGATGCATTATAATGCATTTTATATGAATCTAGGTCAATCTAGGTCAAACCTAAGTCATACTAGGTCATACTGGATCATACCAGGTCATTGGGAGTCAATCCAAGTCAAACTAGGTCAAACTGGGTCAAAGATTGACTTACAGTTGACTTTTGGTCAACTGGTCAACCCTGGTCAACTCTGGTCAACTCTAGGTCAACCTTAGGTCAAACTAGTCTAATGTTGACTAACTGTTGACTTTCAGTCAACTGGTCAACTCTAGTTTGGTTTCGGTCAAATCTAGTCGTTTAAAGGCTAAGTTTGACTCTCGATTGACTTTTGTTGACTTTTGGTCAAAATGGCCAACCGAAGTCAAAACTTGTCTAGGAGCACTATATTTGATCATTACCAACCAAGGGAACCAAGTTCTAACCATGTCTTAGACTCTAAACTCAAATACCTATATTACCCTTACCAAGGTAATCCCGATACCTTGCCCAATACAAAGGAAACCCCGCTAATACCCAAGATACTAGCCTAGGCTTCCTAGGGTCTAGGGTAGTTAGATATTATCCTATCTAAGGGTTACTTACCAAGATACATAGGTTTCCTAGGTATCTAACTCATCTTAGATCACATGTTGGTTATCTACCCTTTACCTTATCCTATACCTTCTTCACATCTACTAAACACTCACATACCCAAACTCATCACTCACTCACTCACTATGGTTCACAATAGGCTCTTACCTATAGGTTCACACATCGGCTAACACTCATGCTCACACGTATAGGCTATTAGCTAACTTATAGGCTCACACACTCACACTCATATATCACTCACATACCCATATAGAAACACACACACTCAATAGGCTTTTTAGGACTGATATGGGGTGCTAAATAGGCTGTGTACAAGGGGCTGTTGAAGGGGTGAAATAGGACAGTTATAGGAGGCTGATATGGGGCCTTCAAATGGGGTGTTTGGGACTGATTTTGTGGTGTATTAAAGGGACTGTTGGCTGAGTCAAAGGGCAGGTTTGTAGGGACTGTTTTGTATGTGATTGGGGCTATCAATGAGCATCAAATGGGACTGATTTATAGGCCAAGTTAAGCCTGAATATGGACTGATTGAAGGGCAGTACCTAGGTGGTTTGGAGACTGAATATGGTGTGGAATGTGGGGGCCTAATGGGCAGCTATGTGGCTTGCTAAGTGGGCTATTAAAGGGTGCATATGGACTGAAATTGGAGGGCTGAATTCAGGGGTTTAGGATAGCCATATAGGCTTGGTTTAGAGTGGTTTAATGGGGCATACAAAGCTGATTTATGGGGCTTGTTAGGACAGAAATGTGGCTATTTTTAGGGGTAGCTATGGACTGGTTTTAGAGCTAAACAATGGCTGAAATATGGACAGCAATAGCTGATATTTGGGGGGGTGTAATGGACTAAAATCTGGACTGTTAGGGACTGAATTATCTGGATAGCAAGGGGACTAGATGGACTAGTTTTTAGAGCCTTTATTGTACTGATATGGGACTGCTATGGGATTAGGTTTGAGGGGCTGGTGGGGCTGATTTTGGGTGGTATTCGGACAGAAATTGGAGGGCCAATGGGCTAAAAATCTGGACAGCCATGGGCTTTTTTAGGACTGTTTTGTGGGGGGTTATTTTATGGACAGATTTGGACTGATAAGGAGACAGCAATATACTGGTTATGGGGACACTTGGGGACTGGACATATAGTGGTTTAAGGGGACTGATTAGGACAGTTATATGGCTGTTAAGTGGTATGTTTAGGAGGTGTGTTAGGACAGCTATAGGTGCCAACTAGTGACAGGTTTAGGGGCTATCTAGTGGGGTGTAAATGGACTGTTAACAGGGGGTTTTAGGGACTGTCATGGACAGCCAACAAGGGGGTTTGAGGACTGCAAATAGCTGCTGCTAAGAGCAGCAGTATAGGATGGTTCCCTTCCCTCTAACACCAATTCCTACACCTCATTCCCTTCTCAATCTCTCTCACACAAATTATCAAACACCCTCCAACACCAATTCCTCTCTAAACTACACATACACACACATATAACTTCTAATTCCTTGGCCGAACCACTATACCCCTATTCATGAACACAATGGAACCACATTTACATCCCATAATATATATACATATATATAATATATATACATATATATAAGCCTCAATATATATATATATACATATATATACATATATATATATATATAGAACAACATATATAACCAAAAATATATATATACATATAGATTAAATAATATGATACAATATGATACTTAGGAAAACACATCCCTAAACACCTAGAAATCTTAGATTTAATATTAAAACAACATTTAATCAATATATAATAAATCCCCATGTGTCCAAATAGGGATTTTCCCACTAGGACACAAGCCTACACATAGGACACTCCTAAAAGTTTCCAAATGGACACGAAATGGACACAAATGGAGACACAACCATAGAGGTCATTCCTATGGGTCAAAATCAACCTAAATGCATGAGAAAAAATGAGAAGGAGAAGGGGTTTATACCTTCCGGTAGATCGAATCGAAGAAAAGCCTTCCCGATGCGACACCGACACGTAGGAATCCCGAATGGACACGAACGAGCTCCGAATCCTCCCAAACTTGGCTAGCTTCCTCCTTGGCTTGAGTAGAGAAGGAAAGAAGAAGGTTGGGTGGAAAAATGGAAGGATTTGGTGGAGAAAAAGCTAGGGGTTGCTCTCTAGAAATTTGGAGAAGGACAAGAGAGAGAAAATGAGAGGGGATAATGATGGAATGATGGAGCCTATCCATACAATGGTGGCCGGCCATGGAGGATAGGTGGCACCTTGTGGGTTGCCTAAAATACCCCTACACTAATCTATTATCAATACATTGGAAAGGGGTTTAAGTCGGGGGCTAGTTTAGTCATTCTAACACACTAATCTAACTAATCCCAACCAAAATAAATTAGCCTAGTCACTAACTAAAATAATTAACATGTGGGTCATGGCTAACTAGTGTGTGGGTCCACTAGAGTCAAAACTACCCCGGGTCCCCGTTTCAAGTCGGATTGTGCTGAAATTCGAACCCGACTCAATTAACCCCAAAATAACATTATAAATAAATAAATAATTTCAAAAATATTCTAAAATGAAAAATGACAAAAATACCTCTATACTAGAAATGATAAATGAAATATCCTAATCACATGGCTAGGCTCTAGGTCACTTATCTCTAGGGTTACACTAGCAAAATACCAAATCATAAGTCATGATTTTAAATAGTTCAAAAATGATTAAAAATCACCAAAAATTATAATATGAAATAAATTTCAATAAATAATAATTATAATTACAAAATTTCAAAAATACCCTCATCTGGAAAATTGGCTGTTACAATTCTATAACGAAAGAACCTTCCCATTTAGGCTGGAATTTTCCTTTTGTCTTGTGCGTCATGACCATTGGTCTTCTCAGTGCTAAGACTAGATCACCAACTTGAAAGATTCTTTCCTTCACCTTTTTATTGAGAGCTCTGGAAAGGTGTGCTTGGTAAGATCAATGCGCTGCTAGGCTAACAAGCATTTTTTGTCTAACGCTTCGAGCTCCTGTAGTCGCAAATGGTAGCTTTCTTCGGCAGTCAACTCATTGGCTAAGGCTACTCGAAGAGAAAAAATCTGGAGTTCTCGGGAAAGAACTGCTTCGCTCACATAAACCAGAGAGAATGGCGTATTGCCAGTTGGAGTCCGGATCGTTTTAGGATAGGTCTAGAGACATTCGTCGAGCTTCTCATTCCACTCGCACTTGTTTGAAGACACGAACTTCTTAAGAAGTTTAATGATGGTTTTTTTGAAGGCTTCTGCTAACCCATTAGTCGCTGGATTGTAGGCAGTAGAGGCTACATTCTGGATTCGATTCTTATCGTAGAACCGATAGAATGCATGGCTCGCGAATTATGGACCATTATTATGGATGATCCTACGAGGTAGGCTGAAGCGATAGATAACATTATGTTTGATGAAACTAATCACGTTCGATGTCTTCACTTCGGTAAACGGTATATCTTCCGCCCATTTTAGACCATTATAGCTAGGATGAACCGATGTCCTCTGGAAGATAGCGGGCTGACTGGGCCTATGACATCCATACTCCAGGCTTCAAAAGGCCAAGATGCTACCGTCGGGTATAGAAACTCTGAAGGTTGATGAAAGAAGTCAGCGTAGAACTGACAAGCCCTATACTTCTTTGCATATTCAACAGCATCTGCTATCATCGTGGGCCAATAATAACCCATTCGTCTGAGGCAATCTTATAATTTGGGGTCAGGTTGATGTGCACCACAAACTCCATCATGAGCCTCCCGGAGTGCATGTTTGGCTTCTGTGTCTGATAAATATCATAACAGTAGCCCATCGTAAGAGCATCGGTACAACATTTTGGTAGCTGTATTATAGTAAAATCTGAGGGATCGCCTTTGGACAGATGCTGCTTTTTTGGGTCCTCAGGGAGGATTCCATAGACAGCATAGTCTATGAAAGGAAATCTCCAGTCATTAACGTCGATGTTTGTTTTTGTTGTGTAACTGTGATGAATATGCAAGGCGTATTACACACAGAATAGTTCTCGACCAGACACTGTGATCGACTGCTGAGTATTAGTAGGAACGGTCAAGGAAGCGACGAGACCGGCTAAAGCATCTGCTTCTATATTCTGTAGTCGAGGCATGTGCTCGATGAAGAATCCAGCGAAAGTAGAAGCCAATTCGATTATCGCTTTGTGATATGGGATGAGATCTTCTTGACGAACTTCATAATCCCCTCGAACCTAACTAACTATTAGCTTAGAATCGTCGTAAGCTTCTAGATAGTCAACTTCCAGCTGTTTTGCCAGTTGCAGGTCGATCAATAGGGCATTATATTCGGCCACGTTGTTGGTGCTGGGTTCCACGAGAGAATATACATAATGTATAACCAGATAGTCGGGTGACACAAGCATGATGCCTACTTCGGCCACGATATTTCCTTTAGGTCATGTTCTTGATGCACCGTCAAAGGACATTCGCCAAATAGGGATTTCTACAGTTGCGGTGTTAGACACCACTACTTTATCGGGGATTTCGTCGTAGAGTTTGGAAGATTCTGGCACTGGATGAGCTGCTAGGAAATCAGCTAACACTTGGCCTTTTACTGCTTTTTTAGGAATGAACATCATATCGTATGGAGTCAACAACATTGCCCATATAACTAAATGAGAATTAAGAGAACCCGGTTTAGTCATGAGTATTCTGAGAGGATTGACTTTAGATATGATGTGGATAGTCTGCCCAGACACATAGTGGCGTGTCTTCTGGATTGCAAATACCAGTACAAGACATTCCTTTTTCACAGGTGTGTATCTGTGCTCGGTACCCACCATTATGTGACTGAGGTAGTAGATTGCCTGTTCATGGCCGCCTTCATTCTTCTGAGCTAATAGGGTGCCAAGGGAATGGTCCATAGCACGGACATATAGTAAGAAGGGCCTCCCCATTATTGGAGCCACCAATACTGGGGGGCTTGTGAGATACTTCTTGATGTCGTCAAATGCACGTTGATATTGTTCAGTCCAGACGAAAGATACGCCTTTATTCTTGAGCAGAGTAAACGGTTGACACCTTCCAGAAAGGTTCAAAATGAATCGTCTGATGTAGGCTAGCCTTCCTTGAAGTCCGCGTAGCTCTTTGAGATTTCTTGAGGGATACATATCGAGGATAGCTTTCACTTTCTCTAGGTCAAGATGTATACCCTTTCAAGTGATGACGAAACCAAGGAACTTGTCGCTGGAGACTCCCAGAAAAGACTTGGTTAGATTCATCTTGAGTTGGTGTGCACGCATTAGTTCAAACACCGTTCTCAAGTCTTGGAGGTGGTTGCCCTTAAGATGACTTTTAACTGCGATATCGTCTACGTAGCATTCTACTATTTTGCACAAATGATTACAAAAAATTGTGTTCATAGCTCGCTGGTATATCGCCCCTACATTTTTTAATCCGAAGGGCATCACCGTATAGCAGTATACCCTCAACGGTGTTCGAAAAGATGTGTGCTTCTCATCGTCAGGAAATATCTTGATCTGGTTGTATCCTGAGAACCCATCCATGAAGGACATCCGCTCGAAGACGCAAGTATTGTCGATCATTACGTCGGTGATCGGTAGAGGGAACACATCTTTCGGGCATGCAGAGTTCAAATCATGGTAATCGATACAGACTCGAACTTTACTGTTCTTTTTTATGACTGGAATAATGTTAGCGACCCAGTCAGGGTGTTGTTCTTCGCGAATGAATCCACTTGCAATAAGCTTCTTGACTTTATTCTCGATGGCCTCCATGATATCTGGTCAGAATCGTCGTTGATGCTGCTTCACTGGCTTAGCTTTAGACAAAATATTTATTTGGTACATAGCAACTTTAGGGGCCAAGCCTAGCATTTCTTCATAACTATATGCAAAGACGTCAATATATTCTCTTATAAGCTGTATAAGTGATTTTCATTCATCGCCAGATAGAGTTTTGCTGATGAAGATTAGTTTAAGAGATGATTCATCTCCTAAATTGACTTGGACGACTTCGTCTTCAGTAGGTGGTTCACGTTGTTCGAAAATAACTCCCATATAGTATCCATCTTTTGAGCCCATTGTTCAAGCTCGATCGATTGGACATCGTCTGCAATTTGGTAAACTAACACCATGTTGAAGGACAAAGTTGCTTTGAACATGTCTCTAATGCTGGAGTCCGAATCCCAGAGGCAGGAATCAGAAGATTGAGAACAACGATCTGCTTCGACGTCTGATCTTTCAGGAGTTGTTGGAGGAGTGACGTAACCCAAACCAATACCGTTCTGTTGATAATAGTTCTCGGGTTTGCTGGGAGGAGCAAAGTGACGTATTGGCAACTGTCATCCCCGACCGTAGTTTAGCCCTTGGTCACTTTTTATATCATATCCCATATTCTGGATGATATTCTTGGCCTACCAACTATAACGAAAAAGTTGCATTTTTCCAGAATTATAGTCAGCTTCAGTGTTGTGATTAGGAAAAGTATAGTCCAGAACGAACTTTCTTTCACCAATTATTCGACCGAAGATGATTAGTTATTCATCCTTCTTTCTAGCTAGAACGATGAAGTAGTAGATATCTTCTGGCCAGAATTTTTCTCACAGATGAGGTATCGTGACCGACATACAGAGGTGTGGTCCTATGCCGTGCTCTACAGCGTATATCGTATCTATATACTGGTTTACAGAGTGCTAGACTTCGGAGTAATTCAAAGATAAACCTTTACTGAAAAAATACGCAAGTTCTTCTTCAGGGATAACATCATCCACTGAAGGTACATTTTTATGAGTATTGATATACTCATTGATAGGATCATTATCTGGAAGAGAAGCCACAGTCTTGACCAAGTTTGCCACATAGGGTAACTCTTCAGGATTGGGAGGACAGACTTCAGCAGGTTCCACCGGAGGTATCTTGCGGAGAGTGATGGTCAATGGTTTGACCTTATCAGGGTTTTTCTTTTTCATCCAGATTGTGAGAGGCTTTGGAGTACTTTTTGGGCTAGTACGTCCTTTGACTCGGATAATCAGGGGACCATCAGTGGAGGATGAACTCACTTCAGCTTCATCATCAGCTTCGTTGCCGTCATCCTTGGAGGGCTGAGATTGGTAAAGTATCGAATCTCCATAGTAGGCTTCAATGCCCTTAAAAGGATCGACATCGACAAACTCTGTCTTTACGATGCCATCGCTGTTGACGTACTTGAAGCACTAGTGAAGTGTGGAAAGAACGATCATGTTCTCGTGTATCTACGAACGTCCCAACAAGATGTTGTAGGATACATTGGCGTCAATTACATAGCAAGAAACCTCCGTTCGGAGATCACCAATCTGGCACTTGAGATGGATCTTGCCCAGCGGGTGGCTTCTCCCAGCATTGAAAGCCATGATAGTTGTATTGGTTGTCGATAGCTTGTGCAGAGGGATTCCTAGAATTTGGAGCAAACTTTTAGGAATGATGCTGAGGGAGGAGCATGGATCGATGTGCATCCGATCCACCTTAATCGCCCCGATATACCCTGTATAGTATAGAGGTCTATCATGACGATTATTTTTGAGTAGCATGTCCTCATGTGAAAAGGTAATGTTGGGCACCACTTCCATAGTACTGTGGCAGTGGGGACATGAGACAGGATCTTTAGTGGGGGCTTTGACTTCAACGAGATAAGAGTCGGCATGTAGTAATGCCTCACTTAAGGCCTTTCGCGTTTCTTTGGAGAGTCGTAATACATCGAACAGAGACAACCTGGCAGGTGTGTTGGCCAGCTGTGCTAGTATGTCAAAGTTGTAAGGCCGGTCCATGCCTTCGAGAGTTGGCGCCTTCAGAGACTTGTCAAATCGCGTCTTCTTCTGCTTGGCTTTGTCGGTAGTTGAAGGCTTAGACGGACCGGCTTCTGAACTTGTGGGGGCAGCAGGAGCTTAAGAAGGTACTGCTTCTTCTTGTGCATGGTCATTAGTCTGTAGATAAGCCTTCCCATATCGCGTCTCGCTAGATAGAACTTCGTAAATGGGAGAAGACACCGTATAACATGATTTGTATTTCTTGCCCCTCTTTACTTTGGGAGATACCACCCCCTACGTCATTTCTTGCACAAGGTCTAGATGGACCCACATGATCTCACAACGTTCAGTCGTGAGTGGCACCAAGGTTGAGTTGCGGGCTGGCGGCAGGTTGACGACTTCCATTATTGCCTTAGGGATCGGGACTACGCCGTCTAGGACTTCTATGGGAGGAAAGTCACCAAATTGAAGAGAGATCATGTTAGAAGATACGAGCTTGTCTTCAGCTTCGAGGTTGATCACTTGGCTGTCGATAAGCTGTTGTATCTTCTTCTTCAGGACAAAGCAATCCTTGGTAGAGTGGTGCACGTACTGATGATAAAGACTGTCACGACCCGTACCCGCTTTTTGGACGTGAGCTTGTGAACAAGCCAGCTACGTATCAAACGGACTCCAGCCCAACTCGAATACGTATAAGTTGTCCAAAATAGGGTATTATATCTAATCTAAACTATATCTCAATCCACAAGAATCATGTAAAACAAGAATGAACAGATATGGGTCGTGGTCTGCAGCCCACTAGCATATATGTTCGATTAGACTCCAAGAATAATATGAGTCTATAAAGCTAAGCTGATAAGCAGGATATATCACAAAAGCACGAGAAAGATAGTAAATCAATAACACTAACAAAATACCTGAATCATGCAGATGAAGTCAACTACCACATGCTCAGCAAACTAACTTCGTGCAATCAGCTACCTGAAGAGAACATCAGGTCCTCAGAGGACATAGCAAGATACATAAAAACATGCCTATCTAACAGTTTAATCATGCAATGATATAAACATGGTATAAACAGGAACTAGACATGAGACTGATATGTGGCTACTGACAGGTAACTATGAACACGGATACGGGATCAACTATGCATAAATGAACTGCTGGAAAAATAAGAGATCAATAGAATACCAAACCCTTGCCCCGAATGTGGACTCGTAGGTCAGTTTCAAGATAAGTTACCCTCGCCCCGTGTGTGGACTCGCAGGTGCAAACGGACAACCCTCGCCCCGTGTGTGGACTCGTAGGTTGTGGAAACGATATAGGAATAGCAGTTCAATCACACATACTTGTAGACATGACTCAGTCAAGATACAGGTGATGACATGGTTCAACTCAGTTATGACACACGTAAGGACTACTCTAACATGGACTATAATGTGGACAAGCCTGGTGTAACTACGCTATTAAGTCAGAAAATACTGATATACAAGCAAGACAATAAACTAGTAAACATGGTATCACATAAATCTATAGCAACTAAGGTAACTAAAGATAACATACTAAAACAGATGAACTATAAGCCTGAAAATAAACTGTAGAAGGAGACAAAGTATCTTGCCTGGAATTTGCACGCAGATCCAACAGAATATAGTTAACTACTAAGCCATAAAGTACAAATCATCACAACTGTCTCCGAAAGCTGAAACAGACATTGCCAACATTCTCAGAATTGTCAAATTAGCTAGTATTGCCTGTCCTTAAGTCCAACTCTGGATACAGGGACAAAACAGTAATTTTGGGCCAAAACGGTATCCGACGTTGGACCCGCTTTGCACCGAAAAGCATGCCAGAGTCAATAATCTCTAAAGTCGTCAAACTACATGTCTACAGATTCGTTTTGATGAGACAAACCCAATGGTATGTCCAAGGTTGGATTTCGGTGGGCTGTGCACAAAATCGCCCGTTGAATCGGATCGTAGGACCCGCAAAACGGCGATCCAATCAACTGTCTCAGAATTGGACCAAACTTGGCATACATGACCAGAAAAAAGATGCAGTCCTGTTGGCGCAAGTTTCGTCTCGATATGACGAACATGCACAAAGTAATTAGGAAATTTGCACAGAGGACGATACGGTGAATTTTGACGGATACGCATCAAATTCGTCGCGCACACGCGACCAATTTGAATTCCGCCAAAGCCCACATATCTACGAAGCCGATACGCACCTTTCGATGCTTTCGGTTCGTGACCATGTCGCCCGGATTGGCGGGACGCACGTTGTATCGAAGGGTTTTTCAATATTTCTACTATTTTGAAAACAGGTTTTTGGTAAACTTCGGAATCTGATTTCTCGGCACGTAGTCGATGAAATCAAATTCTGTAAATTGGGTTGTGAAGCCCTATTGGTTGTCTAGGTCTGTATTTAATTTGTTTTTGAAAACGCTTACTGGTTGGTTCGACTACAGCCTTCGAAGTTGGGTTCCAAAATAGTTCTATTATTCTATTATCGATGGTTATTTGATCGCCTTCGTGTCAATTTTTTGGAGTTTCTACTGTCATAGAATAAAATCCATCTGAAGGGGTTTGAAGAGGGTCTAGTAGGCTTTCTAAAACACTTTACAGATCGTAAAACGAGTAAACGTGGTCGGAGAAATCGTACCGTGAAGTCGCATTGCTGCTGCCCATCTCGTACTGCTGCTGTTGCTTGCCGTTGTGCGCACGGCTTGGCCGACTTCGGCCACGCGCAGCAGTGGCCCATGATGGCGCGCGCACGTGCACAGGAGGAGGGAGTCACCTGGGGTCTGCGCGCAGGTGTCGGTGACGATGTGTCGAGTGGTTTCTAGGGTTTTCGTAGTGTTCGTGTTTTATAAACAGGGTCGGCTCCCTGTTATGCTCGGGTTGGGGCTCAGGCCTGAGCGGGTTTGGGCTGGGAATTCGGGGATGGGTGAGTATGGTTTTGGGTCCGTGGGCCTTAGCATGTTAGCTGAGCTCTGTTTGGGCCGGGCTGGGCTCTTTCTTTGTATTATCTTTTTCTTTTAATTAATACCTATGTATATGTCTTTATACACACACATATATACACATATATGTATATTTATATATACATATACACTTATACACTTATATATATATATATATATATATATATATATATATATATATATTTATATATACATATACGTACACACATATATAATATATATATTTATATATACATACACATACACACATATATATATTTATTTATATCTATATATCTAAAACTATATATATATCTATACATGTATACGTATATTTATATATGTACATATACATATATACGAATATTTATATATATACATATACATATATACGAATATTTATATTATATATATATATATATATATATATATATACATATACATACATATATACGAATATTTATATATATACATATACATATATACGAATATTTATATATATATATATATATATATATTTATATATATATATATATAAATATATATATATAAATATATATATATATATATATATATATATATATATATATATATATATATATATATATATATATATATATATATATATAAAAATATATATATATAAATATATACATATATAAAATATATATATAAAATATATATATATATATATATATATATATATATATATATATATATATATATATATATATATATATATATATTTATATATATATATATATATTTTTATATATATATATATATACATATATATAAATATATATATAAAATATATATATATATATATATATATATATATATATATATATATATATATATATATATATATATATATACATATATATATATATATATACACACATATATATTCACACACATATAACCAATAATAATAAAATAGTATTATTTAATAATAACCTCGATAATATAATAATGATAATAATAATAATGGAATTCAATAACCCAACAATGATGTATACCTCATTATGTACAGTCTAAAAATCCCAAAATTATACAAGAACCTATTTTATACAAATAATAATATTTATAATATTTAATTAACGAATATTTAGAAAATATTCAATACAACACACTCATATCAAATTACCTCAACACATATGTCATTGGGCGTACCGCATGAGTAAATGAACTTGGACTTGGTTCGGGTCCGGTCCGGACTAGTTCGGTACAACCGGGTCTCCTGAACGTCAAATAATATTAATAATAAGAAATTAAACAATTTATAATGGTCATGTCACAACTTAGCCTGATTTTTCTAGTTAGGATATCACCATGGCTCGGCCTACCCTGACATGGCAAATACACTAGTCAAGGCACGCCACTGCACTACTCCTGCCATGATTCCTAGTCATCTTGTACTCCAAATCTCAACCATGGCTAAAGTAATCTACCGTAATATTTAATCAAATAATTATTTATAAAATTATAAAAATCACCATTTAAATCCAATAAATAAAAAAATTAAAAAAAATTCCGGGAAGGGGAGCTACAAAGACAGTACTTGGGATCGTTGAGTTGGTTCGCCTCCGTTGGACGTCATGGTGGAGGCAACGTCAGTTTATTACCCTTCGTCAATGTGTGAAAAATGGTAATAACATCGTCTTCGTCAAAGGAGAAAGTCTCCTTAGGTTTGTCAGAGTTCTCTGAAAATTGGAAGCTCCTTTGGAAGTGTCGACCTTCAAGACTTCTTTCCCTTTATCCCCACTGACAGGGATAGTCTGAGGGTGCTTGCCTTTGTCTTCAAATTTGGGTGTTTTCAACTCCAATAATTCCAGATTAGGGACGTCGTTTTCAGCAGCATCAGCGGCCCCAATGAAAGCGGGCCATATATCATACTTATGTATACCAGACAAAACTTCACTGTAGGAAGGAAGTTATGTCGAGAAGTATCCGTAAGTTCTGAGTCTGGTATACCGAAGGGCATCTTCAATGCTAGTCGCCTGAAGCGTTCGATGAAAGCAATAACAGACTCAGTCCTTCTTTGCTTGGTCTCGATGAGGGTGGACATGCTAACATGCATACCACTCTCGTAAAACCTATTGAGGAATAACCTCTTCAAGTCTTTAAATGAATTGATACATCCGTCAGGCAGACTACAAAACCATTCAAAAGCTACCCCTGTAAGGTGCTAATAAACAACTTTGACAAGAACGGATCATCCCTGGGTAAGTGTAGAGTCTGCGGGTTGAAGTATGTCATGTGTTGACGAGGAGAAGTCATCCCGTTAAATAAATTTAGCATCAGAGGCTTGTAGTTAGGAAAGCAAGTAGCGTTCTCCCATTCAGGAGGATAAGGTTGAGATATCCCCATCTTCTAAAGCTCATATTTGTGTGAGATGGTATCGAGATGGACAATAAATGAATTAATTGTATCCTGTTGATTGAGCAGGCGTTGAAAAACGGCTGTTGTACGGGTGTCAGGCGTCGTTGGTGAAGTACTACCCCCAGCATTTGCAAGATTTGGAGAAGGTACAATAGAATGATAATCCTTCTATAGTGAAGGAGGGTTGTTGCTATGAGCCGGACTAACGTGTGCCGAGACGTTTTGTTGAGGTGGAGGAACAGCCCCAGCAGCTTGGACCGCCATGATACTGGTAAGCATATCAGTGATCTTGGAAAATACTGTTTCAAGACCCTCTAGCTGCTTGTTAGTCTGATCACTAGCTTCTTCAGGTCTCTCCATCCGCCACGTGTGTATATAACATGCGAGGACGAACAGAGGAAACAGTACAACTGGTGCTGATACTGTCTGTCTCTGAGTTGAAAAGTCCGTCGTCTTCAGGTAGGGGAGGTAGATAGTCACCGTCAGACTCGAAAAGATCATCGTCATCTGGAAGGCTACCCCCGGTATGAAGGTCATCTGCTTCAGACTCTGAGGGAATACTACCCCCAACTGAAGGATCATCACCTCCCGCTTGGGAGTCCTCGTCATCTATACGGAATCTCGTCCTCGACCGAGTACCCATATAGACTCCTTCAGATGTGACAGCCTACTGGCTATCTGTTGGCAGACTTCTTCTTCTTCTGTTCGCAAGACTGAGAAAAAAAGTTGGGTTCGTGGTCCACCTTCTTTGATTGGGGCTCCCGTAAGGGGGATCCCAAAACGCCATGTTGGATGAAACACACAATAGCTTTTCATCGTTAGTGCAATGTAGTCATCGAAATACGGACTGCCTCTGAGGCACTTTCGTTGTTTTGGAGCAGCAACAGTTGTTGACAATACTGGTGCACGGATGTACGCCATAAATTGTTGTATCTTCCCTCGCTTTACGCTTATGATTTATCATGTCGCGTAAGTCAGCGGAAGGGAGTTTTTCCATAAAACCCATGTCACATGTATCGCCGAGCTTTGTATATGGGTTTGTAAGGAGAGTTGTGCATCCGAACTTAGTTCACGTGCAGGGGCAACCCCTACACCTAAGTTCTGTGATGACCTTGAAGACAGCCCCGTGCTATATGCGTTGGGGCCTATCTTTTTGTTGTGGGCGCATAGACCCTGGAGTCTGCCTTTGGGCGCATGCTTTCCAGAGGTCTTGGCAACATGTTTAAGCTTCCTCGATGTGGGTGCATAGTATGGGTCAGTAGAGCTTGGGCGCATAGCCTTGGGCGCATGACCCTGGATGCATAATCTGTCGAAGACAGAAGTCTTCTTGCTAGAGTTATGCACCCACACACCCTCTTAGGCGCATAGCTTTGGGCGCATGCTTGGTGAAGCAACACTATTTTCTTCTAGCTTCGCTGAGTTTCCCAGACTGTCGAATATTTCGATTCTTGGCATCGTAGTGTTTTCCTTTGCCAAGTCTAGAGCATTGAACACTCTGTTGTTGGTTGCAAAAGAGAGAAGTCGCTGGGCTATTAGAGCCCAAAACGGTATGAGCCTTCTTCATTTGTGGAGCTTCTGTGGCAGAGCCATGCACCCACATGACTGAGTCCTTCGGTTGCATATCTTCTATGATACTGGCTGGATATGCACCGTGAGCCTTCGGAAGCCAAGTCTTGCGAGACTTGTTTGGCTTCACTGATTTTGAGGGAGTAGAGCCGTCCCTTGAGAGCATCTCTTCGAACGCCTGCTGATCGAACTTTACGATCAACATCTTCTGAGTGCTCCCCGCTTTGTCGGTATCGGATTGCGTCACCACCTTCTTGTTAGAGGAAAAGGTAGTCCCCAGCAGAGTCGAAAATTTTGTGGACAAGAAAAAAAAATGTTGTCTTTTCTTATTGGTGCAAGGCACCACAAATCGAGTACGCCTGAGACATCCTGTACTGAGGATCCCCGAGTATAAAAAGAATTCTAGGGAATGGGACGATGGAGATCGAACGACAGTTGCTCCTTTACTCCGTTGACACTCCGATTACAAAAGTGGGAGAAAACCTAAAAAAATTGCTAACTCTCGGCTCACTGGCAAGAAGTACAGCAATTTGGCTCTTGAAAATGCTCTCTGTTCTGTCCTTTGAAGAGGTATGAGACCCCTTTTTATAGTCGTTTATGTGCTGGAATGATGTTATGCACCCACATGAGAAAACACACTGGTTTTCATATGGACGCATGGTCCTGCTTTGGGCGCATAGGGTGCAGGCGCATGCAGACTGCGTGATCGTGGGTTGATCGTGGTGTTGACGTTGCCGCATGCTTCGGTGCACGACTGCTCGTGGAGACTGACGTGGCCGTATGCTTTGGTGCACAATTGATCGTGGGTTTGACCAAGTCGGGGGCTGTTCTGACTTGGGCGCATAGCCTGAAACAGGGCTATACGCCCACCCTCTGGAGGAGCCTAAAGTGGGCGCATGGGTGCATAGCTCGCTCTGGTGACTTGGGCGCATATGACTTCACTGGTGACTTGGGCGCATATGACTTCTCTGGTGGCTTGGGCGCAAATGATATTTCTTGCTTGGGCGCATATGACTGCTTGGGCGCATGGTTGTCCAGTCTGCTAAAATTTTCATGCTTCTACAGTGCTATGATGACATAGAACTTCCCAGTAAACGGCAAAGAACCTGAGGAACTGCTACTCTAGCTCCCCAAACTCTTCATTTATGGGAGTATACTCGTCGTAAACTTTGTCTCCCTAGGGCAACTTGGAGACGTCATGCATCTCATGGAGAGCGAGCCCCATCTCCCCAGTAGGTGTAAGAAAAGTCCCCGTATAATGGTTGTACATCTCGAGGAGTGCTATGAACAGCTTTGGGTTCACAGGAAGACCGTAGCAGGTGCCCCTTATGGCATAGTAGAGGACGAGCTGCTGTAAAGTATCCTGATGCACCGTCAGAATCTAGGATGTCAAGTTGACCCACAGAGGGGAACGATGCATCCAATTCAGTAGCGACAGTTTGCCCGTGGGGTAGGACCCTTTGCGAGCAATCTGGTTCAAGAAGGTGTTAGCTTCAGAGAACCGGATATTGGGCCTCAGTTCATTTATGAAACTGTCGGGGACCAGTTCGACAACAGCATAACTGATTGACTCCTTTGTCGTGACCACCGACCGCGCTCGTCTATTATAATGGATATTGCCTATGAAGACTCCCTGCCAGTCCTGAGTTATGGGATCCATCATTCATCTCTCAATAGGCACCATGTTAAAACCCGATAAGGGGAAATGGCGTTCCATCTGAGGAAGGTGAACCACTACTCCGTTGGAAGAAAAATCCCAGCTCTCAGATATCTTCAGTATGCTTGGGTTCGAGACAGTTAGAACGTCTCCGAATAAGAACGCAGGCTTCAGTACAGTGTCTCCCAGTCTCCCGAAATTAATCATGCTGAGTAGGAAGAAGAATGATTGGCCCCTGATCTCCTTTAACCTGGCCTCAGGTTGATCTTGGGTAATCTGAGTCGACACGCGTTCGACAATATGGCCAAATCTCACACCCAAAGCAGACTGAGCGTACCCTATCAAGAGCTCCCCCGATGGAGCTGTAGGCAAGTTCATTGCAAAGGTCAAAGAAGGAATATAGTTAGAGGAAAACAAAGTGAAAGGGTTCCTTCTTCAGCTATGCGGCCTAGTCAAACAGAACCTATGCGGCCTAGTTATGAGGAGCACATGTGGCTCAAATCAAATAAGGCATATGCGGCCCAGTCGGGCATAGTTTATGTGATCCAGTTGTAAGGGGTGTGTATGCGGCTTAAAAAATGAGATGCATATGCGGCCTAGTCAGGTGGAGCTTATGCGGTTCAGTTATGTGGCGCTCATGCGGCTCAGTCATGAGGCACTTACGCAGTTCAGTTATGTAATGCTCATACGTCTCGGTCATGAGGCATCCATGGAGTTTCGTTATGTGACGCTCATGTGGCTCTGTCATGAGGCATCCATACAGTTTAGCGACGCTTATGCGGCTCAGTCCATGCGGCCCCATCGTACAGAACGCATGCGGTCCAGCAATATAAGATACGTATTGATTATGCCAAAGCATAGAGGTGATACATGACAGGCCTGCGCATAAAGCATGCGACATGGCCGTTCAAGGTCAAGTCACCGTTCTTCCACCATCCTTACCCTGAATAGGGGACTGCACGTCGGGATGAACAGGAGGAGAGTCCACAGCTCTCGATAGAGAGACGAGTCCCTTTTCTTTGGCCGCAGTGCCGAACGATTTAGAAGCTTTTAGAGCCATGCCTGACTGGAGCAGAAAGGACGATGAAGATGATGAAGCCAAAGGAGAAGAAGTTGAAGCTCTCTCTCCACCATATGGCCCATATTTATAGGTCTTCAAAAGAGCGTAAACCGATAGACGCCGCTTCTATTCTCGTGTCCACTAAGAGATAATGATGACCCATGGAATTCTATCCTTTGTAACCAAAAAGGCAGCCCCAAATCCAAAACCGAATCAGAGCATTAAATGCAGCAGTGACAGCTGGACAGCCTGGATGGGATCTCCCTGCGGCTCAAAATTTCCCTGCGGCTCGAAGTCTTCCTATGGCTCGAAGCCTCCCTGCGGCTTGACATATCTACATGCTTTCTATTCAAAGTATTCCAAATTTGCAATTTAAAAACTTTGAAGGGGGACTTGTAGAAGCATGGTGTAAAATCCCTAAATTTCTACAATTTTTTTTATTAAAATTTGTACGGATTTAAAATTTTGTATTGTACGTCGCGTAGTCGTGTTGTACGTCGTGCACGAATTTATATTTTTGCTCATCGAGTACGAATATGTGCGAGCGTACATACTTTTAGAAAAATATTTTTATTTTATTTTTATAGTTTTAAGATAATATATATAAAAATTATTTTTGCCATTTTATCAAATTTCCGAGTTGGTTATCTTAAGCCCTTCTTTCTAATAATTATTAGTAATAAGTTATATTTCATTGTATACTAGAAAGCATAATTTTGTATAAATAATTATGCATACATATTTCATAATTTATTTATTAGCTTATTTTAAAATAAATAATAATGTATTTTTGAAATTTATTTATTATAGTATTTTTGGAAAACATATTTTAAATTATTGGGACATTTAAATCTTGATTTAAAAATTTTGGATTTATTTAAATAAGTTAAATATTTGAAATTGATTTATCTCATGGATTTTATACTAGAAATTTAATTTGATTTAAATTAGATATTTAATTTGAAATTAGATTTGGATATAGATTGGATTTGGATTGATTGCTTTAAATTAAATTAGGAATTATCTAAATTGGGTTTTAAATCTATTCCTAATCATATCCAACTGGGAATTCCCACATCCTATAAATAGACATGTACTCCTCCATTAATCCTCCACACAAATTTTTCCACAAATTATTCCACAAATAATTCTCCAACCATGGTGCGTGCCCCGTGTCCGTGTTCCATCGTCCAAATCTTATTCCATTAGTTTACATGTACATTATTCATCTTCTTCCCCGTGTCGGACACACCCTGACATCAATAAATTCCCAAACCCTATCCCTATCCCTCTAACCCGTCCACACGACACCCCGACCAAACCCTGCCTGTCATCTCCTCCACCATGGAGCACTTCCGGCCAACCCAACTCCGTCTACCTAAATCCCGATCCCATCTCCCCGACTTCCTCCCAGCACAACACCAGATCCTCGCCACCATGCTGGCCCTCTCCGACCCTACACACCACTCGCAACCAACGTCAGCCATCACCACCGCCATCATCAACACAACACTGCCACCACACCGGAGCCCCAGCCAACCCGACCGTCCAGCCAACTACCACCACCCGTCGGCGACCCAAGGAAACCACAGCAAAAATAGAGAAAGGAAAGTAGAAAACCCTAACCCTAACCTCACCTGAGTCGACCGCCGCCCTTGCCGCTGTCCGCCGAACCCCGCACAGCGTCCGCACCCTCGTCGAGTCGTCCTCCGGCGACTGCTCGACCGGCGACGAGTTCCTCTCCGCCGCGCTCCGCCCCTCCCGGCCGCGCCGTAACCACCGTGGCCTACCACGTTCTCCGCCACCCGGCCGAGATCCGCCGTCCTCCGACCCCCGCTCTTTCCCTTTTCTCCACCGCGTCGGTGAGCCGCCGACCACGCCCACTGAGAAGCCCGCGCCTCCGCGCCCTAGCCGCCCGGCGCCGGCGACTCCTCCTCGAGCCCGAACCCCCACATCTCTTCCTCCGTCGCCTCTCCCGACTTCACCCAAACCCCGTTCCTCTCTCTCTTCCCTTCTCCCTCTCTTCCTCTCTCCTCTCCCTCGCTCCTCTCTTCCTCTCTCAGTCACAGTCTTCTCAAAGTCTTTTTTCTTCTTCTTTGATTTTACTGAGCTCTCTCTCTCTCACGAGGAGAAGAGGGATAAAGTGTTGGGTTTTGTCTTTTTGTTTTTTTATTTTTTTATTACTAATTTTGTTTTATTACTTTTACTCGGTTTGTGGTCTCCTCGAAAGAGGAGAACCACTGTTCTGATATCTATTTTTTTTAAATTATTTAATTATTTATTGTTAATTATTATTTATTTGAGTAGAACACCACCGTTCTCCTTGTTTAGTTGTTGTATTATTAATAATAAATAATATTATTATTTCATTATTATTTATAGTTGTTATTATTATTTCTATTACTATTATTATTATTATTATTATTATTATTATTATTATTGTTGTTATTATTATTATTATTATTATTATTATTATTATTATTATTATTATTATTATTATTATTATTATTATTATCATTACGGTTACTCCTAATATCTTCCATCCTTGTATCCATCATTATTATTTTTAGTATTATTATAAAATATTTTCTAAAATAGTATTTTGATAAACTTAGAGTTTTTGTCGAAAACGGTTTTCTTGACTTTAAATATTTTTGTATTTTCCCTATAAATATTTTGACTCATGTAAACTAGCTTTATGAATTATAAATATTTTCTAAAAACCCGTATATATATAAATATTTATTTATCTATTAATTCTTTGATTTTCTCATGTCCATAACCAGTCCTATTATTCCTATTCCTTCGCCCAATTCAAGCCTACCTTATGTCCACCCTAACTAATTTGACCCTTCTGGACCCAATGAAACTGTCCGTGCCACCACCCGAGGTCACCATGCATAGTTGTTGCACCGAAGTTGCAGATCGTGCCACCTTGATCATCGCATCACACCAGGCGCCCTACCAGGCAAGACACCTTGCCATTAGCTGTTTACTTATTTTAGCTCATATTTCATGCATCATTTATTTTCTTTATGCAAAATAAACTGTGATACATGGCTTAACCTGTTAGAACTTACTGTTCATTATTATTTCCTGCTATGTATTATTTTTACATATTAAACCTAGATTTAAGGGACCACATTTGTGTCTTGCATACATGGCCTTGACACGTTGTACCACGAAGTTGTGTGTCGCATGTAGGACACGAAAGTGCATGATTGGCTGGCCACCAGTACGTACAAGCCGTGCGATAGGAATAACCGCTAATAGAGATTGCATACTAGTTTGACTTAGCGGTTATAGTGGTTTGTGTTGTGGATACAACACAGTAGGCATTGGGCGGGGAGGATAATTCTTTAGCGTATGGGCTTCGATGCACTTCCCTTGTGACCCGGACTCTCCGCTGGAGATACGGGGTTGATGACCCAAGATTACTGACGGCCACTGACGATTCTGCGGAACGTCATGGTCTTCCTGATGGGGCCTCTGGTGCCCAAAGGGGGACTACACCGATCCTATTCAGCCAGGGCCCATGCGTAGGAAGGATTGTTCTTAACTACATTTCACTTAGAATGGTTAGGTACCTTTATCCGTTAGGTACGAGTACTTTCGGTTTGGGTACTTGTATCTGACCGTGGCTTGGAACAATAACTTGTCGCGGATTAGTTCGTCACATCTTGTCCTTGTTTGGTTGTAGGTGTGACTTACTACTTCGATGAGAAGGTATTGAACCTTATTGGGGTCCGGATACCATATTGGATTCATAGCATGGGAAGATACGTTACCGTGAATTAGTTTACCATCTCCTGTCCTTGTTTGGTTGGGGGGATGGTACGCTCGTTCAGTAGGTGTGTATTGGACCATGTTATAATTCGATTTACTTATTTATTTGAGCAATATTTATTCAGTTTATATGGCATGATATTATGTGTCTTGTTACGTCCCTCTGAGGACCTGGTTATCTCTCCAGGTGTGTGCTCTTGTCTTTCACAGGTGCTTTAGCTGTAGCCGTGATCCGTTCTATTTCTTCGAGGATGATTGCATTTTGGTCGTCTTCGCTTCGCTCGCCAAAATCATTTATTCTATTATGTATTTTTCCTTATTTTGTTGGTAGTGGATTTGTCTCCGCCCAACATATTGTATCAAGACAAATTCATAGTTGATTATATAAGATCTTTTATTCTTATGGATGAGATTAGTTATGGTTCTACTGCATTTTACAGCTTATGTATTTATACGAGGCTTCCATATACTGGAGTATACTTCGTATGAATACAACTGGCATGTCTACGTTACTAGTCCTATGTATTTTGGGACTGGGGCGTTACATGTTTTTGTGGTGGCCCATGCAGGTCGAGATAAATTATTTGGTTACCTTACCGTACCAAGCAAGCCTGCGTATAGGATTAGAAGTCTAGGATCTCATCCACATACTTGACCTCTTTTCTTGATTTTATCTACCGTTGGACTCATCAATTGCATCTTGCTTGCTTCCTTCCATCCCTATTCTTATCTTTCCTTCGTGCTTGCTAGAGATTGACCCTACTAGTTAGTTGTCCCAAAACACCATTAGTTTAATTCTTTAAGTTGGGTAAAATGCCTTATAACATAGAAGCCCCTTTGACCTAGTGACCTATATTAGCAAGCTTATTTAGATCCTAGAATCTAGATGACCTAACCCGTCTAGCCAACCAAGAACTTGGACAAGAAGACTATAGGACGACTGTATGACTTAGAATCATTCTGCTTTCTTTCAATCATAATCTCTCGTGCCCATGTTTTTACCATCTTAACTAATTATGCTAATATAGCCTACTTTTTGCAAGCTTATTCCTTTATAGAGCTTGTTCAAGACATATGTCATTTGGGTCGACCCACTTAACATATTGTCTAATCAGAACCGGTGCATGATGGTCTGATCAACCGAGTGCACTTTGGTTCGCTTTTGTCTATTATTCTACGTGGATGGAACATAGTTAAACTTACCCTTAGAATCCCATCTACGACTGCCTTGACAATCCCTTTGAAATTATTCAATCGTCTTTGAATCACGTATTCGTATTCGATAATGCTTCCTTCGAACTCTATATTGCTCTCGCCTTCACCCATTTTAGAAGGACGAAAACATGGTGCTAGAAATTCCTCTAGCCTTCCTATCGACTATGACCATTCTCACTCGATGTTGCTAAATTTTATCCTAAACTCCTCGACCTTTCCCTCGCCCCTAATTCTACAAGCTTGACCTTCTAATCACTTGAATTTAAGAGTGATTACAATCGTCTCTTAATCATATCATCAACCTAGACTACGACCATATACACTTCCTTAGGGACCCCTTCTATCTACCCATTGTGTCTTCTCTCACCCCCCTACTAATTCTTAATTTCGAGGACGAAATTCTTTTAAGTTGGGTAGGATGTAAAACCCCTAAATTTCTACAATTTTTTTTTGTTAAAATTTGTACGGATTTAAAATTTTGTATTGTACGTCGCATATTCGTGTTGTACGTCGCGCACGAATTTATATTTTTGCTCATCGAGTACGAATATGTGCGAGCATACATACTTTTAGAAAAATATTTTTATTTTATTTTTATAGTTTTAAGATAATATATATAAAAATTATTTTTGCCATTTTATCAAATTTCTGAGTTGGTTATCTTAAGCCCTTCTTTCTAATAATTATTAGTAATAAGTTATATTTCATTGTATACTAGAAAGCATAATTTTGTATAAATAATTATGCATACATATTTCATAATTTATTTATTAGCTTATTTTAAAATAAATAATAATGTATTTTCGAAATTTATTTATTATAGTATTTTTGGAAAACATATTTTAAATTATTGGGACATTTAAATCTTTATTTAAAATTTTTGGATTTATTTAAATAAGTTAAATATTTGAAATTAATTTATCTCATGGATTTTATACTAGAAATTTAATTTGATTTAAATTAGATATTTAATTTGAAATTAGATTTGGATATAGATTGGATTTGGATTGATTGCTTTAAATTAAATTAGGAATTATCTAAATTGGGTTTTAAATCTATTCCTAATCATATCCAACTGGGAATTCCCACATCCTATAAATAGGCAGGTACTCCTCCATTAATCCTCCACACAAATTTTTCCACAAGTTATTCTACAAATAATTCTCCAACCATGGTGCGTGCCCCGTGTCCGTGTTCCATCGTCCAAATCTTATTCCATTAGTTTACATGTACATTATTCATCTTCTTCCCCGTGTCGGACACACCCCGACATCAATAAATTCCCAAACCCTATCCCTATCCCTCTAACCCGTCCACACGACACCCCGACCAAACCCTGCCTGTCATCTCCTCCGCCATGGAGCACTTCCGGCCAACCCAACTCCGTCTACCTAAATCCCGATCCCATCTCCCCGACTTCCTCCCAGCACAACACCAGATCCTCGCCACCTTGCTGGCCCTCTCCGACACTACACACCACTCGCAACCAACGTCAGCCATCACCACCGCCATCATCAACACAACACCGCCACCACACCGGAGCCCCAGCCAACCCGACCATCCAGCCAACTACCACCACCACCGTCACCGACGCAACCTGCCGGCGACCCAAGGAAACCACAGCAAAAATAGAGAAAGGAAAGTAGAAAACCCTAACCCTAACCTCACCTGATTCGACCGTCGCCCTTGCCGCTGTCCGTCGAACCCCGCACATCGTCCGCACCCTCGTCGAGTCGTCCTCCGGCGACTGCTCGACCGGCGGCGAGTTCCTCTCCACCGCGCTCCGCCCCTCCCGGCCGCGCCGTAACCACCGTGGCCTACCCCGTTCTCCGCCGCCCGGCCGAGATCCGCCGTCCTCCGACCCCCGCTCTTTCCCTTTTCTCCACCGCGTCGATGAGCCGCCGCCCACGCCCACTGAGAAGCCCGCGCCTCCGCACCCTAGCCGCCCGGCGCCGGCGACTCCTCCTCGAGCCCGAACCCCCATACCTCTTCCTCCGCCACCTCTCCCGACTTCATCCGAACCCCGTTCCTTTCTCTCTCTTCCCTTCTCCCTCTCTTCCTCTCTCCTATCTCCTCTCCCTCGCTCTCGCTCCTCTCTTCCTCTCTCAGTCACAGTCTTCTCAAAGTCTTTTTCTTCTTCTTTGATTTTACTGAGCTCTCTCTCTCTCTCTCTCACCAGAAGAAAAGGGATAAAGTGTTGGGTTTTATCTTTTTGTTTTTTTATTTTTTTTATTACTAATTTTGTTTCATTACTTTTACTCGGTTTGTGGTCTCCTCGAAAGAGGAGAACCACTGTTCTGATATCTATTTTTTTAAATTATTTAATTATTTATTGTTAATTATTATTTATTTGAGTAGAACAGCACCGTTCTCCTTGTTTAGTTGCTGTATTATTAATAATAAATAATATTATTATTTTATTATTATTTATAGTTGTTATTATTATTTCTATTACTATTATTATTATTATTATTATTATTATTATTATTATTATTATTGTTATTATTGTTATTATTATTATTATTATTATTATTATTATTATTATTATTATTATTATCATCATTACGGTTACTCCTAATATCTTCCATCCTTGTAAGTATATATATCGATCATTATTATTTTTAGTATTTTTATAAAATATTTTCTAAAATAGTATTTTGATAAACTTAGAGTTTTTGTCGAAAACGGTTTTCTTGACTTTAAGTATTTTTGTATTTTCCCTATAAATATTTTGACTGATGAAAACTAGTTTTAGGAATTATAAATATTTTCTAAAAACCCGTATATATATAAATATTTATTTATCTATTAATTCTTTGATTTTCTCCTGTCCATAACCAGTCCTATTATTTCTATTCCTTCGCCCAATTCAAGCCTACCTTATATCCACCCTAACTAATTTGACCCTTCAGGACCCAATGAAACTGTCCGTGTCACCACCCGAGGTCACCATGCATAGTTGTTGTACCGAAGTTGCAGATCGTGCCACCTTGATCATCGCATCACACCAGGCGCCCTACCAGGCAAGACACCTTGCCATTAGCTGTTTACTTATTTTAGCTCATATTTCATGCATCATTTATTTTCTTTATGCAAAATAAACTGTGATACATGGCTTAACCTGTTAGAACTTACTGTTCTTTATTATTTCCTGCTATGTACTATTTTACACATTAAACCTAGATTTAAGGGACCACCTTTATGTCTTGCATACATGGCCTTGACACGTTGTACCACGAAGTTGTGTGTCGTATGTAGGACACGGAAGTGCGTGATTGGCTGGCCACCAGTACGTACAAGCCGTGCGATAGGAATAACCGCTAATAGAGATTGCATGCTAGTTTGACTTAGCGGTTATAGTGGTTTGTGTTGTGGATACAACACAGTAGGCATTGGGCGGGGAGGATAATTCCTTAGCGTATGGGCTTCGATGCACTTCCCTTGTGACCCGGACTCTCCGCTGGAGATACGGGATTGATGACCCAAGATTACTGACGGCCACTGACGATTCTGCGGAACGTCATGGTCTTCCTGATGGGGCCTCTGGTGCCCAAAGGGGGACTATGTCGATCCTATTCAGCCAGGGCCCATGCGTAGGAAGGATTGTTCTTAACTTCATTTCACTTAGAATGGTTAGGCACCTTTATCCGTTAGGTACGAGTACTTTCGGTTTGGGTACTTGTATCTGACCGTAGCTTGGAACAATAACTTGTTGCGGATTAGTTCGTCACATCTTGTCCTTGTTTGGTTGTAGGTGTGACTTACTACTTCGATGAGAAGGTATTGAACCTTGTTGGGGTCCGGATACCATATTGGATTCATAGCATGGGAAGATACGTTACCGTGAATTATTTTACCATCTCCTGTCCTTGTTTGGTTGGGGGGATGGTACGTTCGTTCAGTAGGTGTATATTGGACCATGTTATAATTCGATTTACTTATTTATTTGAGCAATATTTATTCAGTTTATATGGCATGATATTATGTGTCTTGTTACGTCCCTCTGAGGACCTGGTTATCTCTCCAGGTATGTGCTCTTGTCTTTCGCAGGTGCTTTAGCTGTAGCCGTGATCCGTTCTATTTCTTCGAGGATGATTGCATTTTGGTCGTCTTCGCTTCGCTCGCCAAAATCATTTATTCTATTATGTATTTTTCCTTATTTTGTTGGTAGTGGATTTGTCTCCGTCCTACATATTGTATCAAGACAAATTCATAGTTGATTATATAAGATCTTTTATTCTTTTGGATGAGATTAGTTATGGTTCTATTGCATTTTACAGCTTATGTATTTATACGAGGCTTCCATATATTGGAGTATACTTCGTATGAATACAGCTGGCATGTCTACGTTACTAGTCCTACGTATTTTGGGACTGGGGCGTTACACATAGAAAAGATGGGGTTCATACGGATCACATTACCAAAAAAGCAGACCGCATGGGTGTTCTGGGCCAAGTTAATTTGGTCCGCTGAAAGAAGAGCTGCATGACAAACTCTACAGTCCAAAATGCCCCAAACTCCATACGGCCCATCATTGTTGTCTCAAATAGATTGATTATATTAAAATATGACCAAACTGATTCGGGCCGCGAAAGGAATAGCTACTTATACGGCCAAGCTGATCAGCCGCAGAAGTCCCTCTGACAAAGCTGACAACTCTAACGCATCCTGACAAAAAAAGGTGAAGATAAGACGTGACCATTCGAAAAAGACAAGAAATGTCATATTACCAGACAAAGGGCCCACGTTCCTGAACCTAGGGCCCATGTATCTAGAAGTTCATGCGGTCTGAGGCATGGTCCGCAGGGGTGTCATGCGGCCAGGGGGACTGCGACCAGAGCCGCATGAGCCTTATGCAGTCCAGAATGACAAAATATGACTTAGCAGTTTGCCAAGACTACAGGATCTATACGGCCCAAAAGTCTGCAAACTTCATGCGGACTAGTGGCACTGCTGGTGGGACACGTGGCTAAGGAAAAATACAACCTGAGCCGCATGAGTCTTATGCGGCCAAGCATGGCCGAGCACTAGAGACAAAAAAGACCTATGCGGTCCAAAATGCCCTAAACTCCATGCAGCCCCTCATTTGCTGTCTCAAACAAATTGATTCTATTTTGTGATAGAGAACGTGGCAAGTTGACCAAGTCTCAACCACCATGATTTGTTGAACAAAAAAATCTCAACAAACCACCAGCTGGCAGCCAAAGACCGAGTCTTCGTGTGCTGTTACAGCCACATGGCCACGAGACCATCTATGCGGCCCAAAATATGCTTCATCCCGAAATCATTATAAATAGCAGGGTACCACACCCATGCTAAGGGCTGAAAAAAATCAAGAGTATTTCCTTAAGAGCAAAGACTGTGCCCGATAGTCCAAGGAGTATGGCAGAGTTTCTACACTTCTCCCAAGCCTCCACCATCACCCCCCAGAATCAAAACTAAATAATTGTAATTAGATTGTTTCCTAATATTTCTTTCTAGGCTCGATGTTGTACTTTCAAGTTTGCAACGAAATCTAGTTCCTTTGTAGTTCTTCTTTTGATAATTAATGGCAAACAATACCCAACCAGCTTCGGCTTGTCACCACCAAAAGAAAGTCTCCAATCAGTAGTGCCCTGAAGGTATCATAGGATTCACTTGACCGCACTCTAATGTACCCTTCCAGGATTGGAAAGATACCTGTTAACTGTGCCAACTGCGTGAGCAATATCTGGCCTTGTATACACCATAACATACATGAGACTCCCTACAAATGGAGTATATGGAACCCGCTCCATATCTTTCTTTTCGTCCTCGATAGATGGACACTGCTCCTCAGTGAACTTAAAGTGAGCTGCAAGAGGGTTAGTCACTTTCTTCGACCCGTCCATCCCGAAACGCTGAAGTACTCGGTGAATATACTTCTTTTGGAATAAGTATAGCAGCTTGGACTCTCTCTCTCAGCTGATCTTCATCCCAAGAATAGCCTTCGTTGTGCCCAAATCCTTCATAGAGAAGGCTGCGTCCAGTTGGCACTTCAACTCCGCTATCCTAGTGGCATTCCGACCCACCAGTAACATATCATTAACATAGAATAGTAAAATGATAAAATCATCCTCGACAAAGTAAATGACGAATACACAATAATCTGACGTCGTCCATGCATAACCATGCTCCCCCATAAACAACTCAAACTTTTTGTACCACTGCCTCGGAGCTTGCTTCAGACCATACAAGCTTTTTCTCAACCAGCAGACAAAATATGACTTGTCCTTCTCACAGAATCCCTCTGGATGCTCCATGAACAACTCCTCCTCAAGATCATCGTAGAGGAATATCGTCTTCACGTCCATTTGCTTGACCTCCAAGTCAAAACTGGCTGCCAATGCTAGCAACACCAGAATAAACGACTGTTTAAGGATTGGCGAAAAGATCTCATCATATTCGACGCCCTTCTGATGACCGCAGCGTTTAACTATCTGTCTCGCTTTATATCGAAGGCGAGTAGCATCATCTGTCTGCTTTACTTTGAACACTCATCGATTTCTCAAAGCATTCTTGCCCTTTGGCAACCCCACCATATCATAAGTGGAGTTGGCCTGTAAGGAACTCATCTCCTCCTGCATAGTCGCCATCCACTCAAGCCTCTGTTCGTCATCCATAGCCTCTGTAAAACTTTTAGGCTCTCCTCCGTCATTCAGCAGCACATACTCACCCGATGAGTATCTCATAGATGGTCGATGCTCTATGTCGCTTCTCCTCAACGGACCCACTAATGCTAGCTACAGCCTCCTCCCCTTCATGAACTACCTCTCCGGCATGCTCATCCGTCTGAAGGTTACCTTGACCACCATCAGCAGGCTGATGATCAAGGTTGGAAGCAACTCCATGTATTGGCTTCCCCATAACTAGATCCTCTACGATGTCCTCTAGAAACAACTCGAAGCGAAATGACTCTAACTCAGGAAATATATCAGCCTCAGAAGGCATATCGAAATCCTGAGTATTGGTCATGGTCTGATCCTCGACGAATACCATTTCTCTGCTTTTGTAGAGCTTTCTTCCTACGGGGTCATAGAGTCTATAGCCAAATTCATCCCGATCGTAGTCGACAAAGATGCATCGCCTCATCTTCGGCTCAAGTTTGGATCTCTTGTCCTTCGGTACATGTACGAAGGCCTTACAACCAAACACTCACAGGTGATTGTATGACGGGTATTTTTTGTACCATACTTTATCAGGCACATCACCCTGTAATGGAGCACTAGGAGATAAATTAATATTATAAGCAGCAGTGTAAAGTGCCTCACCCCAATAGCTATCCGGCAAGTTTGCTTCTGATAACAAATACCGTACCCTCTCTATCAGTGTTCTGTTCATGCGCTCTGCTACACTATTTAGCTACGGTGTCTTTGGTGGAGTCTTCTGGTATTGTATCCCTTACTCTCTGCAATAAGCATCAAAGGGACTAATGTACTTGCCGCCATTGGCAGACCGATTACATAGCAGCTTCTTGCCCGTCTCCTTTTTAATAGAGGCCTGAAGCTCTTTAAAAGTGGACTACACCTGATCCTTGGTCATTAAGGCATAGACCAAAATCTTCCTAGAACAATCATCAATAAACGTCACAAAATAAGAAGCACCACCAATAGATTTTACCTTCATAGGACCGCGGACATCCGAGTGAATCAATTCGAGCAACGCCGGCTTCCTCGAACGGGTGACTTTAAAATAACACCCTATTTTGTTTTCCCGCCAAACAGTACGTGTATCTCTCCAATTTTGTAGTGTTTAGTCCTGGAATCACCTTCCTGTTCAGCAAGTAGCTTATCCCCTTCTCGCTGATATGGCCGAGCCGCCTGTGCCACAACTCAGTAGATGCATCGCTGACTGCGTTCACCTCATATGCCCCCTGTGTGCTCCCCTCCATATAGTAGAGTCCAGACTTCTTGTTTCCTCTGGCAATCACCATCGAACCTCTGGAAAGATTCCACTGATCATTTTTCAAGAGGTTGAAGAAACCCTCGTCATCCAACCTTCCAATCGACACGAGGTTGACAAGGATATTAGGGATATGACAAACATCTTTGAGAACAAGAATTGCACCCGTCTTCATTCTCAAAGGTACATCTCCAACGACAACCGCCTTCGACACATCTTCGGTGCCCATCTTCAACAATCCACAGTCGCCTGTTGTGTAAGTGGCAAATAGTACCCAGTTGTGAGATACGTGCGCTGAAGCACTTGAGTCCACCAGCCAAGAATTATCATCGCAAGCGAGGTTCATGACAACCTCATCACCTACGATGACCATATCGCCTCCATGTGCCGAGGTCATCGTTGTAGTGTTCTCACTTTGCTTTTCCTTGTCGCTCTTCTTCTCTCTCTTCCAAGAGAAACAATTTTGCTTGATGTGGCCCTTTTTGCCATAGTGGTAACAATCTGAGTCCTCGTATCGACCCTTGGACTTGCCCCTGCTCTTGTCTCTGCGACCACGTGGAACCCTACTTTTTCCCGTTTCGTGTCTCTCTGAAACTAGCGCCTCCGAGTGGGATGTGGATGAAGTGCCCTGAGAACGTCTCCGTATCTTTTCATTCAGCACCCTGCTCTTGGTAAACTCCAGACTGACTACGCCTTCCGAAGCAGAAGCGATCATAGACACTCGTACGGTCTCCCACGAGTCTGGCAATGTATATAGCAACCAAATCCCTGAACCTCGTCGTCGAACTTGACTCCCATCGAGGATAGCTGGTCCACCACACCCTGGAACTCAGTCAAGTCATCCGTAACGGATGCATAATCTATGTACCATAGACCCATCATCGTCCGGATCAGGAACAGTTTGTTTACCCCGGTCTTTTTTGCGTACAAAGATTCCAGCTTCTCCCATAACGTCTTCTTATGCTCAATATTGGCAACGTGGTTGTACACGTTCTCGTCAACGAACTGTCGCATGTACCCACACACCTGTATATGCTCGAAGTTCCAGTCCTCATTAGATTTGTAACTGGGCCTCTCGGACGTAAATACTGAAAGATGCAGCTTCTTGACGAACAACAAATCCTTCATCTTGCTCCACCAACAATGATAGTTGGTACCGTTCAGGTTCACCATACGCACCGGCTTCATATCCATCTCTGCTTCCTGGTTTGACTGTCAACTCTGGACACTTCTTTGAACCCAAAGCTCTGATACCACTCTGTTGGGAACGAAGTACGAAAACCGTTCCCCCAAACCAGAAAGTCCTGCGAGGGAACCGAGCAAAAGCCTAAAAACCAAAAACGTCAAACACAATCACAAATACAAAGATTTTTAACCTTGCAAAAAAAACTACGAGACGATCGGAGTCCAACCCTGAAAAACCTCCACTAATGGAATAAAGAAATACACTCTCTACAAGCTCCTCCCGATCCAACACGGACCACCAAAAATCACTTGAAAGAAAAAATTTGATTGCGGACTCCGAAGAATAGGAGATGTCAAATTTTTTTTCGAAATAATCTCTCCTTCACAATAGTCCTCAATCCTCTCTCTCTCTCTTAAAAATATTGTAAAGCACTCTTGTTTTCTTTTTGAGATGATTTTTAACTTGCATGCATCAACCTTTTATAAGCCCTTGGTAATCTATACATGGAAGGTCAATATATATGAAAACTTTTAATATGGATCAATCATATATTTAATGGAAATTCAATCATAATTGGCTTGCCATAATTGGAAGTCCAATTATATGGAAAGTCAATATATGAAAGATCCAATCATAAATATATGATAAAAATAAATATGGAAATCCAATCATATATTTGCTTACCATATATGTTCTAAAATAGGATTGATGCACTATCCGAGCTTCTCCGACACACGGATGGTGCTCGTCGCACTCCGGGGTATTCTCCACATAGGTTGGGAACCCTCCCACTCCAACACATCCATGGACACGGTTACCAAATTGGTAATTCAGTGTTGATGGAAACTTTAATGAAGGGATGATGTGAACATGGTAAAACAACAAATTTTTGATATAAATTTTGGTGCCTCAATTTTTTTTGCATAATTCGATTTCATCCTCATATCGCTTTGGCTTAAAGGTTGATTACAAGACATCTAAGGAATGATATGATTTTGGGTTGGCTAAATTTTAGGGTGCTCATTACAATTATATTAGCATATACTTAGTTGCAAGTGGGGTATTTAAATTTTTGGTTGGCTAATGTTAGTTGAAGCCTGTTGTCCCAAATGCAATGTCTTAAGGAGACTATCTTTATCTATGGATATTGTTATTTAGGGAGGTGGTGTTGACACCATAAATCGGCCAATTAATCTTATAGAGATGTAAACCAGAAATTTATTATTATTTTCTGTTTGAAAATGAGGGGAAAGATTGTCTTAGTTTTAAAATGGCTGAAACTGGCCAACTCGTAGTTAGTTGGTTGATACGATACTGAGTATCAGTACTTGCTTGGGTCTTCCCTTTTCCTTTTGAAATGGCTGGAAGTAGCCAACTTATAGCTAGCTATATTTTAGACAATGATTAGTGTGTTGAGTACTTTGAGTCTAAAATAAAATAATTTGACGATGATGACTAGTTTGGTGACTCCTTTGAGCCAAATTATTTTTTTTGGTTGCCTAGAGTGTCAATACTGCTAGAGTTAATGGCTTCCCCTTTCAAATTGAAAGAGTAGAGGCAGCCAACATGTAGGCTACGTTTGATACGCTGATGAGTATCATTCATTGCTACATTTGATGGCTTCCCCTTTCACTTTAAATGGCTGGAGGTTGCTAACTTCTAGCTATGTTTTAGACGATGACGAGGATGGTGAATCCTTTGAGTCTAATATGAAATAATTTAGCAATGATGACTAATTAGACATTTAGGTGACTCCTTTGAGCCAAATTATTTTTCTTTGGATTTTGTGGTCTCATTGATATTTTCCTCGATTTTTGAGAGAAGGAAGTATGACTTCCTGTGAGTTCACTAAGTCTTCTATTCTTGATTTTGTGAGAAGGGGACTAGCTTGAGGCTAGTCTTGTCTTGCAACCAGTAGATAGTGTACTAGTAAAGGACCATCTCATCAATAAGAATTTATGATTTTGTTGAACTCATTTTCTGCACAAGTGGTATGTTCTAGATGGCAAAAAATAATAGGATTTTCATTTAGCATATTATTTCAGAGTTTGCATGACTGCGAAGTCTTATTAGAAGTCTTATTATGTTTTAGAAGAAGTCTTATTATTTGGTGTTGGAACCGATTTACCTCTGACAGCAAAGAGATTACAAAATTATAAGTTATACCTTGTTTGTAAAGAAAATTATGAACTTTTTTTTTTCATGATATCAGCAAATTGCAAGGAGTTGGGCCTAATAAAGCAATTAGCTTCTCGGCATATGAGACCCTGAGATCCTGTTGCAGCTAGAAAGGTATTGCCATTTGATTTAATCACTTGGGTTTTTTTTTAATCACTTGGGATTCATTTGTTATAGATTTGACTTCTCTCTATGATATAGTTGTTAACATGCAATTTCAATTATTTGGAGGGAGAAAATATTTTCTCAAAACTATAACTGTCTATCATGTCATTTTAGGTAATCCCTTGGTTTTATACAGTTACATTAATGATACCTCTTCTGGTTTACACACCAACCTTCTGTTTGAAAATGATAATCTATCACGTAGGCAACTATTATAGAAGTTATCCTTATATTATATACGCATAGTATTTTGGTGGCATGATAGTGTTAGTTGACCAAAAATTATACATATTGTGTATGCAGAGTAAGGTATTGATATCATTCATTATTACTTCGATCGAAGTTTAGTTTATGTTTCATATAGAGGATTGTAATCATGAAACTAATAGGGAAACCCAAGTAACTTTATTTTTATTGATTATACCTTATGTTTAACAACTGATTGTTCAGTGCAAGAAGTTTGAGCAGTTCAACTATAGACATTTTTCTTACTTTTAGGTCCACTGAACATGGTTCGGTTACTTACGCCAGTGGATATCTTACTTACTTTGAAATATTCTTTATCCTTCAAAATTTTTTGTTTAAGGAGCTCAAGCTGGAGATAAATTATATAATATGCCTTTGCTGAATCTTTAAGCCACTACAACCTTGGTTGTGTATATACTGGATTTGCTGAATTCCTGCATATGAACATCCCTACCTGACTTTGCACCTGATATGCCTCTGTGCATCCTTAATTATGAAATGATGAGTTTTTTTTCCTTATCAAAGTGCTTAAATAGTGAATCGTATTGTATATCTGGCTGATAACCATTAAACATTGTCAAGAAGATTCCTTCCATAATTAGAATACCACATATTAAATTAAATTGCAAGCCCACTTGCTTTTAACTTCCTAGTAATTACATATGAACAAATTGCATGTTATACACAACTATAATGATACTTCACTTGTTATACACGACAATATATGATGATACTAAACATACTTAGAACCTTATAGGATCAAAAGCCTTGGGTAGAGTACAGTTTCTTTAAAAAATTGATTTATATGGTAGCTCAATAGAGGAAGTTGATCATAACAATTGTTTTCCTTCTTTTTACATGTCACGGTTCGTGTGTATGTTCAAGGCACCTGCTTAGCTCATTTTCTTACTATTTTTGATACGCAATCTGTCTTAAAAACATATTACTATGCAAACATCTGATAAACACACATTAGACTTGACACTTCCTTCGGTAAGGGCGAGAGCTGTGAACCTAATCCAATCGCTCGCACACACTCGCCATGGGGAAAGTCCCGGTTGATATCCTCCCAAAGCCGAACCTTTGTATAATATCCGCTTGGTAATTTGTGTATATGATTTCTAAAGCAATATTCATTATAGTTTCTCCAAGTAGCCTAGCAAGCAGCAGCTACCGCAATAACCTTGAGTTTCCTATATTGATTGATAGTCTCCAATCTTTTTGAGAAGCTGTCATTATGGAAATTTTATATATATTGTCATTAGTATTTTATTGGTATAGCAATAAACTAGTTTTCTAACATTTCATTGGTTTTTAGGTGGGATAAGATTGGAATATAGATCTAGAATCCTACTAATTGGATATTTTCTTCTAGGTAAGAGATGAACTTGAGCAGCTGATTTAAGTATTAATGTAGATTTTCAACATACTTAACCTTTCCATTCCTTTTATGAGCAGGCTTGTGGAACTTGACTAGCGTTTCTTTTGTTTATGAGTTTCATAAAGTTTCTTTAGTTTTATGTTTGTAAGTAAATGTTGCATTAACTTGCATTGGGGAGTAGAACGGAAGGTCCTTGCATGCCCCAAGTAATATATTTCCATCTTATATCAAGGATCTTTTCCTTCATTGTCTTATACTTGACTAAAAGATTGATGATTGATGCAGGTTTGCTTCAACATCGATGTTCTTGTTACAAGTATACAACATTGTTCTCCCTACACATCAGGTGATTTGGAGCTTGTTTCCCTTATGCATAGCCAAACTTGATATGAGGCCCATGGGGCGGGTGCCTCAGGTCCAAAAGTTTATAGGACACCAAAATTTTATATATACTATTTAATTATTTAAGTCCAATTAGAACAAAGTTCCAACAGACTCATTCTAAATCTTTTAATCCATGTAAAAAAAATTGTTATAGGATATTTAAATGTCATATACTAGAACACCAAAAGACCAGTCGATTAGTCGGAATAAAATAAATAAATTGGTGCAGTTGTTAAAATTAAATTATCTCCCCTTTCGTCCCTTTAACAGTATGACGCTCCCAATCTCCTTCTACCATTCCATCATTGTCAATCTCTTTTACTCTTCCGTCGTTCTCAATATCCCCTTCCGTCGTTGTCAATATCCCCCACCCCCCTCTCTCTATCCTCTTGGAAGTAATTGTTGGTATTTTTGCGTGATGTTGGGGTTTTGCTTTAGATACTAGAAATATAGTCCCACATTGGAAAAACCAAATGGATGGTATACCTATATAAAGCTTTGCTTGTGTTGAGAGATCACATGAAGTGTGGAGAGGCACATGGGTACCATGTGGGGGCATTTTTCTAGTGGAAAGGATCCTAAACCAACAAAGAAACATTAATGCTTTTTGTCATGCTCATGGGTTAATTTTCTTATGGAGCTAAGCCCCGAAGGGGCTTAGCAACTCAGACTTGTGCTCAAGGGCGTAAAGTGGCATTTTGTTGGCGCACTTTGCACTTAGCACGTCAACATTGTGCGCAGTTGATGCGATCGTGCACTCGTCTCTACGCGAGACGCAGCAGACGTATTGTGCGCAGTTGATGCGCTCGTGCGCTCGTCTCTGTGCGAGACGCAGCGCAAACGCGCAGGTGCTACGGGGCCGTGGGACTGCGTGGCCGTGGGACTACGACGCACAGGTGCTGCGGGGCCGCAGGGCTGCAGAGCTGGGTGCTGGGCGCGTAGGTGCCGCAGACTACTACGAACTTTGCAGCTACGTGTGCAGGTTGACGGACTGAGTGGCTTCGGGGCGTAGGTGGCATATGATGTCGCTGATTGGAAGATTTGAGCGGTTATAGAAAGATAGAGTTAATTGATCAGATCTGATCTTTGTGGGATTTGAATTTAATTCATTCAAATCTTTCCATTATTCGCTTCTATCTTTTCGTAATAAGTTACGGCCAGGATTAGGATTAGGGTTTCGGTCCTTCTCTTTAAATACTCTCTTCTTGTCTTCGTTGAGAACTTACGCTAAAACAAAGAGACAAAGAGAGCAGTGTTGCCGCCACCATTAAAGTTCAAAGGAGTTCTTCGAGTTAGTAAAAGGAGGTGACAACGAGCGTTCCAGAAATTCTTTCGAACGTGTTAGTTCCTGGGAGCAGATCGCAATAGGACGAATCTTGCTTTGAGCAACGGTGATCTTCATCACCCCAGCAAAGTCGTTACATCAACTCCGGTTGAGTGCGATCATTCATCTCGTTGCTTCAACTTCGGTTAAGAAAGAGTATTCATCTCACTCTAAGGGGAACAAATTTATTCGTCTCTCTAGAAATAAGAGTTCGAGATTTCCTTTTTTACATCTAACGATCTGTTTCGGGAAAACAATCTCAAAACAAGATTTAAATCTGACGGGAAGCATTACAACATTTGAAAGAGGAAGGTCGGCCTTAATCTTCAACTCATGAGCGTCAATTATGTGTTGACAGATCCTGAGCCTTTGATTCAAGAGGGTGAAAATGCTCGAAGGGTTGCTGAAGCCACGACTTTGCAGTCGAAGTGGAGACGGGATAACAACCTCTGCAAGTTGTTGATCCAAAACTCTATAGAGGACACTCTGGCGGAGTCCTAAAACAAGACGGTCAATGCAAAGGACGTCTGGGAGTCTGTAGAGAATCTTTACAAGGCTGATGAGAACAGAAACAAGATCTATGTGACCGAAAAAGTCTGGAGGATGCGGTTTGAGGACGACAAAACTATGTTGCCTCAAGTCAAGGAGTTCCTCAAGTTACGTCAGAAGCTGGCGGTGACGGCATACCCTTGGTCGATGCTTTTGTCGTCGGAGGTATTATCGCCAAGCTCCCACCTGGGTGGAGCAACTTCATTGCAGACATGAACCGCAAGAAGATGGAAGTGGATCTAGAACGCCTCTTGCACTGGATACATGTTGAAGACAAGTTGAGGGCTCAACTCAAAGTGGACGCCTTATCCAAGCAGATGGCTAAGGCGAACATGGTGCAATGAGAAAATTCTAAAGGGAAGCAGAAGGCTCCTTACCAAAAGAAGAAAGACGTTCACCATCTGAAGGTGAAGTCGGCTCAGTTCAACCCCAAGTCCAAAAAATATAGGACTTGTTTCAACTGTGGCAAGAAAGGCCACTTGAAGAGGGACTGCAAAGAAAATACAAAACAAAAGGAGAAAAGTGAGGCTATCTTTGTTGCTATGATTGCATAGGTTAACTCAACTGGGATTGACACGGACTGGTGGATAGACACTGGGCCTCGTGTCATGTTTGTTCAAAGGAGTGGTTCACCACGTACCAACTTGTTTCTGAGAAGGTTATAGTGGCGAACCAGACACAAGATGAAGTACTAGGGATCGGGACAGTGGTATTGCAACTGACATCGGGGAAGGCGCTGACGCTTCAATATGTGAAGCACGTACTTGCTATAGCCAACAACCTATTCTCGGGAAGTCTGCTTTGCAACGCAGGCTTGAGGATGGACATTAATGTTGGTCAAGTCGTTATGTCTTATAAAGGAGCATACTTCGGGAAGGCTTTCTGTACCGAAGGGATGTTTAAACTTAAACTTGTAACTCCTATGGTGATAGTGAATGCAATTTATTTTTCTGGTTATTCTCTTGAGTTGTGGCATAATAGACTAGTACATGTACATTGTAAAAGAATAAACAAGATGTCTAGTTTAGGGCTTATCTCCAAATATGGGGGTAAGGAGTTGGAGAAGTGTGAGGTCTGTATGCAGAAGAAAATCACAAAAAAACCGGTCAAACGGGTAAATCGAAGTACAGATCTTATGGAGTTGGTGCACTCAGATATCTGTGACTTCAAACAGTTCTCCACAAAGGCCGGGATGAAGTATTTCATTACTTTCATCGACGTCTTCTCAAAGTACGTGTTCGTATATCTGCTCAAGTCAAAAGACTAAGCGTTTGAGAAGTTTAAGGACTTCAAGACTGAAGCCGAGCGTCAAACCGAACAACAACTCAAGAGTCTCAGAAGTGATTGAGGTGGTGAGTATAGGTCTCATGAATTCGTATCGTTCTGCAAAGAACATGGAATTATCAACGAGACAGCTGCTCCATACTCCCCTCAATCAAATGGTGTTGAAGAAAGTAAAAACAGAACGTTAACAAAGATGATGAACTCAATGTTGTTGTCTACGGGTCTTCCAAATTGCTTCTAGGGTGAAGCAGTGCTTACGGCTACATTTATATTTAATAGAGTGCCGCATGCAACTTCGGAACTGGTTCAAGGTTAGACCCAACTTGAATGTCATTCGAGTGTGGGGGTGTCTGGCATATGTGAAGCTTCCGGATTTGAAGATTCAGAAGCTGGGAACAAGGACTACGAAAACTATATTCCTAGGTTATGCTGATAAGAGTGATGCTCGAAGGTTCTTTGATATTGAATCAAATCACATCATTGAAACTCGTGATGCAGAATTCTTTGAAGATAAATTTACAAGGGATAAGAATATTTTTCTCGCGGACATTCCGGAGAACAATGTGAGTGTGAGGGAGGCTCAAGTTCCTTACCAAGAGGTATTCCAAAAAGAAGTTGTTTCTGCAGAAAGAACTATTGAACCAGAACCGCAAAACCAGTATCTAAGGGAGTAATGAGACAGAAGAACTTCGGAGAGGACTTCGTCACCTATTATGTGGAGGAAAATCCGCTAAGCTATGATGAGGCGATGAAGACCAGAGATGCTATATTTTGGAAGGAGGCTATCAATGACGAGTATGACTCGATAACCTCAAACGACACATGGGTGTTGGTCGATCTGTCTGAAGGAGTAAAACCAATCAGATGTAAATGGATCTTCAAGAAGAAGATGAAGGTCGATAGGACTCTTGATAAGTTCAAGACAATATTAGTTGCCAATAGATTTTCTCAGAAGCAGGAGATTAATTATTTCGACAGATATGCTCCAGTAGCGCGGGTGACGACCATTAGGATGTTGATTGCTCTGAGCACAATTCACAAGCTGGTAATTCATCAGATGCATGTTAAGACCGCTTTCCTGAATGGTGAATTGACCGAAGAGATCTACATGCAATAGCCAGAAGGATTTATCGTCAAGGGCCTCAAAGATAATGTCTATAAGTCGGTAAAATCTCTGTATGGTCTGAAGCAAGCTCCCAAGATGTGGAATGAGAAGATTGATAAAGTTATAAGATCAAACGGCTACAGGGTCAGCGAGACGGACAAGTGTGTGTACACAAAGATCGCTGACGTGAGAGGGGTTGTCATTTGTCCGTACGTGGACGACATGCTGATCATGGGTACAGATCTAGCAAGTGTCACTGAGACAAAGAAGTTCCTCTCATATAAGTTCAGTATAAAGGACTTAGGGGAAGCTAATTTTATCCTGGGGATAAAGATCATCCGGACAGAAACTGGAGTGGCATTGTCACAGTCTCATTACATTGAGAAGATGCTCACACGCAATGGGTATCAGGATCTTCCTGGGATCGATACGCCATATAAGTGTGACAAAAAGCTGAAGCCAAATCCAAGGGAAGTATCAGACAGTTGGAGTATTCTAGCATCATCAGAAATTTAATGTCTGCGATTACTGCCACAAGGCCTGACATAGATTTCACCGCAGGTATGCTGAGTCGGTTCACGAGCAATTCAGGGATGGAGCTCTGGAAAGCTGTAAAGAGAGTTATGAGATATCTCAAAAAGACTCAGAAGTATGCACTGCACTACTGCGGAAATCCAAAAGTAGTAAAAGGCTTCAGTGATACAAGCTGGTGCTCAAAAGTAGAGAGTAAAAGGTCCACAGAAGGATATGTTTTTTCCATGGGTGGAGTTGCTATATCGTGGAAGTCGAAGAAGCAGACTATGTTATGACACTCCTCTATGGAATCTGAGTTCTATGCATTGACGGCTACAGCAGAAGAAGCAGAGTGGCTTCGGGAGCTCATGTATGATCTTCCAATGGTTGGTGTGCTGATACTGGCGGTACTAATAAACTGCAACAACCAGGCGACTTTAGCGGTGGCATCCAATGACCTCTTCAATGGTAAGAAAAGGACTGTGCGTCTAAGGCACAGGGCGGTAAATGATCTTATTAAAAGAGGATTCATTGCCGTAGTTGATGTTCGGAGTCAGAAGAATCTGGCAGATCCGTTAACCAAAGATCTTAAGCGCCAACTGATCGAAGACACAGCAGGTAAGATGGGCTTGAAGACACTCTGATATTGTGTCTTTGTAATTCTACTATAAAGTTTTATGCTATTTGTTCAAAAAGAAATCTATTAGGCATCTAACTTTTAGGTAAAATAAGGACCATTAACTGGAAGAATATCAGGAGTAGTGTGCAATCATCTGGGATGTTGCGGGGTTATAAACCCAGAACCACTATTTTCTACTGATTTTTCTTTACAAAGAACAAAGTCCTGTGGGAGGACGACTTGGAAGCCTTAATGAGTTCTCGGGCATCTAGGATGTCGGGCATACTTTACAGGAAGTACGGGTAGCACAGCACTACAAAGGAGCATAGTACTCCATGCTACAGTGGGGTGACTCCACATGAGGTACCTAGTGAGAGTAAAGCCTCGGCTTCGGGCCAAGTCACAGCGGCGTAGCACCGCACATAGGCAAGAGGGACTAATGCTGTAAAATGAATAGTGGTAGGCAGCACTAAAAAGCGGCTAGGCCACATGTTACAGTGGATGACACCATATGGGGCGGTGCCTCGGCTTTACAAGCCATATCACGACGGTGCAATACCGCAAGGAAGCGAAAGACTTCATGCTGGGTAGTTTGGCACTACAAAGAGGCTGGGCCTCATTCTACGGGTGGTATGACACCACATAAGGCAATGCCTCGGCCTTGGGCCATGTCATAGCGGTGTAGCACCCAAGGAAGCAAAAGGATTCATGCCAAAGACTCTTTAAAAGAACTCACCTACAGTGTATGGATAGAGATGTATGCCGTCTCTTGAGGGAAATTTTGTAGACACCTAAGATACATACACCAAAACCAGGCTAGCACAAGGCCTTTAATGTGCAGCTAGAAGCACAGTTGATGTCATTGTGTGAGTGGAAAGAATTATAGTTATGATGTAGAATTCAAGGCTTAGTCTATTCTTGTATCATACAATTATTTAACCCATGCGGGAAGATTCAAGTCGTAGCGTATCTATCCTAATGCATGATGGCCAGTCACTGTGGGGAACACTCAACCCATATATAGAGATATGTGGGGGATTGTTGGTATTTTTTCTTGATGTTGGTATTTTGCTTTAGATACTAGAAAGATAGTCCCACATTGGAAAAACCAAATAGACGGTATCTCTATATAAAGCTTAGCTTGTGTTGAGAGATCACATAAAGTGTGAAGAGGCACATAGGTGCCATGTAGGGGCATTTTTTTAGTGGAAAGAAGGCTAAACCAATAAAGAAGCATTATTACTTTTGGTCATGCGCATGGGATAATTCCCTTATGGAGCTAAGCCCCGATGGGGCTTAGCGACTCGGACTCGGGCTCAAGGGCATTTTGTTGGCGCACTTTGCACTTAGCACGTCAACATCGACGCAAGGCGCATTGTGCACAGTTGAGGCACTCATGTGCTCGTCTCTGTGCGAGACACAGCGCAGACGTAGCAGGCGCTTATGTGCCACGGGGCTACGGTGCTGGGTACGCAGGTACTGCGGGGCTACGGGACTGCGATGCTGGGCACGCAGGGGCTGCGGGGCCGCAGAGCTGTGATGCTGGGCGCGCAGGTGCCGCAGACTGCTGCGGGCTTCGCAGCTACGTACGCAGGTTGACGGGCTGAGTGGCTATGGGGCGTGGATGGCGTATAATGTGGCTGATTGAAAGATTTGAGCGGCTATAGAAAGATAAAGTTAATTGATCAGATCTGATCTTTGTGGGATTTGAATTTAATTCATTCAAATCTTTTCATTATTCGCTCCTATCTTTTTGCAATCAGTTACGGCCAAGATTATGATTAGGGTTTCGGCCCTTCTCTATAAATACTCTCTTCGTGCCTTCATTAAGGACTTACGCTAAAATAAAGAGACGAAGAGAGTAGTGTTGCCGCCACCATTAAAGTTCAAAGGAGTTCTTCGAGTTCGTGAAAGGAGGTGACAGCAAGCGTTCCAAAAGTTCTTTCAAACTTGTTGGTTCCTGGGAGCATATCGCAATAGAATGAATCTTGCTTTGAGCAACGGAGATTTTTATCACCCCAGCAAGGTCGTTGCATCAACTCCGGTTGAGTGCGATCATTCATCTCGTTGCTTCAACTCCGGTTGAGAACGAGTATTCATGTCACTCTTAGGAGAACGAATTTATTCGTCTCTATGGAAATAAGGGTTCGAGATTTCCTTTTTTCCATTTAACGATCTGTTTCGGGAATAACAGTAATTGAACAATAGAACAAGTTACAATTTCTTCTTATTCTTCTTTATTATTATCATATGAACTACCCTAAATGTTGTTTGTTATTTATTTATTTATTTGTCTGGAACATCAAATTTTTTTTAAATATCTTCAATTTTATTACTATTTCATTATGGCTTATATTATTTTGAATATTATATATATTTTGTTGTTTTACTTCTTGAATTTTCTGTTGATAATACTATTGCATCGTCGTCCATAAAAAGAATTATATGAGCATTAAGCTATGGGGGCACCACTTTCAGAGTTTTTCTCATGTCTCAAAATTTAAAGTCTGACACTGCCCTTATGTAAAAATTGCTTTAATCTGACTTAATTTTGATTAATTTGCAATCACGACCCCTATACGTTTGTACTTGATTTCTTTCTGCAAATAGACACGAGTACTAAAGGCATTCTATAAGTAAAATAGACTGTAGAGCTACTATCAGAACATTAATTCTTACAGCATCATTAGTAAGGCCCAACCCATTTTCTAGATTCTAGATTTAGAATGTAGGAGCTTAGTTTGTAGAATAGTAAGACTCGTCCTAGGTTTCAATTTCTAGATTTTCAAGTCCAACCCATCCACGTGAGCTATAAGTTGGGTCTGAGAATTTCTAAATTTAGAATGTAGGAAATCATTTTGTAGAATAGTAAGTCCCAATTTAGAGTCCAATTCTAGATTTACATTACTGTTTTCTTACTTTAATTTTTGACCAAAGCTCATTTTATCATTTTCATACAAACCCAACCCATTCTACATTTACTTTTTTAATAAAATTTTGAACACCATCTACTAATAATGTTCTTATAGGGGCGTAATCTCCATCCATCAAATCAAAATATTATCAGTCTATTATTTTACTTTACTTTATTATTAGTCTATCAGCACTATAACAACCTGATAACATACTTTATGTCTATTATCAGGACACTTTTGTCAACGAACATTCTGGAGGGCAGTTTCAGTTTTTGCCTGCTGAGTAGCAAAGATTCATAATTGGAAAGCCACTGTATATATAGTTTTGCGCTTCTGTTTCGAGCAAAGATTGCATGAATCTTAGTGTTAATATATGTTAGTCATGCTTTTTTGATTAATATATGTTAGTCATGTTTTTTTATTCTACAGAATTATGTTACATCTATACAAGTATACAACAATTTGAAAGGAACTCAAACTGCTCATATAAATCTTGTCTTTAGAATGAAACCTTACCCTGTACCTAAAATGGCCCCACCAGAAACAGCATTTGTCAGCCTCTTTGTAAGGCAAATTCTATAGGCACTCCATATTTTACTCTATGACAGTTCTTACTTTATGACAGTCCAACTTGATGTAATTTTTACTCAGGAGAGTCCCAATTTTACTTTGGACTGTCCAACCCCCCATTGGCAGTCCTAACATAATGTAGTACTATCCACAAAGTTGGCAGTCCTACTTTATGTTAGGACTGCCAACTTTGTTGCAGTCCAAATCAAAACTAGCCAAATTCTTTAGGATAAAGTAAGACTGCAACAATGTTGGCAGTCCTACTTTATGTTACAACTGTCAACTTTATTGGCAGTCCAAATCCAAATATGTGGGATGTTCTCAAGTAAAATTTTGAAGTGGCAAACTTGTAAATAAATTGAAAACAATTGGACTGCCCTCAAGTAAAACTTGAGGTGCCAATATAATTTGCCTTTTGTAATGCTCCATCGACTGTGTCCGAATATATATACTAATTTTAGATTTGTTCTGGCACTGACATGTTATTTCTCTGTCTATTCTGAAAGCATTAGGAACACTTCTTTCCTTTTTGGTGATTGTATATAGAGTTATTGTATTTACTCTCCCAAATTCTATCTTCCATTTTTATTTAATTGGTGCTAGCTCCATTCCGTAGTTACCCAAAAAAAGGTCTAGTTTTTTAGAATTGGATATAGTACTAATTAAAATAAAAATGGATGGGAATAGCGGGTATCAACTACTGGACTTCCTTATCTTTCGTCACATTTGTTCTTCATTGTTATCTAGTTATCGAACCAAACTGAGATACTGACTATGAAGAAGGCCGATAATTAGTACATTTGTTGGATTTCACATTTTGGTAAGCATAATATATATTATGGGTATTTATATTTTATTACTTTATTAATTTTCATGAACTAATATATTTGATAATTTATTTTAATAATTTATTGTCTTCCTAATTGGGTGGTAATTACACTCTTTCTTAATTGTAGACCCAACTATGCTCAAGTTCCTGGAAATTATACTCTTTTTCTTAATTGTAGACCCAACTATGCTCAAGTTCCTGGAAATTATACTCTTTTTTGTGAGAATTCGTTCTTCAGCTTCATGACCTTTAATATTCCGGCACTTGGACATTTGGATTTCATTGTTATATACTTTTCTTCCTCCTTTTCTTTTTCCGAAAACAGTAACCATCTTTATTCAATTTAAATCATCATGGTAAAACCTGTATCTTGCAATAGTTGATCATGAATACAAAGAGAGAATTCTGACACCATATAGAATTAGTGTGGATATAGAGAGAAAATGTGGCCAGATGTGTGCCACTATGTTTGTCACTATGTTTTGGATATATAGAGAGAATGTGGCCAGAGAGAATGTGGCCAGATGTGTGCCACTATGTTTGTCTCCCAATAAATATGACTTGCTATTTTGGACGTCTACATGGTCCTGTAGTAGTTGCCAAGATCTTGCAGTTGCACTCTTCCACTCTGAGCTTCCATGGGAACCCTTTTCATGACTTTTCATTTGCCGCATCAATTATCATTTCAGAATCAACTTCAATTAGAATTTGGTTTGGGGAGAAGGTCGAGCAAAGGTCCATTGCGAGTTTGAAACCCATCGCCTTCATGGAAGGGGGGATCTACCCGTCTCCTTGGCCACTATAGCCCACAAAAAAGTCCATACGATCATCCACAAAGGATCCATCAAAATTTATTTTGATATAATCAGATTTTGATGCTTGCCCATCACACGGTTGAACTCTATTGGGTTAACCCTAATGTCGTCCTTACTGTACTACTTTTTATAAACTATTAACTTATTTCTGTTGAGGTTCCAGCCTCGATTCGAGGTATATGGAAGGAGATTCTAGACATCATAAAGCGTCGACAAGAGTTGCGACAAAGACGATGGAGGATCGGTGGCTGAACCGGTGCACAAAATGAGTCAAAACTGCAGCAACGACATACAAGCTGTATACCAACAATATACCAATTTTTGGGTGATTCATTCCAGAACCTATTCTGAGGGTCTGGCGGTACACTATGGTATACTGGCGATATATTGCATGTCGGTATTTAGTTCAAACGTGGACCCTAAGTTTGCATATAATATCACTACTAGAATTACTAGTATTAGCAACACATAACAACGTCGCTACTATTAAAAATATGTCGCTAATTTAAATCAGCGACGTTATTAACGATGTTTTAGCGTAGTCGCGTTTAACCTAGTTGTAGACAAGCAAAACATCGCTAAAGCGATGTATTTAACGACGTAATATTGCGTCGTGCATTTTGCGATGTTTAGTGACTCACGTTGCAACATTAGCGACGCAAATGTAGTCACCATGTGTCGCCAAAAAAGTGACGTAATTATCGATTTTTTTTCACTTTTACGACGTCTATTTTCTAAATTTTAGCGACGTAGGTTACGTCGCAGACCTTCCTAGTTTAGCGAAATACCAACAATGTTTAGCGACGTTCGGATACATTTAGCGATTTCTTGATAAAATTGACATTATCATGTATCGCTAAGCGTCGCTAAATATCGCTAAACGTCGCTAAATAATAATAAAAAATTGAACAAAATAAAATTTGATACAGAGAAAATAAATAATACATTATTTCAGATAGATCGATACAACATTTTTAGTGACAAAATATTTGATACAGAGACAATAAAGAATACATTGATATAGAAACAATTGAAACAAAATGTTTGATCCAGATTTTCATTGATATAACATTTTTTGTACAATGGTAGATTGATACAACATTCAAATACAACATTGAACTCAGTCTATTAAACAATAGAAATATTCTAACCGAACAAATGATTATTCGGTTCGATTCGGTTTCGAATTTTGTTCGATTCGAATTCGGTTTTTGATTTTAGAATTATGATTTATTCAATTTTTTTATTGAAATCGAGAATAATCGGAACACTAGCTCACCCGTAAGTGTTGCTGTGCTCGATCAAGATTCCTTTCAACACTATTGTCTTTAAAAGTGTCCCAAAATAAAAAAAAAAAAATATGATGAATTACACCGTACATATCGACATCTTACAAGACAGTTTTTGCGCATGATATGTATAACATATATATTCAAAGCTTAATTAAATACTCCCTTCTTTTTTAATGATTAATTGTGATAGTGAGATAGATATGTATACAAAATCTCTTCTACGTTATGGATATACTACTTACACATTCAACAATAAGCTTAGCATTCCATGATATAATTGTTTTCATTATTCAACCACTTAATTATTTAAAACTAAGTCCTTTCGTTCGGATTACTAAAAATTTAATTTATATGTAACAAGATGCTATTTGTCACAAGTAGTTCTTCTCTTGGGTTGAGTGTGTTGGTGTTTTTGCCTTTGGACTAGAAAAGATAGTCCCACATCGGCTACACCAAATGGTGAGTATCTCAATATAATGCATTGCTTGTGTTGAGGTGTGCACATGAGGTGTAGTGGGGCACAAGTTTGTGCCATGTGGAAGTATTTTTCTAGAAGGAAAAAGGATTAAATCCAACAAGGATGAAAGTTAATTTTTGTTGTGCGGACTCGGACTCGGACACAGACTCCAGGATGTCTCGTGCATGCACGGGAGTGTTCGGGGAGTAGGCGTGGACTGGCACACTTCTATGCTGATTGTGGGATGATCTAAAATATCAAACTCTATTTTTGAGTATTGATATTTTAGTCCCACATCGGATAGGAGAAGAGGTGAAGTCTCAACTCCACTCTATAAATAGAGCCCCTTGGCCTCCTTTGAAAGATGCACCAAGAAGAGAGTTGAGGGAGTCTGTTAAGTCCAGGAAGCCCGTTCAAGTCCCAAATATTGACTTACGAGCGTTCCAGAAGTTCTCCTGAACTTGCTGGTTCCTGGGAGCTTATCCGTACTGCGGGTATAGCTTTGAGCGCCGGTGTTCAACACCCCAGCGAGATCCGCTCTTCTTCTTCCTCCCTCTTTCTGTTGCCTTCGAGAATCTGAGACTCAACTGTTGTTGATCATCTCTTGTTGCCTTCGAGAAACCGCTATTGCAAACGCGATTCGATTTTTTAATCGTTTAGGTTACGCAATCAGCATTATTTGCATCTCTTTTTTAGGGATTGCAACTGCATAATTTTGCATCTCTTTTTTAGGGATTGCAACTGCATTCTTTGTATCTCTTCTTAGGGATTGCAACTGAGTTTTTCCATCGATTGTTCGTCAAGGGACTAACAATCTCAAAGCTATACGATTCGATGGAAAACACTCGTGCTTCGCTTGTCGATACCGGCTTTAACAAGTTGGAGAAATTCGACGGCGAACACTTCCAGATCTGGAAGCGAAAGGTGACTCTGAACCTTCAACTCGTGGATGTTGATCACGTGTTGGATGAGGAAGAACCAATCGTTCCAGCAACAGGATCTGCTGCTGTTCTGGCCGCTGCTATGAGCAAGCAGACGAAGTGGAAAAAGGATAACAGCATATGCAGGCTGCTGATCCTGAATTCCATGGAAGACTCTCTGGCCGAGTCCTACACAAAGAAGACTTCTGCCAAAGAGATCTGGGAGTCCGTGGGGAAGCTGTATGACGACGACGAGGCCCGGTCGAAGATGTTCATGGTTGAAAAATACCACAAATGGGTCTTTGAAGACGAGAAGACCATGCTGCCCCAAGTGAAAGAGTTTCTGAAGCTGCGCCAGAAACTAGAGGACGATAGCATGCCCCTCGTCGACAAGTTCGTCGTTGGAGGGATCGTGGCAAAACTTCCTCCAGGATGGAGCAACATCTATGCAAGGATGCATAGGAAGAAGATGGAGATTAGCCTGGATAATCTCCTCAGCGAGATTCATGTTGAGGACGAGATGCGCTCTCAACAGAAGTTGGACGCCCTGTCCAAACAACTAGCAACAGCGAATCTGGTTCAAGCTACCAGAGAGAACAAAGGGAAGCAGGCGGCTTCTCACCACAAGAAGAAGGACTTCTCGAATCTGAAAGTGAAGGGTCCAGGATTCAAGCAACAGAAGTCCAAGTCCCATGTGACTTGCTTCAACTGTGGCAAGAAGGGTCACTATAAAAGTGAATGCAAGTCCAAGCCCAAAGAGCAAGGTGAGCCTAACAAGGTTTCTTTGGTTACTAATCAGGTTGCCATGATAGCACAGGTTGCAACTGTGGGGGCAGACTTGGACTGGTGGATAGACACTGGTACGACATGTCATGTCTGTTCAGACAAGGACTGGTTCGTCTCCTATGAGCCTACTTCCGAGAAAGTCATGATAGCGAACCAGACACAAGCTGAAGTACTGGGGATCGGGACGGTGGAGCTGAAGCTTACATCGGGGAACATTCTGACGCTTCAAGGTGTGAAGCATGTTCCTGCAATCGCAAAGAACCTGATCTCTGGGAGCCTGCTCTGTAACGCAGGCTTGAGGATGGACATCAATGCTGGCCAAATGGTGATGTCCAAGAAGGGTACTTTCTTCGAAAAAGCTTTTCAGACTGAAGGAATGTACAAAATTCAGCTTGTTGTAACCCAGCATAATAATGTCAATGCTATCACTAGTTTGAATTACTCTCTTGAGTTGTGGCATAATAGACTAGGACATGTTCATTGTAAGCGAATAAACAAAATGTCTAGTCTAGGACTTATCTCCAAGTGTGGGGGTAAGGTAGAGAAATGTGAGATATGTGCTCAGACGAAGATCACTAGGAAACCCTTCCACAGGGTCCATCGAAGCACAGATCTTCTGGAGTTGGTTCACTCAGATATCTGTGACTTCAAACAATTCTCTACAAAGGCCGGGATGAAGTATTTCATTACTTTCATCGATGACTTCTCCAAGTATGCCATCGTCTATTTACTCAAATCTAAAGACGAAGCATTCGAGAAGTTCAAGGAGTTCAGGGCCGAGGCTGAACGGCAAACTGGACAACAACTCAAGAGGCTGAGGAGTGATCGAGGTGGGGAATATAGGTCTCATGAATTCTCATCATTCTGCAAAGAACATGGAATCATCAACGAGACGACGGCTCCGTATTCTCTACAATCCAACTGAGTAGCAGAAAGGAAGAACAGAACGTTGACAGAGATGATGAACTCTATGCTGTTGACTGCGGGTCTCCCAAAGTGCTATTGGGGAGAAGCTGCATTAACGGCCACTTTCATTCTGAACAGAGTGCCGTATGCAACTTCCGACATAACTCCTCATGAACTCTGGTTCAAAGTCAGACCCAACCTGAATGTCATTCGAGTGTGGGGGTGCCTGGCTTATGTGAAGCTCCCGAATCTAAAGATTCAGAAGCTGGGGACAAGGACTACTAAGGCGATCTTCCTGGGGTATGCCGAGAAGAGTGATGCTCGGAGATTCCTTGATATCGAGTCAAATCATATCATCGAATCTCGTGATGCTGAATATTTTGAAGAAAAGTTTGCAAGGCACAAGAACATTGTTCTCGCGGACATTCCGGAGAATAATGAGGGTGCGGAGCAGACAGAGATCTTTATCGAACCAGTAGCCCAAGATGGAGTTGTTGTCGAGAAGACACCAGCTGAACCAGAACTCGCTGAGCCGTCAACTAAGCGAGCGAGGAGGCCGAAAGACTTCGGAGATGACTTCGTCACCTATCATGTGGAAGCAGATCCGCTTATCTATGATGAGGCGATGAAGACCAGAGATGCTATATTCTGGAAGGAGGCGATTGACAACGAGATTGACTCAATCACCTCCAATAACACATGGGTATTGGTCGACCTACCAGAAGGAGCAAGACCCATCGGATGCAAATGGATCTTCAAGAAGAAGATGAAAGCAGATAGAACCATTGACAAGTTCAAGGCCAGGCTAGTGGCCAAGGGGTTTGCTCAGAAGCAGGGGATCGACTACTTTGACACTTATGCTCCAGTAGCTCGGATGACAACTATCAGACTGTTAATTGCTTTAGCAGCAATACACAAGCTGGTGATACATCAGATGGATGTGAAAACGGCATTCCTTAATGGCGAGCTGACCGAAGAGATCTACATGCAACAACCAGAAGGTTTTGTCGTCAGAGGTCTGGAAGACAAAGTCTGCAAGTTGATGAAGTCTCTGTATGGTTTGAAGCAAGCTCCCAAAATGTGGCATGAGAAGTTTGACAAGGTGATAAGGTCAAATGGCTACAGGGTCAGTGAAACAGACAAGTGTGTCTATACGAAGTTTGCTGACGGAAGAGGAGTAATCGTTTGTCTATACGTGGACGACATGCTAATCCTAGGTACGAATTTAAGCTGCGTCACAGAGACAAAGAAATTCCTCTCGACCAAGTTCAGTATGAAGGACTTGGGGGATGCCGACGTAATCTTGGGGCTCAAGATCATCCGGACAGGCACTGGAATAGCGCTGTCACAGTCTCATTACATTGAGAAGATGCTCACTCGCTACGGGTATCAAGATCTTCCTATTATTGATACACCGTACAGGAGTGATCTGAAACTGGAGCCAAATTCGAAGGAGAGCATCAGGCAGGTGGAGTACGCTAGCGTCATCGGAAGTTTGATGTACGCTACTACTGCCACAAGGCCTGACATAGCCTTTGCAGTGGGAATATTGAGTCGATTTACGAGCAATCCAGGCGTAAAGCATTGGAAAGCTGTGAAGCGTGTTATGAGATATCTCAAGAAGACTCAGACATATGCACTATACTACAGCGGAGATCCGTCAGTAGTGGAAGGCTTCAGTGATGCTAGCTGGTGTTCAGAGGTGGAGAGCGAATATTCCACAGGTGGATATGTGTTCGCCATGGGTGGAGCTGCTATATCGTGGAAGTCGAAGAAGCAGACTATGTTATCTCGCTCCTCCATGGAATCTGAATTCTTTGCATTGGACGCTGCTGCAGATGAAGCAGAGTGGCTTCGGGAGCTCATGTATGACCTTCCAATGGTTGGGGCTCAGATACCGGCGATTCCGATATACTGTGACAACCAGGCGGCAGCAGCAGTGGCATCAAATGAACTCTTCAACGGGAAGAAGAGGACTGTGCGGTTGAAGCACAGAGCAGTGAACGATCTCATCAAAAGGGGCGTCATTGCAGTGATCGATGTTCGGAGTCAGGAAAACCTGGCGGATCCGTTCACGAAGGGTCTCAAGCGTCAGCTGGTCGAGGACACAGCAAGGAAGATGGGCTTGAAGGCATTCTAATATTGTGTCATTATAATCCTATCAATAAATTTTATATTATTGGTTCAAAGAGAAATCTACCAGATATCTAATTTTTTGATTCAAGGGAGGACTATTGACTGGAAAAATATTAGTTAACAGTGGGCACTTGTTCTGCGGAACATGTAAGGGTTTCGGACCCAGAACCACTGTTGTCTACTATGAATTTTCTACGGAAAATTGATCCTGTGGGAAGGATGGCATAATGCCTTAATGAGTTCTCAGACTGAGTGAAGGTCTGTTATGCTTTACAGGAAGCATGGTGGCGCAACAACCACAAAGGAGTGTTACAACTCCATGCTACAGTGGGGTGACTCCACCATGAGGTTCCCAGGTAGGGGTAATGCCTCGGCTTTGTTAGCCAAGTTACAGGCGGCGTAGCACCGCATATAGGCAGGTAGCCTAATGTTGCATAATCGTAATAAAGAGATGTAGGCAGCACTACAAAGAGGCCGGTGTCCTCATGTTACAGTGGCATGACACCACGATGAGGTACCCAGGTAGGGGTAAAGCCTCGGCTTTGCAAGCCATGTCATAGTGGCGTAACACCACAAGGGAGCGCAAGGCTTCATGCTGGGTAGTTTGGCACTACAAAGAGGCTTGAGACCTCATGCCCCTTTGGTCCAGCGGACCGCTTCCTCCTGTGGACCGCATGAGTCCCACAATCCGTATGATAAAATCGTGCCATCTGTCTTATCCTGCACAATTTGCCGAATTCGAGCGTTTTGTCTTATTTCGTGCATTTTGCTGGATTGTGCCACTTGATGCATGTTAGTATTTAATACATATTGTTGTGTGGAGTGTGCCCCGTGTCTTGATTGGCTTGTGGGCATCCCGTATCACTGGTACTTAACCTTGAGAGTTATAGATTCGACCATACTAAATACTAGTTTGACTTTCATGCCTTGTCACGAATTGACATAGATTGTTACCTTGACTAAATGATTGATCATACGTTCCTAGTTGGAACTAAAAGACTGGTTAGTCGTCTTATTGAATCGAATGAGACACGTTCATGTATGAACCATGAACTATTGCGATCGACTAGCCGATCCTGAACATTGGCATATGGACACGTGCTGACTTCAACTTCTTTCTACAAAAGTAGCATGTGTACCATACAGTCAAGGCATGATTATCTCGTGACTAGGTTTGATTGTTGCATTACGCTATGTAAGACCTACAACCTAACTGCACGGGCATCGTTGTAGAGTTATGCATATCGTACTCTATACTAAAGTACTCATTCAAAATGACCATGATCCACGATATGAGATTTTAATTAACGTAGGGACTATTAAGTCAAATAAAACAACTATTGCATGGAGAGAATAGATTCCCGAGTTCTTACATGGCAGCCATCTTGGGATAATTAGTGCCCCGACATGCCGGCTGGTTCTCACAGATACTGCAAATCTTCTACACGGGCAAGGAGTGGTATATGTTTATATTTTTTTGTATATTGATGATGGGCGTCCCGCTGGGACACGTCTAATTCATGATTGGCGCAATTGATTATTGGATAGACTAGCCTTTCTCGTACATTGTAAGAACTGAGGAATCCCTTATTGCATATTTTTAGGACAACTTGAAACTTACAGTTAGTAAGCCATAGTAGTTGTATTGCTGTTTAAATTGATTTATTTGTGCACTGTACCTACTCTGTTAACTACGAAGATAATCAGAATGCCAGGACATGATGGGTCAACTTCTGTTCTTATTTGGTTGGGAAGTTGACTTGAAGTGTCGTGATGTTGTTTGAATTCAAGTAGCAAGTAGAGACTTATTTATCATATTCTTAATTCTTATCACTAGTTCTAATTCTTCGGGTCGTGCTTCCTTTGTGGTACTTGCTATTTGAGGTCTAACCTCTCTGGTTTTGTATGGCCAGATTTAGAGCCAGCTCCAGAGGACTCAGCTTACTTCCACTCCCAAGATGGTCAATACTAGAGGGATGATCGCAGGAGGACACGAGTGGGTTCCTTGCTTCCCTACTCGTTTTGCTACTTACTTTACTTTTACAGCTTGGCACCAACATGTTAGTCGGACTGTCTTGCACTTACTTTTACATAATCTTAACTATGTCAGACTGCAGCTGATAACGATTGTGTATACCTTGTTATATCATCTGGCTATGTTTTGTAAAGCCAGATCTCAAGAACATTTTGACTGAGCGTTTGGGATGCCATACTGCTTCTTCTTACATGTTCTCTACTTACTGCTGTTCATTGAATTATTGGGACAATAGAGGTTGAGTAACCTTAGTTAGACTTGTATGTACTATGCACCCCCTTTTCTTGTAGATAGCATTGATCGTATTATACGGTACTTATCTACCTGTAATACGTAGCTGGCTAAGTCATTCCCCCGCTCTCTGGTATTCTGGATCTGGGACGTGACAAGGTTTTAGTGGTGGCCCATGCAGGTCTCATTTCAGACTTGTGGGGTATTTTGATTTATAGGATGTCTCAATCACATATGTTTTCCCTTGATATCATGATTCATTACTTTCGACCCTAGCTTGACATTCTGGTATCTTTTGACTTCATTGATCTTTCCTGTCCGGTCATTTGATTGTTCTCTTATCCCTTTTTTTAGGGGCTCCTCGTCCGCATCTGTCAGAGCTGGACAACAACAACAAGGGCAACACGAACAACATGACCATGTTGGTCAGCAACAAAGACCAGTACTTGTAGAAGCATGGAAAATATGGGGTTCATACGGATCACAATTTGTCGCATATGTACTTTGGGCCAAACAGGTCCGCATAAAGGAAAGCCGCATGACAGATTCAATGCCTTATGCGGCCCGTCGACAACCAGCTGCAGAAGAAATATATACGGCCAAGAGGATCAGTTCGTTTGATAAAGCTGACAAGTTCTGTCAAAACTGACAAAAATGACAGCTCTGACACTTTGACAAAAAGATAAGACGTGGGACGTCACCAAAAGTAGGGTTCATCCGCTTTCATGCGGCTAGAAGGAGTGTCAACAAAGCCGCATGAGCCTTATGCGGATCAAGCATATGCGGCCCCAAAGTCTCCGAACTTCATGCGGCCAAGGGTGACTGTGACCCTAGCCGCATGAGCTTTATGCGGCCAAAATACAGAATCATGCGGCTTAAATCCTTAAGCTATATGTGGGCTAAGAAAGTTTGCGACTTAAGCCGCATGAGCCTCATGCGGCCCCACATGGTCGAAAACTGAGAGACTCATGCGGCTCAAAATGATTCCTGCGATAGGACACATGACAGGCTGACCAAGTCTTAACTGCCCAGATTTGCTGCAACAAAATTCCAACAAATCGACAGATGGCGGCCAAAGAGAGGGTCTTCACGTGCTAATTAGCCACGTGGCCACAGGCCATCTATGCGGCTCAACATACATACTACTATAAATAGCAGGGTGCCACACCCCTGCAAAAGGCTGGCAACCTTCGAAAAGCAATTTCTTCAAGAGGTAAGAACTGCGTCAGATAGTCCAAGAAGTAAGGCAGAGTTGATAACACTTTCCCGAGCCTCTACCGTCACCCTCCAGAATCAAAACTAAACAATTGTACTTAGATTGTTTTCTAGGATTTCTTTCTAGGCTTTTCTTTGTACAAGCGAGTTTACAATCAATTTCAGTGTTCCTGTAATACCTGTCTTTGATTTTTTAATGGCAAACACGATGATGACTCTGCTGGGGATGTCCTTCTCTTCTGATGAAAAGTTGGGGGCGCAATCTGACGCATCCAAGTTCGGCTCTACACAGCAGATGCTTGTTGTTCATTTTGACCAACAAGCCTTCGAAGAATTGCTCTCTGAAGGGAGCGCCAGCCAGTCACTGAAGCGAGCCAACCCAAAGAGGACTCACAGGACGTCGGCGCGTAAAACTGTTGCCCTCGACCAAATTCTCGAATAAGCTCCTTCTGTAGTCCAAGACGGTGACCAAAGCTCTCCTGCGGCTTTACTACCGACCGCAGAGGACCCCACTGTCCCTAATTCCAACAGAGGAAAATACTACGATGCTGAGTTTTTGGGGGCACAAGGGAAATCCTACGGACAAAGAAGAAGCCGCATAAGAGAGATGGGCAGTCTGTCCATGCGGCAGCCAACTCTGGCCGCAGGTAGACAACTCATACGGCAGCCTACTCTGGCCGCAGACAGACAACTCATGCGGCAGCCAACTCTGACAGCAGAAAGATGGTCCATACGACAGCCAACTCTGGCCGCAGGAAGATGGCCCATGCGACAGCCAGCTCTGGCCGCAGGAAGATAGCCCATGCGGCAGCCAATCTTGGCCACAGACAGGATGTCTCATGCGGCCCTGTCAGAAGCTCTGTGTTCAACCGTCTCTCATGCGAGCCCGACTCCATGTGGTCCATCGAGAATGTGGGATGTATCAATCTGGACTCTTTTTACTATGAGCCTTCGGGCGCTAAGTCAAAAAGGTCTAGGGCAATGCAGGCCGAACAAGCCTAGTCAACTGTACAAGTTACTGACTGTCAGCGGGACCCGTTAACTGTTACACGCCTGATGGAAAGTTGTACAGAACCTCCCGCGTCCAGTCCCCCAGGGCTAACGGACAGGGTGGGTCTTTAAAGTCTCCCAAAAATGATCCAGAGCAAGTGCTTTTACTAGCCATGGATTAGGGAGCAAACATGATACCTATGTACCCGTGTGCTCGGAATACCCGAGTCCACAAGTTTGGTGCAAAGGTAGATCAGCTTGCTACCGACTTGCGTGAGGTGGTTACTCACAAACGCAAGGTGGCAGCATTGGTATGCAATGAGTCCCTCCCGGGACGTCGTTGCACCCGAGTCATCATCAACTGCTGCTGCGACAAATCAGCAGCACCTGAAGGTCGGCAGTCAGTTTTCCAACGACTGTCGCAGACAACACCTGTCTGACAACAACTCAAGAAATAGGTGCAATTTCTGGGGGACGAGGAGTTTCCTTTCGCCTCCTGTAATTCAACTCAAAAGGTTCCTCCTGGCAAGGGAGGAAAGAAGACATGCTCTTCCAGCCCGGCAATCTCGGCCAGTATTGTAAGGAGACCCTCATCTGGAGGGTTCCCACCGACAACCACAGATGGTGTCTATTTAGGCACTCGATCCAAAAAGAAGCTTCCAGTACCCGGGGGTGCACCTTCGGTCTCCTTGAGGGTAGATGAAGTTGTGGGTAGCAGTCCCCTCAATATATGCGATAACCCGGTGTACCAAGAGCACATACAGGGGGTAGAGGTCCCCCAGAACTGTGCAACAGACTTAGACATCCCTGAGGGCCACCACCCTCACAAAGATGATGCGGCTTCCTACACAGGGGATAGCACCCCTTTCGAGTCCGAGGAAGATGACATTTCGACATTCCCTGACGATTTCTCTATACAAGGGTACGGTACAGAGAATACCTCTGCTATGATCCCTTCCACCTCTGTCCACGTGAGGACAGTCTTTATGGCTGACGATGATCATGAAGCGCCTCCTGATCGACAATGTCTAGAAGTACTTGAAGCCTTGATCCTGTCCTTGGTCAAGTCTGTAGTCAAAATCAAAGCCGCCTTGCCAACTCAACCAGCAAGGACGCCCGGACAAACAAGATTGGGACCCGCAGTCAATGCGGACTCCAATACGACTGCTCCTCCTTTGGATGATGATCCTTTAGGGGAATTCGTTCCTTTAGCTGCGGACGAAGCCAAGGAGGCGAGAAGGGAAGTCAAGGAGCTTCGAGCAATGTTCAATCCCCGAGACTCCTCTCGGGACCTCAGAATACGGCAACCGTATCCCATTGCATGGAGAGATGTGCCTTTTCCACCATGGTACAATCTGTTCTATATCGATTCTTATGACGGAAAGACCTCTGCTAGTCGGTACATGACTTACGTTAAAGTCACAACCGACCACTTGTCGCATAGTGATGCCATCCTCACGCGATTATTCATCAGAGCATTGGAGGGGATTGCGTTCGATTGGTACCGCAACCTTCCCGACAACTGCATCCATTCTTTTGACGGCTTCAAGCACATGTTCCTGGAAAGATTCTAGGAAGTAGGGCATGATGTAACGATGTCATCTCTCATGGACATCGTTCAGGGAGAGAGGGAGCTAACAAGGAACTATATCGAGCGGTTCTGCCAAACCGCAATAAGATTGCCCCAAGGCAATTCCGAGAGCTCCTTGAGCCAGAAAAAGTTGCTCCCCGCAATTAGCCTCTGGATGAGTGACGATCAGTTCAGGGATTGGACGACCTCCATCATAAGTGCTACAAATACAGAGGGAAAATTAAAGAAGGCTCGCCAATTGGGATTACACATCCCAGATGGAGAGGATAAGGGCAGACGTCCTAGTTCTACCTCCAGCAACAACAACAGTGGCGCCACCTCCAACCGGAAGAATAAGGGCAAACATGGCATGGTCGTTGATGCGACCCAGAAGCTCGAACAAAAACTGGCAGAAGGTCAGTGGCCGAAGGTGAATTACTCATTTAAAGATAGTCATGTCAAACCTATCTTCGATATGCTCTTACAAGGGGGTAGGATCCAGCTCCCTCCACCAAGGCGCGAGCCCCGAGCGACAGAAATGGAGGACCCAAAATATTGTCACTTCCACCGCTATGTCCATCATTCCACTCATGACTGCTTCCAATTAAAGTGGTACATTCAGAGTCTTATCGACTCTAAAGTTCTGTCGATAGACTTTGAAGAGGTTACCGTGGCGGCGAACATGGTGTCAATTTAGTTTGGCGACTTTCCTCCAACAAGCACTCCAGACGGGATAATACCTGTCCCTCGGGCAACGATGGAGGTTACTAATCTTCCACCCGTCCGGAGCCAGACATCTGGATTGGTACCTCTTACCACATCGCGAGGAATGATCATGTGGGTGCATCCAGACTTAGTGCCCGAAGTTACCCGGGAGGTGTCATCTTCTATCAACAAGAAAAATGGCAGGAAGTCTACGTCCTACCATACAAATTCAGCCGAGGCTGAGGAAGCTACAACCATTGTTACCCGGTCTGGAGCACAAGTCCAGCCCGTACGGGATAGTTCAGTCGAAGATCCTCAGCCGGTAACGTTGCCTCCCTCTGATGTTCCAAGGCCATCTCAGCCTCCACTGGCGGATAAATCCAAGCCAAAGGAAACCTGCTTCGATAGGCTACTCCGTAATGTTGTACCTCAGGGACTGGAGAGACCTTACAACTTTGACATATTAGCACAATTGGCTAATACGCAGCAAATTTTTTGTTATACGAGCTCCTATGGTTCTCCAAGGATCTTCGTGCCGCATTAAGCGAAGCACTCCAAAATGTTGACGCCTACTTAGCTCAGGTTAAGCCTCCAGGGGAAGACCCACCAGCAGATCTACAAGACAGCGATAGCACAGATGCAATGTCCAACATCATATTTACTCCACAGGACATGTTGATCAAGTCTAATTTGCATGATGGCCCCTTGTACTACACTGGATACATAAGCGACATTAAGGTGGATTGGATGCATATTGACACTGGCACATCAATAAGCATCATCCCGAAAAGCTTGCTCTAACTTCTTGGCATCCCTATGCATCGGCTAGCGGCGACCAACACTGCCATTAGCGGTTTTAACTCGAGAAGGAGCTATCCCCTAGGGAATATCCGATTGAAATGTCAAATTGGTGACCTGAAGATGGAGGTTACTTGCTACGTCATAGATACAGACACCTCCTACAACATCCTTCTGGGACGTAGGGATACATGACTATATGATCGTGCCATCCACCCTTCACCAGTGTTTCAAGTATGTCAGTAAGAATGGCTTCGTAAAAACTGAATTCGCCGACATCGATCCCTTCAAAAGGGTTGAATCTTATTACTCTTCGGAGGCTTGTCTATATGACGAATCCAGGAAACATATAACTGACGAACTGGAGGCCATCATAGGGCCAGAAGAACCTTTGAGAATTCGTCTCCAAGATCGCAAACCAGGCAAGGCCGCAACCCTTATCGCAACCTTGCATAAAGAGGTGCTCGGTTCTCTTGCCTCACCTACGCAGTTGGAACCAATGGTCATCCGTCTCCCAAGATCCAGCCAGGAGCAAAAACTTGTCATAGGGCCAATGGTGATCCGACTGCCGAAATCCAATCAAAGACAACAGGAATATGCAAGGCCCTCTGTAATACCGATGGTAATCCGATTGCCAAAATCCACTCAAAGGCAACCGGAAGACGCAAAGTCCCTTGCCGAGCCAATTGTCATCAGTCTTCCCAAGATGAGCCGGCAACCAAGTGTCGATCTAACACTCTCAGGCAAGTTAATACCTTAAACTGAACCCTTGGAGGTCAAGTTGTCCAAGACAGCATCCCGACTTCTAAGCTCGCAGGGGGTAGCCGAAGAGGACGAAGAACTCGCCAAATACTTGGTTACACAGGTGGATAGCCCCTCTCCTGATGATGTAATCCCTGTGGACAAAATTCCTTATTTCATCAATAAGAGGCTGTCGTTAGACTACTTTGAGTATGATAAGCCTAATCTAATGTATGTTGTACGGGACTGTCTAGACGTTAGCCTGTACACACGGGTGACAACCGTCCACACCCCAAATCAACTTGCTCCCATTAAAGGCTCTTACTTCCTGGTCCTAGATAGAAGAGGATGGGATCACACGATCATCTTTGGCTGAAAAGAAGGTCTTCAATCTTTTACGCCACAAGAGTCCGATCTCGGACCTGACGCTAGAAGATTATTGCTCTACATATATAGTCCTCAAGCCAAGTACTTCATGCGAAAGCAGGGGTACGACATAGAGGCTACCCCGGGTCTGAATCACGGCAGTGGTCGGCGATTGCCTCTACAGCCGTCTGCACTGGCAGGAAAACCTCAGGACCATTATCACAAATCCAGACGCGGCCTCGGGTATGTTACTCCACCAACAACGCCCGAAAGTTCCGATGAAGAATGCGAGTGGCACTCTCATTCGTCCGAGTCACCCATTTACGACTCTGATAGCAGTATTGGAGATATATTTAGACAGACATTATCTATCAACATGATATCCGCTGATATCGAAGATGAAAACGAAGATCTACTTAAACCACTTGAGTTGGAGCCGTGGGTCCAGCAACTAGACGCACAATGGAAGAAATGCTTTGAACTTCGTGATCCTTCCACTGAGGACGAGGTTATGCAAGTTAACCTAGGCAATGAATCCTCTCCAAAGCCAATCTTCATCAGTAAAAGCCTGACAGACGGTAAGCGGGAGTCGTTGTTACAACTCGTCAGAGAATACACCGACGTCTTTGCCTGGAGCTATGAAGACCTGCCAAGGCTAAACCCCGAGATCGCACTTCATAAGCTCAACATTTATCCGGACACAAAACCAGTCAAACAACAGCAGCGGCTGTTTCATCCAGACATCATTAATTCCATCGAAGCGGAAGTAAACAAGCTTATAGCTAGCAATTTCATCCGTGAAGAGCAGTACCCAGACTGAGTAGCCAACGCACTACCAGTCATCAAGAAGAACAGAAAGATCCGAATTTGCATCGATTTTCGTAATCTGAATACGGCATGCCCTAAGGATGAATTCCCTCTTCCGATCACCGACATAATGATCGATAATACGTGTGGCTTCGAGTGCATGTCCTTTATGGATGGATTTTTAGGATACAATCAAATCAAAATGTCTCCTGATGACGAGAAGCACACGTCATTCCGAACATCGATCGACGTATATTGTTATACGGTCAAGCACTTTGGCCAGAGAACGCCGGTGCTACATATCAACGGGCTATGAGTGTCATCTTCAGGGATTATTTGCGCAAGACGGTGGAGTGTTACGTTGACGACATCGTCGTCAAGTGCCGCTAAAAAAATGATCACTTACATGATTTGAGAACAATATTCGACCTCATGCGAGCGCACAACCTGAAGATAAATCCTACCAAGTCTTTCCTGGGGGTGTCCAGCGGAAAGTTCTTGGTCTTTGTCATTACTTCCTAGGGCATTCACATAGATCCCGACAAAACAAAAGCAATCCTGGAGATGAGTCCATCAAGGAACCTCCGTGAACTCCGCGTTCTTCAGGAAAGACTAGCCTATATCAGGAGGTTTATATCTAACCTCTCAGGGTGATGTCAACCATTCACTCAACTCATGAGAAAAGGTGTCTCTTTCGTATGGAACGTGGAATGTCAGCGTGCTTTCAATGATATTAAGGAGTACCTGATGAATCCGCCAGTTCTGGTAGCCCCGGTCGCCAGAAAGCCCTTCCTGCTCTATGTACGGGCGATAGAATACTCCCTCGGTGCTTTGCTAGCATAGAATAATGACGCGGGACATGAACAAGCCATTTACTATCTCAGCTGGATGATGGTAGGACCAGAACATAGGTACACCACCATGGAGAAGGAGTGTCTTGCCCTAGTATTCGCCATTCAGAAAACACGATACTATGTGACAGGGCAGACCATCCATGTTGTTTCACGAGTTAATCCTCTCAGGGTTCTCATGACCAAGCCCAGTGCACTCAGTTCTCGTCTAGCCACCTGGGCGATACTATTATCCCCATATAATATGGTTTTTGTTCCACAGATGGCTATCAAAGGTCAAGCCCTGGCTGACTTCTTAGCAGCCCATCTAGGCTCAGAAACAGCCAGAATTTATGAAGAAATTCTCGACGAAGTCGTCGCCTCGAACATGACTTCGCATGACGCCATTTGGCGTATGTTCTTTGATGGTGCTTTAAGAACGGAGCCACAATATAATATCGTCACCGGAGTCGGGGTAGTATTAATTTTCCTCTCTGGGTTGGTGGTCAATCGAACATATTCTCTTACAGAACCCTGTTCAAACAACGTAGCCAAATATAACGCTCTAGTCATCGGACTCCAACTAGCAAAAAAAGTGGAGATCAAGTACCTGGAAGCATATGGTAACTCGCAGTTGGTTGTTAACCAGATCCGAGGTTCATACGAGATTCGCAATAAGGACCTGATTCCCTATTATCAAACAGCAATTGCCATCATTATGACCTTAGATGGATTCTTTATAGTGCACGTTCCTAGGCTCCAAAACATCGAAGCTGATGCCCTAGCAGGTCTCGCTGTTTCCTTGGCACTTCCAAATGATACTCATCATCTAGTCGACATAATAGGCCATGAGCTGGTTTGTCCCAGGAACAATCTTCAACTGGATACGAGTTACTCCGCCGAGATAACCAACGACATACAAGACTGGAGATGCCCGCTCGTCGACTTTGCAGTCTATAGAATTCTGCCAGAGAATGTGAAGGAAGCAGCTTCAATCAGAAGATGCTCCCTCAGATTCTTCTATGATACAGAGACGAAAATGTTATATCGACGATCCTACGATGGGCTACTATTAAGATGCCTGTCAAATGTAGAAGCCAAAGAAGCCTTACACGAAGCTCATGACGGCACTTGTGGGGATCACCAACCTGGCCCAAAATTGCAAGATCGTCTCCGCCGGAAAGGTTATTACTGGCCCACAATGGTAGTAGATGCAATTGATTATGCAAAGAAGTGCAAGGCTTGCCAGATCCACACAGATTTCATACATCTGCCATCTGAATTCTTGTACCCGACGGTGGCCTCTTAGCCATTTGAAGCATGGAGAATGGACATCATTGAGCCAATCACCCCGCCATCATCTAGAGGGCATCGGTTCATACTTGCAATCACCGATTACTTCTCCAAATAGGCGGAAGCTGTTCCGCTGGCAGAGGTTTAGACATCGAACGTGATTAGCTTCATAAAATATCACATCATCTACTGTTTTGGACTGCCCCGGAGGATTATTTATGACAATGGTCCGTAGTTTGCAAGCCACACTTTCTATCGATTTTGTGACAAGAATCGGATTCAGAACATGGCCTCGACAGCATATAATCCATCGGCTAATGGTCTGGCTGAAGCTTTCAACAAAACCATAATCAAGCTCCTCAAAAAGTTCGTATCTGCAAACAAACGTGACTGGAATGAAAAGCTTGGCAAGTGCTTATGGGCCTATCGTACCACAATTCGGACGGCTACAGGAAATACACCGTTCTTCTTGCTTTACGGGAGCGAGGCAATCCTCCCATTGGAGACTCAGATCCCCTCTCTTCGAGTGGCCCTTACTTACCGGTTAACGTCGGACGATAACTACCGCCGACGGCTACAAGAGTTGGAAGCATTAGATGAGAAGCGTTTAAAAGCTCAACAAAATATAGAGCTCTACCAAGCACGCATCTCTCGGGATTTCAACAAGAAAGTCAAACAGAGAATATTCCAAGTCGACGATCTCGTCTTGGCCATTTGCAGACCAATGGTCATGACTCACAAGACCCCCGACAAATTCCAGCCTAAATGGGAGGGTCCGTTCATCATCGAGACCGTATTCTCCAACGACGCGTACCGTCTCATAAAACAAAATGGAGACTTGCTCATGATGCCCATCAACGGCAAGTTCCTCAAGAAATATTATGTCTAAACGACATCTTCCAACTATCTCTCAGATTGTGAGTTATGTACCCTCTGGTATAGCTGAACTTACTCTCTGACTGCTCCGAATGGATTTATATCTCATCTCCTGGTCATATCTATGAACTTCCATATTAAATGCTTTTCTCCACCAGAGTTTGCCTCAAAATCTGTTACCCGCACCACCAGTGCACAGAAGGGTAATAGGTCCATAAAACTTACCCTAATCTATTACCCGTACCATCAGTGCACAAAAAGGGTAATAGGTCCACAAACTTCCCCAACGGAAAAACAACCACATCCATATTACCTCTGAGTTATTTTCCCATCTATCACAAATAAATCACCTAATGCATAGAACTTCCACGTTGATAGTACCTCTGAGTTGTTCTGTGTACTCCTATTATGCCTGCTACCACGTCCTCATTACCTCTGAGTAGGAAGGCTCTATTTTGACCCATATTTACCACGTCATCATTACCTCTGAGTAAATATGTTGGTTTTCTCTCTACTTATTATCAGTACTCGCATCGCCAATACACAAAAAGGGTAATAAGTCCATAAAAGTTATCCTAATCTATTACTCGCACTATCGGTGTACCAAAGAGTATTAGGTCCACAAAATATCATTCAAATCTATTTGTTCGCATTTTTAGATGCACAAAAGGGCAATAGGTCCACAAAAATCCTCCAGTGGGATGTCCTTTATCAAATACAAATGCTGTATTAGGCCCTCTAGTACAAGCACCACAAAATACCATAAATAAAGAATGGAGTGAACATATTCTGTTTATTCAAAAATAGTTACATTCATAGGACTACATCGATAGCAGAAAATAAAGAAAGGAAAATCTAACAATACATAGTTTGGTCTGTTTGATAGCACTTCGTCTTCATCAAAAAACAGTTTTGTGGCCCTCGAAATAAGTCATGTTTTACTGCTGAGAAGCAATCAAGGCTGTTGAATCCCCAAGGAGCTGCCTGGAGGAGGGCAAATATATCATGCTATCCTCCCCTCCGTATTGCGGATGCCTTAGCCCCGCTCCCCCGAAAGACCATACCTTCAAAACATCATCCCTGATGGTGGTTTGGCCTACTTGGAGAGGCGTGAAGGCAGGACGTTCATAACGACGCCTGACCACCGTCCAACTCTCCGAGGTATAAAGGGTCTTCCTACCACCTGGGGAAAACTCTTCTGAAGCATGAAGAGTCCTGAGTTGTTTGATGTGTATGCCAAAATGGCGTAAGGAAAACTCTTTCAAAGCATGAGGAGTTTTGAGTTATCTGACGTATGTATCAGAATAGTGTATTTTCACTCTATCGCTGACACCGGTCCTGGAGAAGTTTGCTAGCCAGATCCCAACAAAACATGAAAAAAAATGGACTTAGCTCCGAAAAAAATAAAGAACTCTGTTTTTTTAAGTTATGCGGCCTAGCCAGTTATGCGGCCTAGCCAAACAGAACTCATGCGGCCCAAAGTCATGAGGCCGACTTCATGAAGTACTCATACAGCTCAGTCATAAAGCACTTATACGGCTCAGTCATGAAGTGTTCATGTGGCTCAATTATGAGGCATTTATGCGGTTCAGTCATGAAATACTCATGCGACCCAGTCATAAAGTACTCATGCGGCTCAGTCATGAGGCAATTATGCGGCCCAGTCATACAGTATTCATGCGGCCCGATCATAAAGTGCTCATGCGGCTCAATCATGAGGCACTTATGCGGCTCAGTTATGAAGTGTTCATGCAGATCAGTCTTGAGGCACTTATGCGGTTCAAGTTTGAATGAGCAGCGGTTATGCGACCCAGCCCATTCAGCCCTATCATACAGAACACATGCGGTCCAAATGAGATAGGGCTTGCATCGACCAGGCTTAAAGTACAAAGGCAGTATATGATAGACCCGCACATGAAATATACGATATGTCCATTCTAAATTTCAGTCATCGTCTTCCCACCGTCCTTACTCTTGAGAGGGGGTTGCACGTCGGGATGAATGGAAGGCGCGTCTGCCGCTCTCGACGGAGAGGCAAGTACCCTTCCTTTGGCCGCCGCACCAGTTGACTTAGAAATTTTTGGAGCCATAGCAGAAAGTATGATGAAGTAGAAGGGGAAGAAGGTGAAAGGGGAAAATCTCTCTCCGAATGACCCATATTTATAGAGTTGCTAAAAAGTGTCTCTTCGATTCTCGAGATCATTAAAGATAATGATGACGTTTGGGGACTTTATCCACTACTAAAATAACCCAGATTAGCGACGTCAGGAGACGTCGCTAAATACAGGAAATACGTCGCTAAAACTGATTTGCGACGTATTTAGCGACGAAAAACATACGTCGCTTATAGGCAAGTCGCAGATGATACTTTCGTCGCCGAACGTTGCTATTTGCGACGCGGCGCTCATTGTCGCTAGACGTCGCAAAATGAGCGACATAGGGCGACGTATCAGTACGTCGCCAACATTGCGACGTCAAGCGACCACTTGCGACGCTTCAAAAGTTTATATATGATGACGAGGCATGGCATCCACGTGGCCACGTGGGCAACGTAGCGACGTATATTAGCGACATCTAGCGACGTGACGTCACTATTTAGCGACGTATTCTGTCCGTCGCAGGACGTCGCAGAACGTTGCTATACGTCGCAGATATTATAAAAAAAATTTAAAAAAATATAATTGATATTTTTGTTATGCTGTGTGTCTGTGTTTATAGTGTGTGTGAACTGCAGTGTTCGAACCATCGACAGTTTCGCTTACTGTTCTATGTTTTATCTTGGATAGAAAGAGCAACAGTTCAGGGTGCACTTCTCAGAGCTTCCTCTTCACGTCCTTCATCTTCTCGGGATCCTTTAAGACGTCCCGAAAAAGTGAAGGACGTGAAAATGAAGCTCTCAGAAGTGCATCCTGAACTGTTGCTATTTTTATCCAAGATAACACATACAACAGTAATCGAAACTGTCGATGGTTAAGAACACTGTATTTCACATTCACTGTAAATACAGACACACAGCATAACAAAAATACACAATATATTTTTTTAAAATTTCGGCAGCACCTCCTTTGTATATCAGATCATCGCTTATAACCCAGCGTAGGTATATTTGTCATCCCTGTCGCAGATATCACAAAGTAAATATCACAATAAAAGCAGGAGGCATGCAAAATAAATATCACAGACACACATCCTCACAAACATCCGATAGAGTCAAATAAAAATGGAAGATGATAAAAAGTCTCCCACCAAGTGTATAAACAACAGTGTATGAATAAACAACTTGCCCATAGGGCCAATACATACAACTCATAAAAAAACCAATAAAATCACTGCGGACCCCTGTCGCGCAACTGGGATAGAATGTAGTCATACTGCTCCTGGGTGAGCTATACCGTAGGGGCAGTAGGAGGCAGTGCAATGTCTGGAGTCGGCACCGGAGGCAGTGCGGTGTCTGGAGTCGGCGCCGGAGGCAGTGCAGTGTCTGGAGTCGGCGCCGTCGATGGACCGGGAGGGCGTATCTGCTCCAGCTCTCGCAGTCGCTCACCATGCGCAACAAGGGATATCACCACCCTCTCAGTACTCGCCTCAAGCAAAGCTGAAACCTGGGTGAGTGAGGCAGACATGCTCCTCTGCGATCCCTCCAGCTCCACCTGTCTACGCTCTGTATGCTGCGTAGACTCGGTGAGCGTCTGCAAGCTGGCAGCTGTAGCCTGATGCAGACTCATCAGCTCCTGTATACTGTGCTCGACCGCATCAAATCGTCCGATGACGATCGGAGGGTCGGATCGTCGCTCGACCGCATCAGAAATCTGCTGCTGCAACTCGCGATGCAGCTCCTCGATCTGACGAAGGATATCCCCAACTCATGACGACGCCTGCGAAGTCGGAGACTGTGCACTGACGAAGGGGGCCCGGGATGACTCCGAAGCCAAGTACGCGCCGTAGGATCCCGTACCGTAGTACGTACCCTTCTGAAGACCGCCAACGGCGGTCATCCAGAGCTCGTCCTCCGATGGAGCTGTAGGTGGCTGGAAGGAACTACCAGCCCCTCCCTCTGCTGGCGCACTAGCAGCAGCAGCCGCCTCCTGCTGTAGCCGAACAAACTCGGCCTAGAACATGTTTGCTAACGTGTAAGTGTTTGCTAAAGTCTATATTGATATCTATTTTCATATTTTCTAAGTTATAGTAAATGAATATAAAGAATAGAACGTACATATGCCTGCGTCGCCCTCTCGTCAATAAACTCCCCAGCCCTCCGATGTGTGACCAGAAAGACGGTCACCATGTTCGGGTCCTCACCCTTTTTTACCTGTTAAAATATATTATCTATTATTAGTATTAAACATTCTATATCGAACTATATATAAGTTAATGTCCGTCATAGGAAACGTACCAGACGACGAAAATGCTCCGTCATCGGAATGGAGCCACCACACTACTTACCGACGCTCGACCGTGCCACCTTGGCCTTCTCAGACCGCTCCTGGTACTTGGGCTCGCTGAATCTAGCCTTCATCGCAGCCCACTGATCCGGCGTGATCCAACCATGGATCGGACGTCCGGCGCGATCACGACGCTTCTGGTCGTCGATCGTATCACGGATGAGCTTGGCTGCGATGGCAGGAAATTGGCCCTCGATCCTCGCCGCCCGGTGTGGTGGATAGAAGTAGGTCCTCTACAAGAAGTAAAATACAAAAGTTGTATAATATACATAAATGATTATTAAAATTTAAAAATAAACAATTTTTTTACCTTGAAGTGGGCGAACCAGAAGGCCTTCCTATCTGCGGGAGCATCTGAGTAGTTGAGCCAAGGCCCACCATAGTTCTGCCTCAGAAATAGCCCCAGCTGTCTCTGGACTACTGAAGGCCGATATCTATACAATAAAAAAATTTCATGAAAATATATGTACATATAATCATTTGAGAAATATATATTAATTAATTAACTTACTTCATAGGCCCGTCCGTCCAAATCTCCATACGCGTCTCGCCCTGGGAGCGCATGGAGGGTCGCTCTCATCTACTGCCTGGGCAGGTTCAGTCTGATCGCCGGCCTCCATATGTCGGCGTCGGCTTCCTCCATAGAGCCGTCGACCGGAGGAATGTTGGACGGGATATCAGGGATGCTGGACACGGGATCAGGAAGGCTGGACGACGAGGGAGGACTCTGCAACCTGCTGGAACTGCCCTGTCCCGGTAATGGACCGGGAACAGAATGGTACACTGGCGTACTCGGAGATGAGGATGAGGGTACGGAACTGCCCCCTCCATCCCTAGGCCGAGGCTGACTGGACTGCCTAATGTAATATCCTCCGCGTCGTCCTTCTGGTCTAGTCATACCTGATAATAACATATGACAATAAAACAAAAATACATATTTATATGATAGACATCACAGATTTTTGAAAAATATCATGGTCACAGATAAAAGTGTCACTAAAGTGTCACAGATTTATTATTACAAAAATACATATTTATATGATAGACATCACAGATTTTAATCCTCTTCTGAAAATTCATCTAGTTCATTTAGCTCATCTTCTTCTTCTTCTTCTTCCTCCTCTACATCTTCACTTTCATCTGCATCTTCCTCTTCAGATACTTCTACTTCTTCTACACAATTAGATGTGTAATGAGGAACTTCCGTCGTGTCCACTTCTATAATATTTGTTACAAGAGGTAGTTCATCCTGTTGATAAGCTATATCGTCAACCTCAAAGGTATTTCTAGCTTTGGTCTTGCATACTGCCCACCAGTCCGACCTTGTTGTTCCCCGTTTAGGATAACTTGTGAAGTACACGAGCTGAGCCTGACTTGATAGGACAAATGGTTCATAGGCTTGATATCGACGCCGATAGTTTATATCAACAAGACCATGCTTGTCTACTTTCCAACCCTGACCTTCAATCGGATCGAACCAATCACACCTGAATAACACAATCTTAGCAGGCTCTATTCCATAACTATATGTTAGCTCCACGATCTCCTGTAGCACGCCATAGAAATCGTTGCCCGTATCAACATCTTTGTAGTTCGAAGATCTGATACACAAACAGCTATTTTTGGTGGAGTCGAGATCCACAAAGTTGTCTCTGATCGGGCAAGTTGTTGACTTGAACCTAAACCCATTAACACAGTAGCTTGGCCATATTTTTGCAGCATAAATTGGTCCCTTGGCTAGCATTCTAATAGACTCATTCTCAAGTCTTGCGTATGGACGATCGACCTAAATACCACGAAAGAAGCAATTAAGCTCATTCTAAATCAAGTGCATATACAGAAAGGTAATTACAGAGTCCTCAAGTCTTACATATGCACTCAACCATGATGGAAAATAACGCCTCATTTTTTGTTCTAGTTCTTCTTCTGTTATGTGTGGCCTTCCTGACCTCACATCATCATTAAATATGCTGAAAACAACATCGTGCAATTAATGTAATAGTATTATTCTCAACACTATTAAAATAATGTAGACGTATTATTTACTTACCCCTCCAGTTTCTCTACTTCCTCCTCATCACAGTTGAGTAATACATACACATGAGCAGCCCTTAGCTCATCATCGTTCAAATATCTCTTCTTCATTTTACCCGATGGCTTTCCTGGAGCATTGAATACCTTCAGTATTGTATCATTACTTTCATAATCTCCGTCGTCGTTTCTGGAAGCTCTCGTTCTATTAGTTGCAACATGAGGCTTGAAATACATCGAACAAAAGTTTGTAATCTCCTCGAGAACATAGGCTTCACAAATAGAACCCTCGACCCGTGCCTTATTTTTCACCTTTCTTTTTAGGTGATTCAAATATCGCTCGAGCGGGTACATCCATCGATATTCGACGGATCCACCAACACGTGCCTCATAGGATAGATGAATCGGCAAATGCTCCATAGAGTCGAAGAATCCAGGAGGAAACACCCTCTCTAGCTTGCATAGTGTTACCGCAATGTCCTTCTCCTGCTTTTCTAGACGATCAACGAGCAATTTCTTAGAACAAAGGTCCCTGAAGAATATGCTAAGCTCCGTCAATGGATCCCAAACTGCCTGCGGTAACAATTCTCGAAATGCAATCGGAATTAACCTCTCCGTGAATACGTGACAGTCGTGGCTCTTCATACCCGTCAATTTGTTTTCCTTCGGATCGACACATCTTCTCAGATTTGACACATATCCGTCTGGAAATTTTAGGCCCTGGATCCACCGACAAAGTCTCACTTTATCCTCCTTGTCCAGCGAGAAAATTTACTTCGGCAGGAACTGTTTTCCATTCTGCTGTATCAAATGCAACGCAGGACGTTTGCATATTTCTTCTAAGTCCAACCTGGCCTTGGGATTGTGTAACACCCAGTTTTCCAGAAGAGGATAATTTTAAAATTTTGTAATTATAATTATTATTTAATGGTATTTATTCTATGTTATAATTTTTAGTGATTTTTAATTATTTTTGAATTATTTAAATTCATGATTTATGATTTGGTGTCTAGCTAGTGTTCATTTCCAGACTGAGGGGTATTTTAGTCATTTTTGTAATTTTAAGAATTATTTGGGATTATTAATTATTATTTAGATTTAATAGAATTTATTTGAATTTTTGGAATTTTTTTGAATTTATTTTGGAATTGTTTGATTGAGGGTTGACTAGGTTGACTTGACTAGCTTTGACTTTGTGACCTAACCCTAGTTAAGTTGGACTTGACTAGATATGAGATCCTAGGTTAAGTTAGGTCAACCATACTCTAGTTAATGAAAACAATTAAGGATATTGAGTTTTGAATTGGAAGTTTTGACCACAAGTCATGACTTGTGATTTTTAAGTCATTTGTTTAATGGCTTGGCCCAAAGCCCAAACAATAACAAAACCCTAAGCCCTAGACATTATTGGCCAGCCACCATATCCTCCTTGGGAACACCACCCTATTTATACTCTCCTATTTTTAGGGTTGCCTCCTTCTTAGGAAAGCTCAAGTTAGAAAAATAAGGTTTGTTTCCTATTTTAATTAATCCCTAGAACTCCATTTCCCTTCCTTTTCATTCTAATCTCTTCCAATAGGTTCTAATACCTCTATTCTTGCTGTCATTGAAGTTTCATCTCAGTTTGTTGTGGATTTGTTGGATTGGGACATCAAGGAGAGAAGCTCAAGAGAAGGGGTTTTTCTTGAAATTTCAAGTATAGGTAACTTCCTCATTCCTTAATGAAATTTCGTTTTGTCTTCAACATTAGGAAGCCCTAGGGGTCCCCTAAGTGTGTGCATTGGTGTCGTGTCAGGTTTCATGAGTTTTGTGTCCATTTGGACACGTATCAAGGGTGTGGCCTAGGTGTTTGTAGAAATGCCACATAGGATTCAATTTTCGATTTTTGTAAAACTAATTGCATAGGTTTGTAGATCTAGGTGTGGGTATGAATGTTTGTGAAGGATGTCTGGTTGTTTGGTGTCTGTGTCGGGTGCTATTTGGTTTGGACACGGCTGTTCACAAGCTGGCCTGTTCCTGTTCAGTCCCCTGCTACTCGAGGGGTCGTGCTCGTCGGACACGACGACTCAGGTCATGCCACTTGGCGTGGGCCAAGGGGCAATGACTGACATGAGGTCCTCCAAGTTGGAGACGACCTCGTGTCGTGTCGGACACACACTTGACCCCGCAAGGGGATTCCACTGCACTGTACGCACTGCACAGAGCACACTTCGAGCGTGTCGTATCGCACGGACACGCCACGTAGACACCTCGTGGTGACACGAGCGTGTAGCCCATCACTTGGCGTACACATGGACACGAGCACGTGGTGTGTCGTGTCCTGTGTCGTGTCCTAGACCTAGGTGAACACATACACGAGGCAGCATACACTGCATGTTTGGTTGTTTTGGTTAAATTGATTCTGGACACTTTGTGTCCAGTTTGTGGACACAAATTCATTCCCCATGACACGTTTGATGTGTACCTACCTACTGCACACTTAGCTGTTGATTTATTTGGTGTTTTTCGATTTGAATTTGATGGTTGAATGGGTTTTTCCTGATACTCTTTTTTTCCGATTCATGGTTAATCGAGTTTAACTAAGTTAAATGGTTAAATATGAAAATGTACATGTTTTAAGTACCTTAATAGATGAGTAGATAACTGAGTTTTATTTGGGTTTTTGTTCGAAATTGAATTGGGGTGTTAAATGAATTTTTAGTTCCCCAAAACTCTGATACGCACAGTATCTGTGCGTTCCCTGATTTCGAACTTGTGTTAAATCAATTTTAAATGCTAATTACATGTTTTATATATGTTACTATATCTGGGATACTTGAATTTATGACTGGGTTGACGTAGAAGAGTTTTTCATCTTGGTTTGGATGGTTTTGATGTGTTGACACTCAAAGAGTGTTGACTGAAACTTAGATACTGTACAGTCCAACTTTTTCTGAGATTAAATGGTTTTATTTGATTTTAGATGTTAAAACTGAATGTAATTTATGATGTGTATATATGTATATATAGTTTCAATGATTTCAAGTCTTGTTTGAGTTTGGTTCGGACTCATGTTGATGTCGGATACACATGTTCAATTTCAATCTACCTTTGATATTCAAGTTGGGTTAAATAGCTAAATCAACTTTTAAACTGTTTAAATTATAAGTTACCTATTAATTTACATGTTGCTATGATGTATTAACCTGGGAATAACCCCCTCCACCTTGCTGTCATGAACATTAGCCTGAGATTCATTCCTTATGTTGAACTGTATTTAAACTAATTCCTATATCTGGGATTCCAGGAGCTGAATTATTTCCCTCCTATATGTTTTAACTGAAATGAATGTGAATGCCTGTTTAAATGTTCAGAGAGTTGGGTTTTGCCTTTGGCTAAACCTGGGGAAACAACAGTGTACTGTAGTACACTGATTCCCCTTGGCATTTCTTATGAACTGGGTTTGGTGTTCCCTTCAAGGCTGGGTCTATTTGACTCTAAACCTGAGATTGATAAACTGTTTTGGGTATTCCTCTTAACTGAGATTTAAATGGACAATGAATTGATTCTTTAATTTCCTGCACACTAGTACTTGTACACTGTTGAATGTTGCACTGTTTTATGTGATATAGCACACACACACCCACAGCAGTTTGCACTATCCTCCACTTCTTCACTGTTTGTATATCCCTGCATATGTATAAAGCTACTTCCTGCACCACAGCACTCACACACACACACCCTTCCCTCTATCTTCCTGTCACCTGTTGCACACACAAAGGCCCCCTCTCTCTCATTCCCTCTATAGATTCCTAGTCTCACATAGTTAAGTTTATGTGTATAATGAGTACACATATATAATATAGGTAATGTTGCCTATATATATGTATGTTGAACTATATGTATATATATATATTATGTATGAAAATCTAGATGTGTATGTGTGTGTAATGTATAGGTATATATATATACCCAAATATATATACAATGTATTATGGATATATGTGGATACATATATATAGGAATTATACATATATGATGATATGTGTGGTGTACCTATAGGTAGCCATATGTATATGTATATATATATATATTCTATGTTATTTCCATATGTAGGCCTAGATGTTATATATGGTTGTGTGGTGATATGTATAGATAGGATATGGGTATATTCTTTTGGGATATATATATATACCATTTGTGTATTGATTAGCTATAGAGGATATCTTGGTAGATGTGTCTAGTAGGCTATAGGCTAGATAACCTTGTGTAGAGTTGTGTGTTGATAGGCTTGGCATGGCATTGCCTAGATTAGTCTTGATTAACCTAGTATAGCTTTATTAAACCTAGTATAGCCTAGTTTAGACTTGGATGACCTAGTTTGACTTCTAGGGTTGACCAGAGTTGACCAAGAGTTTACTTTGGCCTAGATTGACCTAGAATCATGTAGAATACATAATAGGACTTCATTATACTATTCTGGACTTGTTGTGACTTGTGCTGTTCTGATTAGGAGCCAGACACCACTCCTCGGACAGTACTTTCATATCGGACACTCAGATACCAGGCGAGTACATTCTCTGATCGTTTCATACTTGTCATGATTTATATTCTCGCTCTAGATTACTTTTACTTGATGCTGTCACGTTATCATCACGGATTGGTACTATATGGATCTCTTCTTGGGATGTTATCCCCCTTAGCGGACGCATCGGATACTTTATGACATGTGTTTCATGTACATCATGTATTCCTTGCTTCTGCGTTATTCATGTACACTCATGCCCTCTCTTGTTCTTACATGTACGTCCATGTACTCTCATGTTCTTTCATGTATGCTCATGATTTGCCCATGTGTCTCTTGTATAACCAAAACATCATGTCCGTAACGCAACTTGAATAGATCCTTGTGTATTGATTGTGGGTAGGGGTGAGTATAAATGGTCATGTGATTTACCCATCATGTACACTCTGTTACTTCATGTTTTATCATGTACTACCTAAGCCAATTACATGCCATCTCATACTCTAAATCACTAGTCACTTACAGTTCTTACTTATCATGTATATATATTTTCAGTTATCAAATATCTCTCCTGTTTTCATGTACATCTTTTACAGCGTTTCATGTATCTTATTCTATTGCTTGCTTTATATTTCCTGACATGATATGAACTGCATGAGATGTATTGTGCTCGCTCCCATCCTGACTGGACCTGTTGAAAATATTACAGAGGATGAGGAGGAGGCCTGCATAGACACCTACTATGGGACAGCTGTAGATGACATGTGTGACCCAGATTTCCAGCCTGATCCACTAGCTTAGAGACTGAGGCTCCTGTTTGCCATTGATTGTAAAAGAACAGAACAATTATCGGAGGACTGAACTTAGACTCACAATACAAACTCGCTCGTACAAAGAAAGCCTAGGGACGAAAACCTAGGTACAGCAGACTAAGTACGATTGTTTATTTTCGATTCTGGGGGATGACGATAGAGGCTCGGGAAAGCGACGGCCGCTCTGCCTTACTCCTTGGACGATCGGTATGCAGCCTTGGCTCGGGGAAGATCTGCTCGGCGTTGACGAAGAAAGGCTCTTCTTGCTCTCCTCGGGTTGCTCTCCTGGCTTCTCTCTCTCTGTGATTATCAAGAAAAGGGGGAGCTCTCTCTGTGTATATCTCTCTCTTCTTATTTTTCTATTCTTTTGTTGTGGACTTTTTTTTTTTTTACATGGGGATGATGCTGGCTATTTATAAGAGTGGGGTGGGATCATTAGGGTTTGCTGATGATTATCTGTTTGGAATGTCGGCGCTCCTTCATTCTATCTGAGCCCTTGATCCTGATCATAATGAATCTCGGCCACTAATGCGGATAGCACCAAATCTTATGAGCAGTTAATGCTGACTGCTTTAAATCCTCGTGATTGATTATGCCAATATTTGATTGCTCGCCACGTGTCCTATTGGCTTGATGATAAATGATATGCCCTGATCTCGGCAATTATGATGATGATGTCAAATATTCTTGTTGGGATTCGGTTGAATCTTCAATGCGACGTGTTTTAATCGAAGGTCCTGCCAGGGCCGCAGGGAGATACTCCTCGTGAGCCGCATAGGACAATGCTTTGTTGAGCCGCAGGGGGAATGTTCATATTTGGACCGCATGAAGGTTGTCATGACCGAGCCGCATGAAGAGTCTCTATACTCGAACCACATGAAGGTTGTCATGACCGAGCCGCATGAATATGTTCATGACCAAGCCGCGTAGGGGTCTTCATGGACGATCCGCATGAGAGTCTTCATGGCCGAGCCGCATGGGTTTCTTCATGGATGAGCCGCATGAAGAGTCGTCATGACCGAACCGCATGAAGAATCGTATACGTATAGAGAGTTCTTGGAGTTGGTGGACAGTGCCAGCTGTAGAGATTTTCTTTGTTTCTCCAAGAAGATCGCGCCTTTATGTCAGAGTCATCATTACAGCCCTCTGTCATAGCTGTCATTTGTATGTCAGAGCTGTTATTTGTCAGAGTCGTCATTGTCGAGGCTGCCGTCAAAGTAATTAATTTAAGCTGCTGCTTTATGGCTAGTTGTCGGATTGGACAGCGTGAGGCCACATGGCATGGAGCCATCCGGGCCGCATGCAGGACTTTTGGAGCCGCATGTTGAATCTGGGCCGCATGAATCTCCCCGAGATTTTGAGCCGCATGAAGCTTCCTGGGTTCTGTGCCGCATGAAGAATGTTTCATGGTCGAGCCGCATGAAGGACGTCTCATGACCGAGCCGCATGAGAAATGTCTCATGACCGAGCCGCATGAGAAATGTCTCATGACCGAGCCACATGGAGAGTGTCCAATGACCGAGCCGCATGAAGGACGTCTCATGACCGAGCCGCATGGAGAGTATCCAATGACCGAGCCGCATGAGGAATTTGTGCCGCATGAAGGACGTCTCATGACTCGCGTAAGGAATGTCTCGATCAACCTGTGCACTCGCTTTGTGGGCCAGGATATCCCGAGCTCACGAGTACGAAGGTATCATGTTTGCTCCCTGATGTGGGGCTAATAAAAATACTTGCCCTCGATCTTTGTTGGGAGACTCTTGAAAACCATCCTGTCCGTTTGCCGCCGGGGGCTGGACACGGGCGGTTTTGTACAAATTTCCATCAGAGGCCCGCTTAGCGGGACGCTCTTGATGGTCAGAGGTTGGGACAGCTGACTGAGCTCGATGAGCCCGCGCTGCCCTAGACTTTTTCTACTTAGCACCCGAAGGTGCGTAATAGGAAGAGTCCAAGTTTGGAAGGAGGGAAGAGAAGTTGGTGCCCTTTTCAAAGGAGGTAAGGGGGCTATATTTATAGGATGGAGTGAGCCCTTTCTTCTTCTCCTTTCCGATGTGGGACTAAAAGCAATATTTTCCATGCTTCTACAGGACCCCCTTCAAAGTTTCCAAATTGCAAATTTGGAACACTTTGAATAAGAAGCATGGAAAGTAGATTTGTTTAGGGGTGGCAATCCAATCAGAGGTAGCATGGACGTGATAGGTTTGGGTACTTTCGCTGGGGATTTTATGTGGACTTATCATCCTTGGCGTACCTTGATTTTAGGTACGAATAATAAGTTGAGAGAGAAAACCATCATATCTACTCAGAGGTGGTATGGACGTGGAAAATATAAGGTGGATGGTAGAGCTTTCCTACTCAGAGGTGATATGGACATGGTAGGAGTGAACTCAAATAAGGATACATAGAACACCTCAGAGGTGCTATCAACATGGAAGTTCTATGCATTGGGTGAAAGAATGCTATGGAACAGCTGGGCTCCGAAAGCATGTGATGATGAGGAAAGATGTGGATGTACTAGGGGACCTAGTACGGCATTTGTGGTCAGCAGAGGACCTTTGTGGACCTATTATCCTTGGCATACCTTGGTTTTAGGTACGGATAATAAGTTTGATAGGGATACCTAGAATAACTCCACGGTAAGGCGGATATGGAGGTTCTTGGTATCGGGTGAAAGAATGCCATGGAGCAGCTGGGCTCCCGGGGCATGATGAGAAATTTGCGGCCGACAGAGGACATTTGTGGTAAACAGAGGACATTTGTGGGCCTATTATCCTTGGCGTACCCCGGCTTAGGATACGGATGATAGGATGAAAGGGAACCAACATACTTACTCAGAGGTAATGAGGACATGGCAAGTATGAGGGCTTCACCGTGGAATTTTCCTACTCAGAGGTAATGAGGACATGGCAGGAGTGAACTCAACAGAGGATATTTGTAGTCAACAGAGGACATTTGTGGTCAACAGAGGACGTTTGTGGTCAACAGAGGACGTTTGTGGTCAACAGAGGACATTTGTGGTCAACAGAGGACATTTGTGGTCAACAGAGGACGTTTGTGGTCAACAGAGGACGTTTGTGTTCAACAGAGGACATTTGTGGTCAACAGAGGACATTTGTGGTCAACAGAGGACGTTTGTGGTCAACAGAGGACATTTGTGGTCAACAGAGGACATTTGTGGACCTATTATCCTTGTCGTACTCCGGTTGTGGGTACAGATAATAGGTTGAAAGGGAACCAACATACTTGCTCAGAGGTAATGTGGACATGACAAATATGGTGATTTCTTCGACGGAGCCTTCCCACTCAGAGGTAATGAGGACATGGCAGGAGTGGGCTCAATGAAGAAGGGGTGCATAGAACTACTCAGAGGTAGGAGGACATGGAAGTTCTATGCGAGGGGGCGGTTTGTTTTTGGTGGAAGTGAAAACGACTCAGAGGTAATGAGGACATGGTCGTTTCGGAAATTGGTGGATCGATTACCCTTTTTGTGCACTGGAAATGCGGGTAGTGGATCATGAGGAAGGATCTCTTTCAGAAAGAAAGTTCAGAGGTATGATTATACGTAACTTTCTCCCGAAAGAGTGACCGGGACGTAAGTTCAGGGGTACCAGCAGGTACATAACTCGACGGTCCATAAGTTTTGGAATCAAAGTGTAAGTTCAGAGGTACCAGCGGGTACATGACTTGGTAGTTTGGGATATTTTTGTGGAAGGAGGAGGTGAGTTCAGCGGTATGGGATGGTACGTGACTCAATCATCGGGGGTTTTTTTTTTTTTTTTTTTTAGGATGTCGTTTCAGACATAATACGTCTTCAGGAACTTGCCGTTGATGGGCAACATGAGCAAGTGTGAGCAGCCACATACTTGGCCAGCTCTGACTCTTCTTCGGCTATCCCCTGTGTAAATGCAGATTGAGAGGATGACTCGGGCAGCTTGATCGTCAGGGGTTCTGCTGGTGGAGCCGAGCGTGGAGTTGTCGGCAGACTAGCAACCCCCAGTTTGGCACTCGATGTGGGGCGAGGAGTGGTCGGTTCGCTAGAAGTGTCAGACCTCGTATCGGGGTGACGACCCTTCTTGGGAAGACGTATCGTGAGCGGTCTATCGGAGGGATTGAGCTTCTCCGTTTGGGGTTGACCGACTCTCGGCAGTTTGATGGTAAGTGGCCCTGGTGTGGGTCTCGGCACTTGGCCAGACCTCGGCAGCCGGATTCTCATCTGCTCTTCTTGCGCCGATAGACTGATTGCGTCCTTACGCAGAGTAGCCGTAAGGGGTGCAGAACTGCCCGGTTTGCGAGCCTGGAGGTGGATCGTCAGGGGTTCTTCTGATCTTGTGGTTGTCTTGGTGTGAGCTTGCACCTCCTCTTCGACCAGGTGCTTCTTTGATTTTTCGTACAGACAGGAGTCTGAGTAATAAGATTCGACCCCCTTGAAGGGATCGATATCAGCAAACTCTGTCCTCACGAAGCCGTGCTTATCGACATATTTGAAGCATTGGTGTAGCGTGGAAGGCACGATCATGTAATCGTGTATCCAAGGCCGCCCCAGAAGGATATTGTAAGAAGTGTCGGCATCTATGACGTAGCAGGTGACTTCTGATTGGAGATCGCCAATCTGACATTTCAAGCGAATCTTCCCTATTGGGTAGATCCCGCCCGAATTGAAACCGCTAATGGCGGTGCTTGTAGGCGTCAGGCGATGCATTGGAATGCGAAGATGATGTAGCAGACCCTTCGGAATGATGCTTATGAAGGACCCAGGATCGATATGCATTCGGTCCACCTTTACGTCGCCGATGTATCCAGTGTAGTACAATGGGCGATCGTGCAGGTTAGTTTTGATGAGCATATCCTGCGGAGAGAAGACGATATTGGGCATTGCACCTGTACACGCACTATCTTGGAGATCTGTAGGCTGATTATCTCCCGTGAGGTTGACCTGAGCCAATTTTGCGTCGGCATTTTGGTGTGCCTCACTTAGAGCCGTGCGGACATCCTTCGAGAGCCTCAGGAGTTCATATAAAGATAATTTGGCCGGTGTATTGGCCAATTGAGCCAAGATGTCGAAGTTGTAGGGTCTTTCCAGCCCCTGAGGTGTCTCCTTTCGGAGGGATTTATCGAAGCGGGTCTCTTTCGGCCTAGGCTTGTCGGTCGTCGAAGGCTGAGCCGGTCCCGGAGTATCAGCGTTTGTGGGCTGCTGATCATTAGTCGAATTCTCGGCCACTGGTTGGGCTTGTGCTCCAGATCGAGTAGTGACGGCTGAGACTTCCTCCTTCTCTGCCGAGGCGGTGCGGCATGATCTGACCTTTCCACTTTTCTTCTTAGAAGGTAAAGTGGGCTGAGTCACCTCGTGGACTAGGTCCGGATGGACCCACATGATTTTCCTTCGTGATGTGGTAAGGGGTACTAGGCCGGGAGTTTGATCACGGGCAGACGGAAGATTAGCGATTTCCATCGTTGCCAGAGGGATGGGTATGACACCGTCTTGAGTCTCTGTTGGAGGGAAATTGCCGAATTGTACGGACACCATGTTGGCTGCTACGGTTACCTCCTCGAAGTCGATAGCCAGAGCGTTCGAATCGATGAGGTTCTGGATATACCGTTTCAGTTGGTAGCAGTCGTGTGTAGCATGGTGGACGTAGCGGTGGTAATGGCAGAACTTCGGATTTTCTAAATCAGCCGGCCGAGGTTCCCGCCTTGGTGGAGGAAGCTGAATTCTATCTCCTTGTATAAGCATGTCCAAGATAGGCTTGACGTGGCCGTCTTCGAAAGAATAAGTGATTTGAGGCCATTGTTTGTCTGCTGGCTGTGGCTCGGGCTTCTGGGCTGTATCGGTCACCATGGCCTGCTTGCCTCTGTTGTCCCGGTTGTTGGAGGGGCTACCCCCATTGTCGTTGCTGGCGTTGGGACGCTTCCCCTTGTTCTCTCCCTCTGAGATATGCAACCCCAGTTGGCGAGCTTTCTTCAATCGTTCCTCGACACTTGTAGCGCTGATGATAAAAGCCTTCCAGTCCTTGAATTGACTTTCGCCCATCCAGAGACTAATTGTTGGGAGTAGTCTCTTTTGGCAAATTTCAATCAAGAAAGAGTCCGGGTTGCCAGATGGTAACTTCATTGCGGTTTGACGAAACCGCTCAATGTAATTCCTTGTCAGCTCTTTCTCTCCTTGGACGACGTCCATGAGGGTAGACATGGTGACGTCCTGCCCTACCTCATAGAACCTCTCCAAGAACAAGCGCTTGAAGCCAGCGAAGGAGTGGATGCAATTATCTGGCAGGTTGCGGTACCAATCGAAGGCGACTCCTTCCAGTGCCCCAATGAATAACCGTGTGAGGATGGCGTCATCATGGGGCAGATGGTCGGTGGTGACCTCAAAGTAAGTGATGTACCGGCTTGCTGAAGTCTTACCATCATATGGGTTGATATTGAACGGCTTATATCTTGGGGGAAAGGGCACATCCCTCCATTCAGCAGGGTATGGTTGCCGTATTCTGAGGTCTTGAGAATTTTCTCGGGCGTGGAACATCGCTCGAAGCTCCTGAACCTCTCTCCTTACTTCTCGGGCCTCATCTGTCGCGGTAGGGGCCGTTATCTCGGGAGCATTATTGCCCGGGTTTGGTGCCGCTGAATTTGAATCTATGTTGTTCACGGGACCCGTGCTTGTCTGACCAGGTGTCCCTCCCTGCAGAGTAGGAAGCGCTGCTTTGATCTCGTCTACAGACTTGACCAATGCGTGGAGTATGGCCTCCAAAGTGTCGATACGTTGGCGATCGCCGGAACCACCTTGGCTGTTGTCCGTCATGAATACCGTCCTCACGTGAGGAGTGATAGAAGGAGTGGTGGCGGACATGCCCTCCGAGTCATACTCATGCATCGAGAAATCATCAGAATATGTGGGAATGTTCTCTTCAGGTTCGGACTCGGAAGGAACAGTACCCCCAGCTTCAGAGCTTGCTTCGTTTAGGACGTCCTCGGGGACGTCGGTATCTGTTGTATCCGTCGGAGGATTTGCTTCCTCCAGTCCGTCTTTTTGGAATGTCGGGTTGTCGTGGATGTTTGGAGGAGTGCTACCCCAGTTCCGACGGCCCCCAGTGACGTAGGCGGCGAACCTCCTACTGCAGCAGTTTTCGTCTTTGAACGGGTGTGTTGGAATACTCCGGTAGAGGATAATCCTTTAGACGACGGCTTCTTAGCTGCAATAGCCGACACCTTTGGGCTGGAGATGCTGGTCTTCTTTCCTCTCCCCTCAACGGGGGCTTTCCGTGCGGAATTACAGGAGGCCACAGGGGGTGCCTCGTCTTCCGAGCTCGGATGTTGTAATCTTTGGAAGACGGATGGCCGATCTTCCGTTACTGCCGTGTTGTTGCAACAGCAGTTGACGATAATCTGGGTGCAGTGACGTCCTTGTGAGGACTCTCTGTATGCTGAGGCTCCTTCTCTTTCCTTGCGTTTGTGAAGAATAGCTTCACGCAGGTCAGAGGAACCACTTTGTCCGTTTGCCGCCGGGGGCTGGACTCGAGTGGTTTTATACAACTTCCCGTCAGAGGCCCGCGTGATACTCAGCGGGACGCCCCGATGGTCAGAGGTTGGGGCTGCTGTCTGGACTTGATGAGCCCGTGCTGCCCTAGACTTTTTCTTCTTAGCACTTGTGGGTGCATAATAGGAAGAGTCCACATTGGGTATCACAGAGTCTGGATTTTCATCCAGAAATTGATCAGAGTCAGGACCGCATGAGAGTCGGTCGAAAACAGATCGAGAGAAGTGTGGTAGAGACGCTATGCGGCTAGCGTTGGGTGCCGTACAGGCTATCTGCATGCGACTGTCTTCTGTTGTGGGACGAGTTCTTATGCGGTTAGGAGTCACGGCCGTGCAGGCTGTCCGCATGCGGTTGGCATCTGTGGCCGCATGGGTTTTCTGCAAGCGGTTGACTTTACTAGTCGCATGAATCTCATCCACGTGGTTGGGAACTGTAGCTGCATAAGTTATACGGCTGACAGAAGTGGTCGCATGAGTTTTCTTCATGTGGTTGACGGTTGTGGCCGCATGGATTTTCTTTCTGCGGCTAATACCCCTCTGCGGTTCAGGTTGAGCAGAGACCCTCTTTGCCCCTGCAAGTCCAGCATCATAGTGTTTTCTTCTGCCAGACTTGGGGACAGCAGAGGTGTCTGTGATCTGAAGTGGGGCCGCAGGAGAGTCTTTCTCGCCGTCTTGAGAGACCGAGGGTATCCCATCGAGGGCTTGGGGAGGAGCAAATGACTTTGGCCTCCACTCTTTGCGAGCCTTCGTGGTGCGGGTGCGTTTCTGGACCGGGCCAGCGCTGCCTTCAGAGAGCATCTCTTCGAACGCCTGTTGGTCGAAGCGGACAACCATCTTCTGTTGTGTGGAGCCAAGTTTGGCTGCATCCGATTGCGTCACCAACTCCTCAGCCGTGGAGAAGTTAGTCTCCAGCAGAGTCGCCATCGTGTTTGCCATTGATTGTAAAAGAACAGAACAATTATCGGAGGACTGAACTTAGACTCACAATACAAACTCGCTCGTACAAAGAAAGCCTAGGGACGAAAACCTAGGTACAGCAAACTAAGTACGATTATTTATTTTTGATTCTGGGAGGTGATGATAGAGGCTCGGGAAAGCGACGGCCGCTCTGCCTTACTCCTTGGACGATCTGTATGCAGCCTTGGCTCGGGGAAGATCTGCTCGGCGTTGACGAAGAAAGGCTCTTCTTGCTCTCCTCGGGTTGCTCTCCTGGCTTCTCTCTCTCTGTGATTATCAAGAAAAGGGGGAGCTCTCTCTGTGTATATCTCTCTCTTCTTATTTTTCTATTCTTTTGTTGCTGACCTTTTTTTTTTTTTTTGCATGGGGATGATGCTGGCTATTTATAAGAGTAGGGTGGGATCATTAGGGTTTGCTGATGATTATCTGTTTGGAATGTCGGCGCTCCTTCATTCTATCTGAGCCCTTGATCCTGATCATAATGAATCTCGGCCACTAATGCGGATAGCACCAAATCTTATGAGCAGTTAATGCTGACTGCTTTAAATCCTCGTGATTGATTATGCCAATATTTGATTGCTCGCCACGTGTCCTATTGGCTTGATGATAAATGATATGCCCTGATCTCGGCAATTATGATGATGATGTCAAATATTCTTGTTGGGATTCGGTTGAATCTTCAATGCCACGTGTTTTAATCGAAGGTCCTGCCAGGGCCGCAGGGAGATACTCCTCGTGAGCCGCATAGGACAATGCTTTGTTGAGCCGCAGGGGGAATGTTCATATTTGGGCCGCATGAAGGTTGTCATGACCGAGCCGCATGAAGAGTCTCTATACTCGAACCACATGAAGGTTGTCATGACCGAGCCGCATGAATATGTTCATGACCAAGCCGCGTGGGGGTCTTCATGGCCGATCCGCATGAGAGTCTTCATGGCCGAGCCGCATGGGTTTCTTCATGGATGAGCCGCATGAAGAGTCGTCATGACCGAACCGCATGAAGAATCGTAGCCGTATAGAGAGTTCTTGGAGTTGGTGGACAGTGCCAGCTGTAAAGATTTTCTTTGTTTCTCCAAAAAGATCGCGCCTTTATGTCAGAGTCATCATTACAGCCCTCTGTCATAGCTGTCATTTGTATGTCAGAGCTGTTATTTGTCAGAGTCGTCATTGTCGGGGCTGCCGTCAAAGTAATTAATTTAAGCTGCTGCTTTATGGCTAGTTGTCGGATTGGACAGCGTGAGGCCACTTGGCATGGAGCCATCCGGGCCGCATGCAGGACTTTTGGAGCCGTATGTTGAATCTGGGCCGCATGAATCTCCCCGGGATTTTGAGCCGCATGAAGCTTCCTGGGTTCTGTGCCGCATGAAGAATGTTTCATGGTCGAGCCGCATGAAGGACGTCTCATGACCGAGCCGCATGAGAAATGTCTCATGACCGAGCCACATGGAGAGTGTCCAATGACCGAGCCGCATGAAGGACGTCTCATGACCGAGCCGCATGGAGAGTATCCAATGACCGAGCCGCATGAGGAATCTGTGCCGCATGAAGGACGTCTCATGACTCGCGTAAGGAATGTCTCGATCAACCTGTGCACTCGCTTTGTGGGCCAGGATATCCCGAGCTCACGAGTGCGTAGGTATCATGTTTGCTCCCTGATGTGGGCTAATAAAAATACTTGCCCTCGATCTTTGTTGGGAGACTCTTGAGAACCATCCTGTCCGTTTGCCGCCGGGGGCTGGACACGGGCGGTTTTGTACAACTTTCCATCAGAGGCCCGCTTAGCAGGACGCTCTTGATGGTCAGAGGTTGGGACAGCTGACTAAGCTCGATGAGCCCGCGCTGCCCTAGACTTTTTCTACTTAGCACCCGAAGGTGCGTAATAGGAAGAGTCCAAGTTTGGAAGGAGGGAAGAGAAGTTGGTGCCCTTTTCAAAGGAGGTAAGGGGGCTATATTTATAGGATGGAGTGAGCCCTTTCTTCTTCTCCTTTCCGATGTGGGACTAAAAGCAATATTTTCCATGCTTCTACAGCTCCCTAGTCTAGGTTTTACTATTTCTGTCTTCTGAGATCTAATTGTATATATTCTTCCATTTTCTGTATTAGAGACTTGTATTGAGTTGGATGTTCAGTTTGTATGGCAGTAGACGCTTAGACTCTTTTCTCTCTGATTGTATCCTGTGGATCTTTTTATTCCAGTATCTATCTATCTTTTATTTTCATCATTCTGCCTTAGATGTGATTGAGACTGTATATTATTATGTCACCTCCAATCGGAGGGTATATACTGTACAGGTACCTTTATATTGCTAGATGATTGACCTAGGACAGCGTTCTACCGCCGACACTGCGGCGCAGGCTGGGCGTTGTTACGTTCTCGTACCCTCACAGTGGGTGCGGGTCGTGACACGTTTTTAGTGGTGGCCCATGCAGGTCGAGTTTATGTAGTGGTATTCGAACTAGAGTATCACTACAGCCTGCAGTAGGATTAGGATATTTCTTGGAGGTACTCAATCATATTAGGAAAAACTCTTATCTAATTCATACCATCTCAGTTCTTGCTGATATTGTTTTCCTTTGAATATAACTGTCCTCCTTGCTATTTCGACTCGTTCTCACTAATTGTTTCTTTTGATCTGTCTCCAGGATGGTTGAGATAGGATCACCTCGCCAGGGCCAGGGGGACATCGATGGGAGGACTGCCACCTCTCATACCCAGCAGCTAGCCCCTGGTGCCGCAGACCCACTAATGCCAGCTGGGGTAGACGTTTCAGCTGCGATCAGAGGAGCCCTTCCACCAGCAGCAGGGGGTATACCTCCACCAGATCGGAGGCAGGACCTGGTCATTCCAGAGGATCCCTTCCAGCAGCCGCCTCCAGGATACGTGGACGCAGCTCAGATGTTCGCGTATTTCCAGCAGTTCATGGACCGACAACAGGCTCGACAGGACAGAGGCATGGAGTTGGCCGTCATGACAGCAGCAGCTCGACCAGTGGTGCAGCAGCCGAAGACACCGGAGATCGAGCAATTTCAGAAGATGAGGCCCAGAGACTTCCTGGGGACGGAGGGGATTATATACGCTGACGAGTGGATCAAGCATATAGAGGAGATCTTCCGCCTGGCCAGGATACCAGCAGATCTTCAGATCGAGGCCGCAGCTAATCGAATGCGAGATCTTGCTCGCACCTGGTATCAGTCAGACCCCAGGGTGGGGGTACCAGGGCAGACTTGGGAGCAGTTCAGGGGCTTCTTCAAGAAGAAGTTCTTCCCAGATTCAGCAGTCAGAGCCCTGGAGACGCAGTTTGAGAGCTTGGTCCAGGGGAGCCTCTCAGTAGAGGAGTATGCGGGAGAATTTGGCCGTCTCGGCAGGTTTGTTGAGGGATTGAGCGAGACGGCGAAGGCCCAGAGGTTCCGAAAGGGTCTAGTCAAGGAGGTCAAGTCCTTGACCAAGGGCAACCGGGATGCCACCTTCGAGGAGATTCTGACAGGAGCCTTATTGGCAGAGGATGATCTTGAGCTTAGGCTCAAGAGGGGGCGAGACCCAGTTAGGGGCAGCAGTAGCGGAGGCCAGGCCAAGAGGCCTCACGTTCAGCACCAGCAGCCGAGGCAGTTCCAGCCGCAGCCGTTCCAGCAGAGGCAACAGCAGCAGCAGAGACAGCAGCATGTTATTTCTTGCCCTTTCTGTAAGAAACCAGGGCACGATTGGGGTGAATGTCGGTTGAGGCTAGGCAAGTGCCTACTATGCGGATCATCAGATCATCAGTTGAGAGAGTGTCCCAAGCCTGCGGGACGGACAGCTCAGGGAGCAGGAGCTGGGGCTCCGGCAGGACAACAGAGAGGACCAGCATTGCAGACTCAGCAACAGAGGTTCGTACAGCATCAGCAGCAGGCCAGGGGAGGCCAGCAAGGACGAGCTTACGCCATGACACTTGAGGATGCTCAGGCAGTAGGAGAGGTGCTGGCAGGTTCTGATCTCCTCGATTCTATTTCCACCTTATCTCATTATACCTATCTTAAAATTCAGTCCTAACTATTCCTATCTGTCTCCTCATTGTTGATAAGTTTGATATGGTGTTCTTTATAATTTAATTTTTCTTCCGAAATAAATTGTATGGGCTAGGTCGCCTCGATTATGAGATTTTAGAATCCTCTAGGGTCATGCTACCAGGCATAGTGAGGACATATAGTCGGATTATGGATGTATTTCTCGGGTGTGGGAATTTAAGGTTTTCGCTGCCAAGCGCGCGGCAATGCAAAAATTTTAAATACCATAGTTCTAGAGGTATGTACCATAGTCGAGGACTCTGTGATTATCGTAGCCTTGCTCACTGGCATGACAAAGATTCTGAGAATCATGGTTTTGGACAGACGCATATGATTATCTGACGGTTTGTTTGAGACTCTGTTTGTGGGGTGTTTGACCTAGAAGGACTACTACCATTTTAATTTCGAGGACAAAATTTTTATAAGGTGGGTAGGATTGTAACACCCAGTTTTCCAGAAGAGGATAATTTTAAAATTTTGTAATTATAATTATTATTTAATGGTATTTATTCCATGTTATGAGTTTTAGTGATTTTTAATTATTTTTGAATTATTTAAATTCATGATTTATGATTTGGTGTCTAGCTAGTGTTCATTTCCAGACTGAGGGATATTTTAGTCATTTTTGTAATTTTAAGAATTATTTGGGATTATTAATTATTATTTAGATTTAATAGAATTTATTTGAATTTTTGGAATTTTTTTGAATTTATTTTGGAATTGTTTGATTGAGGCTTGACTAGGTTGACTTGACTAGCTTTGACTTTGTGACCTAACCCTAGTTAAGTTGGACTTGACTAGATATGAGATCCTAGGTTAAGTTAGGTCAACCATACTCTAGTTAATGAAGACAATTAAGGATATTGAGTTTTGAATTGGAAGTTTTGACCACAAGTCATGACTTGTGATTTTTAAGTCATTTGTTTAATGGCTTGGCCCAAAGCCCAAACAATAACAAAACCCTAAGCCCTAGACATTATTGGCTAGCCACCATATCCTCCTTGGGAACACCACCCTATTTATACTCTCCTATTTTTAGGGTTGCCTCCTTCTTAGGAAAGCTCAAGTTAGAAAAACAAGGTTTGTTTCCTATTTTAATTAATCCCTAGAACTCCATTTCCCTTCCTTTTCATTCTAATCTCTTCCAATAGGTTCTAATACCTCTATTCTTGCTGTCATTGAAGTTTCATCTCAGTTTGTTGTGGATTTGTTGGATTGGGACATCAAGGAGAGAAGCTCTAGAGAAGGGGTTTTTCTTGAAAGTTCAAGTATAGGTAACTTCCTCATTCCTTAATGAAGTTTCGTTTTGTCTTCAACATTAGGAAGCTCTAGGGGTCCCCTAAGTGTGTGCATTGGTGTCGTGTCAGGTTTCATGAGTTTTGTGTCCATTTGGACACGTATCAAGGGTATGGCCTAGGTGTTTGTAGAAATGCCACATAGGATTCAATTTTCGATTTTTGTAAAACTAATTGCATAGGTTTGTAGATCTAGGTGTGGGTATGAATGTTTGTGAAGGATGTCTGGTTGTTTGGTGTCTGTGTCGGGTGCTATTTGGTTTGGACACGACTGTTCACAAGCTGGCATGTTCCTGTTCAGTCCCCTGCTACTCGAGGGGTCGTGCTCGTCGGACACGGCGACTCAGGTCATGCCACTTGGCGTGGGCCAAGGGGCAATCACTAACATGAGGTCCTCCAAGTTGGAGACGACCTCGTGTCGTGTCGGACACACACTTGACCCCGCAAGAGGATTCCACTGCACTGTGCGCACTACACAGAGCACACTTCGAGCGTATCGTGTCGCACAGACACGCCACATGGACACCTCGTGGTGACACGAGCGTGTAGCCCATCACTTGGCGTACACATGGACACGAGCACGTGGTGTGTCGTGTCCTAGACCTAGGTGAACACGTGCACGAGGCAGCATACACTGCATGTTTGGTTGTTTTGGTTAAATTCATTCTGGACACTTTGTGTCCAGTTTGTGGACACAAATTCATTCCCCATGACACGTTTGATGTGTACCTACCTACTGCACACTTAGCTGTTGATTTATTTGGTGTTTTTCGATTTGAATTTGATGGTTGAATGGGTTTTTCCTGATACTCTTTTTTTCCGATTCATGGTTAATCGAGTTTAACTAAGTTAAATGGTTAAATACAAAAATGTACATGTTTTAAGTACCTTAATAGATGAGTAGATAACTGAGTTTTATTTGGGTTTTTGTTCGAAATTGAATTGGGGTGTTAAATGAATTTTTAGTTCCCCAAAACTCTGATACGCACAGTATCTGTGCGTTCCCTGATTTCGAACTTGTGTTAAATCAATTTTAAATGCTAATTACATGTTTTATATATGTTACTATATCTGGAATACTTGAATTTATGACTGGGTTGACGTAGAAGAGTTTTTCATCTTGGTTTGGATGGTTTTGATGTGTTGACACTCAAAGAGTGTTGACTGAAACTTAGATACTGTACAGTCCAAATTTTTCTGAGATTAAATGGTTTTATTTGATTTTAGATGTTAAAACTGAATGTAATTTATGATGTGTATATATGTATATATAGTTTCAATGATTTCAAGTCTTGTTTGAGTTTGGTTCGGACTCATGTTGATGTCGGATACACATGTTCAATTTCAGTCTACCTTTGATATTCAAGTTGGGTTAAATAGCTAAATCAACTTTTAAACTGTTTAAATTATAAGTTACCTATTAATTTACATGTTGCTATGATGTATTAACCTGGGAATAACCCCCTCCACCTTGCTGTCATGAACATTAGCCTGAGATTCATTCCTTATGTTGAACTGTATTTAAACTAATTCCTATATCTGGGATTCCAGGAGCTGAATTGTTTCCCTCCTATATGTTTTAACTGAAATGAATGTGAATGCCTGTTTAAATGTTCAGAGAGTTGGGTTTTGCCTTTGGCTAAACCTGGGGAAACAACAGTGTACTGTAGTACACTGATTCCCCTTGGCATTTCTTATGAACTGGGTTTGGTGTTCCCTTCAAGGCTGGGTCTATTTGACTCTAAACCTGAGATTGATAAACTGTTTTGGGTATTCCTCTTAACTGAGATTTAAATGGACAATGAATTGATTCTTTAATTTCCTGCACACTAGTACTTGTACACTGTTGAATGTTGCACTGTTTTATGTGATATAGCACACACACACCCACAGCAGTTTGCACTATCCTCCACTTCTTCACTGTTTGTATATCCCTGCATATGTATAAAGCTATTTCCTGCACCACAGCACTCACACACACACACCCTTCCCTCTATCTTCCTGTCACCTGTTGCACACACAAAGGCCCCCTCTCTCTCATTCCCTCTATAGATTCCTAGTCTCACATAGTTAAGTTTATGTGTATAATGAGTACACATATATAATATAGGTAATGTTGCCTATATATATGTATGTTGAACTATATGTATATATATATATATATATTATGTATGAAAATCTAGATGTGTATGTGTGTGTAATGTATAGGTATATATATATACCCAAATATATATACAATGTATTATGGATATATGTGGATACATATATATAGGAATTATACATATATGATGATATGTGTGGTGTACCTATAGGTAGCCATATGTATATGTATATATATATATATTTTTTCTATGTTATTTCCATATGTAGGCCTAGATGTTATATATGGTTGTGTGGTGATATGTATAGATAGGATATGGGTATATTCTTTTGGGATATATATATATATACCATTTGTGTATTGATTAGCTATAGAGGATATCTTGGTAGATGTGTCTAGTAGGCTATAGGCTAGATAACCTTGTGTAGAGTTGTGTGTTGATAGGCTTGGCATGGCATTGCCTAGATTAGTCTTGATTAACCTAGTATAGCTTTATTAAACCTAGTATAGCCTAGTTTAGACTTGGATGACCTAGTTTGACTTCTAGGGTTGACCAGAGTTGACCAAGAGTTGACTTTGGCCTAGATTGACCTAGAATCATGTAGAATGCATAATAGGACTTCATTATACTATTCTGGACTTGTTGTGACTTGTGCTGTTCTGATTAGGAGCCAGACACCACTCCTCGGACAGTACCTTCATATCGGACACTCAGATACCAGGCGAGTACATTCTCTGATCGTTTCATACTTGTCATGATTTATATTCTCGCTCTAGATTACTTTTACTTGATGCTGTCACGTTATCATCACGGATTGGTAATATATGGATCTCTTCTTGGGATGTTATCCCCCTTAGCGGACGCATCGGATACTTTATGACATGTGTTTCATGTACATCATGTATTCCTTGCTTCTGCGTTATTCATGTACACTCATGTTCTCTCATGTTCTTACATGTACGTCCATGTACTCTCATGTTCTTTCATGTATGCTCATGATTTGCCCATGTGTCTCTTGTATAACCAAAACATCATGTCCGTAACGTAACTTGAATAGATCCTTGTGTATTGATTGTGGGTAGGGGTGAGTATAAATGGTCATGTGATTTACCCATCATGTACACTCTGTTACTTCATATTTTATCATGTACTACCTAAGCCAATTACATGCCATCTCATACTCTAAATCACTAGTCACTTACAGTTCTTACTTATCATGTATATATATTTCCAGTGATCAAATATCTCTCCTGTTTTCATGTACATCTTTTACAGCGTTTCATGTATCTTATTCTATTGCTTGCTTTATATTTCCTGACATGATATGAACTGCATGAGATGTATTGTGCTCGCTCCCGTCCTGACTGGACCTGTTGAAAATATTACAGAGGATGAGGAGGAGGCCTGCATAGACACCTACTATGGGACAGCTGTAGATGACATGTGTGACCCAGATTTCCAGCCTGATCCACTAGCTTAGAGACTGAGGCTCCCTAGTCTAGGTTTTACTATTTCTGTCTTCTGAGATCTGATTGTATATATTCTTCCATTTTCTGTATTAGAGACTTGTATTGAGTTGGATGTTCAGTTTGTATGGCAGTAGACACTTAGACTCTTTTCTCTCTGATTGTATCATGTGGATCTTTTTATTCCAGTATCTATCTATCTTTTATTTTCATCATTCTGCCTTAGATGTGATTGAGACTGTATATTGTTATGTCACCTCCAATCGGAGGGTATATACTGTACAGGTACCTTTATATTGCTAGATGATTGACCTAGGACAGCGTTCTACCGCCGACACTGCGGCGTAGGCTGGGCGTTGTTACGTTCTCGTACCCTCACAGTGGGTGCGGGTCGTGACAGATTGTCTTTCATTTTTTCCTTTACGTCCATCACAGTATTAATTATGTTATCAAACACATTCTTCTCAATATGCATGACATCAAGATTATGTCTGATCAGATTGGTACTCCAGTATGGCAGATCCCAGAATATGCTCCTCTTTGTCCAGTTATGATCTCTACCAAATCCATCGCACTTGTACCCAACTGTAGGATCTTCGATAGCACTTGGAAAATCTTTAACCTCCTCCCATATCGTGGCTCCGCACCACCTTGGCGGTGGATCACCCTTCTCTACAACGCCGGCACGGAATGCATTCATGTTCCTTCTGAACGGATGATCTTTTGGCAGAAATTGCCGATGACAATCAAAGAAGCACGGTTTTCCTCCGTGTTTCAAGCGAAAAGCCTTACTACGGTCCATGCAATACGGACATGAGCGACGGCCATGAGTGCTCCATCCAGATAACATTCCATAGGCCGGAAAGTCGTTGATGGTCCACATAAGGGTTGCCTTCATCTGAAAATTCTGCTTCCTGGAAACATCGTACGTGTTAGCGCCTACTTCCCACAACTGATTCAACTCATCTATCAAAGGCTGTAAGTACACGTCAATGTTCCTCTTGGGATTGATCGGACCAGGAATTATAACGGTTAGAAACATGTACTGAGTCTTCATGCACATCCAAGGCGGTAGGTTATACGGAGTGACAATCACAGGCCAGCACGAATACTGGGATCCCGAAAGACCAAAAGGAGTAAAACCGTCAGAAGATAGTCCCAACCTGACATTACGCGGATCTGAAGCAAAATCAGGATACACTCGATCAAAGTGCTTCCACGCTTCTCCATCGGATGGGTGATCCAACACTCCTTCAATCTGTTCTCGCATGTGCCAACCCATATTTTCGGCCGTCTCTTTCACCATAAATAATCTTTGCAACCGCGGCGTTAAAGGCAAGTAGTGCATTGAATCGGTCGGTCTTCTTGCACCGGTAGACCTTCCTGTACTAGTTGTCTTATAGCGATCAGCACCACAAAATCTGCACACATCTGCGTCCTTGTCGTCTTTGTAGTACAGCATGCACCCATTGCGACAGAAATCGATTTTCTCGTATCCCATCCAGAGTGATCTCACCATCCTCTTAGACCGGTAGAAGTCTTTAGGCAACTTAGCACCCGCCGGCAAAATCTCTATAATCAACTCCAACACTCGGTTGTAGCATTCTTGCGACATGTTAAAATCTGACTTAATGCTCAACAGTCTTGTAACCACCTCCAACGATGAATGATCCTCACAACCAGGATACAATGGAGTCCTTGCATTCTCCAGCAACTCCATGAACTGTGCAGCATCGGCGTTCGGTGCCTTCTCAGGTGCATCATAAACGAAACTAGGCCCCGCAGCGTCGAAAACCATGTTCACGCACCCGTCGTCGTATGCATGATTATCTGAAACAAAATTAGGTCCCGCATGCATATACGGCTCAACGTAAGGCTCCGGCTCTGATGCTAAAGACACAAGTTCTCCGTGTGCGGTCCACTGATAGTAATTAGGCGTGAAACCCCTCGAGTACAAATGATATGTCACTTCCACTTCTGGATAATATTTTACGTTATGACATTTCACACACGGACACTTAATTTTGGTGCCGTCCATGTACTGAGGGAACGCCATAGCAAACTGCAGGAACTGCTCTACTCCCGCTATGTATTCATCCCGCACACCACACATATCATCAGGACGACGATTGTACATCCATGAACGATTCTGCAAGTAGTAATTCATATCCATTTGGAAATAATTCTGCAAAGATGGACACACATTATCCAACAGGCACAAATTCGTATATAATGTCTTATTATGGGACACACATTAGTAGCGGACAGTTACTAATAACAATGATATTGACCGATACCGATACAGTTTGGCATGTTCCGATCCGATACAGACCGATACCGATACCAAATATTGACCGATACCGACATTGGCATGTTCCGATACTATACAGACCGATACCGATACCAAATATTGACCGATACCGACATTGGCATGTTCCGATACCGATACTATACAGACCGATACCGACATTGGCATGTTCCGATACTATACCGACATTGGACAGTTACTAATAACAATGATATTATCCAACAGGCCGATACCGATACGGTTTGGCATGTTCCGATCCGATACAGACCGATACCAAATATTGACCGATACCGACATTGGGGGTCTTTGTTCCGGTCAATTCGGCAAAACCAATCGGTAAGGGTGACTACTATTTCATATAATTTCAAAACTACTAAGAAATAATGCTGAAATACTTAAAATTATGCCTAATTATTATTTGTTTTCCGATACCAAAGTCCGATACTCCGATACGATACCGCCGATACTACCGATATCGCCGATACCAATACTCATAGGAATTAATAGTCCGATACCGATTCCGATACCGATATTGTGAACCTTGGGTATATATCGTCAACTTCTCAGATTCTTAAAATGAATTTCAAATGAATTTTTGATTGTATATATATGTGTATTTGTGTGTATATCATGGTTTAAAGTATCTGCCGATACCGATCCGATACGGCCGATACCGATACGGTTTGGCAAGTTTCGATCCGATACCAATGTGCATAAGTCCATGAACAAATGTGTGTGGTGTGTGTAAGAGTGGACAAGTGACATGAACAAATGTGTGTGTGTGAATTTCCAGAAAACAGCAAATGAATATGTGACAGTTCAACACAATGCGTTCTGAGGAATTAATTGACAGTTTCATTAACCAATGTGCATAAGTCCTACAGTGAGCTAAACATGTGTGTGCATACCATATAGAAACTGTGTGTGTGTGTATATGTTAATAGGGTTTAAAGTGAAACTGTTCTCAGGTTTAAACCTATATTTCAGTTTAAAAGTAATATCAACAAACATGTCAACTAATATACATATATGTGAATATCAACCCAAGTCCCCAATCAATACAACCAACTCCAAATCTCAGTTTTAGGAACACAAAATCAATTAAAAGGAATCAGTGAGCTATTAAACATTATAAAATCTGGAAATAGGTTGACAGTTACAAACCGAAGCAATTCGAAATCCATGAAATGAACAACATAGAACCTCAATCTATTCTCAGGCATGTAATCATGCTACATATTAATAATGAACAATAATTAACCACACAACAGTAAAAATGGTATTCATAATCTCAGAAACAACCATGAGAAAACCGTGTATCAGTTGATACACAGGCAGCCCCCTAACCCATTCAAAATCCCATTTAACAATGCAAACCTCCATATGCAAAAACCAATAAGCCCCCCTCCCCCTGCACCCACCCCAACCATGCCCCTCTCCCCCCCTGCACCCCCCGGGTACTCCCACCCCTCCCTCCACCCCTCGACAGTAAGACCCCCCACCCCCTGCACCCACCCCCACCCCTCTCTCCCCCCTCGACAGAAAGACCACCCCAGCAGCTAGGGTTAGGGTTCCCGTGTCCGTGTCTGTGTCTAGGTAGCTAGGGCTAGGGTTAGGGTTTACCTGAGGAGGGTGGCTTCGTCGGAGGATGGAGGCGGCGAGGAGGGTAGCTTCGTCGGAGGAGGAAGCGGCGAGGAAGACTCCTTCGTCGGAGGAGGGAGGCTGGTCGCCGGAGGGAGGGGTCAACGGGCGAGCGGGGTCGCCGGGGGGAGAAGGGGGAGGGTATCGCCGGAGGGAGTGGTCGCCGGAGGGGGAGGGTTCGCCAGGGGGAGAGGGGAGAGCGGGAAATATTTTTTTGGGTGAAAATTTTGGGATTTCGATCGGGCCAGGAAACCTATATGAAATAAAACAGCGACGCCTAAATGATACGTCGCAATCCAGCGACGTAAATTATGCTACGTCGCTGAACGTCGCAACGCAGCGACGGACAGCGACGTGAAGAACAAGACGTCGCTATATGCAATTATCAGCAACGGGTGCTTCCGCCGTCGCTAATTTACGTCTCTATTTAAGCATATTTTAGTAGTGATCCCTACATAACCGTCGGCTTTATCTTGAAGAGCGCATATTCGATTCTCGTGATCATTAAAGATAATGATAACGTTTGGGGATTTTATCCCTAGTAACCATCGACTTTATCTCGAAAAGAGAACCCAAATCCAAAATCGAATCATGAAAATTAAATACAGCAGTGACAGCTGGCAGGCTAATGGGGTCTCTCTGCGGCTCGAGGTTTCCCTGCGGCTCAAGATTTCCCTGTGGCTCGAGATCTCTCTGCGGCTCAAAAATCCCCTGCGACTTGAAGACTCCCTGCGGCTTGACATATCTCCATGCTTCTTATTCAAAGTATTTCAAATTTGTAATTTGAAAACTTTGAAGGGGGTCTTGTAGAAGCATGAAAAATATAGGGTTCATGCGGATAACAATTTACCACATATGTACTTTGGGCGAAATAGGTCCGCATAAAGGAAAGTCGTATGACAGATTCAATGCCTTATGCGGCCCATCCACAACCAGCTGCAGAAGAAAGATATACGGCCAAGAGGATCAGTTCGTATGATAAAGCTGACAAGTTATGTCAAAACTGACAAAAATGACAGCTCTGACACTTTGACAAAAAGATAAGACGTGGGACGTCACCAAAAGCCGGGTTCATATGCTTTCATGCGGCCAGAAGGAGTATCACCTAAACCGCATGAACCTTATGCGGATCAAACATATGCGGCCCAAATTCTCCGAACATCATGCGGCCAAGGGTGACTATGACCAAAGCCGCATGAGCTTTATGCAGCCAAAATACAGAAACTATGCGGCTTAAATTCTTAAGCTATATGTGGGCTAAGGAAGTTTGCGAATTAAGCCGCATGAGTCTCATGCGGCCTCACATGGTCGAAAACTGAGAGACTCATGCGGCTCAAAATGATTCCTACGACAGGACACGTGGCAGGTGACCAAGTCTTAACTGCCCAGATTTGCTGTAAAAAAATTCCAACAAATCTACAGATAGCGGCCAAAAGCGGGTCTTCACGTGCTAATTAGCCACGTGGCCACATGCCATCTATGTGGCTCAACATACATACTACTATAAATAGCAGGGTGCCACACCCCTGCAAAAGGCTGGCAACCTTCGAAAAGAATTTTCTTAAAGAGCTAAGGACTGCGTCAGATAGTCCAAGGAGTAAGACAGAGTTGATAACACTTTCCCGAGGCTCTACCGTCACCCCCCAGAATCAAAACTAAACAATTGTACTTAGATTGTTTCCAAGGATTTCTTTCTAGGCTTTTCTTTGTACAAGCGAGTTTGCAATCAATTTCAGTATTCCTGTAATACCTGTCTTTGATTTTTTAATAGCAAATAGTACTATCTCAAGAGAACATCCAAGAAGAGGTGATAGTGGAACCAACAGCTGGACCGCAGTATCTGGAGGTTCTAACACCACCAACAGTTCCGCCTACCCCTGTAGCAGTAGACACACTAACCCTTCTGGAAATCATAAGGGGGATGATGGCTACTCAGCAACATCAGATGTTAGCCCAGCAACACATGCATACTCAGCTGCAAGAGCAGAATGTACTACTCAACCAAGGATTTCAGACAGCTTTGTAAAGAGGAGTACGGACTGATTCAGGGGCGTCGACTAGATTCTGCAAGTACAACCCCCATCGTGTCCAAGGCACGAAAGATGCTATTTCAGTAGATGCATGGCTTAAGGACATTGAGGCTATTTTGACAGTGGCTAAGGTTCCGGCGAAAGGACGAGTGGATCAAGTGAAGTTGTTACTTCAGGACCTCGCACATGATTGGTGAGAATCAGAAGTAGTGGGCATCAGACGTCCTACTGCTTAGAATAATTTTACTGCGAGATTCAAGACGAAGTACTATAGAGTTGTGGCGCAGTTCGAGCTACAACATAAGTTTATCAACCTTAAGAAGGCGGGCAAAACAGTGGATGCTTATGCAGCAGAGTTCTGCGGACTGAGTAGGTTCGCCTCTGAGATGGTAGCAACGGAGAGCCAGAGGGCTATGAGATTTCAGCAAGGGTTTCATCTTGAACTCTTGCAATTGATAGAGGGGCACAACTACCAGACTTTCGATGATGTATTGACAGCAACTCGGAGGCATGAGATCACCATCCAGAGGATCACATCAAGGACTGGAGGTCAGAAGAGGTCTCACAATCAGATTGAATGAGGAGGGACAGCAGCACCCCGAATAATAGCATAATCTCCTGGCATTCGTATTCACGATGTGGCAATACGAGGGCCAGTACCACCAACAAGACAACAACAACAACAGAGGAAAAACCAGCAACCCCCGGTGGGATGTACCTATTATGGAAAGGCAGGGCACACTAGAGGTGTGTGTCGGGCATTGAACGAACAATGTTTGATATGTAGAAGTCCAGATCATCGGGATTTTATATATCCAATGAATTCGAGGTAAGAAGGACCAGTGCAACAATTTTCTGTACTGCCAGCACCAGGGGCAGGCCAGTATCAAGGACCAGCGGCAGCAGTAAGACCGTTGGCACAATGTCCGTTGATGTCGCAGGCTCAGATGTTTCGATAGCAGGGACAGCCGATGCAGCAACAACAACAAAGACTACCCCAGCATCACCAAGACAGGGGCCAGCGGCAACACTAGGCTAGGCCGCAGCATGGGAACCAACAAGGAGGCCGAGGACAGGCATTCAATCTGTCCTTGAAAGAGGCATTGGCATCGGGAGATGTTGTGGTAGGTAACATTTTCGTTGCCTTATATCCCGCAGTAGCATTATTTGATTCGGGAGCATCAGACTCATTTATATCTGTACGATTTACGATACGACTAGGAATTAAATTCGAGGCATTGTCAGAAAGGCTGAATATACTCACTGGTAATGGGCTTGAAGGAGTTAGTAAAGTTATTCTAGCGTGTCGAGTTGTAGTGTGCGGGCGTTCCTTACCCGCCAAGTTGATAGAATTTTCTGTTGGTAGTTTCGATGTTATCTTGGGCATGGACTGGCTGAAAGACAATCATACGACAATAGATTATAGAAGATTAAGTGTATCTTTTACTATTCTGGGTAGGAAGCGGTTTTCCTTAGTCAGGTCAGAGGCAGACCAACATAAACAAAGAGTAGTAACGGTAATGGAAGAAGTTCAAGTCCCAAAGGTAGTTGAAGAGTTTCTTGACGTTTTTCCCGAAGAACTTTCAAGTCTACCACCTGTTAGAGATATTGAGTTCAGTATAGAATTGGCACCTAGAACTAAACCGATATCGGATCGAGTTTACAAAATATCGAATTCATAGCAGGCCAAGGTGTATCAGCATATAGAGGAACTGAAGGCAAAGAAGTTTATTCAAGACAGCGAATCACCATAGACAGCACCAGTAGTACTTGTAGGGAAGAAGGATGGGTCATCAAGATTGTGCATTGACTATAGAAAGCTCAACGCGACAACAATAAAGAACAAGTATCCACTGTAGAAGCATGAAAAAGAACCAGAGATTCCATGCGGCTCAATATTGGGGGACTCTTTATGCGGCTCAAAAATCACTTAGAGCTTCATGCAGCTCAAAAAAGTCCCTTAGAGCTTCATACGGCTCGAAAGTCCCCGATAGCTCCATGCGGCTCGGAAAAAGACACGTGGTCCTATGCGGTTCAAAATATGACTCTACAGCTGGCTATCATTTCTCTGTGCAGCTGGCTCATTAAATGCTCTGACACAGTACGACAGCTCTGACACAAAGGATTGACAGCTCTGACATAAAGGTAAAATGATGACTCTGACATAATGACGTGCTCCTAGAGAGACGAGAAAAATCTTTACAGTTGGCACGATCCACCAATTCCAAAGCTCTTTTATGCGGATCATTTAAAGGAGCTCATGCGGCTCTGATTTGATGGAGCTTTATGCGGCTCAGTTTTAACGGAGTTCATGCGGCTCTGTTCTGATGGGTCCTCATGCGGCTCTGTCCCAATGGGACTTCATGCGGCCCAGTTTACAAGTGGCTTATGCGGTTCTGTTCAATGGGACTTCATGCGGCTTAGTTCATCAGGAGCTCATGCGGTTCTGTTCAGTGGAACTTCATGCGGTCGAGTTTACAAGGGGCTTATGCGGTTCTGTTCAATGGGACTTCATGCGGACCAGTTCACCAGGAGCTCATGCGGTTCTGTTCAGTGAGACTTCATGCGGTCCAGTTTATAAGGGGCTTATGCGGTTCTGTTCAATGGGACTTCATGCGGAGCTCATGCGGCTCAGTCATACAGCTCGCAACATAAATGACAGTTGGGATACGTGGCAGAAGATTGACTAAGACTTATCTACTCGGATTTAGCAATCAACAAATCATAACAATGCAGATTTATTGCAATCATCATAACTGCCCAAATCGATTTTCAACAAACAATGCAGATTTGTTGCAATCAACATAAACAGCCCAGATTGATTTCCAACAAACAAGATCAAGGCTAATCTTAACCAATCCCCAACCGCCCGCTTTTCAAGGAGCAATTTCTGTACACCTTACTTATCACAAAGCCCTATAAATAGCAGGGGATTATTCCTTTGCAAAAGACACGGAGATATATGCACAGAGACCGAGAAGAGAGACTAGCAACCCCCGCACACACAAAGAGCATTTCTTCGCCAGAGCAGAAGCTACGTCCGATCGTCCAAGGAGTAAGGTAGAGTTGATATCAATTTCCCCAGCTTCTACCGTCATCCCCCACAAAAACTAAACAATTGTACTTAGATTGTTTTTCCTAGGTTTTATTCCTAGGCTCTTTTTGTACGAGCGAGTTTGTATTATGAAGTAAAAGTCCAGTCCCCCCATAAAACTGTTCTGTTCTTTTATAATCAATGGCAAACACGACGGCGACTCTGCTGGGGACTAACTTCTCTACTGCTGAAAAGTTGGTGACGCAATCGAACGCAGCCAAACTTGGCTCCACGCAACAGATGCTGGTCGTCCGCTTCGACCAGCAGGCGGTTAAAGAAATGCTCTCCGACGGGAGCGCTGGCCCGGTCCAGAAGCGAGCCCGCACGAAGAAGGCCCGTAAGGAGTGAAGGCCCAAGACTTTCGCTCCTCTCCAAGCTCTGGAAGAGGCGTTCTCTACTGCCCAAGATGGCGGAGAAGACTCCCATGCGGCCCCACTTCAGGCCGCAGAGGACCCTGCTATTCTCAAGTCCGGCAGAGAAAAGCACTACGATGTTGGACTTGAGGAAGAAAATGGGGACTCTATGCGGTCCAGGAAGAAGCCGCATAAGGGTGCCAGTCGCAAGAAGAAGGCTCATGCGGCCAACAAATCCAGCCGCATGAAGGCTCATGCGGCCACTAAATCCAGCCGCATGAATGTTCCTACGGCAGCCAAATCCAGCCGCATGAATGCTGATGTGGCCACAAATGCGAGCCGTATGAATGCTGATGCAGCCAAATCCAGCCGCATAAATGCTGGTGCGGCCACAAAATCTAGCTGCATGAATGCTGATACGGCCACAAAAGCCCGCCGCATGAATTCTTATGCGGCCACAAAAGCCAGTCGCATGAATTCTTATACGGCCATAAATGCTAGCTGCATGAATACTGATGCAAACGCCAGCCGCATGAATGCTCATATGGCTACCAATCCTAGCCGCAGACCATCTGGTCCATGCGGCTCGGGTTCTGTCTTTGACCGTCTCTCATGCGGTCCTGATCTCGGATGCTCCAATGAGAATGTGCCAGACTCTGTACGGCACAATTTGGACTCTTCCTACTATGCGCCCTTGGGTGCTAGAGGGAAGAAGTCTAGGGCAGCGCGGGGTCATCGAGCTCAGTTAGCTGTCCCAACCTCTGACCATCAGAGAGCTCCGCTTACTGTTAAGTGGGCCTCTGATTGGAAGTTGTACAGAACCAACTGTGTCCAGCCCCCGACGACAAACGGACAGAGTGGTTCCCAAAAGTCTTCCGATCTGGGACTAAACATGGTGCCAACACACTCATATGCTCGGGACTACCTGGCCCACAAAATGAGTGACTTGCATGATGTAATTCTTCACAAGCGCAAGGGAAGAGGAGAAATCTTGGTATGCAGAGAGTCCTTTCATGGACATCACTGCACTCAAGTCATTGTCAACTGCTGTTGCAGCAAGGCGACAGTACAAGAGGACCGGCAGTTCATCTTCCAACGACTGCAGCGGCCAAGACCGGTCCTGCAACAAAGCTCAGGAGACGAGGCACTTCATGTCGTCTCCTGCAATTCTGCCAGAAGATCCCTACCGGCAAGGCGGGGAAGAAGATAAATGTTTCCATCCCGACGATCTCAACTAGCGTGGCCAAGAAACTCGCATCCAAGCGACTGTCCACAACCACCACTGGAGGAGTTTATCAGGGCACCCGCTCTAAGACGAAATCTTTAACACTAGGAGATTCGTCATCTACATCTCTGGGGGCGGCCGAAGCTGGGGGTAGCACCCCTCCGAACGTCTACAACAATCCGGTGTTCTAAGAAGATGCACCAGGGGAAACAAATACAGTGGATCGGGACGTCCCTGAGGACGTCCACGGGTCCCAAGACGAGACAGCCTCCTATGCAGGGGGTAGCACTTCCTCTGAGTCCGAACCAGAGGAGAACATCCATACATACCCCGATGTTTTCTCGGTGCAAGGGTATGATTCAGAGGGCACGTCCTCCACTGATCCTTCCATCTCTCCTCATGTGAGGACGGCATTCATGACTGGGAATGATCAAGACGGTCCCAGCGATCGACAGCACCTCGACACTCTGGAGGCCATACTTCATACCTTGGTCAAGTCCTTAGACGAGATCAAAGTGGCCCTACCGGCTCTGCAAGAAAGGACGCCTGGCCAAACAAGCGTGGGTCCCGCGGTCAATGCGAACTCAAACAAGCGTGGGTCCCGCGGTTAAAACGGCCCTACCGACTCTGCAAGGAAGGACGCCTGGCCAAACAAGCGTGGGTCCCGGGCGATAATCCTCCTACCATGTCGGCTTCCACCGCTGCAGATGAGGCCAGGGAGGCGAGATGAGAGGTCCAGGAGCTCCGGGCCATGTTTCACGCCCGTGAAACCTCCCAAGACCTCAGGATACGACAACCGTATCCTGCTGCGTGGAGAGATGTCCCCTTCCCACCAAGATATAAGCTATTTAACATCAATCCATATGATGGGAAGACATCTGCGAGCCGGTACATCACCTACTTTGAAGTCACGACCGACCATCTGCCTCATGACGACGCTATCCTCACGCGGTTGTTCATCGGGGCATTGGAGGGGGTAGCATTTGATTGGTACCGCAATTTGCCAGAGAACGACATTTTCTTTGCCGGCTTCAAAAACATGTTCTTTGAAAGGTTCTACGAGATAGGACAAGATGTGACAACGTTCACCCTCATGGACGTTGTTCAAGGTGAGAAGGAGCTAACAAGGAACTACATTGAGCGGTTTCGCCAAACCGCGATAAAATTGCCCTCTGGCAATCCAGATTCTTCCTTGATTGAAATCTGCCAAAAGAGGCTGCTTCCCACAATCAGCCTCTGGATGGGCAAAAGTCAGTTCAAGGACTGGAAGACTTTCGTCATCAGCGCCACTAGCGTAGAAGACAAGTTGAGGAAAGCTCGCCAACTGGGGTTGCACATATCGGAAGGAGAGGACAAGGGCAAACACCCTAATGCCAACAACAACAACGGTGGTAACCCCTCCAACAACCGAGACAACAAGGGCAAATAGACTATGGTGGCCGATACAGCCCCGAAGCCCAAACCGAAGCCGGCAGAGAAGCAGTGACCGCAGATGACTTACTCCTTCGAAGACAGACATGTCAAGCAATCCTTGACATGCTCATACAAGGAGACAGGATTCAGCTCCCTCCACCGAGACGTGAGCCTCGGCCCGCAAAGATGGAACGCCCAAACTAGTGCCACTTCTACCGCTACTTCCATCATGCTACTCAAGACTGCTTCCAATTGAAGCGGTACATCCAGAACCTGATCGACTCGAAGGCTCTGGCCATTGTCTTCGAGGAGGTAACTCTGGCGGCCAACATGGTGTCTGTCCAATTCGATAGCTTCCCTCTGACAAAGACTCAAGATAGAGTAGTACCCGTTCCCCGGGCAAAGATGGAGGTCGCTAATCTTCTACCTCTCCGAGACCAGGCTGCTGGGTTGGTAGCCCTCACACATCACGGAAGGAGGTCATGTGGGTCAACCAGGACTTAGTATCTGAAGTAACCCAGCCAGCATCACCCTCTACTGGCAAAAAGAAGGATAGGAAAGTCAAGTCCTGCCGCACGATCTCGGCTGATATCGAAGAAGCGACAGCTGTTGTTACCCGATCCGGTGCACAAAATCAACCCCCATCGGGTAACTCGGCTGAAGATCATCAGCCGGCGGTTGCTAATGCTCCAGGACCTTCTCAGCCTTCGACGACCGACAAGCCTAGGCCGAAGGAGACTCGCTTTGACAAGCCGCTCCGAAAAGAGGCACCTCATGGGCTGTAGAGGCCCTACAACTTTGACATCTTGGCATAATTGGCCAACACACCGGCCAAGTTGTCATTATACAAGCTCTTGAGGATCTCGAAGGATGTTTGCGTCACCCTGAGTGACGTACTTCAAAATACTGATGCTTATCTGGCTCAAGTCAAGCTCATAGGAGAGAGCTTGCCAGCAGATGCCCAGGGCAGTGCTTGTACCGATGCAATACCCAATATCGTGTTCACTCCGCAGGACATGCTTATCAAGACCAACTTGCACGATCACCCTCTGTATTACACTGGATACGTCGGCGACGTCAAGGTAGATCGGATGCACATTGATCCCGGCTATTCGATAAGCATTATTCCGAAGAGCATGCTTCACCATCTGTGTATCCCTATGCATCGGCTGACTCCTACAAGTACCGCCATCAGCGGCTTCAATTCTGAAAGAAGCTATCCCATCGGGAACATTCGTCTGAAGTGCCAAATTGGCGACCTTCAGTCGGAAGTAACCTGCTATGTCATCGACGCAGACACCTCCTACAACATTCTCCTGGGGTGTCCGTGGATACACGATTACATGATCGTGACCTCCACATTGCACTAGTACTTCAAGTACATCGACAAGCCCGGCTTCGTCAGAACAGAATTTGCTGACATCGATCCCTTCAAAGGGGTCAAATCATACTATTCGGATTCCTGCTTGTACGAGAACTCGAAGAGGTACCTGATCAAGGAGGATGATCAAGAGCAGATAGAGGCAATTACGGGGCCGGAGGAACCCTTAAGAATCTATCACCAACCTCGCAAACCAGGAAAGACGGCACCTCTCACAACCACTCTGCGTAGAGAAACAACGAGTCTCCCGGTGCTCACCACACAAAAAGAGCAGATGATAATCTGACTGCCAAGGTCTGGTCAAGCGCCGAGACCCACTACGGAGCCACTGACAATCAGGCTGCCGAGAGCTGGCCAGCAAAAAACAGAGGAGCTCAATTCCTCTGTCAAGCCGATGATGATTCGTCTTTCCAGAATGAGTCGATGGCCGAGCACTAAGCCAGGGACTGCTAGCGAGCCAACAACTCCCCGCACAGCACCGAGCACCAAACTGGTGGTCGCTAGTGCGCCAACGACTCCGCGTTCTACTCCACCAGGGGAGTCCCTGATGATTAAGCTGCCCAGGTCGTCCTTCCAGTCTTCATTAACGCATGGGGTGGCCGAAGAAGAGTTAGAGCTGGCCAAGTATGTGGCTGCTCACACTGATGTTCCGTCCGCAGATGATGTAATTCCACCAGAAAAGATCTCTTATTTCATCAATAAAGGGATATCTTTGTACTACCTCGAGCTTAATAAGCTTTTTACAATGTATGCTATGGAACACGGTATAGGCACCTACCTATACACACAGGTGACAAATATCTAAATCGCAAACCAACTTACTCCTGTGGAAGACGCTTGCTTCATAGTCGAGGAAGAGGACCATCCGATCATCTTTGGCCGGAAGAATGATCCACAGCCCTTCAAGACAGAAGAAGTTGATCTCGAACCCAACATCGGAAGGCTTCCCCTTTATCTGTATAGCTCCCGATCCAAGTACCTCATGCAAAAATAAGGGTATGATCTGGAGACTACGCCAGGCTTAAACTACAGCACTGGTCGGTGGTTACCTTTGTAGTTGCCAGTCCCAGCTGGGAAACCACGAGATTATTACAACAAGACCAGATGTGGGCTAGGTTATGTTACACCTGCAACAACTCCTGAAAGCTCAGATGAGGAATATGACTGGCATTCATATTCAACCGGATCACCAACTTCTGGTTCGGATGTCAGCATTGGGGACGTATTCAAACAAGCTCTGTCTGTCAATATGGTATTTGCTGATGCCTATGAAGAAGATGAAGACGTACCCGAACTTCTCGAGTTAGAACCTTAGGTCTAGCAACTAGATGCACAGTGGAAGAAATGCTTCGAACTTCGTGAACCTCCCACCGAAGATGAGGTGATGCAAGTTGACCTCGACGATGAGTCCTCTCCAAAGCCAATCTTCGTCAGCAAAAGCCTGACAGACGAAAAGAGGGAGGCGCTTTTGCAACTTGTCAAAGAGTACATTAACGTATTCGCTTGGAGCTATGAAGACATGCCAGGGCTGAACCCCGAGGTTTCACTTCATAAACTCAACATTCATCCAGACGCAAAGCCGGTCAAGCAACAGCAAAGACGTTTCTGCCCGGACATCATAAATTCTATCGAAGCTGAGGTCAGCAAACTGATAGCCAGTGGCTTCATCAGGAAGGAGCAACATCCAGACTGGGTCACCAACATAGTACCAATCCTCAAGAAGAATGGGAAGATTTGAATTTGCATCAACTCCCGAAATTTAAACGAAGCATGTCCTAAAGATGAGTTTCCTCTTCCCATCACGGACATCATGATCGACAACACATGTGACTTTGAGCGCATGTCATTCATGGATGGCTTCTCAGGATACAACCAAATTAAGATATTTTCTGACGACGAGAAGCATACATCATTCTGAACACCGATTGGCGTGTACTGTTACACCGTCATGCCCTTCGGTTTAAAGAATGCCGGTGCCACGTAACAACGAGCTATGAGCGCCATTTTTAGAGATTACCTGCGTAAGACCGTGGAGTGTTACGTCGACGACATAGCTGTCAAAAGCCGTTCAAAGGAAGACCATCTGTAGCACCTGAGGATGGTATTCGACCTGATGCGAGCGCACAACTTGAAGATGAATCCGACCAAATCCTTCTTAGGCGTATCTAGTAGAAAATTCATGGGTTTTATCATTACTGCCCAGGGAATCCACATAGACCATGAGAAGACGAAAGCAATTATGGAGATGGGTCCCCCGAGAAATCTCTGTGAACTCCGAGACCTTCAAGGGAGGCTAGCTTACATTAGGAGGTTCATCTCTAACCTCTCCGGCCGATGTCAACCATTCACCCACCTCATGAAGAAGGGTGTCTCATTCGTATGGGATGAAGAGTGCCAACGCGCATTCGACAACATCAAAGAATATATGTCAAACCCTCCGGTTCTGGTAGCCCCGGTTGCTAGAAAGCCATTCTTGCTTTACGTACGAGAGATGGAGCATTCCCTCGGTGTTATACTAGCACCGAACAATGATGCGGGGCATGAACAAGCTATCTACTACCTCAACCGAATGATGATTGGGCCTGAGCATAGATACACCGCCGTGGAGAAAGAATGTCTTGCTCTAGTATTCGCTATCCAGAAGACGCGACACTATGTTACCGGACAAACCATCCATGTCATATCTCGAGTTAACCCCCTCAGGGTTCTCATAACCAAGCCGGGTGCACTCAGCTCTCGTCTCGCTACCTGGGCGATATTATTGTCTCCCTACCACATGATCTTCGTACCGCAAAAGGCTATCAAAGGTCAAGCTCTGGCAGACTTTTTAGCAGTCCATCCAAGTTCGGAGTCAACTAGAATATATGAAGTGATTCCAGACGAGGTCGCCAATTCAAACATGGCTTCCGATGATTCCGTCTGGTGAATGTTCTTCGGTGGTGCTTCAAGAATCGGGCCCAAGGGCAACATTGTCGTTGGGGTCGGAGTGGTACTGATTTTGCCCTCTGGCTTGGTGATCAACCGGGCATATTCCCTTACGGAACCCTGCTCGAACAACGTAGCCGAGTACCACGCCTTGGTTATCGGCCTCCGACTTACAAAAAAACTGGAGGTAGAGTACTAGAGGCATATAGCGATTTACAGTTAATCGTCAATCAGATCCGGGGTTCTTACGAAGTTCGTCATGAAGACATGATCCCCTATCATCAAATAGCAGTCGCTATCATCACGTCCTTGAAAGGGTTCTTCATAGAACATGTTCCGAGACTCCGGAACATTAAAGCCTGCGCCTTAGCAGGATTGGCGGCTTCCCTGGCGGTCCCAAAATATACTCATCATTTGGTGGACGTAATAGGCCATGAGTTGGTTTGTCCGAAGAACAAAGTCCAATTTGCCGAGAGTATTCTGCCCTGACGGTCGATGAGACACCGGATTGGAGGCTCCCATTTATCGACTTCGTAGTTTATGGCATCTTGCCGGAGAACCCGAAAGAAGCCACCTCTATTAGAAGACGTTCTCTCAGATTCTTCTATGATACAGAAATAAAGATGCTATATCGGCGATCCTACAATGGACTACTGCTTCGGTGTCTGTCCGATACAGAAGCCAAAGAAGCTGTACGTGAAGCACATGACGGCGTCTGCGGGGCCCATCAGCCCGGCCCGAAATTATAAGATCTCCTGCGCCGGATGGGCTACTACTGGCCTACAGTGGTGGCAGACGCGATAGACTACGTAATAAAGTACAAAGCCTGTCAGGTCCACGCAGATTTCATACAGTAACCATCTGAATTCCTACACCTAACGGTGGCATCCTCGCCATTTGAGGCATGGGGAATGGATATCATTGGTCCTATCACCCCACCTTCATCCAGAGGGCACCGCTTCATACAGGCAATTAAAGATTACTTCTCCAAGTGGGCGAAAACTGTCCCGCTTGCAAAGGTCAAGACATCAAATGTGATCAGCTTCCTCAAGCATCACGTCATTTATCGCTTCGGACTGCCTCGAAGGATCATCTACGACAATGGTCCATAGTTTGTAAGACACGCCTTCTATCGATTTTACGATAAACATCGGATCCAGAATGTTGCCTCAACACCGTATAATCCGGCAGCGAATGGGTTGGCAGAAGCGTTCAACAAAACTATAATCAAGCTGCTCAAGAAGTTCGTGTCTTCCAACAAACGCGACTGGAATGAAAAGCTTGGCGAATGCTTATGGGCGTACCGTACTACAGTCCAGACAGCAACCGGAAATACACCATTCTCTCTGGTGTATGGGAGTGAGGCAGTTCTCCCACTGGAGACTCAAATCCCCTCGCTCCGCTTCGCCCTCACCTATCGATTGACGACGGATGATAATTACCGTCGTCGGCTACAAGAGTTGGAGGCCTTAGATGAGAAGCGCCTTCTAGCTCAACAACGAATCGAGCTGTACCAAGTACGCAACTCGGGAGCCTTCAACAAGAAGGTTAAACTCAGAACGTTCCAAGTGGGCGATCTCATTCTGGAAGTTCGGAGACCGATGGTTATGACTCACAAAATCGCCGGCAAATTCCAGCCAAAGTGGGAAGGCCCATTTGTCATCGAGGTTGTATTCTCCAATGGTGCTTACCGCATCGCAAAACAAAACGGAGACTTGCTCATGTTGTCTGTCAACGGCAAGTTCCTGAAGAAGTATTATGTGTCACGACCCGCACCCACTGTTTGGGTACGAGAACGTAACAACGCCCAGCCTACGCCGCAGTGTCGGCGGTAGAACGCTGTTCTAGGTCACAACATTTAAAAATATAAAGCTAAGCAGTTTATACTCCCCGAATGGGGGTGACATAGCAGATACAGTCTCAATCACATCTAAGGTAGAGCATGATAAGGATAGATAAAACATAAAATCCAAAAGAGATACAGGAGATAGAATTCTAAGTGTCTAAGATACATAACCCAGAATACATCTCAAGAAACTAAATACAGTAATCCACAAATCAAATACAACTCCAGACGAATGAAATAACTACCTAAACAACCTCTAAAGTGTCTCCTCTAGGCTAGCAGGCACCTCCAGGCTATCTGTAAAATTTATCAACAGGTCCAGTCAGGACTGGAGCGAGTACAGTACATCTCAACAATTCATAGCAGGTTAGAAAATATAAACATGCAGTAAAGTAAGATACAAGTACTGAAAGAAGTGCAGTATAAAACAGAGAGAGAACTGTAATAGAAATATCTACTATACATAGAGAAGTAGCAGTAACTAGTGAGTCAGAGTACAACATGAACATGTAAATGGCCTGGGATGATTCAATGAAGACACTACGAAATGATTCAATGAAGATACTACTGGTGTATTATTCACATGTCCACTTCTACTCCCACGTACCCCAATCAATACACAAGGATCCAGCCAGGTTATGTTATATGATTCCATGCACGGCCCCCGAAGGGTGATACATGGATGTCCCATAAATGGGGAGTCTGGGGGTTACCCAACTGTGTAAGATTCAAGAGACTCTGTGATCATGAGGGTACATGTCACAAGTAATCAAGTGAACCAAGAAGCATAGTGATACGCCATGTAAGTGAAACGTACAGAACACGTAGTACCCGATGCTCCCTAAGGATAACATCTCAAGAAAGGATCCATATAGTACCAATCCGTGTGACCGTCGTGACAGTACAAGTAAAGTAATCTACTGCAGGAAATAATTCTAAGCAAGATATAAAATGATCAGAGAATGTACTCGTCTCGATAACCTGAACAGCTGATAAGTATAGGGGGGTCCCACTGAAGCCACAGAGTCCTATTAAAAGCAACACAGGTTACAAGGTGTTCAAGTTAAAATAAATGAATCCCTACAGGCAATCTGTATTATTCTAGGTTCTTCTAGTCAAATTAACTCTAGGTCAACTCCGGTCAATAATCTAGTCAAACTAGGTCAAGTGTTGACTTACAGTTGACTTTGGGTCAACTGGTCAAATCTGGTCAAACTGGGTCAATTCTAGTATAATATAAAGTGTACTTCGTTATTTGTACGTCGAAACTTATGACACGCAAATCGAGATAAGGAGATTATCGGTAAGATTGATAATTTTATTATAGTGATCCACGTGTCCAACTTGTCAATTTCAGCGATGTGAGATCACTGGAATTGGCTGATCTCAGTTTCGTTGTACTAATCCCGAAATACGAACATTATATGAATTAATTATTAATTAATTATAAAAAGTTTAAACTCAGAGAAATTATCAATAAACATTGTCGGACGATGAAATAAAAATTGCCAACGTGTCCAGAATGCTCTAATTAGCTAGGATAGCCTACCCAACGGTCCAATTTGGACACAAGGGCAAAAAGGTAATTTTGGATCAAAACGGTATCCGTATCGGAGCCGTTTTGCACCGAAAAATGTACAAGAAAATAAGTCTACAAAATATAACAAATTATATGTCTACGAAACCAGAATGACGATACAAACCCAACGGTATCTCTAGAATTGGATTCCGTTGAACCGATCTCAATTTGGCCCGTTGACCAGAACTTGGAATTCCGGTTTGCACGGAAATGCGTGCCGGAGCCAAAGTCCTCAAAACTTAGCAAACTACCTGTCAACGAGTCCAGAATGATGATACGAACTCAACGGTATCTCCGGAATTGGATTCTGATGAGCCGATCTCAAAATGACATGTTGACCCGGATATTGGTATCTGACTTGCACCGAAATGTGCGTCCGATCCAATGTCCACCAAAACCTAGCAAATTATATGTCAACGAGTCCAGAATGACGATACGAACTCAACGGTATATCCGGAATTGGATTTCGATGAGCCGGCGTCAAAAAGTTCCGTTGACTCAGAATGTGGGACCCACTTTGTACCGAAAAACGTGCCAGGGCCCACGTTCTCCAAAACTAACAAATTTTATATGAAAACATGCCAGAACGACGCCACGAGTCTAATGGTGGTGTCAGAAATGAAATCTGGAGTCCCGTGTTCAAAAATGGAATTCTACAAGTTGGAAATTACGAATTCGGACGGCCAACTTTGGCGTCGAATTCAACCAATCAAACAAGCTCACAATGAAACAAAACTAGAAGGGTAGCAAGAGGGTTATACCAGCTTCGCACCGGAACTGGTAGCAAGCCAAACAGAGCTAGGTGGAGGAGATACAAGCTGACGAAGTTGGCCCCGCAAAACTGTCCAAATTTAATACAATTTAAATGGTCAACTTGGTGGTCGGTTTTGATGTATCAAACGATAAAATTAACGGACGAAAATTGACAAAGATGAAGGTGGATATACCGAGATTGCGACGGAGCGAAGAAATCGCCGATCCAATGGTCGGATCTCCGGGAAAACGTGCGCGAAGTGGCTGCGACGGAGCGCGAATTCTGAGTTCCAAACTCGCGCGCGCCGACGGGATCTCGTTCAAAACGCACGAATCGCCTCGACGGCGCATCCCGGAGGACGTTGGCCGCCAGGGGAGGATGGCCTAGGGTGCGCCCGAGGGGGGCCACCCACGGTGGAGGTCGCCGGGGCACGATGGCCGGCGGCGGCGCTGCGATCACGGCCAGCGCGCGTGCGGCTTGCTGCCGACGCTGCTGCTGTATGCGCGCAGCGGCGCGTGGCGACGCGCGGGGCGGCACTGCGACGTGGGGGCGGCACGGCGACGGTGTAGGCAGAGGAGGTGGTGGTCATGGTGGCTGTGGAGGCCGGTGGTGGCTCGGTCGGTGAAGGCTTGGATGATGGTGGTGATGAAATGAAGTGAGGAGGAGGAGATGGAGAGAAGGAGTTGCTGCGGTGGCCGACGGCCAGGCTAGCCGGAGCCACGGCCAGTGGAGGTCGACAGAGGAGGAGAGGGAGGTGAGGAGGCTGTGCTCGGGTGGAGTGAAGTGAAGGTGATGGCGGTTATGTGGAATTGTGATGGAGTTGTGGTGGTGATGGATTAAGGAGGAGAGGGAAGAAGGAGGAGGAGAATGGCTGCTGTGGGTGGCGGCCATGCTCGACGGCCAGGGGAGGTCGGAGCTCCGGCATGGAGAAGGTCGGGTGCTCGGGTGTGGAGAGGAGGAGATGTTTGCTGGAGTTGTTGTAGTAAAAATTGGAAAGGGAGAGAGAGAAAGAATAGCAACATAAATGAAGAGAGTGAGAGAGAGAGGAAAAGTTTGATCCTAGAATTTAGGGCCGGCAGCACCATGCTGCTATGGGGTTGGGGAAAAATTTGATGGGTAGGATTTAATTAGGAGAATCAAAGGCTATGATGGAATATAGAGAAATAGGTAATTTCTATAGGATTTAATTCAAGGAAAATTCCCATAAATATAGAAATAGGCAAACATGATATTTAATATTATTTTTGGAAGAGGAAAGCGAGGGTGTCATGATGGAGGGCAACATGGAGCTGGACTGGACTCGGTGGAGCCATATTGGGTCAAAATCGGACATTGTGCAAAAATTGAATTAAAATTAGACGTTGATGATCATGAGTGAATAAGTAGCACATGGAGATTCCAATAAATGGGACACAAGTGGCGGACGGGTAGTAGGCTCAATGTGGGCCATGTCTATAATTGGGGCGGACAGGTTTTGGTCGACAGGGGACCCACAAATCAAGTTGGAAGATGAATGTGACGTCGTAGAGTGAAATAAAATCGGGTCACGTGTCGGGAAAGTTGTACGAGTCAAATGGAGCACAAAATAACGTGTCTGAGTGGGACACGAAGGTCATGGGTGACGAGCGTCTCGAGTAGATCATCAATGAGGAGTTGGTTTCAAGAAACTGACTGGTCTTGTGCTCCCAAATTAAAAGTCACGGTAACGCGCTAAAAATGATCAAGAAAAAGAGTGGGAAAATAAATAATAATCAAATGGTCTAAATCGACCCGAAGTTCAGCGAAGCAAAAAGAGCACAAGGGAACAAGTTTGGATGGGACACTATATACCATCATGAAGGTAATCCTGTCCACTCCAAAACTCATGAAGAAGATTTCTAGAGTTGAACATCCCTGATACTCCAAATATCAATGGCACGAAAAAGTACACTTAAGGAAAATAACAGAATAAATTATTTATCGAAACCAATAAATCAGAAAATAAAATAAAATAAAAAAATTAACCCGAAATTCAGGGTGCTCACATTATGTCTAAACGACATCCTCCAAATCTACCGGACTGTTAAGTTATGTGCCCTTAGGTACCACTGAACTTACACTCTAGCCATCCCAAATAAATATATATCACATCTTCTGGGTAGTAAGTCATGTATGATCATACCTCTGAACTTTCTTCCCAAAAGAGCATCTTCCTCATGATCTAGTACCCGTACTTTCAGTGCATAAACAGGGTAACAGATCCACAAATTTCCCAAAATAACCACGTTGATGTCACCTCTGAGTTGTTTCACTTCCATCAAAAACAAACCACCCCTCACGTAGAACTTCCACGTCCATATTACCTCTGAGTTGTTCTATGTATCCTTCTTGGTGTCCACTCCTGCCACATCCTCATTACCTCTGAGTAGGAAGACTCCATCGAAGAAACCCTCATATTTACCACGTCCTCATTACATCTGAATAAGTATGTTGGTTTTCTCTCGACTTATTATCCGTACCCAAAACCAGGATACGCCAAGGATAATAGGCCCACAAATGTCCATAGTTGACCACAAATGTCCATAGTTGACCACAAATTACTACAACAAAAAGACCTATTAATGACGTTTGATAAGTGGTTTTTATGACGGCTGATGTGGAAGGGTCATCAAAGTTCAGCAAGACTAGAATATATGACGGTTTATATTAAAAACGTTATTGATAGTGCTCCAGTGATACGAGCGTTACAAAAAATGCACGAAAATTTAAGTCAAAATCTCGACTCCCTCGTAATTCTCCCGTACTTAAGAAAAATTTTAAACCCTCTCTCTTTTACCTTCTCCTTCTCCTCCCGCTCCCTAACTCCCCTCAGCCCACTCCCCGCTCCCCAATTCCCCTCAGCCCGCTCCTCGCTCCCCAACTTCCCCCAGCCCGTTCCTCGCCTCCCTCGGTTACAGACTCCATCGCAGAGGGAAGGTTGTCACCGGCGTAGCCTTCACCACCGGTATCTCCTAAAATCTCGATCATTGCTTATTTTATGCCCTAAATTCTGCCTCGACATGATTTTAGTAAAATCTCCTAATTTTTGACAACCATACATGCATCCATCTTTTCAAAATTAGGGTTCTTTTAGCGTTTCTCGACGTCTCCATCCATGTCGACGAAGATCCGAAAAGGGCTGCATCATCGTTGACTTCTCTTGATTAAGTGAGTGATTTTGATTTGGATTTTTTTTCCCTAAAAAAGATTTTGTTGGGAATTGTTCTATGTGCGCTTCATGTTCGATGAAATAATTGTAAGTACCAAATGCTTGTGTTCTTTGATTTTTTTTCTGTTTGTTCTTGTTAAAGGGAGTGTAATTGCATTTGGGGAGCCGAGTCCGAAGCCTCTCTACAGTCACAGCCGCGACCCGGCGAGGTGCTGTGCGTGCCTGCGAGCCGAGTCCGAAGCCTCCCTTCGGATTCTGATACTAAATTCTGGGGTATAAATTCTAAACTCTTGATTGATTTTAGTTTCTGGGTTTATTTTGTTTGTCGATGATGTTGTTGGATCTCGATCCCTACATAAAAAGGGTTTCGATCGATTGATACGTGTTGGGTTCGATTTTGGCTTGACGATTCTACGATTGTCTTTGTTTGTGAAGCGCGAATGATCTTTAGATCATGTTCGGTTCTTTACTTGCTGTTGGATCATTTTCGGTTTCGGGTTACCTAGCTGCTGTTGGAATTATTTGTGATGCATGTATTGTTGGTTTGGGTTTCTTGTATAAATTGTTGCTTGGGTTCTCCTTCCTATACTTGCTGTGGGATGTTGGTTTAGGTTTTCCCTATTATACATGTTGGGTTGAAAAAGATTTCTTTGCTGTAGGAGATTAGTAATGTGGGTGTTTTTGTTGGGAGCTTTTCGATATAAATCACATGCGGGTATATATTAGTTGGGAGTATTTCTATTTCGGGATTGATATCTCCATTAGCATGCATGTGTTGTTGATTTTGGGACTACGTCCACTATGCCATGCCTGGATGTTTTACGTTATTTGTCGGTTTCGGTTTTTATTAGACTACTCTGATACTCTTGGTGATAGTCGTTCGACCAAATGAACCAAAGCGTTGCAGATTGTATCGGATACACTGGCTCCGTGTCGGGGTGTATCCTATACGTGTTATGGCACGCTAGTACAGCAGATGGTGATTGATCCTTATCTGAGACATCTTATATATCTCATTTCGTTTCTTGTCGTTGGTCGTAGTTTGTATGTTGGTACTGTTGGGTTGTTCATTCTGGGTGAAGATACGCTCGTGTTTGTACGAGTCGATACTGGACACGGATGTGAGGATACCTTCGGGTCGATGATGTAGCCTCTCCACAGTTGCAGCCGCGACCCGGCGAGGTGCTGTGCGTGCCTGCGAGCCGAGTCCGAAGCCTCCCTTCGGATTCTGACACTAAATTCGGGGGTATAAATTCTAAACTCTTGATTAATTTCAGTTTTTGGGTTTATTTTGTTTGTCGATGATGTTGTTGGATCTCGATCCCTACATAAAAAGGGTTTCGATCGACTGATACATGTTGGGTTCGATTTTGGCTTGACGATCCTACGATTATCTTTGTTTGTGAAGCGTGAATGATCTTTAGATCATGTTCGGTTCTTTACTTGCTGTTGGATCATTTTTGGTTTCGGGTTACCTAGCTGCTGTTGGATTTATTTGTGATACATGTATTATTGGTTTGGGTTTCTTGTATAAATTGTTGCTTGGGTTCTCCTTCCTATACTTGCTGTAGGATGTTGGTTTTGGTTTTCCTTATTATACATGTTGGGTTGGGAAAGATTTTTTTGTTGTAGGAGATGTTTTGCTATTTGGATTAAAATTGTTGGTTGGGTATCTATTATGCTTGATGGGTTTAACTTGGTACTATGGGTGTTTTTGTTGGGAGCTTTTCGATATAAATCATATGCGGGTATATATTAGTTGGGAGTATTTCTATTTCGGGATTGACATCTACATTATCATGCATGCGTCGTTGATTTTAGGACTACGTCCACTATGCCATGTCTGGATGTTTTACTTTATTTGTCGGTTTCGGTTTTTATTAGAGTACTCTGATACTCTTGGTAATGGTCGTTCGACCAAATGAACCAAAGCGTTGCAGATCGTATCGGATACACTGGCTCCGTGTCGGGACGTGTCCTATACGTGTTATGGCACGCTAGTACAGCAGATGATGATTGATCCTTATGTGATACATCTTATATATCTTATTTCGTTTCTTGTCGTTGGTCGTAGTTTGTATGTTGGTACTGTTGGGTTGTTCATTCTGGGTGCAGATACGCTCGTGTTTGTACGAGTCGATACTGGACACGGATGTGAGGATACCTTCGTGTCGATGATGTAGCCTCTCCACAGTTGCAGCCACGACCCGACGAGGTGCTGTGCGTGCCTGCGAGCCGAGTCTGAAGCCTCCCTTAAGATTCTGACACTAAATTCTGGGGTATAAATTATAAACTCTTGATTGATTTCATTTTCTGGGTTTATTTTGTTTGTCGATGATGTTGTTGGATCTCGATCCCTAGATAAAAAGGGTTTCGATCGACTGATACGTGTTGGGTTCGATTTTGGCTTGACGATCCTACGATTGTCTTTGTTTGTGAAGTGCGACTGATCTTTAGATCATGTTCGGTTCTTTACTTGCTGTTGGATTATTTTTGGTTTCGGGTTACCTAGCTGTTGTTGGAATTATTTGTGATGCATGTATTGTTGGTTTGGGTTTCTTGTATAAATTTTTGCTTGGGTTCTCCTTCCTATACTTGCTGTGGGATGTTGCTTTAGGTTTTCCTTATTATACATGTTGGGTTGGGAAAGATTTCTTTGCTGTAGGAGATATTTTGCTATTTGGATTAAGATTGTTGGTTGGGTATCTATTATGCATGATGGGTTTAACTTGGTACTATGGGTATTTTTGTTGGGTGCTTTTCGATATAAATCATATGCGGGTATATATTAGTTGGGAGTATTTCTATTTCGGGATTGACATCTCCATTACCATGCATGGGTCGTTGATTTTGGGACTACGTCCACTATGCCATGCCTGCATGTTTTACTTTATTTGTGAGTTTCGGTTTTTATTAGAGTACTCTGATACTCTTGGTGATGGTCGTTCAACCAAACGAACCATAGTGTTGCAGATCGTATCGGATACACTGGCTCCGTGTCGGGACGTGTCCTATACGTGTTATGGCACGCTAGTACAACAAATGATGATTGATCCTTATCTGAGACATCTTATATATCTCATTTTGTTTCTTGTCGTTGGTCGTAGTTTATATGTTGGTACTGTTGGGTTGTTCATTCTGGGTGCAGATACGCTCGTGTTTGTACGAGTCGTTACTGGACACGGATGTGAGGATACCTTCGTGTCAATGATGTAGCCTCTCCACAGTAGCAGCCGCGACCCAGCGAGGCGCTGTGCGTGCCTGCGAGCCGAGTCCGAAGGCTTCCTTCGGATTCCGACACCAAATTCTGGGGTATAAATTCTAAACTCTTGATTGATTTCAATTTCTGGGTTTATTTTGTTTGTCGATGATGTTGTTGGATCTCGATCCCTACATAAAAAGGGTTTCGATCGACTGATACATGTTGGGTTCGATTTTGGCTTGACGATCCTACGATTATCTTTGTTTGTGAAGCGCGAATGATCTTTAGATCATGTTCGGTTCTTTACTTGCTGTTGGATCATTTTTGGTTTCGGGTTACCTAGCTGCTGTTGGATTTATTTGTGATACATGTATTATTGGTTTGGGTTTCTTGTGTAAATTGTTGCTTGGGTTCTCCTTCCTATACTTGCTGTGGGATGTTGGTTTTGGTTTTCCTTATTATACATGTTGGGTTGGGAAAGATTTCTTTGTTGTATATGTTTTGTTATTTGGATTAAAATTGTTGGTTGGGTATCTATTATGCTTGATGGGTTTAACTTGGTACCATGGGTGTTTTTGTTGGGAGCTTTTCGATATAAATCATATGCGGGTATATATTAGTTGGGAGTATTTCTATTTCGGGATTGACATCTACATTATGATGCATGCGTCGATGATTTTAGGACTACGTCCACTATGCCATGTCTGGGTGTTTTACTTTATTTGTCGGTTTCGGTTTTTATTAGAGTACTCTGATACTCTTGGTAATGGTCGTTCGACCAAATGAACCAAAGCGTTGCAGATCGTATCGGATACACTGGCTCCGTGTCGGGACGTGTCCTATACGTGTTATGGCACGCTAGTACAGCAGATGATGATTGATCCTTATGTGATACATCTTATATATCTCATTTCGTTTCTTGTCGTTGGTCGTAGTTTGTATGTTGGTACTGTTGGGTTGTTCATTCTGGGTGCAGATACGCTCGTGTTTGTACGAGTCGATACTGGACACGGATGTGAGGATACCTTCGTGTCGATGATGTAGCCTCTCCACAGTTGCAGCCACGACCCGACGAGGTGCTGTGCGTGCCTGCGAGCCGAGTCTGAAGCCTCCCTTAAGATTCTGACACTAAATTCTGGGGTATAAATTATAAACTCTTGATTGATTTCATTTTCTGGGTTTATTTTGTTTGTCGATGATGTTGTTGGATCTCGATCCCTACATAAAAAGGGTTTCGATCGACTGATACGTGTTGGGTTCGATTTTGGCTTGACGATCCTACGATTGTCTTTGTTTGTGAAGCACGAATGATCTTTAGATCATGTTCGGTTCTTTACTTGCTGTTGGATTATTTTTGGTTTCGGGTTACCTAGCTGTTGTTGGAATTATTTGTGATGCATGTATTGTTGGTTTGGGTTTCTTGTATAAATTTTTGCTTGGGTTCTCCTTCCTATACTTGCTGTGAGATGTTGCTTTAGGTTTTCCTTATTATACATGTTGGGTTGGGAAAGATTTCTTTGCTGTAGGAGATATTTTGCTATTTGGATTAAGATTGTTGGTTGGGTATCTATTATGCATGATGGGTTTAACTTGGTACTATGGGTGTTTTTGTTGGGTGCATTTCGATATAAATCATATGCGGGTATATATTAGTTGGGAGTATTTCTATTTCGGGATTGACATCTCCATTACCATGCATGGGTCGTTGATTTTGGGACTACGTCCACTATGCCATGCCTGGATGTTTTACTTTATTTGTGAGTTTCGGTTTTTATTAGAGTACTCTGATACTCTTGGTGATGGTCGTTCAACCAAACGAACCATAGTGTTGCAGATCGTATCGGATATACTGGCTCCGTGTTGGGACGTGTCCTATACGTGTTATGGCACGCTAGTACAACAAGTGATGATTGATCCTTATCTGAGACATCTTATATATCTCATTTTGTTTCTTGTCGTTGGTCGTAGTTTATATGTTGGTACTGTTGGGTTGTTCATTCTGGGTGCAGATAAGCTCGTGTTTGTACGAGTCGTTACTGGACACGGATGTGAGGATACCTTCGTGTCGATGATGTAGCCTCTCCACAGTAGCAGCCGCGACCCAGCGAGGCGCTGTGCGTGCCTGCGAGCCGAGTCCGAAGGCTTCCTTCGGATTTCGACACCAAATTCTGGGGTATAAATTCTAAACTCTTGATTAATTTCAATTTCTGGGTTTATTTTGTATGTCGATGATGTTGTTGGATCTCGATCCCTACATAAAAAGGGTTTCGATCGACTGATACGTGTTGGGTTCGATTTTGGCTTGACGATCCTACGATTGTCTTTGTTTGTGAAGCGGGAATGATCTTTAGATCATGTTCGGTTCTTTACTTGTTGTTGGATCATTTTTGTAATGCCCCGCTCCGCACGTGGCATTTGGTTGGCTTGTTGGATGGGATCAAAATCTTGGATCATGACTTGTATTGGAGATCAGAAGAATTGAGACTGATGTAGTCTTTCTTAGCTGGCTAGACGGAATGGGTATTTGAACGTGGCTTGCTGGTGGAGCTACGCTTAGTAGAATTGGAGCAGGAAGACAATTATGCAAGGCAAGTGGAACTGTCCTCCTTCCTCCTTATTCCTGCATGCTTAATAAATGGAATAATGTGATGCTATGAATATGTCCCTAATGTCTCTTACCTTGAATGTTGAATAATTGTGATACGATGCTTTTGTTGCTAAATCGATAGAGATGCATATGCTGGAAATTATTGAATGAATAACACATGAACTTTGAATTTCTGAACGAATCACATTCGAACTACTAATGTAACATGATGCCTGAGAATGAATCGATAATGTCCCTTATGCTTAATGCTGATGAAATGAATGAATCACTTGAATAATGAGATGTTGCGTGAATGATACATGAGAAAAGAATTGAATATGCTATTGTTCCTATGAAATGAATGAATTGCTACAGGTCCCTTCGAAATGAATGAATGATGTTGTTCCTCCTTAGAAGGAACGTAATGAGAAATGTTGCAATGAAACAAACAATGAGAATTGATGAGGCTTGGGATCATTGAGATCACCAAATGAAATGATGGTAATGTTGGAAATGAATAAGTCATTGAACATGACTTGAATGAGATGAATGATGATATACTGTTGTCTTTAGTTTAATATTTTACCATGCATTTTATGTTCTCGATTGAGTCGGACACGCATTCGCATGGTCATAGGACAACTTATGCATAAGAGATGGGGATATATTTTCTCGGACGGTAACCCGGGACGTTAGGGCGACCGATCCAGCCTAGGAGGAAACATTGGCATGCCAGTAGGGGCACAGGTTTTACGAGGCATCCTTTGGGGCTAGCTACCTTCTCTGGAGTCATCGTATTACCGATGAAGACCTATATGGCAACGTCCGTATGGTTGAACACCAGTGACCATGTAGTCAGGATGCATGCTAATGAATATTTTGTGCAGGCAGAGTAAGTATATCTGCTAACCTGTATTTGATGCAGGTACGAGGGAGTCGACTATCGGTAAGAAATCACTTAAATATGATATACTCAATATATGTGTTTGGTTTAACTTGCGTGCTTTAACGTGCCAAGTAAATGATGCTATGCGTAGTCTTTCAATATGAGAACCTGCTTAACATGTTAAATTCAGTATACTAGAAAGATGCCTTGCGATAAGCGTTGCTCAAAACATAACATACATGCTAAGTGATGCTTGAAGTGAGAACTGTCATAACATGTTTAATGATGTTAATATCAATGATGCCTTTTCATGATAACACCTGGTATGCCTCAATGATGCTTTGCATGATAACACCAAGTATGCTAAAATGATATGTCCACATGAATGCTACTAAGAATATGTTTACATGCTTCATTCTGATTATTGCCCATGAACTGTAAACTGATGCTAGGTCCCAAGTAGAAAGATCATTCTAATAAATACTTGCTTAAATGATCACTTTAATGTTGGTTTATGCGAGGCGGTTGGATTCTGCTCGCTAGTACATTGATGATGTGCTGACCCACGTTTTGTAGGCAGGTGCTCGTGCTTGGGATATTCTACACACGAAGATCAGGTTTGATTGGTTCCGCAGCATCGAAGATTTGTTGGGCATACAGAAGCTCTCCTTGTACAAGATGATGTCTTCTGTTTATAAAGGGCATAATGTATGGAATAATGTAATCAGTTGTACCAGTGAGTTATAAGCCAAGTTGGTATATCAAGTTGTAATCCAATGTATCCAAGTATCAAATGTAAGCTGTATAGCATTGTTCAGTTGGCTTTTTCTGTAAAGTGAGATGTAATGTAAACATTGAACTTTAATACAAGTCTTGTGCTCTTCTTCAATTATCAATAAAGAGAATAAAGTTCTGTATATCTCTGTGAGACATCAAGTTATCCTTTTATCTCCGCTGCTATAAAGAAACTGATGTATTTCTATTCAATAAGAAAGATTGTCCTTATCAACTTCAATTTGTCAGCTTCTGCCGCTGCGATGTGTTCCTATTTGAAGATATCGATTATGTACCATCTTTGCCTTGTACAAGTGCAATACCAGACTTGTATGGCATCACGCCAAAGCGAGGACGATCAATTCCAAGAGATAAAATATGTGAATAAATGACTCTACGAATCGGGGCGTGACAAATTGGTATCAGAGCACGGCTTTACGTCATTGGTCTCTTCTTTGATTCATTTCAAATCAAAGTTGCATCGATGATTAACCAAAGTTGCTTCTGCGATCACTCAACGTTGCTTCCACGATTAAATCAAAGATTGCTTCCGCGATTATGCTATTGTTGTTCTGCAATCATCCTATATTGATTGTGTCTAAAAGTTCGTTGACCCTCTTGGCTGCTCACTGGATGTTCCATACAATAAGTCTATATACTTTGTGATGCCCCTGAATGAATGATTATTGTTGGTTTGGACACAAATAACCCAACAATGACTCGATGCCATAGTATGCTATAGTATGAATGATGTTTGGAATTATGGGAATAAAGAAAAGTGGCTATGTATGCTGTAACAAGTTGAGATTGCATGTGATGTTGGGAAAGAATTGGGAATGAAATAATTAATGGATGAGTTTGACATTACTGGTGAGTCGACTCAGAGGTGACAGCTAGTACTTTTGAGACCTTAAGAATGTTGGTTTGTGATATTGAGACCCCGAGATATTGGCTAAGTGTTGTGATCATTATAGATCATGAAAGTCTAGAATAGAATTGAGTTGGTATTATTTAAGGATGGCTTCGTTTCTGAGTGGTATATTGCCTCTACCACCTCAGAACGAGATGTATGTTGACCCTTTCCATAGGATAGCAAAGAGACTATCTGTGGGTACTGGGTAGTGCCGAGACTTAGCTGGGAGTCATGTATTGTGGCTAGATGACTCGAGTGTCCCTTGACGGTGATGTTATATTGAGTAGCGAGATTGTCAGAAATTGTAACTGGTGGCTTGGTTAGAAATGGTTTAGTCGGGTGATGACTCAGATTAGTAAGATAGTTAGTATGCTATGGGTAAATGTATTTGGCTAGAGAATGTTGTGGCTTAGAATACCTGAATAATGATTTTGATTGGTTGGATGCAAATCAAATGTGGCTAATACAAAGTTGGTTGCGTAACTGAAAGTTTTAGAAATATTGTCGGTGAACCAAAGGAATATTAGAGATATGTGCCTTGACCCTATGGTGTAATAGATGTTAACCCATCTAGATCACCAAAGGATAGTCGTTGCCTATGTGCGTGTATGCTGAGGAATTTAATAGGATTAGAAAGGTAACAGGTAGCACCCTGAATATTTGTGTTGCATAGAGAATGGTTAATTGATACATGAATTGTCGGATTTAATGGAATGAATTACTCGACCCTTGCGATATGAGATTAAGAATGCCCGTAAGATAGTTTGATAATTGAGAAACAAATGGAATTAAGGAATTACAAACGTGTTGGATAATGTCGGTATATGTGACTGTTGGTTGGGATATATATTACTGGCTTATGACTTAGTGGAGTGACTTCGCCATACAGTCCCAATAGTATGATTCCATAGTTATGTTAAGACTATCGGAATCGTTGACCCTTGAATAGTTAGCCTTGGCTTGTGGGTTCGTATGGGTACAAAGGAAATGGAATGGGAATTAAATTATTGGGAATTTACTTGATGGATTATTAGAACGATGAGGATCGTATGTTGGTTTGGGATTGACCGTAATGTTGATAGATCGATCTTAGTCGATCGTTAGGTAAGTCTAGAATGAGCCTCTGTGGGAATTATTTCCTTGAGGAAGACCCTGGATAAGATTGACTTGATCCTAGCGACCAGTTGAGGACTTACCAATTGTTGGCATAGCTGACAATGGCGATTAGCTATCCAGACTAAGTTGATACCCATAGGTTTGGGTAGAGCTTCTTTGAACTGTCGATTGCTTGTTGGCCCTAAGAAAAAGAAACTAGCATAACCCTAGTAGCCGTCTACTCTAGGGAAGTCACATGAATGATTAGGTATAGCTGTCGGTATAGCTAACCATTGAGACTGGACTGAATAATAGATGGCCGTTGGCGACCCATAGAATGACCTTGTGGCATTGAACGAGAGATGGTGATGAGTACGACCTAAGAATGATATGTCGTATGTATATGCTTCAATATGAACCTTAGATATTTTTGACCCTTGAGGATTATGTGTCGGCCTATAGCGGGAACTATAATCGTGGGATGAGACTTGAGTTGTAGGTGTTGAGCAGTGAATAATTCCATGCGATGGAATTGACTGCTCATGACGGGAATGTTGGATCGGTATCTATAGTCGGGTAGCTGGGTTAACCTTGACTGTTGCATAGAACTATACTCTGACTTGTGTAATTGATAGTTGGTGATGTCGGATTGTGTCTTGTAGAAAGATGAATTGCCTCGGTAAGAAATATTATTGGATTTGGGAAGGAATATGATTGCATGTTGTGAACTCTTGATATGAATAGCTCTAAGTTAGACCCTTGACCGATGCTAGAAATATTATGCTTGGGTAGAGAGTTTAACCAAGTTGTCCCTGATGTTAAGTATTGTGGCCTGAAAGATAGTGATTGTGGCAAGTGAATAAAGTAATAAGTCAATTGAAAGGATGCTAAGTCGGATTTGGGAAAGAGAGTTATATCATGGCTGATCGAATCGCACTAACATGGAAGTTGGCTAAAGTACATATGTTTTGGGGACGCCTAAAATATGTGTATGGATCCAGCAGAAGTGATAGGTTGCGACTGAGATAACATTATGGGAAAAATTTATTGCACTAGCACAGACTTTGGCTGAAATGTATATGTTTTGGAGACGCCTAAAATATGTGTATGGATCCAAACGAAGTGATGTATTGCGACCATGATAGAATGCAAGGAAAATGTTGGTGAATCAATGAGAAGTGGCAAGTATTTGGAAAAGAGAAAGGAGGATTGAATCGTTGATGGATTAAAATGATACAGTTGGATAGCTATTTTGAAATGACCGAGTGGGCTGAAATGAATATTGAATTGAAGCTGAATGAGTAACTCATTATGATTAAGTGAATCTAGTAGATGAGTTGTTTTCTTAAGTTTCGAGGACAAAACTTTTTCTGAGTGGTATATTATGTAATGCCTCGCTCCGCACGAGGCATTTGGTTGGCTTGTTGGATGGGATCAGAATGTTGGATCGTGACTTGTGTTGGAGATCAGAAGAATTGAGACTGATGTAGTCTTTCTTAGCTGGCTAGACGGAATGGGTATTGGAACGTGGCTCGCTGGTGGAGCTACGCTTAGTAGGATTGGAGCAGGAAGACCATTATGCAAGACAAGTGGAACTGTCCTCCTTCCTCCTTATTCCTGCATGCTTAATAAATGGAATAATGTGATGCTATGAATATGTCCCTAATGTCTCTTACCTTGAATGTTGAATAATTGTGATGCGATGCTTTAGTTGCTAAATCGATAGAGATGCATATGCTGGAAATTATTGAATGAATAACACATGAACTTTGAATTTATGAATGAATCATATTCGAACTACTAATGTAACATGATGCCTGAGAATGAATCGATAATGTCCCTTATGCTTAATGCTGATGAAATGAATGAATCACTTGAATAATGAGATGCTGCGTGAATGATACATGAGAAAATAAATGAATATGCTATTGTTCCTACGAAATGAATGAATTGCTATAGGTCCCTTCGAAATGAATGAATGATGTTGTTCCTCCTTAGAAGGAACGTAATGAGAAATGTTGCAATGAAACAAACAATGAGAATTGATGAGGCTTAGGATCGTTGAGATCACCAAATGAAATGATGGTAATATTGAAAATGAATAAGTCATTGAACATGACTTGAATGAGATGAATGATGATGCATTGTTGTCTTTATTTTAATATTTTACCATGCATTTTATGTTCACGATTGAGTCGGACACGCATTCGCATGGTCATACGACAACTTATGCATAAAAGATGGGGATATGTTTTCTCGGACGGTACCCTGGGACGTTAGGGCGACCGATCCAGCCTAGGAAGAAATATTGGCGTGCCAGTAGGGGCACGGGTTTTGCGAGGCTTACATTGGGGCTGGCTACCTTCTCTGGAGTCATCGCATTACCGACGAAGACCTATATGGCACCGTCCATATAGTTGAACACCAGCGACCATGTAGTCAGGATGCATGCTAATGAATATTTCGTACAGGCAGAGTAAGTATATCTGCTAACCTGTATTTGATGCAGGTACGAGGGAGTCGACTATCGGTAAGAAATCACTTAAATGTGATATACTCAATATATGTGTTTGGTTTAACTTGCGTGCTTTAACGTGCCAAGTAAATGATGCTATGCGTAGTCTTTCAATATGAGAACCAGCTTAACATGTTAAATTCAGTATACTAGAAAGATGCCTTGCGATAACCGTTGCTCAAAAAATAACATACATGCTAAGTGATGCTTGAAGTGAGAACTGCCATAACATGTTTAATGATGTTAATGTCAATGATGCCTTTTCATGATAACACCTGGTATGCCTCAATGATGCTTTGCATGATAACACCAAGTATGCTAAAATGATATGTCCACATGAATGCTACTAAGAATATGTTTACATGCTTCACTCAGATTATTGCCCATGAACTGTAAACTGATGCTAGGCCCCAAGTAGAAAGATCATTCTAATAAATGCTTGCTTAAATGATCACTTTAATGTTGGTTTATGCGAGTGGGTTGGATTCTGCTCGCCAGTACATAGATGATGTGCTGACCCACGTTTTGTGGGCAGGTGCTCGTGCTTGGGATATTCTACACACGAAGATCAGGTTTGATTGGTTCCGCGTCATCGAAGATTTGTTGGGCATACAGAAGCTCTCCTTGTACAAGATGATGTCTTCTGTCTATAAAGGGCATAATGTATGGAACAATGTAATCAGTTGTACCAGTGAGTTGTAAGCCAAGTTGGTATATCGAGTTGTAATCCAATGTATCCAAGTATCAAATGTAAGCTGTATAACATTGTTCAATTGGCTTTTACTGTAAAGTGTGATGTGATGTAAATATTGTACTTCAATACAAGTCTTGTGCTCTTCTTCAATTATCAATAAAGAGAATAAAGTTCTGTATATCTCTGTGAGACTTCAAGTTATCCTTTTATCTCCGCTGCTATAAAGAAACTGATGTATTTCTATTCAATAAGAAAGATTGTCCTTATCAACTTTAATTTGTCTGCTTCTGCCGCTGCGATGTGTTCCTATTTGAAGATATCGATTATGTACCATCTTTGCCTTGTACAAGTGCAATATCAGACTTGTACGGCATCACGTCCAAGCGAGGACGATCAATTCCAAGAGATAAAATATGTGAATAAATGACTCTACGAATCGGGGCGTGATAATTTTTGGTTTTGGGTTACCTAGCTGCTGTTGGAATTATTTGTGATTCATGCATTGTTGCTTTGGGTTTCTTGTATAAATTGTTGCTTGGGTTCTCCTTCCTATACTTGTTGTGGGATGTTGGTTATGGGAAAGATTTCTTGTATAAATTATGGGAAAGATTTCTTTGCTGTAGGAGATATTTTGTTATTTGGATTAAAATTGTTGGTTGGGTATCTATTATGCATTATGGGTTTAACTTGGTATTGTGGGTGTTTTTGTTGGGAGCTTTTCGATATAAATCACATGTGGGTATATATTAGTTGGGAGTATTTCTATTTCTGGAATGACATCTCCATTAGCATGCTTGCATCGTTGATTTTGGGACTACGTCCACTATGCCATGCCTAGATGTTTTACTTTATTTGTCGGTTTCGGATTTTATTAGAGTACTCTGATACTCTCGATTTTTCGATATAAATCACAGACTCTGAAATTGACAGACTCTAAAAGTGATGGTTATGCTTTCTTTTTTAGGATTTTGCTATACGTACATGTGCTATGGACAGTCTTCATGTGACCAAGTTGAAGCATTATAAGTGTGCTTCTTCGCTACAGTATCTGTGAAATTTTTTATGTCGATAGTTTTGATGTAGCTAAAGTGTACTCTATATTGGATACTCTATATATTTTGAGAAGATGTATATAATGAAATGGAGAAATGTAGAATGGTAGCTAAAATACTCTATTTTGAGACAATAAAATGGAGAATGGTACTTTATATTACATTTCAATGCTTTGTTGTGAATATTGTTCAAAGTGGTTGTTTTCGAATTGAATTGAGCAGCGTTTGGAATGTCATGCAGTATAGAGCATTATAAATGTGATACAATGACCATATACAGCGGTTTTTCATAACTATCCATAACGCTTTGAAAATAAAATGTAGCAAAAATTCAACCTATTAATGACGGTTATAGATGAATTATCTATAACGCTTTTAAAAACATTTATAACACCCGATTTCATAACACTTGGACTGAGAAAAAAAGGCGTCATGGTTTCCAATTAATGACGCTTTTTAGCCGTCATTAAAAGGTATATTTGTTGTAGTGAATGTCCACAGTTGACCACAAATGTTCACAGTTGACCACAAATGTTCACAGTTGACCATAAATGTTCACAGTTGACCACAAATGTCCGCAGTTGACCACAAATGTTGTACTAAGTTTTCTAGTACATGCGCCTCTTTTCTCACAATCTCATGCCTCTGAAACCCAGCTGTTCCATGGCATTCTTTCGCCCGATACCAAGAACTTCCATATCCGCCTTATCAACGGAGTCGTTCTAGGTATCCCTATCAAACCTATTATCCGTACCTAAAACCAAGATATGCCAAGGGTAATAGGTCCACAGAAAAGCCCCCAGTGGGGCAAACACATAAATGCAGTACAAGCACGATAGATAAAGGATGATGCAAGCAAAGTCATTTATTCAAATCAAATCAAAAGTACTACATTCTTGGGGACCACGTCCCGCCAAAAAAGATGAAGAAAACATAAAGAAAGAAAGAAAAGAAAAGGCCGACTATGGTTCGGCGATACATAATTGTCTGAGACGGTCCCTCAGTACGGCCGTCGATCGCTCAAACCGCCATTTGGCTCCGCGCTCGGCCTCTTGAGCCAACTGCTCCGCATCCTCCAGATGCGCATGAGCCTGGCACCTATCTTCAAGCTTCTTCAGAGCACGCTCCAAGTGAGCAGAAGCACGGGTGACTTTGTCGACCTCCTGGACAATTAGCTCATTGCCCGTACGGGAGGCCTCGAGCTCAGATTCTAAGAAAGCCAATTTTCTCTGGAGCTCCAAGATCTGCTCCTTCGTGTCGGTTATCCCGCGAGAGGCTGCCGCTTCCCGAGCAAGAAAATCCTCCCGCTGCGGCTCAGCTGATCATATTGTAGAGACAGATCATGGAGGTCCTTCATTATAATCGGCTTAGACGCATCTCGTGCAGCCCTCACCTTCTCCATAACAGTGATGAGGAAGGCACGCTCCTGATCTTCCGCCGAAGATAGGTCGACTTGTTGCAGTACTTGAAACTGGGCCACAAGTTGATCCGCCTCTAGCAATTTGGATTCCAGCAGCTAAACTATCCCTGCCCCACTGGGAGGGTTCTAAGGAGTTCAATCTAGCCCCGGGCGCATTGACGGGCCAAGGTAAAAGAGTTCCCCCTCTCCACCGCAGCCTCAACTCCTTGCCTCAGGTGACGGTAAAAACTGTCAACTACATCCTTTGACGATTCGTCCAGAACTTCTGCAGAAGATGACGTCAAAGGAAGAGTAGCCGGTAGTGTCGAAGAAGATGCACTGGAACTTGATGCCCCTGCCATAAGGGAAACAAATTTTGAGCGAACGGATGCCTGAATAGCGGCCAATTCCTCCTTCGCAGCCCGAAGTATTTGAAGACTCGGCAAGGCGGAGAGGTCAACCTCCGGAGCCACATGAACAGAGGAGGGTGCAGGGACCAATTCTTCCCGCCCCGGCAGTTCTGTCGTCTGCTCTCCCGAACTCGATTCAGCAGAAGGTTCCTCAATGTAAGCTGGAGGAGGAGGAGGCATATTCTCTTCCACCAGGTCCCCTCTGGCAAACTCTCCCCCGATAATGTCCATCATTGGCAGTGAAGGAGCAGGACCTGTATGTCCGAAGCAACCATCAATCAGCTTAACCCGAAGGATCTGATGATAGAGCAAATAAACCTTCTCACTAGTCAAGACTTGGCTTATCTTACCAGAGGAAGTTGCTGAGGCCGAGGTTCGCTCGCAGCCACCATAGCTTCTTCACCAGCAACATTCGACCCAAATTCAGCTGGTTCATCTGCCCCAGCCACCCCGGAAGGAGATATGACTGGATCAGCGTCACCCAGCTGAAGTTCAGCAGTCTCAGGGACGGGTTCAGCAGAGCCCACGTTACCCTGGGTTGGGACGTCAACAAATGGAGGAACCTCAGCCGTCGCTGGGAGAATCCCGGCGGCAATAATCCCGGCACTCATATCTCTAACTAGAGTAGCTAGAGCTGGGTCGACTTCAGAGACAGCAGCCGGCCCTGAAAAGTTCCCTTCTCCTGACGCCTACAGAGAAAAGAAAAATGATTAGGTCATAGTTCAAGAAAAATAAGAGCTAAAGAAGAAGATGGTTGTAATTCAATTCACCTCCGAAGCGGCGTCATCCTCGCCTCTCTCCTTGATGAGCAGCCCGCGAGGCTTAAATGTAGCCCGTTTCACGGAGTAAGTTCTGCCGCCAACGGCGGGCTCATGCCTGCTTCGCTTGCGCGAAGGACCAGGTACGACTGGTGGCTGATCCGCCAACAAATTTTCTGCGGAAGGAAGAGAGTTATCAGGGTCATGCTCGTCATCCCCTTCGTCCGTGTTGGCAGACTCCGAGTCCGACGCAGCAACCGTGTTCTCCCTCTTCTTTCTCGCCTTGGACCCCTTGGGCTTCTCCTCCAAGCCAGTACCAACAATGAAGCTGGTGCTCGGGTCAAAACCAACAGGAGGCTTGTTCGCCATGACATGGTATAGAGCCGCCAAATACAAGATCGCCTCGGATTCTCCATCATCAGGAACTGAGAAGCTGGTACGGGTGTGAACCGTATTATAATAGTGCCAGGCTCTGATACCGTCAAGGATGCTACCTTCAAATCCTAGGCAAGAGCTGGGACTGTCCAAAAATAGCTGACTATACCCAAACTGTCAGGCGAGCCTACTGGGCAAGTAAGGCTCCAAGTAGACAGTGTTGCGGTTGCGGTATACCAGGTGGGAAGGACGAATGTTGTGCAGCCAAAGGAGCATCTTGTCGGATAAGAAGTGCGGAGGCCCAATACCATCAAGATGTACGGCCCTCACTTCCTCAGCAGTAAATCGAGGAACAAACACGAAAAAAGTGTATATGTCAACTCTCGCCAGTGCCATTCGACAGGCACGCATAGTCTCACAATCCCAAGGCAGACGGCGATATTGGAAGATGAAAGCATCCTCGGCATATACACCATCTTCAGGGCCAGGCCTCATTAAAGACTGACATTGCATTAGCAGCCACCCCATCAGATAATGATAGGGTAGCTCAATGCGTTCAAAGTCCTTCGTCGGGTCACGGGCGATGATCTTGGACGAGAAAGCGCGAAGGCTACGGTGTATGCTGCACACCATGGCCGAGAGAAGAGCTAATCCAACCCCGAAGACCAGCTTCACAGCAAGGAGGATGAAGTTGCGGCTGATCCGCTCAATAGAACTAGCCCCTCCTGAAACTACGCAATTTCGTAGCGACACCATCAGGAATTCGGCCAGAAGAGCCTTCTCGGACAACGGCTGAGTGTCTTGATAAAAATAAGCAAAAGAGTCAGATTGACTCCCGAACCTGTCACCGGTGGTTCTTATCCTCTTGGCGGTCAACACTTGGTCCTGTACCTCCTTTCGAGTTCGAGGACTTTGAGAAGAAACCCGGCCTGAGGCACCGAGTTTAAAAAGATAAGTGAGCCAGGCCTTTCTATGTGGAAGGTTCCCTTCCGAGCTGTCGTTTTTTTTCTTCGACAGCTGCTGACATGTGCTGTGATGACACAGCAATTCCCGGTAGACGGCAATAAAGCTCGAGAACGTCTCCTACAAATCCTCGAACTCTTCGTTCGTCGGGGTAGACACCTCAAAGACTTTATCGCCCCAAGGCAGCTTGGAGACATAATGCATCTCTTGCAGAGCAAGCCCCATCTTCCCTATGGGTGTAAAGAAAACCATGTACGGCTGTTGTACATCTCCAGCAGAGCCATAAACAATTTCTTGTTTATGGGCAAGCTGTAGCTGGTGTCCCGAATAGCATGATAGAGTCCAATCTAGTGCAGGAGAGTCTCGTATTTTTGTGCGATCCACGTAGACAGGTTGGTCCACGAAGGGAGGGGGTGTATCCAACTCGGTAGCGACAACCGGCCAACTGGATAGGACCCCTTCCCAGCAAGCTGGTTCAGGTAAGTGTCAGCTTGAGAGAACTTGAAGTTGGGACCCTGCACATTCAAAAAACTGCCCGGGGCCAACCCCATCACGTAGCGGCTGACCGGTACCCTGCCCGCGTACACTGATGGCAGGTTATTGTTATAGTGAATTTTGCCCACAATCATCCCGTTCCGGGTCAGAGTCAAGGAATCCTCCATCTTTCTGTCCATCGGTAGCATGTTGAACCACGACAGTAGAAAATGACGCTCCATTAGAGGAATATGGATTGCCATCCCGTCAGAAGTAAAACTCCAACTCTCAGATATGTCCAGAACTTGGGAGTTCTTTACAGTTAAGGCATCCCCGAAAAGGAATGCAGGCTTCAAGTATTTGCCCCCTAGCAGCCCTGAGTTCATCATCCCCGAGATAAAGAAGAAGGACTGCTTTTAAATGTCTTCCAGCCTCTCCACAGGTTTGTCTTTTGGAAGCTGGTTCACCACATACTCGACTATGTGGTCGTACCTATAGCCCACAGCAGATTGGGCACGACCCACCAAAGGTTCTCCCGCAGCATTAACTGACAAATTTACTGAAAAAGGACAAAAGAAACAGAGTCATAAGATGGCCAGAAAACATTTAACATAGTTCATGCGGCTCTGTTTGGATGGGTCCTTATGCGGCTCAGTTTTAACGGAGTTCATGCGGCTCTGTTTTGGTAGGTCCTTATGTGGCTCAGTTTTAAAAGAGTTCATACGGCTCTGTTTGGACGGGTCCTTATGCGGCTCAGTTTTAACGGAGTTCATGCGGCTCTGTTTTAGGGGGTCCTTATGCGGCTCAGTTTTAACGGAGTTCATGCGGCTCTGTTTTGGTGGGTCCTTATGCGGCTCGGTTTTAACGGAGTTTATGCAGCTCTGTTTTGATGGGTTCATATATGGTTCTGTTCAAAGGAATTCATGCGGCCCAGTTCATCAGGAGCTCATGCGATTCTACGGCTATGATTTGGTGGAGCTTTATGCAGCCCAGTTTATCATGAGCTTATGCAGTTCTGTTTTGGTGGGTTCTTATGCGGCCAAGTTTTAAAGGTGCTTATGCGGCTTGGTCATGAAGTGATTCTCATGCGGCATGAGAAGTTCATACGGCCCATACAGTACAGCATATGTGGTTTCATCACACTGAACTTAGACAGTTCAATGAAGACAAAGAGCGCAGTAAATGCCGAGGAGAAAGGCTTACGCATAAAACATGCAGCATAGCCATTTTTGTTAGGGTTTGAAGCGTGCAGTCTTCTCCACAAATCTTACGATCGATAGCGGGATGAACGTCAGGATAAACTTTGACCGCCGCAACCGACGAGGAGGCCACTCCTTTGCCCTTTGTCGCAGAACTAGAGGAAGCTTTGGGAGCCACTGATGATCGAAGAAGGAAGAGAAGACGACGGCTTAGGGCAAGAAAAGTTGAAGAAAAAAGAAAGTAAAGAGTCTCTCCCTTCCAAAAGTACGCATATTTATAGGCTAACAAGGGGGCGTGCGAATCGATGGACGCTTCGTATTACGTGCTGTCTAGGAGATAAGACCGACTCTTGGATTTCTATCCCCTGCATGCAAAAGATTACTCATAATTATGAAGACAAATATAAATATTTAAAGCTGACTCTTGGGATCCTATCCCAAAAGACGGCTTTAAATCAAAGTAAATCAAAGGCAATTAAATGAGACGCCTACGTGGCACAGGACCAGTATGCGGCCAGAGAAATCTATGAGGCCAGAGAAATCTATGCAGCCAGAAGAGTCTATGCGGCCAGAGAAATCTATGCAGCCAGAGAAGGCTATGCGGCCAGAGAAGGCTATGCGGCCAGAGGAGGCTATGCGGCACGAGGAGTTTATGCGGACATAGCCATGCTTCTTATTCAAAGTATTTCAATTTTACAAATTGAAAACTTTGAAGGGGGTCTTGTAGAAGCATGGAAAAGAACAAGAGATTCCATGCGGCTCAATATTGGGGGACTCTTCATGCGGCTAAAAAATCACTTACAGCTTCATGCGGCTCAAAAAAGCCCCTTAGAGCTTCATGCGGCTCGAAAGTCCCCGATAACTCCATGCGGCTCGAAAAAAGCCACGTGGCCCTATGCGGTTCAAAATATGACTCTACAGCTGGCCATCATTTCTCTGTGCAGCTGGCTCATTAAATGCTCTGACACAGTGCGACAGCTCTGACACAAAGGATTGACAGCTCTGACATAAAGGTAAAATGATGACTCTGACATAATGACGTGCTCCTAGAGAAATAAGAAAAATCTTTACAGTTGGCACGATCCACTAATTCCAAAGCACTTTTATGCGAATCATTTAAAGAAGCTCATGCGGCTCTGATTTGATGGAGCTTTATGCGGCTCAGTTTTAATGGAGTTCATGCGGCTCTGTTCTGATGGGTCCTCATGCGGCTCTGTCCCAATGGGACTTCATGCGGCCCAGTTTAAAAGTGGCTTATGCGGTTCTGTTCAATGGGACTTCATGCGGCTCAGTTCATCAAGAGCTCATACGGTTCTGTTCAGTGGGACTTCATGCGATCCAGTTTACAAGGGGCTTATGCGGTTCTGTTCAATGGGACTTTATGCGGACCAGTTCACCAGGAGCTCATACGGTTCTGTTCAGTAGGACTTCATGCGGTCCAGTTTACAAGGGGCTTATGCGGTTCTGTTCAATGGGACTTCATGCGGAGCTCATGCGGCTCAGTCATGCGGCTCGCAACATAAATGACAGTTGGGAAACGTGGCAGAAGATTGACTAAGACTTATCCACTCGGATTTAGCAACCAAAAAATCATAACAATGCAGATTTATTACAATCATCATAACTGCCCAGATCGATTTCCAACAAATAATGCAGATTTGTTGCAATCAACAAAAACAGCCCAGATTGATTTCCAACAAACAAGATTAAGGCTAATCTTAACCAATCCCCAGCCGCCCGCTTTTCAACGAGCAATTACTGTACACCCTATTTATCACAAAGCCCTATAAATAGCAGGCGATTATTCCTTTGCAAAAGACACGAAGATATACGCACAGAGCCCGAGCAGAGAGACTAGCAACCCCCGCACACACAAAGAGCATTTCTTCGCCAGAGCAGAAGCTACGTCCGATCGTCCAAGGAGTAAGGCAGAGTTGATATCACTTTCCCGAGCCTCTACCGTCATCCCCTAGAAAAACTAAACAATTGTACTTAGATTGTTTTTCCTAGGTTTTATTCCTAGGCTCTCTTTGTGCGAGCGAGTTTGTATAGTGAAGTAAAAGTCCAGTCCTCCCATAAAACTGTTCTGTTCTTTTATAATCAATGGCAAACATCCACTACAAAGGATCGACGACTTGTTTGATCAGTTGAACAGAGCAAGAGTTTTCTCCAAAATAGATCTTTGGTCAGGATGTCATCAAGTTAGATTTTGAGAAGAGGATATTCCCAAGACGACATTCAGGTCAAAGTACGGGTATTACAAATTCTTAATTATGCTGTTTGGTTTGACCAATGCTCTAGCAATATTTATGGATTTGATGATCCGCATCTTTATGCCATATTTAGATCAATTTGTCGTTGTGTTTCTCGACAACATTCTCGTATACTCAGCTAGTGAAGAAGAGTATGAGGATCACCATAAGAAAGTATTACAGGTTCTGAAAGAGAACCAGTTGTACGCCAAGCTCAACAAGTATGAGTTTTGGATGGATCACATTTCATTCTTGGGGCACATCATATCAGGGGATAGAGTAGCAGTAGATCCCAAGAAAGTAGAAGCAGTAGAAAGTTGGCCGATGCCTAAGACCGTAGCAAATGTGCGAAGTTTCTTAGAATTGGCAGGATATTACAGAAGATTCATATCAAACATTACAAGACTCTCAGCACCCATGATCCGCTTGACACGAAAGGACATGCCATTTGTCTGGTCGACGGAGTGCCAGGCATCATTTGAGAATTTGAAGCAAAAGTTGATCTCGGCACCTATTCTTACATTACCAGTTGGACCCGAAGGTTTTACTGTATATTGTGACACGTCAGGAAAGGGACTAGGGTGTGTCCTAATACAACATGGAAAGTTGATAGCGTATGCATCTAGGCAACTTCGAGACCACGAGAAGAATTATTCGACTTATGACTTGGAGTTGGCAGCAGTAGTATTTACTTTGAAGCTATGGAGGCATTACTTATACGGTGATCGAGTGGACATGTACACAGACCACAAAAGTCTGAAGTACATCTTACTCATAAGGAATTGAACATGAGACAAAGAAGATGGTTAGATCTGATCAAGGATTACGACGTAGAGCTTCAGTATCAGCCAGGCAAGGCAAATGTGGTAGCGGACGCTCTTAGCAGGAGAGGCGGCGCATTTATGTTGACATCACAAAAACATATTTTAGAAGATCTTCAAGAGATGGGCATCGAGGTTATACTTCCTAGTGATGTAGGAATTCTGGCGAGCCTATGAGTTCAATCCGACTTAGTAGATAGGATCAAAGCAACTCAGACACAGGACCCAAGGATTCAGAAGCTTAGGACATAATGTGAGTCAGGACTCAAAAAGGAGATAAAAATTCACAAAGATGGAACACTTAGATTTGGATCACGTTTATGTGTGCCAAGTAGAGATATCAGACAAGAGGTTATGACAGAAGTTCACAGTTCTCAGTATTCTATACACCCCGGAGGGACCCAAATGTATAAATCCATCAAGCAGCATTTCTGGTGGAACGGAATGAAGAGAGATATAGCTAGATTCGTTTCCCGTTGCTTAATATGTTAGCAAGTAAAGGAGAACAACAGAGGCCAGCTGGATTATTACAACCGTTTCCTATCCCGGAATGGAAATATGAGCATATCATAATGGACTTTGTGATCGGTTTACCGAGATCACCAAGTGGCAAGGATGCTATTTGGGTGATAGTGGATCGACTTACGAAGGTGCCACATTTTTTTCTTTTAGAGTAGGACAAGCTATAAAAAAGTTGGCAGAGTTGTATATGTAGCAGATAGTCAGGCAACATGTGGCCCCTATCAGTATTGTGTCAGATAGAGATACCCGTTTTACATCACATTTCTGGAAGAGTTTACATCAGAGCCTGGGTACCAAGTTAAGATTTAGTACGGCTTACCACCCACAGACGGACGGTCAATCAGAAAGAACAATTTAGACTTTAGAAGATATGTTACGATCTTGTACCCTAGATTTTGGAGGATCATGGGAGAGTCACCTACACTTAGTCAAATTCTCGTACAACAAGCCAGTATCCAGATGGCGCCATTCGAAGTACTATACGGTAAGAAGTGCAGGTCACCACTGGCATGGGATGATATTGGAGAGAGAAAGATGTTAGGCCCAGAGGTGATTGTTCAGACGGTTGAAGTGGTTAAGGGGATTAGAGAGCGACTTTGAGTTGTGCAAGATCGGCATCGTCATTGGGTAGACCAGCATCGTAGATCGTTAGAATTTTCTGTTAGGGACCACGTGTTCATACGGATCTCGCCTACTCGTAGGATCATTAGATTTGGAGTTCGCGGGAAGTTGAGCCCGCGATACGTAGGCCCATTTCTTATCCTCGATAGGGTAGGCAATTTTGCTTATCGTTTGTCCCTTCCACCTTCGTTACGAGAGGTGCATGATGTGTTTCTTGTATCTCAGTTACGTAGGTATGTGTCGGATTCAAGCCACATCCTCGATCATTCTGAGCTGGTTGTTGGTACCAACCTGTCTTACGAGGAACAGCCTGTGTCCATTTTGGACCGAAGGGAGAAGATACTCAAGAACCGAACAATTAGCCTTGTCCGTGTTGCTTGGGGTCATAACTCCTTAGGAGAGTCAACATGGAAACGTGAGGATGATATCCGATCACTGTATTTGCACCTATTTGACTCACAAGGTATATTTCTTTTCGTGTACCATGATTGTCTTGATCCCTCATGCTTATCACCTTATGGGTAGAAATTGCTTGATGTCATAGATTGATAAATATAGATATACTACTTGTAATTGATAATATAAGATGATTTCTTGCTTGCTAGAAATGCATGTAGTTGGATTAGTCTAGCCCTGATGTTTCTAGCCTGCTTGTATTTGAAATTCCTAGGACAGAATTTGAAATTCCTATTTGACTCACTATCCATTCCCGGGATACGTATTTTTAATACGTGTACTACATGACTGTATTTATTTAGTATTTATCATGCATTTATTCTGTATTTAATTTCTTTAATTACATGCTAAATATTTTTTTTATTTTATTTTCTGCTTTTGCTTAGCTCTTGGTTTATTTCGGTTCATGTTGAACCAACTTGGTTTGCCTTGGTTCGTCATGATAAGGGGTGGATGGCCTAGATTGTATGGGGAAGGAATGGATGGTGGAGATCAAACTTGACTTGATATTTATACACCTTTCCTTTTTCTCTCTCCTCACAAACTCTCATTTCATTTCCTCCACCAAAATCCTAACCCAATTTAGAGAGGCAAGTACATCTTGTCGAGTGTTAGAAAATGTTATTTTTAATTTTCTATTATCTTCCTCACTTGATTCTAAGACCCTTTAGTTCTTTGCATTTTTCATTTTGGTGGTTCAAATTTTGTAGATCTAAGTTTATATTATTTTCGGTTTTTTTTTGGTTTTGATCTATCAAACTTGCTTGTTTTCAAAATCTAATTGTTCCATGTGGTAGAGAATTTCATCTTACCCAAATTTGACCTTTGAAAAGTTAGATTTCATTTTGTTTTGACCGAGTTACACAAGTTTGAAGTTCATGAGTTCCTTAGTCATCTTTCTCGAATTTTTAGAGAAGATGAGCAGTTCGGCCGTATGCGTCCTGCAGACCGCATGAGTCTTTGACCGCATGAGTCTTCGGCCGCATACGTCCTGCGGACCGCATGAGTGTTTGACCGCATGAGTCTTCGGCCGCATGCGTCCTACAGACCGCCTTGGTCCTGCGGACTGCATGAGCCTTTGACTGCATTAGTCTTCGGCCGCATGCGTCCTGCGGACCGCATGAGTCTTTGACCGTATGAGTCCTGCGGACCGCTTTGCTCCTGCGGACCGCATGAGTTTTTGGCCCCTATGGTCCTGCGGACCGCTTGCTCCTGCGGACCGCATGCGCCTACAGACCGCATGAGTCCCACAAACCACATGATAAAATCGTGCCATCTGTCTTATCCGGTACGATTTGCTGAATTCGAACGTTTCGTCTTATCTCGCGCATTTTGCTGGATTGTGCCACTTGATGCATGTTAGTATTTAATACATATTGTTGTGTGGAGTGTGCCCCGTGTCTTGATTGGCTTGTGGGCATCCCGTATCACTGGTACTTAACCCTGAGAGTTATAGACTCGATTATACTAAATACTAGTTTGACTTTCATGCCTTGTCACGAATTGACATAGATTGTTACCTTGACTAAATGATTGATCATGCATTCCTAGTTGGAACTAAAAGACTGGCTAGTCGTCTTATTGAATCGAATGAGACACGTTCATGTATGAACCATGAACCATTACGATCGACTAGCCGATCCCGAACATTAGCATTTGGACACGTGCTGACTTCAACTTCTTTCTATAAAAGCAGTATGTGTACCTTACAATCAAGGCAATATTATCCCGTGGCTAGGTTTGATTGTTGCATTACGCTATGTAAGACCTACAACCCAACTGTACGGACATCGTTGTAGAGTTATGCATATTGTACTCTGTACAAAAGTACTCATTCAGAATGACCATGATCCACGTTATGAGATTTCAATTAACGTAGGGACTATTAAGTTAAATAAAATAACTATTGCATGGAGAGAATGGATTCCCGAGTTCTTACATGGCAGCCATCTTAGGACAATTAGTGCCCCGGCATGCCGGCTGGTTCCTACGGATACTGTAAATCTGCCACACGGGCAAGGAGTGGTATCTGTTTATATTTTTTTTGCATATTGATGACGGGCATCCCGCTGGGATACATCTAATTCATAATTGGCGTAATTGATTATTGAATAGACTAGCCTTGTTCATACATTGTAAGAACTGAGGAATTCCTTATTGTATATTTGCAGGGCAACATGGAACTTACAGTTAGCAAGCCATAGTAGTTGTATTACCATTTAAATTAATTTGTTTGTGCACTGTACCTACTATGTTAAATACTGAGATGATCAGAATGTGAGGACATGAAGGGTCAACTTCTGTCCTTGTTTGGTTGGGAAGTTGACTTGAAGTGTCGTGATATTGTGTGAATCCCAGTAGCAAGCAGAGACTTATTTATCTGTAACGCTCTAGTCCCAAAATACGTAAGACTAGGCATACGAAACATGCCAGCTGCATGCATAAGCTGTAAATCACAGGCCAATCACAGGTAACTATATCTTATCCACAAAATTACAAGAGAAAATAATAGTCCATATAGTATCAAATAAAAGAGTCAAATGATAGATAGCCGGGTGGAAACAAATCGACTACCAAACAGCTATGAATATAATCTAAGATACTGGAGTCCAATCTCCAAAATAAATGAAAGATACAAGTAAGGAAAGGATCAGACATCTTCAGAGAGTAAGATATCCTCGGTAGGAAACGAAAGAGCTAAACCGAGTCCGCACTACTGGGGCAATCCTGACCATCTACACCTGGAGAGATCACTAGGTCCTCAGCGGGACATAACAAGATACAGAAAAATATGCCATACAAACTGAATATAACTGCTCACAATAATCCGCATCATAACATGGTTCAGTACTTTATCATCGAATCAGTGAACCACACCTACAACCAAACAAGGACAAGGTGTGGCACACTAGTTCGTGACGAAATACTGTTCCAAGCCATGAACAGTATGGTACACAACCATATGGAAAAGTACATACACCTATGGATATAGGTTGCCTAACCATTCTAAGTGGAATGAATTTTAAGAACAGTTCATGGTCACATGACCACCGGGTCAAGTCAGAAAAATACCAATGCAGTACAGTACCTTAGTAGCGAGTCACAACACCATATACTATTCCTCAGTATCGAGCGAGTCTATATCATATAGTCTACCTATAATTCCTCAGTAGCGAGCGAGTCTACGATAGATAGGGTGGTAGTCAACTTCAAATCACATTCTTCCCATCCAATGCCAACTCATAACTGCAAAGTCTTCTAGCATGCAACTCTATTAGCAGTTATTTTCTAACGCACGTCCTCATGTATCGGTGGCCAACCAACTACGCAAGTCCGAGACCTATATGAGACTCGTGTCTCATGTAGCACACGTGTCAAGGCCACTGAATGCATCACAACATAGGGTAGTCTTCTTAACTTTAAGTCGATGCATAATAATAAAATAATAGGAATAAAACTAAACAGTAAATTGCATAAAATATATCAAGAAAGAAAATGACAATAAGTAAGAAAATAAAACTAAATCAGCATGCTAAATGGCAGTAAATAAGCAGAATAATATGGCAAGGTATCTTGCCTGAGGGTGGTGCGAGATGTAGCAAAATCCAACAGTCAGAATCGTCCACACGAAAGTCAAAATCCACAAAGAGCTCCGGATGCTGAAACAAACATCACGAACGAGTTTGGTATAAAAGATATGCCTAGAAAATGCCTGTCAAAAAGTCCAATTCTAAAACAGGGGCAAAATTGTAATTTCGGGTTAAAATGATGTCCGTCGTTGGACCTGTTTTGCACCGAAATACGTGCCAGTATCTACGATCTCTAAAGTCGTCAAACTACACGTCTACGGGTCCGGTTTGAGGAGATGAACTCAATGGTATGTCCAGTTTTAGATTTCGATGAGCCGTGCACAAATTTGTCCGTTAGATTGGGTCACGAGCCCGCCAAATAGGCGTTCCAATCGACCTTCTCAGAATCGGACCAAACTTGGCATACCGGACCAGAAAAATGATACGGTCTTGCTGGCACAAGTTTGGTCTCGATACGACGAACGTACACGAAGTTATGGCCAAGTTAGCAAAAGGTCGATACGGGGGTATTTCGACGGATACGCACTGATTTTGTCGCGCACACGCAACGAAATTGAGTTCCGTCAGTTCCCACACGTCGACAACATCCATACGCGCCTTTCAATGCATATAGTGCACGACCACGTCGCCCGGTTTGACGGGACGCACAGCGTATCGGGAGAATTTTAAAGTTTGAGAACAGTTTTTAAAAGCAATTTTTCTCAGTTTGGAAAACAAATTTTTCGACCTATACTCGATGAAAGATTAAACTACAAAAAGTTTTTTGAAGTGGTATATGTGGTCTAATTTACTGTTCAAAAAGTTTTGAATGTTTTCTACAAGGTTGATGAGGATGTGACTCCCAACATGGGTGGTTGATTTGATTCTCTATTTCGAATTCGGACAGTTTTTCGGAATGTTTGCATCGATTTTAACAACAATCTAATGCACTAGAAATTAACCTACTTAAAGGGGATGGAAGGGGTTTATATTGGCTGTACATAGGATTCGATGGATCGGTATTTGATCGCGTATAGCTAGAGAAAAACTATGCAGAACATGCGTACCTGATGTTGTCTGTCGGAACAGAGCCACCTCTGTTCGTGGTCCTCTCCGGCGATCACCGACGATGGCGGCGGCCCCGAGCGTGTGCAGGCATCTCGTGGGGCACGCAAGAGGTCGTCGGGCTAGGGGGCGGCCTATTCACGCGATCACGAGAGAGTTTACGAGGAATAATTTCTTCGGAAAGGTTGGTTTCTATACCGTGGTTTAAATGAAGATTTAAATCAATATTTATTTCGATTTAAAATGAAGATTGGATAATTCTAGAGAGAATTGGAAAAAGGATTGGAGAGAAACAAATTTTTGAAAGATTTGGTGAGGATTTTGATCCATCGAAATCTTCCTGTGGTTCGCGGAAAGAAGAATTGGGTGTCGGGTTTGAAATATTACGGTTCCTTTAACGTGTCCCCTCTTCTTCTTTTTTTCTTCTCATTCATTGAGTTAAAGGGGGGGGGGGGGTCGGGTTCCGCTCTGGAAGGGGTGAAGGAACAGTACGTAGCACTGTTCCAACTTTTTCTTTTTCTTTTTATTCTTTCCCTAATAAAACTTCTTAAAACTTCTTAAATATACCTATACGTATATATATGTTTTATATATATATATATATATATTTATATATATATATATATATATATATATATATATATATATATATATATATATATATATATATATATATATATATATATACTACTAAAATCTCAACAACTTCCCAAAATAAAAATCTTAATCTTATCTATTTATATTTAATATATCAAACATATATATATATATATATATATATATATATATATATATATATATATATATATATATATATATATATATATATATATATATATATATATATATATATATTCAAATTATTATAAAGGAACAATAATTAATAATATTATCCAATAGTCATAAATGCTTATTAATCTCAACAAAATAATATTAATTAATAATAAATATTAAAATAACCAATTGGTGGTTCTTGGGTGAACTTATGCCACACACCCTTATGCGGGTCCAGAAAAATTGCACAATTATTATAAATTACTATTTAATAATAAAATACCAATTTTGTACAAATAATTACATATTTAGAAAATATATATCAATAATTAAAGAAATATTTGCACATACATAAAATAGGCCTACATGGCCATCTTTGATTACACTGTATGCCTACATGGGCATAAATTTGGTCCAGGCCTAGTTCGGACTGGTTTGGCCCAACCGGGTCATCTAAAAATCAATATATAAAATAATATCATATTAAAATAATTTAAATGAGTCAATTCACAACTTGGTCGGGTTTTTCTAGTTTGGAAATCACCATGGCTAGGCTTCCTCTGGCATGGTTAATATACTAGTCAAGGCACACTGCTATAACTTTCGTGCTGAAAGTCATGGTCGTCTAGTGTTTCTAAACTCAACAATGGCTAAGGTCATTTCTACTAATATAATCATAAATGGCCTAAATTCATTTTTAAGTATTTTTAAATAACAAAAAAAATATTTCCTAAAATTTAGGGGTTTTACATCCTACCCAACTTACAAGAATTTCATCCTCGAAATTAAGGAATAATAGGGTAGATGGGGTTGAGGGGTAGAAGGAGTAGTTTAAGGCGAGGATATAGACATAAGACTAAAGTGATACCTTGGGTCCATTTCTCAAGTACAGTGCATTCTCTCTCTAAAATAAGTAAAAGACAAGAACAATAAAGGGTTCAAGACGATGCTATTGAGTACAAATAAGAAGTTCATAGGCGACAAAAATAATTCAAAAGAGAATTGCCAAGGCTGTCGCGGATGAGACTCTAAGGCAAGTTTTACTATGTCTCCATCCACGTAGGATAATATAAGTACAGCGAACCAAAGTGCAATAGGTTGATCAGACCATCATGCACCGGTTCTGATTAGACAATATGTTAGTGGGTGCACCCAATAAAATATGTCATGATTAAGCTTGGTAAAGAAAAAGCTTGCAAAACTAAGACTAAATTAGCAGCATAAGATAGTCAAAATCTACCGGAGATAATGATAAAGGAAATTAAATAGTCCAAGATCTTTTAAAATCGAATCTTGCCCAAATTTTGGGGCCTATGCAATCGTCCTAGTGTTTGCTTGCTCTTGGCTTGGTTGGCTAAATGGGTTAAAATCCTCCAGATTCTATAGTCTAAGTAAACATATCAATATGGGTCACAAGGACGGGGTTTGATGGGTCGTGAGGTATTCTACCCAACTTACAAGAGTTAAACTAGTACTGTGGTGAGACAATGGGTCAAGCAATCAAGGTAATGCACAAGTTAAGCATTACGGAATTTAGTAGAACACAATCACATATAGCGTCAAAAGATTTAGTCAAGGTTGGATCTCTAATTGAAGTCAAAAGTATTTCGGTATCATGGTAGAGGTTATCGTTTAGTCATTTTGACCAGAAAGTCATATAAAAAATAGAGTACAAGGATACGTGTTTTAGTGGGACATGATATATCTACATGAAGGTGGGCTTGTCTAGGTCTTGTATATGGAGCTTGTTGGAGGGTGACAGCTGGTCTCGTGCTCCGAATAGCAATGTCACGGTCGAAAACACTAAATGATCTAAATAGAAAGTGGGAGTTCATGAGGCACTAATTTATCATCTAGTGGGAATCAATTTGTCTAAACCAAAAAGGTTTAGAGGGTTTACAATTTACTCACTCTAAATTTCCTTCCTCAAATTGAAACTGAAGCATGATTTTTATGATTGATGAAGTTAGAAATATTCCAAGTCGTGGTATCATACCTTGACTTGATATCAACGAGTACAGAATCATGATGCGGTAGATATGAATCAAGGACGAATTGATTGCGAATAGATGGAAGAATATTGTTTATGTCATACTTGTGTTCCTATGGGAATTCTCCTAGCATGAAATACTATAATGACACACGAACCGAGGACATGGCCATTTCACATATACAAGGTCTACAAAAAGGTATCTAACTCTAAGGCATGTCTTGGAAATCCTTTTTGACCAACTCCTTACTCGATATTCTCCGTCTATGCTACGGTTTATAGGTTTACTAAAAATGTTTATAGGTAATACCTTGCAGTGCAATTGCTAACTCTTAATCCCAATGTGTTTAGGAAGAATGAGATAACTATTCTATGCATGAATAGGACACTAAGGAAGGTGCATTAATAATGTATTAACTAGAATAATACCTTTGGTATCTGTCAACTCGGGAATGGTGTCTAGCACTATCATGGTGAATGCTCGTCCTTGCCTCAAATTATTCATCTCTTCTCTGGCAGGCCTATACTCTGGTGTCTGGCCCACCAAGGCTGGTCCCTCCTGATATTCTTCTAGGAAAAGTGGTTGTGGTGCACCTGGTCTGAGAGTTTTTGGCCCTCGTAACTGTTGCTGTAATGGTGCTGGAGCTAAACTGTGTGTGGCATGTCGGTTGGGACAATCTCGAAGTTTTTGCTCATTGGAACCGCAATTGAAGCAACACTTTAGTCGCCGACGACAGTCCTTCTGCTGGTGCCCTCTCCTTCCACAAAACTGGCAAGTTATTATACTTGGAATTTGGTAGGGCACGACTTTTTGTTGATATTGCACAGTAAGTCGTCGTTCAGGGCCTCCTGAACCAAGTTGAACTGGAAAGCCTATCGGGACAGAGTATATTTGAGTTTGTTGTGCTTCCTTGTGAAGTATCTCTTGACTTCTAGCTTCTTCTAATACTGCAGCGTGCAAAATTCAGGATTGCACAGTGGTGTGTGTTTTAAGCTTAGGCCTTAATCCATTATGAAACCTTTTTGCCTTCTCCTTCTCCGTCGGTATCAATCCCTTGACAAATCTGCTCAGTCGGCTAAATTCTTCATCATACTCGTCAACCGACTTGTCGCCTTGTTTGAGGTGGAGGAACTGATCATACAGTATATTCCGAGTAGAGGTTGGAAAGTACCTCTCGTTGAAGAGTTTGTAGAACTCTTCCCATGACTTATTGGTACCCAAGCGCCTCTTCTCCGCTTTCCACCAATATTGTGCATTATCCTCAAGTAATAAATCAACTGCGGTCATCCAATCTTCTTTAGACAACTGTGACACCCTTAACTTATTTTTTGTGCTAATAAGCCATGAAGAAACTTCTAGTGGGCCTTCGGTACCTTTGAAAGTCTTCGGCTTCATTTGGGTGAAATCTGAAATACTGCCTACGTATGAATGGGGCCTTGGTAGAGGTGTTGGTACTTGGGCTGATGGTGGAGATGGGGGTCTATTAGGTGGGACCATCACGTCTTGTCTCAATAGCTCATTTTGCTGCCACTAAGCCCGCAATAAAGTATAAAGGAACCGATTGGTATCATCTCCATCAATCGGGGGCATAAGCATCTGCGGTCCAGCTTGATGCAGATTCTGATGATGGGGTGGTGGAGTATACCCTCCATGGGGTGCAGGGGTCTGCTGAACAGGCTGAACTAACTGGGGTTCAGAGGCTTGGGGATGCTGGTGAGTAGGCGGGGTCGTCTGGTATGGCTGAGAAGGCATGGTTGAGGTTATTATAGGATGTTGTGAGTGAATTTGCTCCTCTTGGGCTGCCGAGTTACCCGGGGTTATGGTAAGTTGGGCAACGCTACCGCTATGAGGATTCATTCTCTTGCACGAGATATAAAATTTTTGTTAGAACAATTTCAAGCTAGATATAAGTCAAGCAATCAAATGAGAGTTTGAAGAGGAATCAAGGAGGGTATTTAAACATGTGGATGAGAAGCCTAATTTCTAATCCTATATGCAGGCTCGAATCAGCACCGATATGTAGCCGATACGATATGCTCTGACCTACATAGGCCACCACAAAAACATGTAACGCCCCAGTCCCAAAATACGTAGGACTAGGCATACGAAATATGCCAGCTGCATGCATACGAAGAATACTCCAATATGTGAAATCCTCGTGTGCATACATAAGCTGTAAATCACAGGCCAATCACAGATAACTATATCTCATCCACAAAATCACAAGAGAAAATAATAGTCCAGATAGTATCAAATAAAAGAGTTAAAGGATAGATAGCCGGGTGGAAGCAAATCCACTACCAAACAGCTATGAATATAATCTAAGATACTGGAGTCCAATCTCCAAAATAAGTGAAAGATACAAGTAAGGAAAGGATCAGACATCTTCAGAGAGTAAGATATCCTCGGTAGGAAACGAAGGAGCTAAACAGAGTCCGCACTCCTGGGGCAATCCTGACCTTCTTCACCTGGAGAGATCACCAGGTCCTCAGCGGGACATAACAAGATACAGAAAAACATGCCATATAAATTGAATATAACTGCTCTCAATAATCCACATCATAACATGGTTTAGTACTTTATCATCGAAGCAGTGAACCACACCTACAACCAAACAAGGACAAGGTGTGGCACACTAGTTCGTGACGAAATACTGTTCCAAGCCATGAACCGTATAGTACACAACCATATGGAAAAGTAAATACACCTACGGATATAGGTCGCCTAACCATTCTAAGTGGAATGTATTTTAAGAACAGTTCATGGTCGCATGACTACCGGGTCAAGTCAGGAAAAAACCAATGCAGTACAGTACCTCAGTAGCGAGTCACAACACCATATACTATTTCTCAGTATCGAGCGAGTCTATAGCATATAGTCTACCTATCGTTTCTCAGTAGCGAGCGAGTCTACGATAGATAGGGTAGTAGTCAACTTCCAATCACGTTCTCCCCGCCTAATGCCAACTTATAACTGCTAAGTCTTCTAGCATGAAATTCTATTAGCAGTTATTTCCTAATGCACGTCCTCACGTATCGGTGGCCAACCAACTACGCAAGTCAGAGACCTATATGAGACTCGTGTCTCGTGTAGCACATGTATCAAGGCCACTAAATGCATAACAACATAGGGTAGTCTTCTTAACTTTAAGTCGATGCATAATAATAAAGTAATAGGACTAAAACTAAACAGTAAAACTAAATCTGCATGCTAAATGGCAGTAAATAAGTAGAATAATATGGCAAGGTATCTTACCTAAGGGTGGTGCGAGATGTAGCAAAATCCAACAGTCAGAATCGTCCACACGAAAGTCAAAATCCACAAAGAGCTCCGGATGCTGAAACAAACATCACGAACGAGTTTGGTATAAAAGATATGCCTAGAAAATGCCTGTCCAAAAGTCCAATTCTGAAACAGGGGCAAAATCATAATTTTGGGTCAAAACGATGTCCGCCGTTGGACCCGTTTTGCACCAAAATACGTGCCAGTACCTACGGTCTCTAAAATCGTCAAACTATATGTCTACAGTTCCGGTTTGAGGAGACGAACTCAACGGTATGTCCAATTTTAGATTCGGATGAGCCGTGCACAAATTTGCCCGTTAGAGCGGGTCGCGGGCCCACCAAATAGGCGTTGCAATCGAACTTCTCAGAATCGGACCAAACTTGCATACAGGACCAGAAAAATGATACGGTCTTGCTAGTGAAAGTTTCGTCTCGATATAATAAACGTACACGAAGTTATGGCCAAATTTGCAAAGGTCGATACGGGGGTATTTCGACGGATACGCACTGATTTCGTCGCGCACAAGCAACGAAATTAAGTTCCGTCAGTTTCCACACGTCGACAACATCCATACGCGCCTTTCGATGCATATAGTGCACGACCACGTCGCCCAGTTTGACGGGACGTACGGCGTATCGGGTGAATTTTAAAGTTTCAGAACAGTTTTTAAAAACAATTTTTCTCAGTTTGGAAAACAGATTTCTCGACCTATACTCGATGAAAGATTAAACTAAAAAAAGTGTTTTGAAGTGGTATAAGTGGTCCAATTTACTGTTCAAAAAGTTTTGAAAGTTTTGTACAAGGTTGATCAGGATGTGACTCCCAACATGGGTGGTTGATTTGATTCTCTATTTCGAATTCGGACAGTTTTTCGGAATGTTTGCATCGATTTTTACAACAATCTAATGCACTAGAAATTAACCTACTTAAAGGGGATGGAAGGGGTCATATTGGCTGTACATAGGATTTGATGGATAGGTATTTGATCGCGTATAGCCAGAGAAAAACTGCACAGAACATGTGTACCTGATGTTGTCTGTCGGAACAGAGCCACCTATGTTCGTGGTCCTTTCCGGTGATCACCAACGATGGTGGCGGCCCCGAGCATGTGCATGCATCTCGTGGGGCACGCAAGAGGTCGTCGGGCTAGTTCGCAGCCTATTCATGCGATCACGAGAGAGTTTACGAGGAATAATTTCTTCGGAAAGGTTGGTTTCTATACTGTGGTTTAAATGAAGATTTAAATCAATATTTATTTCTATTTAAAATGAAGATTGGATAATTCTAGAGATAATTGGAAAAATGATTGGATAGAAACAAATTTTTGAAAGATTTAGTGAGGATTTTGATTCATCGAAATCTTCCTGTGGTTCACGGAAAGAAGAATTGGGTGTTGGGTTTGTAATATTACTGTTCCTTTAACGTGTCCCATCTTCTTCTTCTTTTTTCTTCTCAATCATTGAGTTACAAGGGGGGGGGTCGGGTTCCACTCTGGAAGGGGTGAAGGAACAGTGTGTAGCACTGTTCCATGTTTCTTTTTTCTTTTTCTTTTTTTGTTATTCTTTCCCTAATAAAACTTCTTTTATATATATATATATATATATATATATATATATATATATATATATATATATATATATATATATAACAGTGCGTAGCACTGTTCCATGTTTCTTTTTCTTTTTCTTTTTTTGTTATTCTTTCCCTAATAAACTTCTTAAAACTTCTTATATATATATATATATATATATATATATATATATATATATATATATATATATATATATATATATATATATATACTACTATAATCTCAACAACTTCCCAAAATAAAAATCTTAATCTTAATCTTATCTATTTATATTTAATCTATCAAACATATATATATATATATATATATATATATATATATATATATATATATATATATATATATATATATATATATACGTACATATATATATATATAAATATATAAATATATATATATATATATATATATATATTATATATATATATATATATATATATATATATATATATATATATATATATATATATATATATATATATATATATATATATATATTATATTCAAATTACCATAAAGGAACAACAATTAATAATATTATCCAATAGTCATAAATGCTTATTAATCTCAACAAAATAATATTAATTAATAATAAATAATAAAATAATCAATTGGTGGTTCTTGGGTGAACTTATGCCACACACCCTTATGCGGGTCTAGAAAAATTGCACAATTATTATAAATTACTATTTAATAATAAAATACCAATTTTTTACAAATAAATACATATTTAGAAAATATATATCAATAATTAAAGAAATATTTGCAGACACATAAAATAGGCCTATATGGCCATCTTTGATCACACTACACGCCTACATAGACATAAACTTGGTCCGGGCCTAGTTCGGACTAGTTTGGTCCAACCGGGTCATCTAAAAATCAATATATAGAATAATATCATATTAAAATAATTTAAATGAGTCAATTCACAACTTTGTCTGGTTTTCCTAGTTTGGACATCACCATGGCTTGGCTTCCTCTGGTATGGTTAATATACTAGTCAAGGCACACTGCTACAACTTTCGTGCTGAAAGTCATGGTCGTCTAGTGCTCCTAAACTCAACAATGGCTAAGGTCATTTCTACTAATATAATCATAAATGGCCTAAATTCAATTTTAAGTCTTTTTAAATAACAAAAAAATTCCCTAAAATTTAGGGGTTTTACATATTCTTGAAGTTGACTTGAAGTGTCGTGATGTTGTGTGAATCCCAGTAGCAAGCAGAGACTTATTTATCATATTCATAATTCTTATCACTAGTTCTAATTCCTCATGTCGGGCTTCCTTTGTGATACTTGCTATTTAAGGTCTAACCTCTCTGGTTTTGGATGACCAAATTTAGAGCCAGCTCCCGAAGACTCAGCTTACTTCCACTCCCAAGATGGTCAATACTAGAGGGATGATCGCTGGAGGACATGAGTGGGTTCCTTGCTCCCCTGCTCATTTTTCTACTTACTTTACTTTTGTCGTTTGGCACCGACATGTTAGTCAGACTGTCTTGCACTTACTTTTACATAATTGTAACTATGTTAGACTGCAGCTGATAACGATTGTGTATACCTTGTTATATCATCAGGCTATGTTTTGTAAAGCCAGATCTCAAGAACATTTTGACTGAGCATTTGGGACGCCATACTGCTTATTCTTACATGTTCTCTACTTACTGCTTTTCATTAAATGATTGGGACAATAAAGGTTGAGTAACCCTAGTGAGACTTGTATGTAGTATGCACCCCCTTGTCTTGTAGACAGCATTGATCGTACTATACAGTACTCATCTACCCGTAATACGTAGCTGGCTAAGTCATTCCCCCGCTCTCCGGTATTCTGGATCTGGGGCATGACAATTACACTTTTCTTCTCACTTTGGCAACCAACCAAACACCAAACTTTATAATTTTTCACTTTGAAAATCTACTTATTCGAAGCATCCAAACGAAAAAATTTGCACTTCGCTCCACTTCACCGCAATGTGTATACAAAATATCGATTTCCCGATTTTTTTTTTACTTTGCTCTACTTCGTAGAACCAAACTGTACCAATAGTAGGATTTTGAAGTGTCTAAAAAATGAAACATAAACTGATCTATTGGCAGTATGCATCCAGTGTCTGAAGATGTCACTAGAGTTCACGAAGACATTGTTCTTCTTCCTCTTCCTACGGCTCGCAAACTCTCTTTTACTCGCCTTTACCTGTCATGGTTTCATGAAGATCTACTGACCCTATTGGTCATAGGGGAACCTGGGGATCTTATGTACCTTCAGCTTAATGGTGAGCACTAGGAGGACTGCCAGTTGAGCACCTGAGTGGATTTATATTTCCTTCACCCACTGCTTATCATGTATATTTTAATTTTTTTTACGACGTTTAGTCATCAAGCACGTGTTTAGGACCTTGACTTCTTACCTAAGGACAACATGATTATATATAATCTAGACTGTAGCTAGAGCTAAACATGTATTATTGTATACTATTGCTATATTCCATTTTGTACAACTAGTTTCATGATCTTCTATATATCTATAGTTTGGGACACTTTACTATTATATGCTTGATGATCATATATATATCTTACTCGTACTTGCTTGTAAGTGATTGAGATATCTTAGATTACTTAGCCTAGTATTGACATTTGCTTTGTAGAATAACCCTCATGTCTTTACAATTGTGACCGTATCTCAGGGTACCTGAGTACTCTGATATATGTTGTTGGCCTAATATCGCCCCTCTCTCCTGTATTCTGGTTCTGGGACGTGACAACTTTCATCAGTATTTTGACATATTTTTGTAATGTTAGTAGATGTTAATGTTGTAACCGTCCACTTAAAGAGGAAGGAGGAGAGAGCTCGTCGGAGATCTCGTATGGAGAGGATTTGCATTATGGTATTGTACGTGTAATCCTTGTAAGTTACTCTTGTTGATTCAATATAATTACTTCTCCATTTATTTCGTTGAGTATGATAAACTTAATCGAACAATATTCATATCACATATTTATATGTTTGTTCTTGTTGTTATTATTCAGTTAATTATATCTCGTTATTTATTTTGCCATTGCTAAGGTTATTGTTTGTCTCATTTTCGCGTGTCGAAGCGCACCATCCTCTTGGAATTTCTTAAATCGGTCCAACTCTTACAATAAGTAGTACTTCTGTTCCTGAGGCTTGTTGTGTGTTGCGTGTAACCTCCATTATTCCTTTTTCATAAATGTTCCTATTTGACCTATATTTTTCTAATTAATTATTTAGTAGTTAGACATTCTTGTATATATATATATATATATATATATATATATATATATATATGTTCTTACTGTTTGGCTGTTTGGTTTAGTCTTAGCCATGTATAGTATTTTTAAAAACTTTATTTTCAGCCCATGAGTTTTAAATCAAGCCTAAGTCAACCAACTTGATTTAAACCTAATTACTACTTTTGGACTGCTAGTCCAAATCTGAATTAGACCAAGCCCATCCCAGCCTACAATTATTTCCATTATTTTATTTTCTCTTCATTTTCTAAATGGACTCAGTGGTCCACTGACTCCAAGCCAGGCCTAAATCAGTTAGCCCACAAGCCGTTAAGTTACTTCATTTTTTACTCCTTAGCCCACAGATTAGACTAACCCAAAAATTCCAACAGCAGTTCATAGAGTTATTCTTCAAACTCAACCAGCAGATTGTAGTCGGCCAAACTCCTGCATCCCCGACGAAAAAGAAGGCAGCACGTCTCCTCGACCCTTTTGGAAGGCGCACGAGACTTCCTCAATCGACCTAGGACCCTCCATCATCACCGTCCATTCCACCACCTCCTTCCGGCCAATTCTCCGCCATTTGATTGTAACGGCCGGCGCCGACCCCCTCGCCTATAAATAAGACCCCATCGACTTCCTCCCTCTCTCCACTCTCTCGACGGTGAAGCCCTGCTCCGCCAAAAGACCAACCTCTCCATTTCATTCCTCTTCCTCTTCTCCATGCTAACCTAGCTCGTTGAAGCTTTAGCCGTGGCGATTCCTTCAGTTCTGGTGTAGGCGCAGCTCCTCTTCTTCAAAGCCTTGGCAGTTCGATTGGCTGATCATAGCAGCGTTGGTGACGAGCTCTTGACGACAATGATTGATCGACCCAACTCGATTCCGTTCCTTGATCGGCACGACGTCAACATCTTCTTCTCCGACAATATTTCTCAACGGTAACGAGGTCTTCTCGACGACGAGCGGCGACCGATGTTCTTTCTAGGCGGGCCGGTGATCTTTCTCGACAGAGCAGTGGTAATATTGACCAATCAGAATTCTCGAGCGATCTTAGTAATAAGCGACTGTTCGATCCATGATGAGATGTCAAGTTGTTCTTCCTTCTTGTCTAGGTCATTTTGAATAAAATTCCTTCAATTTGATGATCGATCGGTGAGCGAGAATTAGTTTTGATCACTCTTTCCGGTTGTTTGAAGAAGGGATCTGCGATCAACGATTAGAAATTTTTTCATGCCCCAGAACCAGAATATTGGAGAGCGGGGGGCAGACACAGCCAGCTACGGATGTAGAAGTGTAGTCCACCTCGATATACGGTCACGGCTGTCTAGATGTATGAGGATTTATCTACAAGCGATCAGTCTCTTATGGTCAAGAACAAGCCTAGTGTCTCAATCATAAGCAAGTAATAATAGTTACAAGATGCTAGACCATCAGATATTCAATAGTAAGGCATCCTATATATTTCATATACAGATGATCATGAAGCTAGTCGTACAAAATGTAAGGACTAGCAAGAGTTTGAGTCATACATGATCAACCCTAGGATTTGTCAATCATGTTACAGCCCTTAGGTAGACAAAAAATATAAGTATTCAACACGAGCTAACACTTGCTCGGTGGCTAAATGCCTCAAAAGAATAATTTACACTATAATGGGAGAGCAAAATAAAATCCACTCGTTGACAGGGTTACGTCTAGTGTTCACCATCTGGCTGGAAGGCTTGAAGATCCTCAGGTGCTGCTCCGAAATCTGGCCATAAAAAAATAGCTGGGTCAGACCCGAGAAAGAGCAAGTGGCACAAGGGAGGCTTCACTTAAGAACTAAAACCAGCATGCCAGAACATAAACAAGAATAATAATAAGAAGACATGAAATGTAAATAAGGCAACAAATGACGAGAGGACAAGGAACTATTTCGGAAGCCAAGTTATAATCCTTAAACCAAACAAGGACCGGGGTTATAACCCTTCGCCTGAACAGAATCGGATCTCTAGCCATTTATTGCTAAGAGTAAAGCGTAAGCAAGCATGTACTGAGATAGCCATGTACTGGATCTAGACAAGACTAGACAGGATTGGACTCCATCCAACATCCATAGCCAAGCAAAGAGTACGGCTTGATACTTTAACTAACTAGGGTTATCACAAGCCTAGTTACTAGCAAGATGCAATGAGATGTTCCGGCAATCACAAGCCCTGCAGCTGTCCAGGTTATCCAGGCGAGGTTCATGTAAGAGTTATCAAAAATTATTAGGTAATTTAGAGTGCAACACATGACAGTGTGCATATTAATTATTTTAAGAAGTGCCCCACATGACAGTGGGCTGGAAATGTGCCATACTCATCGGCAGGCTACAAGTCCATCAGGTGTAGCCGGGATAACGGGATCGCCTGTAACTGGAAACATCTCTCTATATGAGCTACTTTGATCATTCTAGTTATTATCCTAGTTAGATTCAGTGTGAATCCCTGACCATGGTAACCAGGGTTGCAAGTCCTAGACATGATGCGAGACGAGACACGTAGCTTACACAAGCACAAACACCCACGATGTCAAGACGAGAGTTACTTAGCAAGTCAAGATAGTTGTCGCAACAGCATATCAAGATTATCATGTTAGGCTACTTATCAAGATTACTTATCAAGAGTGCGCCATGGTGGGCCACCATCAAGATTACTTTTCTTGTCAAGAGTGTGTCACGGCGGACCACCATCAAAAATTATCATGTCAAGTTACTTGTTAAGAGTGCACCACGACGAGTCACTATTTACGAGTTATTCATGTAAAGCCATATTGTCATATCGTGTTCATATAAAGGGGTACTTGTATACCAAGAATTCACTTGGCCAAGAATGCGCCACGGCGGGCCACTAAAGGAATTATCAAAGAGGGTACATGCCATGCTGAGATCGTGTTCGAGCTCAAAGCACGCATGTGGCACAGATAATAATATTATACAAAGCTTTCATGCTAAGTAAGTTGTATTCATGTGATCATGCCATGATCATGGTTAAATTAAGACAAGTTATGCACAAGATTCACAATCATCAAATCGGGTAGTCATAATTTAGGCTGAGTACAAGATGCAAACCATTTAAAACATAAACAATATAATAATAAAAGAACATGCAAGGGGCAAGGGCATAGGGGTCAAGGAAGCATGCGGCCAAGACATGCGGTCTGCAGGACCGCAATGGTCAAGGGATCATGTGGTCTGCAGGACCAAGACGGTCCGCATGACCAGAGGGGCCAAGACTCATGCGGTCTGTACGACCAAGACGGTCCGTATGACCAGAGGTGCCAAGACTCATACGGTCTGCAGGACCAAGACGGTCCGTATGACCAGAGGGGCCAAGACTCACGGGGTCTGCAGGACCAAGACGGTCCTCATGATCAGAGGGACCAAGACTCATGTGGCCAGAATCATGCGGTTTGCAGGACCAAGACAGTCTGCAAGGCGCATGCGACCGAGAACTCATGCGGCCAGACTCATACGGTTCGCAGGACCAAGGCGGTCCGCAAGGCACATACGGTCGAAACCTCATACGGCCAGACTCATGTGGTCCGCAGGACCAAGGTAGTCCGCAGAGCACATGCAGCCGAGGACTTATACGGCCAGACTCATGCGGTCCGTAGGGCGCATACGACCGTGAACTCATGTGTTCAGACTCATGCGGTCTGCAGGGCGCATGCGGCCGAGAACTCATGCGGCCAGACTGCTCATCTTCTCCAAGAATCCGAGAGAGATGGCCATGGAGTTCATGATTTCCAAGCTTCGTAAATCCTTTAATTTCAGTCAAAATCTGGACTCCAATAAGTCAAAATGGGGTAGAACGAAATTCTCTACAACATGGAACAACTAGATTTTAAAAACAAGTTTGATAGATCAAAACAAAGAAAAACCAAAAATGATATAAACTTAGATCTATAAGAAAATATCCACCAAATTGAAAAATGCCAAGTTCTAAGGTGTCATAGAATCATGTAAGAAAGACAAGGGAACAAATAGAATTAGGTTCATCCATGAAGCAAGTTGCACTTGCCTAGGCTCTCTAGGTTGGTGGGAGAGTAATGGAGAAGAAGGAGAAGAAATAAATGGAAGTAATGAAGAGAGAGAAAGGGGTGGTTGCATTTTATAAAGAGAAGGGATGGTTCAACATATTTAACCAACCATCAAAATAAACCAAACCAAGCCATCCAAAGCAAGTCAAGTTGGACCAACCCAACCCAAGGTCAACCCTAGTCAAGATACTTCAAGGCAAGCCATAAAGAAATACAGTAAATAAAATATGGGTCGAAATCCGTATACGTATACTGAAATTACGTATAACGGGAAACGGGAGTGAAAACTCTACCCACCTTAAGAGAATTCCATCCTTGGAATTTAATCAAGAGGCTAGAGATGTCGGGGTAAGCTATACTAAAGCACAAGCAATCTAAGACTAGCAACCAATCAGGCAATCATTCATGCAAGCAAGTAATTTAAAGCATAAGGCATAAGGCATGAGGAAGACATTATACCTTATGAGTCAAACATGTGTGTATCTCGCGAGTGGATATCATCCTCATGCTCCCACGTTAACTCACCTAAAGAGTGGTGACCCCAAGCAACACAGACTAAACTAATAGTCTTGTTCTTGAGTACCTTCTCTCTTCGGTCCAATATGGATACGGGCCTTTTCTTATACGAAAGGTTGGTTCCAACAACCAATTCTGAATGATCAAGGACATGGCTTGGATCCTGGATATACCGTCACAATTGGGATACATGGAACACGTCATGTACCTCTCGTAACGATGGTGGAAGAGCGAGACGATAGGACACATCATCTACTCGCTCAAGGATATCGAACGGTCCTATATACCTAGGACTAAGCTTTTTTTGCACGCTGAAACGAATGATGCCACGGGTAGGCAAGATCCTAAGGAATACGTGGTTGTCGACAGGAAACTCAAAAGGACGCCGATGAGAATCAGCCCAATGGCATTGACGATCCTGTACAACTCGAAGATGATCTCTAACTTGTCTGACCACCTCGATAGTCTGCATAACCATCTCTGGACCAAGCATCTGCCTCTCGTCCACATCGTCCCAGGCTAAAGGAGATTTGCACTTCCTGCCATACAGGGCCTCAAAAGGTGCCATCTAGATATTGGCCTGGAAACTGTTATTGTAGGAGAACTCTGCGAGATGAAGGTGATCTTCCCACGAACCACCGAAGTCGAGTGTACATGATCGTAACATATCTTCGAGAGTTTGAATTGTACGTTTTGACTGACTATCTATCTGCGGATGATATGCTGAACTGAACTTGAGACGAGTCCCCAAACTCTTCTGAAGACTCCGCCAAAAGTGCAATGTAAATCTTGAATCTCTGTCGAATATGATACTAACTGGCACTCCATGTAATTTGATTATCTTCCTGAGGTACATCTCTGCTAGCTGATCCGTCGATTGACTAATTCTGAAAGGGAAGAAAATGATCTACCTTCGTGAGACGATCAACGATAACCCATATAGCATCTCTTCCAGCTGGGGATCTAGGTAACCCAGTTACAAAATCTATGGTGATATGCTTCCACTTCCATTCTGGGATCGATAAAGGTTGAAGAAGTCCAACTGGTCTCTGATGCTCAGCTTTAACTTGTTGGCAAACTAAATATCGGAAGATAAATCAGACTATCTTCCTCTTCATACCATTCTACCAAAAATGCTAACGGATGTGTCGGTACATCTTCGTGCCACCGGAATGAATTAAATACTGAGAACTGTGAGCCTCTACCCTGATCTTTTGTCCGATATCACCACTAGGTACACAAAGACGCCTCCTATGTCGAAGAGTACCATCTTCGTGAATACATAACTTTGGTCTTCGTCCTGCTTCATACTCTGCTCCGAGCCGCTGAAGCTTGGAATCTGTTGATTGTGCCATCTTGATCCTCTCAACTATGCTGGACTGAACTTGCATGCTGGCCATCAATACCACATTGGTAGGGAGAACTATCTCTATCCCTATCTTCTGAAGATCGACTAACAATTCTGGTTGCGCTGTTAGAAAATAAACTCCAGCTCTTCTGCTCAATGCATCCGCTAGTACGTTGGCCTTCCTAGGATGATGTTGTAGGTTGATGTCATAATCCACAAGTAGCTCTAGCCATCTCCTCTGACGCATGTTAAGATCCTTCTGAGTAAACTCATACTTAAATATCTTATGGTCGGTGAAAATCTCTACCTGACTTCATATAAATATTGCCTCCAAAGCTTCAATGCAAAAACTACTGCTGCTAACTCCAAGTCATGGGGTAGGATAATTCCTTTTATGGCCACGAAGCTGGCATGGCGCATAAGCGACTACCTTACCATACTGTATTAAGACGCATCCCAATCCTCTGCCGAAGCGTCACAATAAACTAAAAATTCTCCAGTCCCATCTGGAAGAGTGAGAATGGGGGCTGTCATCAATCTCTGCTTCAACTTCTCAAATTAACTCTGACACTCTACTGTCTAAGCAAACTGCATATCCTTACGGGTCAACCGTGTCATGGGCGCTAAAATTTGAGCAAAATCTGATACGAACCGTCGGTAATAGCCATCCAATCCTAAATAACTTTGAACTTCTGCGACGGTACTGGGAACATGCCATGTCTCTATAGCCACTATCTTCTGGGGGTCAACTTCCACTCCGCCTCTGGTGATGATATGACCTAAGTACGAAATACGATCAAGCCAAAATTCGCACTTACTGAACTTTGCATACAACTGGTGTTCCCTGAGAATCTGAAGAACTACACGGAGATGTTGCTCATGCTCCGCCTCACTCTTACTATAGATTAAGATGTGGTCTATGAACACTACCACGAACTGGTCCAAATAGGGCATGAAGATACGATTCATGATGTCCATGAATACGGCTGGCGCATTGGTCGCTCCAAATGGCATAATAAGGAACTCCCATTGTCCATATCTTAATCTGAATGCTGTCTTCGGGATGTCTTGCTCTCTAACTCTGATCTGATGGTATCTTGATTGCAAGTCAATCTTCAAGAATACTGCCGCTCCCCTGAGTTGATCAAATAGGTCATCTATCCTTGGTAGAGGATATCTGTTCTTGATTGTTACAGAGTTCAAGGTACGATAATCAACAAATAATCTTGACGTACCATCCTTTTTTTTTATAAGAAGCATCGGGGCTCCCCAAGGCGATCCGCTAGTACGAATGAATCTCTTGGTTCTGAGTTCTTCAATCATTTTGTACAAAATCTCCAACACTGAAGGTGTCATCCTGTAGACTCTCTCTGATACCGGGGCCGTCCCTGGAAGCAAATCAATAGTGAACTCTATCTCTCTCTCTCTGGCAACATTCCTAGAAGCTCTCTGGGGAACACGTCTGGGAACTCTTCAACGACTCTGGAAAACTGAACTGCCTCTGCTACTGCTATCTGAAAGACTGGGGGAGAAGGTTCTACTTTGCCTCTGAAAAATAAAAACACTGCATCACCGAGAATACCAAAAATAATCCTGCCAATATGGCAGTGTATTCTTGCGTATTGCCCCTTCAACCAATTCATTCCTAGGACTACATTATAGTCGGCCATCGGAAATTCTATCAACCTAGCGGGAAACTCTCTACCGCTAACTACGATTCAACACAAGAAAAACACTCCATCTACTCCCACAAGATCGTTACCAGTAAGTATATTGAGCCTTACTGATAATGACTCGGGCTCCAGTCCTATCCGTGTTCCGAATCGTGCAAACATAAATGAATACGATGCACCTGAATCAAATAATACTGATGCTGGAAAAGAGTTGACAAGAATGGTACATGCCACCACCTCACCTGAAGCTAACTCTTCATCTACGGTCAGAACCATAGTCTGACCTTGCCCTATGGGTGCTGGTCCCCTCTGCTAGAAACCTCTCTACCGGTTCTGCATCTGAGCTTAGGTCTGGGCATACTGCTGGGGTCTTTGTTGCTGGAAGGCTTGTGCCAGAGGCGGCAATGGCCTCGGAGACTGGTAATGCAACTACTACTGCACTGGTGCTGGGGCTGGTCCCCTAACCGATTGACTAGTTAGGTTCGACGATGATGAACTGGCTCGATTCGAGCAGGACCCTATCATGTGGTTCGGTGCCCCATAAGCCAAGTATAATCCCTGTGCTCTGTGACACTCCGAAACAACGTGTCCTGGTTTCCCACAATGAGTGCAGCCCATTGCGGAAGACTGCCTCCGCTTTTATTGCTGAGGGTACATCGGTGTCGAATGCTGAACCAATGTAACTGAATTCGCCCTTCGAAGAACTCCAATCGATAAAGCCCAAGCTGTCGAGGCTGGTGCTGAGGATAGACTCATCTGCCCATGGGACCTCTTCCTGCTTCCGGTTCAGTCAATGATCCTCTGTAAGGTATACTCGTGCCTCCTAGCTACCCTCAAGACAGCATCAAAAGTCCGATGCTCGAACTACTCCACAGCTAGAATAATTTCTAGGTGGAGTCCCTGCTGAAACTGCTGCGCTCGATCCAACCCGGTTGCCACCAAGATGGGAGCAAACCGACTCAGTCTTGAAAACTTGGCTGCATATCCATCGACCGTCCTGCTCATTTGCTTCAAATTAGTGAATCTCGTCTACAGATCATAACAAGCCAATGCATCAAAGTACTTGATCTGAAACTTGTCACAGAATGTCGCCTATGGGACAAATGTCGCCAATCCAACTGCTAACATCGCCCACCAGGTGCGGGCTAAGTCCAATAACTGTAGGCGTACTACAGCCACCTTCTCTTACTCTTGAGTCTTGGCTACTTCCAAGACAATCTCGATGTCCTGGAGCCAGGCATCAGCTGTAGCCGCGTCCTCGCTGTCGTCAAAGAAAGGAGGGTTTAGGCGCTTGAAATTGTTGGTTGCACAGTTACCTTGGTAACCCACTCTGCCCATGGCTAACTCTACTGTCTAGTGCAGGGCATCGCCCCGATGATTGTAGAAGCATGGAAAATACTAAATAAAATGACTCATGCGGCCAGAAAAGATCCATGCGGCTCAGAAAACGCATGCGGCTCAGGGAGTCATGCGACATAAGGAGCTATGCGGCCCGAGGCATTCCATGCGGCTTAGAAGACGCGTGGCCTGACAGTGCTCCCCTCCGACCCATGCTGCATTAATTGCTTTGACGGCTGACCCCTCTGAAAAGTTGACAGCTCTGACACAAAAGCAGGTAATTATGACTCTGTCATAATGATGAATCTCTAGGGAAGAGAAAAGAGATCTCTGACACAAATCCTCCGAGAGCCATGAAAAATGCCACGTGGCCTTGCCACTTGGGCATTCGTATGCGGCTCACTTCTCATGCGGTTCAGAGTGGATCCGTCCTATGTGGCTCAGGCCAAGAAAGCCTCATGCGGCTCGAGCAAAGAACTTCTCATGCGGTTCAAAGTGAATCTGTCCTATGCGGCTCAGGCCAAGAAAGCCTCATGCGGCTCGAGCGAGGACTTCTCATGCGGTTCAAGAAGATCATGTCCATGCAGCTCAGATGGATATGTACCTATGCGGCCCACAAGGATTACTCCCCTGTGGTTCAAGGGCTCAAGTGAGGGCCACTGCCCAGGCAGCCCTGACACGTGGACTTAACCATATGCGGCTCAAATTCATATGGAGCTCACTCGTTATGCGGTCCAGATCCCCCCAGCAGCTCCTAGGACACGTGTCCTAAACCGATTAATTCCTCAGATTTGCTACCATTAAAGATTGGGTCAAATCCCAATAATCTGGGACACGTGGCAGAAGAACAGATCTAATTTATTCGTAGATATCAGAAGATCATTATGAGGAAGATTTATTCCAATCAGCATTAATTGCTAATGGGATTTGGTGTAATCTACACCTAATGGCTCGGATTCGTCACAATCAGAAACAAACGGCCTGGATTGACCAATCCCCAGGCCGCCGCCATCTCCAAGAGCTAATCATTGGCAACCCTAATGATCACATCCCACTATTATAAATAGCAAGGTGCCATGCCTTTATAAATAGATACAATATCAGAGAGAAATACGTATATACAGAGAGACTTCCCCCCATAGTCAGAGAGAGAATACACACAGAGAGAGAGAAGCCAGAAGAGCAATCAGAGGGAGAGCAAGAAGAGCATTTTCTTCATCAACGCCAACCATCTTTTTACAGGAGCCAAGGCTGCATACCGATCGTCCAAGGAGTAAGGCAGGGCTGCCGTCGCCTTTCCGAGCCTCTATCGTCACCCCCCAGAATCTAAAATAAACAATTGTACTTAGACTGCTGTACCTAGGTTTTCGTCTCAAGGCTTTCTTTATACAAGCGAGTTTGTAACGTGAAGTAAAAGTCCGGTCCTCCGATAATTGTTCTGTTCTTTTATATTTCATGGCAAACACGATGGTGACTCTGCTGGGGACTAACTTCTCCATGGCTGAGGAGTTGGTGACGCAATCGGATGCAGCCAAAATTAGATCCACGCAACAAAAGATGGTCGTCCACTTCGACCAACAAGCGTTTGAAGAGATGCTCTCCGAAGGAAGCCCTGGCCCGGTCCAGAAGCGAACCCGCGGGATGAAGGCTCGCAAAGAGTGGAGGCCAAAATCATTTGCTCCTCCCCAAGCCCTCGATGGGATACCCTCTATTGCTCAATAAGGCGAGAAAGACTTTTCTGCGGCTCCACTTCAGACCGTAGACAACCCTGCTGTCCCCAAGTCCGGCAGAAGAAAACACTATGATGTTGGACTTGCAGGGGCAAAGAGGAACTCTATGCGATCCGAGCCGCATAAGGGTATTACCCGCAGGGAGAAAGCTCATGCGGCTACATCCGCCAGCCGCATGAAGAAAACTTATGCGGCCACATCTGTCAGCCGCATACCTTATGCGGCTACAGTTGCCAACCGCATGGATGAGACTCATGCGGCTACTGAAGTCAATCGCTTGAAGAAAACCCATGCGGCCACTATTGCCAACCGCATGCGGCCAGCCTGCACGGTCGTGACTCCTAGCCGCATAAGAATGCCTCATCCCACAGCAGAAGACAACCGCATGCAGACAGCCTGTACGGTACCCAATGCTAGCCGTATAGCGTCCGTTCCACGCTTCTCTCGATCAGTCTTCGACCGTATCTCATGCGATCCTGACTCTGATGCTTCTCTGGATAATAAGCCAGACTCTGTGGTATTCAACTTGGACTCCTCCTATTATGCACCCGCAAGTGCTAAAAGGAGGAAGTCTAGGGCAGCGCGGGCTCACCAAGCCCAGTCAGCTGCCCCAACCTCTGACTTTCGGGGCATCCCGCTGGTTATTACGCGGGCCTCTGATGGAAAGTTATACAGAACCGCTCGAGTCCAGCCCCCGGCGGCAAACGGACAGAGTGGTTCCTCTGACCTGCGTGAGGTTATCCTTCACAAACGCAAGGAAAGAGAAGGGGCCTCAGTGTGCAAAGAGTCCTCACACGGACGTCACTGCATCCAAATCATCGTCAACTGCTGTTGCAACAACGCGGCAGTGACGGAAGATCGGCCGTCCGTCTTCCAAAGACTACAGCATTCGAGCTCGGAGGACGAGGCACCTCCTGTTGCCTCTTGCAATTCCACTCAGAAAGTCCCCGCCGAGGGGAGAGGGAAGAAGACGAGCATCTCCAGCCCGAAGATATCAACCACTACAGCTAAGAAACTGTCGTCTAAACGGTTGTCCTCCACCGGAGTATACCAACACACCCGTTCAAAGACGAAATCTGCTACAGTAGGAGATTCGTCGTCCACATTGCTGGGGGTCGTAGGAACTGGGGGTAGTACTCCTCCGAACATCCACAACAATCCGATGTTTCAAGGAGACGAGCCCGGGGAAACAACCCTCCCATTAGGTGCAACAGACGCTGATGTCCCCGAGGACATCCATGACTCTCAAGATGAAACAAGCTCCGAAGTTGGGGGTACTGTTCCTTCCGAGTCCGAACCCGAAGAGAACATTCCCACATATCTCGATGATTTCTCGATGCATGGATACGACTCGGAGGGCACATCCTCCACTGTTCCTTCCGTCACTCCTCATGTAAAGACGGTATTCATGACGGACAGCAATCAAGGCGGTTCCAGTGATCGCCAACGCATAGACACTTTGGAGGCCATACTGCATGCCTTGGTCAAGTCTGTAGACGAGATCAAAGTGGCTCTTCCTACTCTGCAGGGAGTGACACCTGGCCAAACAAGCGCAGGTCCCGCAATCAATGTAGATTCAAATTCAGCGGCACCGAACCCGGGCAATAATCCTCCCGAAATAACGGCCCCTACCGCGACAGATGAGGCCCGAGAAGTAAGGAAAGAGGTTCAGGAGCTCCGAGCCATGTTCCACGCCCGAGAAAACTCTCATGATTTCAGAATACGGCAACCATATCCTGCTGAATGGAGGGATGTTCCACTCCCACCAAGATATAAGCCGTTCAATATAAACCCATATGACGGCAAGACCTCAGCAAGTCGGTACATCCCTTACTTCGAGGTCACCACCGACCATCTGTCCCATGATGACGCCATCCTCACGCGATTATTCATCGGGGCATTGGAAGGAGTTGCCTTCGACTGGTACCGCAACCTGCCAAACAATTGCATCCACTCCGTCGCCGGCTTCAAACGCTTGTTCTTGGAGAGATTCTATGAGGTAGGGCAGGATGTCACAATGTCTACCCTCATGGACGTCGTCCAAGGAGAGAAAGAGCTGATGAGGAATTACGTTGAGCGGTTTTGTCAAACCGTAATGAAGTTACCATCTGGTAATCCGGATTCCTCCTTGATTGAAATTTGCCAAAAGAGACTACTCCCAACAATTAGTCTCTGGATGGGCGAAAGCAGTTCAAGGACTGGAAGGCTTTTATCATCAGTGCTACAAGTGCCGAAGAACGATTGAGAAAGGCTCGCCAACTGGGGTTGTACATCTCGAAGGGAGAAAACAAGGGCAAGCGTCCCAACAACAACAACGACAATGGGGGTAGCCCCTCCAACAATCGGGACAACAGAGGCAAGCAGGCTATGGTGGCCGACACAGCCCAGAAGCCCGAGTCACAACCAGCAGACAAACAATGGCCTCAAATCACTTACTCTTTCGAAGATGGCCACGTCAAGCCTATCTTTGACATGCTCATACAAGGAGATAGAATTCAGCTCCCTCCACCAAGACGGGAGCCTCGGTCGGCTGACCTGGAGAACCCAAAGTTCTTCCATTACCACCGCTATGTACACCATGCTACACACGACTGCTACCAACTTAAACGGTACATCCAAAACCTCATCGATTCGAACGCTCTGGCCATCGATTTCGAAGAGGTAACCGTGGCAGCCAATATGGTATCCGTACATTTCGGCAGCTTCCCTCCGACGGAAACTCAAGACGGGGTGGTTCCCATCCCTCTGGCGACAATGGAGATTACCAATCTTCCACCTCCCCGAGATCAAACTACCGGTCTAGTACCTCTCACTACATCGCGAGGAGAAATCATGTGGGTCCATCCGGACCTGGTCTACGAGGTGACTCAGTCCACGACTCCTCCCATTCACAAGAAGAGAAGTGGAAAAGTCAGATCCTGCCGTACCGTCTCGGCAGATGAAGAAGAAGTCACGGTCGTCGTTACTCGATCTGGAGCGCAATCTCAACCCGTGGCTGAGAACTCGACTGATAATCATCTGCCCACTACCACTGACGCTCCAAGGCCTCCTCAGCCTCCGACGACCGACAAGCCTAGGCCAAAGGAGACTCACTTCGACAAATCCCTCCGAAAGGAGATACCTCAGGGGCTGGAAAGGCCCTACAACTTCGACATCTTGGCACAATTGGCCAATACACCGGCCAAATTGTCCTTATATGAACTCCTGAGGCTCTCGAAGGATGTCCGTGCGGCCTTGAGCGATGCACTCCAAAATGTCGACGCATACTTAGCTCAGGCCAACCTCACGGGAGAAAATCAGCCCGCAGATCTCCAAGATAGCGCATGTACGGGAGCGATGCCCAATATCGTCTTCACCCCGCAGGATATGCTCATCAAAACCAACCTGCACGATCGCCCGTTATACTACACTGGATACATCGACGACGTGAAGGTGGACCGGATGCACATTGATCTAGGGTCTTCCATAAGCATCATCCCGAAGGGTCTGCTACATCATCTTCGCATTCTGATGCATCGCCTGACGCCTACAAACACCGCCATCAGCGATTTCAATTCGGGCATGAGCTACCCAATCGGGAAGATCCGTCTGAAATGCCAGATTGGCGATCTTCAATCAGAAGTCACCTGCTACGTCATAGATGCCGATACTTCTTACAACATCCTTTTGGGGCGCCCTTGGATACACGATTATATGATCATGCCTTCCATGCTGCACCAATGCTTCAAATATGTCGATAAGCATGGCTTCGTGAGGACAAAATTTGCTGACATCGATCCCTTCAAAGGGGTCGAATCCTACTACTCGGACTCATGCCTATACGAAAAGTCGAAGAGGCACCTTGATGGAGGAAATGAGCAAGCTGGTACCGAAGCGACCACGGGATCAGAAGAACCTCTGACGATCCACCTCCAAGCTCGCAAACCGGGCAAATCCGTACCCCTTACGGCCATGCTGCGTAAGGACGCAATCAGTCTCTCGGCACAGAAAGAACAGATGAGAATCCGGCTGCCAAGGTCCGGCCAAGTACCGAGACCCACAACAGGGCCACTTACCATCAGACTGCCGAGAGTCGGTCAACCCCAAACGGAGAAGCTCAATCCCTCCGATAGAGCGCCCACGATACGCCTTCCCAAGAAGGGTCGTCACCCCGGTGTGAGGTCTGACACTTCTAGCGAACCGGCCACTCCTCGCCCCACATCGAGTACCAAACTGGGGGTTGCTAGTCTACCAACAACTCCACGCACTGCTCCGCCAGCTGAACCTCTGAAGATCAAGCTGACTAGGTCGTCCTCTCAGTCTTCATTTATACAGGGGGTAGCCGAAGAAGAACCGGAACTAGCCAAGTATGTGGCTGCCCACACCGATGTCCCCTCCACAGATGATGTAATCCCCCTAGAGAAGATACCTTATTTCATCAATAAAGGGCTATCTTTGAACTACATCGAGCTCAATAAGCTTTGTACAATGTATGCTATGGAACATGGTATAGGCACCCATCTACACACACAGGTGACAAATGTGCACACCGCAATCCAGCTTATTCCAGCAGAAGACGCTTACCGTATAATCGAAGGAGGGGATCATCCAATCATCTTCGGCCAGAAGGACGATCCGCGCCCCTTCACCATAAAAGAAGTTAATCTTGGGTCAGATGCCGGGAGACTGCCTCTGTATCTTTATAGCCCCCAGTCCAAATATCTCATGCAAAAATAGAGATATGATCTGGAGACTACACCAGGTTTGAATTACGGCACTGGACGGCGACTACCTTTGAAGCCTCCAGTCCCGGCTGGCAAGCCACGGGACTACTACAGCAAAACTCGATGTGGATTAGGGTATGTAACTCCCACGATGACCCCCGAGAGTTCAGACGAAGAATGTGACTGGCAGTCACATTCAACCGGGTCCCCAACCTCCGACTCGGATACCAGCATTGGAGACATATTTAGACAAGTTCTGTCAGTCAATATGGCATTCGCTGACGCTTACGAAGAAGACGAAGACATTCCCGAAATCCTCGAGCTTGAGCCGTGGGCCCAACAGCTGGACGTACAATGGGAAAAGCGGTTCGAGCAGAGAGAACCTCCTACCGAAGATGAAGTTATGCAGGTCGACCTCGGCAGCGAATCCTTTCCAAAGCTAATCTTCGTCAGTAAAAGCCTAACAGACGAAGAGCGAGAATCGCTGCTGAAACTTGTCAGAGAATATATTGACGTGTTCGCATGGAGTTATGAAGACATGCCGGGATTAGACCCTGATATCGCTCTTTACAAGCTCAACATACGGCCAGATGCAAAGCCAGTCAAGCAGCAACAGCGACGCTTCCGCCCGGGCGTCATGGATGCGATCGAAGCCGAAGTCAACAAACTAATAGCCAGCGGCTTCATTCGTGAGGAGCAACATCCTGACTGGGTCGCCAACATAGTTCCGGTCCTTAAGAAGAATGGGAAGATCCGAATCTGCATCGACTTCCGTAATCTGAATGAGGCATGTCCGAAAGATGAATTCCCCCTCACTATCACAGACATCATGATCGACAACACATGCGGCTTTAAACGTATGTCATTCATGGATGGATTCTCGAGGTACAACCAAATCAAGATGTTTCCCGATGACGAAAAACACACATCATTCGGAACACCGATTGGCACATACTGGTACACAGTCATGCCATTCGGTCTAAAGAATGCTGGCACCACATATCAGCGAGCCATGAGTATCATTTTCAGAGAACACTTGCGCAAGACGGTGGAATGCTCTGTCGATGACATCGCCGTCAAGAGTCGCCGTAAGGAAGATCATCTGCAGGACCTGAGGACGGTATTCGACCTGATGAGAGCCCACAATCTGAAAATGAACCCTACAAAATCTTTCTTGGGCGTATCCAGCGGGAAGTTCTTGGGATTCATTATCACCGCTCAGGGCATTCATGTAGACCCTGAGAAAACGAAGGCAATCATGGAGATGGGTCCCCCGAGAAATCTCCGCAAACTTAGAGGCCTCCAAGGGAGGCTAGCTTACATCAGGAGGTTCATTTCCAACCTCTCCGGGCGATGCCGACCGTTCACGCACCTCATGAAGAAAGGAGTCTCATTCGTATGGGACGAGGAATGCCAGCGTGCCTTCGACAACATCAAAGAATATCTGTCAAATCCTCAAGTCCTAGTGGCCCCGGTTGCCGGAAAACCGTTCCTGCTCTATGTACGAGCAATGGAACACTCCCTCGGAGCCATGTTGGCACAAAACAACGATGCAGGTCACGAACAAGCTATATACTATCTCAGCCGAATAATGGTTGGACCCGAGCACCGATACACCGCGATTGAGAAGGAATGCCTCGCCTTGGTGTTCGCCATTCAGAAGACGCGGCACTATGTCACCGGACAAACGATACATGTGATCTCACGAGTCAACCCTCTCAGGGTCCTCATGACTAAACCAGGGGCACTCAGTTCTTACCTCGCTACTTGGGCAATATTGCTGTCCCCTTATCATATGACCTTCGTCCCGCAAAAGGCAGTCAAAGGTCAAGCCCTAGCAGACTTCTTAGCAGCCCACCCGGGCTCGGAGTCCTCCAGAATATATGAAGAGATCCCAGATGAGGTCGCCGACTCGCATGCAACCTCTCACGAGGCTATATGGCGAATGTTCTTCGACGGTGCTTCGAGGACCGGACCTAAAGGCAATATAGTTGTCTGAGACGGGATAGTGCTGGTCTCCCCTTCCGGATTGGTGATCAATCGCGCCTATTCCCTCACAGAACCCTGCTCTAACAATATGGCCGAGTATAATGCTCTGGTCATTGGCCTCCAACTAGCAAGAGAGCAAGGGGTAGAATATCTTGAAGCATACGGCGACTCCCAACTAATCGTCAATCAGATCCGGGGCTCATACGAGGTCCGACACGAAGACATCATCCCTTATCACCAAATAGCGATTGACATCATCTCGTCGTTTGAGGGGTTCTTTATCGAACATGTCCCCAGACTCCAAAACATCGAAGCCGATGCCCTAGCAGGCCTTCCCGCTTCCTTAGCGGTGCCGAACCACGCTCATCATTCGGTTGACGTAATAGGCCACGAACTGGTCTGTCCCAAGAACAACGTTCAATTCGTGGCGAGTTATTCCACCCAGACGGTCGACGAAGCACCAGACTGGAGACAGCCGTTCATCGACTTCGTCGTCTACGACATCCTGCCCGAGAACCCAAAGGAAGCCACTTCTATCAGACGGTGTTCTCTCAGATTCTTCTACGATACAGAGACGAAAATGCTGTATCGCCGCTCCTACGACGGATTATTGCTCCGGTGCTTGTCGAACGCAGAAGCCAAAGAAGCCGTACGCGAAGCTCATGACGGTGTCTGTGGGGCCCATCAGCCTGGCCCAAAATTGTAAGATCGCCTTCGCCGAATGGGCTACTATTGGCCCACGATGGTGGCAGATGCGATAGATTATGCTAGAAAATACAAAGCTTGCTAGGTCCACGCAGACTTCATTCACCAACCATCCGAGTTTCTACATCCGACGGTGGCGTCCTGGCCATTCGAAGCGTGGGGAATGGATATCATTGGTCCAATCACCCCACCTTCCTCCTGAGGACATCGCTTCATACTTGCGATCACTGATTACTTCTCCAAATGGGCGGAAGCTGTCCCACTCGCAGAAGTTAAGATGTCAAATGTGATCAGTTTCCTTAAGCATCACGTCATCTACCGCTTTGGACTGCCCCGAAGGATCATCCATGATAATGGTCCACAGTTTGCAAGCCACGCATTCTATCGGTTTTGCGATAAACACCGTATTCAGAATGTCGCTTCGATACCGTACAACCCGGCAGCAAACGGGTTAGCAGAGGCATTCAACAAAACAATCATCAAACTCCTCAAGAAGTTTGTCTCCTCCAACAAACACGACTGGAATGAGAAGCTCGGTGAATGCTTATGGGCTTATCGCACCACAATTCGGACCACCACCGGGAATACACCATTCTCTCTAGTGTACGAGAGTGAGGCAGTTCTCCCATTAGAGACTCAAATACCCTCACTCCGCGTCGTCCTCACTTATCAATTGACAACGGATGATAACTACCGACGTCGACTACAAGAGTTGGAGGCCTTAGATGAAAAGCGCCTCCTAGCTCAGCAAAGGATCGAGCTATACCAAGCACGCATCTCAGGAGCCTTCAACAAGAAGGTCAAAATGAGAACATTCCAAGTGGGCGATCTTGTTCTGGCAGTCCGGAGGCCAATGGTCATGACTCACAAGACCGCCGACAAGTTCCAGCCAAAATGGGAAGGTCCATTTGTCATCGAGGCCGTGTTCTCCAACGGTGCTTACCGCCTCGCCAAGCAGAACGGAGACTTGCTGTAAAACTCCTCAAAATATTTTATTTTTTTATTTATTATTATTTATATTTTGTTACAAAATTTTGTTATTTGTTAAATAAATGCTTTTACCCTAATTGTTAAATTAAATATATATAGTTTAGAAAAATATGTTATATATGTATATATATGCAAAGTTTGTGTGTGCATTGTATTATATAACCCTCACCCTTAACCCTAAGACTAAACTTAGGTTAACTCTAACCTTAGACTCATTTAGATTATTTTTTTAGATTATTTATATATATATATATTTATATATATAAAGTATTACTATTCATTAGTTTTTATTATTGGAGTATATGTATTATATCTATACTTTTTAGTTATGGCATTACAACTTGAGCAAAATCCAAATCCATTTCATTTATTCCAAACCCAACCTTAGCTCAGCCCATGGGCAAACTAACTAACCCTAACCTAGGCCCAACCCATTAGGAATTCCTAAGCCTTTGGATCTCATCCATGCATATATATCTATACAACTTGTCTCAAACCTAACCCTAATAATTTCCTCCACAAGCCTCCACCACTTCCCATCCTCACCTCCACCCTATCCCTCTCTTTCCAATCCCGACCCCCCTGATCTCGACGACCCCCCCCCTCGGCGGAGCTCGAGCCTGCGGATCGGGCGATTGCCGCGGCTGCAGTGAACCGGGCGGCCACCACCGACCTCTACCACTGGCGCCACCGCGACCGGAGGGTTCGCCGTCGAGCCCTGCCTCGGCGAGGTATTGCCCCGACCCCCCACGTGTCCTCTGACACGTGTGATTTGTTGTAATAATTAGGTTAATTGCATTGATGAATTAATTTGTATAATTATATTACTGTGTATGTATTTAATTAATGATTAATTGATACTAATTACGATCTAAATTATTAGCCTAATGATTAGAGTCATTAGTGTAGATTCTAAATTAATTATGTCAGATTTTTATATAATTTATTCGTAATTATTAAGCATTTAAATGGTGGCATTAATGCAGTTTTTTGTGTAATTTCCACAGTATTATATATTCTGTTTTTGATTTTTAGAATTTAATTCATTAGGAAATACTTGTTATGATCTATACATAATTTGTAGGTAATTATGTAATCTAATTACTGTTAAATTTTCAGGATTTAACAAATAGTTTAGATATTTTAATTATATTTTAAACTGTGAATTATTGTATCTAAATGACTGTTTAATTTCACTGTTTCGGATTTTTATTAATTAATTCACTAAGAATTAATTAATGGTCTCCATATAAGACTTGTAAATAATAATTATATCTATTTACTGTAAAATTTTCAGAATAAAATAATTATGTTTGTTATTTATTTTATATTAAATCAGTGTTAAATATTATTGATTATGTAATTAGTTCATTACTAGTTTTAATTTATATTAAATATAAATTATTATGGTAATGATCATAAATGTATAGTCACTGTTGGAAAAATGTTATTTTCTCTGAATTATGAATTTTCACAATTTATTAGTAAATTTTTAATATTTAATTCTAATTTCAATAGCTAAAATAGTAATTTTACATATATAGTAGTTAAATGTTTTTAATTACTTATAATTAGGTAAATAATATTAAAAATATTATTTACAGTAGGTTTTTCCTGGAAGAGTATTTTATAACCCAATTTAGATCTTTTTACTATTTATTAACTAGTATTTATAATTATTAGCACTGATCTAGTTATTAAATAGATTAATGTAATAAATATAGAAATAAATCCTATTTATGGTTTCTTTACAAATAATATATATCTAAATTTCTGTCATTATTTAGCTTATTAGAATGAAAATGATTTTCATGGATTTTTACAATTTTTGTTGGTTTTATTAGGAATTTGTGAATGCTTGTGTTTATTAATTGATTAATTAATTATTTATAAGTAATTAATTAATTATTAAAAATATATTAATTATATTAATAATTTCAGAATATAAAATTATAATAATAAGTACTTCACACTTATTATTGTAAATTATTATCCATAATTATTGGTACAGATTAGCTAGTAATAATTGTTTGATATTAATTATTGATTAATTAGCAATTAAATGTATTGTTTAATTTGGCTAATTAGTAATTAATTAGAGTTAATGCCTATATAGGATTATTTGCTTTGCGGGACTCGGACTCTATTTTGGACCCGGATACTCAGTTGCTGGACACAGGCAAGTACACCTTGCTTGATTGCATATTTTTGCAGTTAGTTTATGTTACCTAGTTACTTCTCAGTTGTGTGCACGCGTCTAGTAGTAGTGGACTTATCCCGTGTATTGTGAAGGTATGTGGTACCTTCTAGCCGGATACTGTATCATACACGATCACTATATGAGTGAGTTGAGAGCATGGATTTGTGTGTCGACTGATCATTGGCACGTGAGTTCGCGTCTGGTCTAGTGGTTGGTACAGGTCTACTTATATATACTATGACGTCTTGCATATTATTTGTACCGCGTATACGGTACGGATATACATTGGGTGGGGAGAGTCTACTAGTGGTGTATGAGAATTTCTGTTTCCAATGGACGCTGGATGCTCGTAGCCCCTCGTTCTCAAACCGTAGAACGCTTGGTGGACGTTTCTTCTTCTTCTCCCCCTCTCATGTGCCACTAGAGATGTCTCGAGTGCATTTTACACATAGATGGTTAGTTTACCTGTCGTATGTCGCATGATATATCATGTCCTTGTTTGGTTGGGGAGATGTTATGTTACATTTTGTTCTAGTTATTTATATACTGCCCTGTACTATCATGCATGTCGATTTCTTGTGTACTTGTTACGTCCCTCTGAGGACCTGGCACTTTTTCCAGATTGGGACGAGCACAGGTACCGACGGACTACGGAGATTGGAGACTTTTGCTGACGAGGACTTCAATGTTGAGCCTCGTGAGTTTCTTGAGTTCTTAGGTGATTTCTGCTAGTGGCTATCTATTTCTTTTCTGGTTCAATTGTACTCTTTTAGTAGTTCATTCATACATTTATTGGTGGATTATTTTTCACTAGTCATGACTTGTAGTTTGATTCAGAGTTATTTTCATTCCTTTCAGCTTTATTCTGTGATTTTTCCTGTGGATGAGATTAGTATTTACCTGCCTGTATTGTTATTTAGTTGTTACTTCAGCGTACTACGATCGAGTATAGTCCATTAAATTGGGGATTTTCTATACTTGATCGTACAGCTGGCACGCCACGTGTTCCTGGTCCCACATATTTTGGAATCGGGGCGTGACATGTTTTAGTGGTGGCCCATGCAGGTCGAGAAAATATTGTTTGGTTACTTTACCGTACCAAGCAAGCCTGCGTATAGGATTAGGACTATCGTGTCTCATCCACAATTGATTATTTTTTTATCCTTTGATCTCGTTTGATTTCGACTCATTTCAAACTCTTCGAAATACTTGATCTCTTCTTTGATTTATATCTTCTGACTCTTTGACTTCCTTGCAATTATATCCTTCTCGATCTAATCTACCGTACCCCTTACTTGTCATGATTGATAGAGGTTTGGAAGATGCTATACTATATACACTCTTGAGTTAACTATATGGCTAGATGGGTTACCTTGGCAGCTAATTAGGCGGTTGAGTCTATAATTGAATTCTGGGAAAGTACTAAATATTGCAGGTTGATGAACACCATATTTTTGAAAGATATAATTTTTGCATGAATGATTAGTTAATTCAAAGTTGAGTAGTAATGATATATCAATTTCGAATGATAGTGAGAAAGATTACTTATACTCATATGGGAAAGACTGTTAGAAGTTGATTAATAAAATAAACTCGATGATCGATTTGAGAGGATGATTTAAAGTTTTGATTTGAGTTTTTAAAAAAAAAATTCTATGATTGGTTAGAGAGGATATAAAATCAACTTGATGATTAAAAATTTAAATATTCACATTGCTACATGAGATTTAAATTGGTTGATGATTTATGTTGGTTTCCAAAATAGAAGAATAATTTTTTTTAATTTTGAGGATAGATGATTGTAAATAGAAATAGTTAAGAGTTGCCTATGAGATTTATATTTCTTTAAAGATTGAATATTTTGACCTTGATGAAAAAAAAAGGGGTTTATTTAAGAAGAATTTAGAAATTTGATGCATTTCATAAAGTGATTTAAAATTTGGAGTTGGGTAATTTTAATCTAAAAATTTTGAGGAGAAAAGAAAAGGATGTTTGTACTATAATAAAGTTTATTTCGAGGATCGATTTAGAAATTTGAGGTATTTTTTTGTGATTGAATTTTGTTTGATGGAACAAATTTTGATTGGAAAAAAAAATTTGAGATTTAAATCTTTTTTTTTAGATTGATAAATTTTTATTGAAGTTTCTTTTGGAAAAAAAAAGAATTTAGTATTATGATAATATTTATCTCGGTGATTGATTTAAGTATTTTCATAAGAGAGTTACAATCTTTTATATTAGGTAAACTGAATTAAAGTTGAGGAAAAAAAAGGGGGAAAATAAAAGGGACTTGGTGTGATGATAGAAGGATTAGTTGGGTATTTTAAAGTTGTAATTATGATTATATGCGACGATCTTAAAGAGATTAAGGAAATTGGTGGATGATTGTTTTGATTTAAAGATTTTATACTGAAGGAATTTATGAAGAAATTTTATTTACAGGAATTTGATTTTTTTTATCTTGATGAGGAAATAAACATAGAGGATGTTACTCTAATGAGATAGAAGTGTCACACCTTAGTTGCCATATTTTTCATAGCCATGATAGTGATTATATGCAGTTATAATTAAGTCATCGACCCATATGACTATGTCTTCTTCTCAAAATTTTATCATCCTTGTTCTCGACCCTAAACTAGTATCATGATTCCCTAATTGTTTAGAGCTATAGATGTCTATAAATTTTTCTTGATCATACCCCAAATCCGTCAACCAGTATATCTTCTCCTATATTTTAGTATTATATTATTAGTATTAATATTAGGAATATCTATTTAGTTGTTTGTTACTTTACCTGTAGACAATATTGGTTGATATTTTCTGTAATAAAAATTTTCCTTCACCTTTAGCTCATGCCACGGTTGCCGAGCTAAATGCTGTAAGGATATTTTTATTATTATTATCTAATTAGTTTATTTTCTTTCCTGATTTACCATTTATCGTGCTGCATAATTCTAGTACTATCGATCCAAAAATTTGTTTTCTTAATCAATAATGGAAAGCAGATCATTACGTCTTATCCTTTTGAATAGACCAAAGGATTTTTTTTTCTCATGTTAGGATTATTATTGCTTCTCTAGAAAATTCTATGTTGTTGCTACAATTTGGTAGGATAAACTTGCTTCCCTAAAGAGACAGTTAGAGGTACTAGTTCAATTCTTATAAGTTGGGTAGTATACCTTGTAGTCTAGCATCATACTTTTCTCAGGACCATTAAGAAATTATAGTTGGATAACACTGACTATATGTTGGTATAAGTATTTAGATTACCTAGACATAACTTTGTGGGTTCCTATCCCTAGCTCAACTAAGGTTAGAGATTCATAGGGCAACTAGAAAGGTCAAATCATTATTTGTGTTTTGGACTTGAACTATCTTGTACTTTCTTTTCTTCTGTACGTTTATTTTTATCGTCTTGACTAATATTGCTGTTATAGCCTAGTTTTTACAAGCTTCTTCTTTTCTCAAGCTTGTTCTTGACACATATATTATTGGGTGCACCCACTAAAATGTTGTCTAATCAGAATCGGTGCATGATGGTCTGGCCAACCTAGTGCAAGTTGATTCGCTTTCCCTATGATTATTTTATGCAGATGAAGATATAGTAAACTTGTCCTAGGATCTCATTTGCGACCGTTTGACAAATTTTGTTTTCTTGAAACATTTATTCGCATTGGACCTTCAAATTTGTAATCGACCCCATCCCCCTTGAACTCTTCTTTATTCTGCGCCTTAGTATAGAATTTCTCTTTATAATCCTTTATTAGCTATGATTTATAGTAGAACCATCTTTCTACTAAGTCAGTTAAGTATACCTTGTATGATATCTTATTTTAGTAATACCCTTAGCACCCTAGTAGCCATCTTAGTCTGATTTTAGTCGGACATTTAGCAAATAAAAGTTTTCCTATTATTCTTTTCTTGGTTCATATCATTTGATCCCTTACCATGACTTGGGTAATTGAAGCACAATATTAGGATTTTTCTTCCAATAATTGCACCATTATGATCTAGACAAACCGCACCATACACATGACATTTATGCCCCCCATAAACACACCTTTATGTGCTTTATTTTAATAACTCTACTTGTTTGACAAATCTTTCCCTTAGAATAGACTATTTGTGTCCTCTCCTTATCCTATTAGATTTGACCATGCAATATCGATATATTCCCTGATCACTTGGAAATCCTATGACCTATGCCGGACCAAGAACATATTCTTGTAGGATATGATGCCAGTTTTGACCCCTCTATAAACCCCCAAGTATCGTTGTAAATTGTCTTGTTGAGTAAGTTACAATTTACATATTTACTTTTCATTGATTTTCTTATTATTTCTTCGGTTTTAGAATTATTTTAATTTCGAGGACGAAATTTTAATAAGTTGGGGAGAATGTAAAACCCCTCAAAATATTTTATTTTTTTATTTATTATTATTTATATTTTGTTACAAAATTTTGTTATTTGTTAAATAAATGCTTTTACCCTAATTGTTAAATTGAATATATATAGTTTAGAAAAATATGTTATATATGTATATATATGCAAAGTTTGTGTGTGCATTGTATTATATAACCCTCACCCTTAACCCTAAGACTAAACTTAGGTTAACTCTAACCTTAGACTCATTTAGATTATTTTTTTAGATTATTTATATATATATATTTATATATATAAAGTATTACTATTCATTAGTTTTTATTATTGGAGTATATGTATTATATCTATACTTTTTAGTTATGGCATTACAACTTGAGCAAAATCCAAATCCATTTCATTTATTCCAAACCCAACCTTAGCTCAGCCCATGGGCAAACTAACTAACCCTAACCTAGGCCCAACCCATTAGGAATTCCTATGCCTTTGGATCTCATCCATGCATATATATCTATACAACTTCTCTCAAACCTAACCCTAATAATTTCCTCCACAAGCCTCCACCTCTTCCCATCCTCACCTCCACCCTATCCCTCTCTCTCTCCAATCCCGACCCCCCTGATCTCGACGACCCCCCCTTCGGCGGAGCTCGAGCCTGCGGATCGGGCGATTGCCGCGGCTGCAGTGAACCGGGCGGCCACCACCGACCTCTACCACCGGCGCCACCACGACCGGAGGGTTCGCCGTCGAGCCCTGCCTCAGCGAGGTATTGCCCCGACGCCCCACGTGTCCTCTGACACGTGTGATTTGTTGTAATAATTAGGTTAATTGCATTGATGAATTAATTTGTATAATTATATTGCTGTGTATGTATTTAATTAATGATTAATTGATGCTAATTACGATCTAAATTATTAGCCTAATGATTAGAGTCATTAGTGTAGATTCTAAATTATTTATGTCAGATTTTTATATAATTTATTCGTAATTATTAAGCATTTAAATGGTGGCATTAATGCAGTTTTTTGTGTAATTTCCACAGTATTATATATTCTGTTTTTGATTTTTAGAATTTAATTCATTAGGAAATACTTGTTATGATCTATACATAATTTGTAGGTAATTATGTAATCTAATTACTGTTAAATTTTCAGGATTTAACAAATAGTTTAGATATTTTAATTATATTTTAAACTGTGAATTATTGTATCTAAATGACTGTTTAATTTCACTGTTTCGGATTTTTATTAATTAATTCACTAAGAAGTAATTAATGGTCTCTATATAAAACTTGTAAATAATAATTATATCTATCTACTGTAAAATTTTCAGAATAAAATAATTATGTTTGTTATTTATTTTATATTAAATCAATGTTAAATATTATTGATTATGTAATTAGTTCATTACTAGTTTTAATTTATATTAAATATAAATTATTATGGTAATGATCATAAATGTATAGTCACTGTTGGAAAAATGTTATTTTCTCTGAATTATGAATTTTCACAATTTATTAGTAAATTTTTAATATTTAATTCTAATTTCAATAGCTAAAATAGTAATTTTACATATATAGTAGTTAAATGTTTTTAATTACTTATAATTAGGTAAATAATATTAAAAATATTATTTACAGTAGGTTTTTCCTGGAAGAGTATTTTATAACCCAATTTAGATCTTTTTACTATTTATTAACTAGTATTTATAATTATTAGCACTGATCTAGTTATTAAATAGATTAATGTAATAAATATAGAAATAAATCCTATTTATGGTTTCTTTACAAATAATATATATCTAAATTTCTGTCATTATTTAGCTTATTAGAATGAAAATGATTTTCATGGATTTTTACAATTTTTGTTGGTTTTATTAGGAATTTGTGAATGCTTGTGTTTATTAATTGATTAATTAATTATTTATAAGTAATTAATTAATTATTAAAAATATATTAATTGTATTAATAATTTCAGAATATAAAATTATAATAATTAGTACTTCACACTTATTATTGTATATTATTATCCATAATTATTGGTACAGATTAGCTAGTAATAATGGTTTGATGTTAATTATTGATTAATTAGCAATTAAATGTATTGTTTAATTTGGCTAATTAGTAATTAATTAGAGTTAATGCTTATATAGGATTATTTGCTTCGCGGGACTCGGACTCTATTTTGGACCCGGATACTCAGTTGCTGGACATAGGCAAGTACACCTTGCTTGATTGTATATTTTTGCAGTTAGTTTATGTTACCTAGTTACTTCTTAGTTGTGTGCAGGCGTCTAGTAGTAGTGGACTTATCCCGTGTATTGTGAAGGTATATGGTACCTTCTAGCCGGACACCGTATCATACACGATCACTATATGAGTGAGTTGAGAGCATGGATTTGTGTGTCGACTGATCATTGGCACGTGAGTTCGCGTCTGGTCTAGTGGTTGGTACAGGTCTACTTATATATACTATAACGTCTTGCATATTATTTGTACCGCGTATACGGTACGGATATACATTGGGTGGGGAGAGTCTACTAGTGGTGTATGAGAATTTCTGTTTCCAATGGACGCTGGATGCTCGTAGCCCCTCGTTCTCAAACCGTAGAACGCTTGGTGGCGTTTCTTCTTCTTCTCCCCCTCTCATGTGCCACTAGAGATGTCTCGAGTGCATTTTACACATAGATGGTTAGTTTACCTGTCGTATGTCGCATGATATATCCTGTCCTTGTTTGGTTGGGGAGATGTTATGTTACATTTTGTTCTAGTTATTTATATACTGCCCTGTACTATCATGCATGTCGATTTCTTGTGTACTTGTTACGTCCCTCTGAGGACCTGGCACCTTTTCCAGATTGGGACGAGCACAGGTACCGACGGACTACGGAGATTGGAGACTTTTGCTGACGAGGACTTCAATGTTGAGCCTCGTGAGTTTCTTGAGTTCTTAGGTGATTTCTGCTAGTGGCTATCTATTTCTTTTCTGGTTCAATTGTACTCTTTTAGTAGTTCATTCATACATTTATTGGTGGATTATTTTCCACTAGTCATGACTTGTAGTTTGATTCAGAGTTATTTTCATTCCTTCCAGCTTTATTCTGTAATTTTTCCTGTGGATGAGATTAGTATTTACCTGCCTGTATTGTTATTTAGTTGTTACTTCAGCGTACTACGATCGAGTATAGTCCATTAAATTGGGGTTTTTCTATACTTGATCGTACAGCTGGCACGCCACGTGTTCCTGGTCCCACATATTTTGGAATCGGGGCGTGACACTTGCTCATGTTGCCCGTCAACGGCAAGTTCCTGAAAAAATACTATGTCTAAACAACATTCTCCAGATTTTCGAGTCACGTACCCGCTAGTACCACTGAACTCACCCCATAATTTTCCAGATCTTCGAGTCATGTACCCGCTGGTACCACTGAACTCACCCCCCAATTTTCCAGATTTTCGAGTCATGTGTCTGCTGATACCACTGAACTCACCCTCATAGTTTGTCAGATTTCCAAGTCATGTACCCGCTGGTACCTCTGAACTTACGCTTTGATTCCAACATTCATGGATTGTCGAGTTTTGTACCCGTCGATACCCCTGAACTTACATCCTGGTCACTCTTTTGAAAGAAAGTCATGTATAACCATACCGCTGAACTTTCTTCCTACAAGAGATCCTCCCTCATGATCTACTACCTGCACTCCCAGTACACAATAAGGGTGACGGGTCCACAAACTTCCAAGACGGCCATGTCCTCATCACCTCTGAGTCGTCCCATTTCCGCCGAAAACAAATCACCCCTTAACATAGAACTTCCATGTCCTCACTACCTCTGAGTCGTTTTATGTGCCCTCCTTCATTGAGCCCACTCCTGTCATGTCCTCATTACCTCTGAATGGGAAGGCTCCGTCGAAGAAACCTTCATACTTGCCATGTCCTCATTACCTCTAAGTAAGTATGATGATCCCCTTTCGATCTATTACTTGTACCCACAACCGGAGTACGCCAAGGGTAATGGATCCACAAATGTCCTCCGTTGACCACAAATGTCCTCTGTTGATCACAAATGTCCTCTGTTGACCACAAATGTCCTCTGTTGACCACAAATGTCCTATGTTGACCACCAATACCCTCCGTTGAGTTCGCTCCTGCCATATACTCATTACCTCTGAGTAGGAAGACTCTACGTTTAGAAAAACTTTCCTACTTGCCATGTCCTCGTTACCTCTGAGCAAGTATGTCAGTTCCCCTTCATCCTATTATCCGTATCCAAAACCAGGGTATGCCAAGGGTAATAGGCCCACAAATATCCTCAGCTAAATTTATTAACACAAACCTACCACCTCATCATGCCCCAGGAGCCCAGCTGCTCTACGGCATTCCTTTTTCCAATACCAAGAGCACCCATGACCACTTTGCTATGGCTGCTTCAGGTATCCTGACCAAAACTTGTTATCTCTACCTAAAACCAAGGTACTCCATGGGTAACAGGTCCACAAATATATCCCCTATGCGAGAAAGAACATCACTACAATATCACAGGCACAGCAGGCAATACAAATGAAGGGCAGAATTGAAACTACTCTTTATTTGAAGGAAGAAAAAAAAAGCGTTACATATCTTGGGATCATACCCCCTCCAGAAAGAAACAAAACAGGGACAAAACAAGAAGAAAAGGCCGACTATAGTTCGGCATTACATAACTCCAAAAGACGGTTCTTCACCGAGGCAGTCCCCCGATCAAGCCTCTGCTTAGCTCGACGCTCGGCCTCTTGGGATAACTGCTCTGCGTTATTCAAATGCGTATATACCTGCCAGTTGTCCTCCACCTTCTTTAGGGCAAGCTCTAGATTAGCAGAAGCCCTACTGTACTTATCAGCCTCCTGGATAGCAGTCTCTTTCTCAATACGAGCAGCCTCAAGCTCTGATTCCAGGAAAGCCAGTTTTCTCTGGAGCTCGAGGATCTGTTCCCGGGCATCGGCTACCCCGCGAGAAGCATCCGCTTCCCGAGTTGTGCAATCTTCAGTCCGACGGCTCCACTGGTCGTACAACCGAGTCAGATTCCGGCGGTCCTGTAGTATAGCCGTCTTGAGCGATTCCCGGGCAGCCATCACCATCTCCACCACGGTAATGAGGAAGTTGCGTTCTCGATTTATGGTCGCGGGTAAATCAATCTGTTGCAACAAGCGAAACTGGGCCACGAGATGATCAGCTTCTAATAGCTTAGGCTCCAAAAGTGCAGCCAGTTCCCCTCCGCCAGGGAGTGTCTTAAGGGTATTAATCTGGCCACCGGCACATCGACGGGCTAGAGTAAAGGGAGTTCCCCTTTCCACCGCTGCCTCGATCCCCCTCTTCAGGTAGCGATGGAAACTGGCAACCACGTCCTGTAACGCGTCATCCAAGACTTCTGTAGAGGACGGCGTCAGAGGAAGAGTGGTAGACGGTACCGGAGGGGCAGCTTCAGAAGTTACTGCACCCGCCACCAAAGAAGCAAATTCTGTACGGAAAGATGCTTGAATGGCGGCTAACTCCTCTTCCGCCGCCCGAATAGCCTGGATGCTCGGCAGGGAGGAAAGGTTGACCCTCGAAGCTACATTCGCAAAGGAAGACACAGGAGGCATCATCCCTTGTCCCAACTGTACTGCTATCTGGGACCCCGAGCTCGACCCAGACGAAGGACCCTCGACGCACGGAGGTTCCGTCAGGTCCTCTCCGGTAGGGTACGATCCAGCAAAATCAATCACTGGCAATGACGGGTTGGGATCTGAACATCCAAAGTAACCATTAGTCGACGTAATTTCAAGGAAAAGACGACAGGAACACATGGGTTGATTCACGAGCTATAGTTTGATTTGTATTACCAGGGGAAGAGCGTGGGGGCGACGGCTCGTTCACAGCCTGCATAGTTTCCCCACCCATAAAGTCATCATGTGGGGGCTCGGATGTTTCAGGGATGGGCGCAGTAAAGCCCCCATCCCCCTGGGTTGAGGTTCCAGCAAGGTGGGAATCCTCGGTCGCAACCGGAAGCACCCCAGCAGCAATGATAGCGGTGCACATATCACTGACTAAATGAGACAGGACCGGATCAGCCTCGGTAATCGGGTCCTGAGGGGCGAGCTCATCCGACGCCTATAAAGAGCAAAAGAAACAAATAATTAGGCCATAACATAGAAGAAGAAGAAAGGAAACAGCTGAAGCCCAAATCACCTCAGGAACATCGTCCACATCATCAATAAGCAGCCTGCGACGTCTTACCGCAGCATGCTCCGTGGAATAGGTTCGGTCATCAGCGGTAGTCACGCGCCTGCTTCGTTTACTCGAAGGGCCGGGTATTGCAGATGGTTGATCCTCCACCACCTCGTCAGACTGACTAGACGATTGACCCACGACCCTTTCCGCCTGCACGATAGGGGGTTGATTCCCAACCTCCTCGCCTGAAGAATGAGATAAGTCATCAGTGTCTTGTTCGTCGTCTTCCTCATCTGCCCTAGTGGACTCTGAGTCCGGCACAGGAACCCTGTTCGCCCCCCTCTTCCTCTTCTTGGACCCTTCTGGCTTCTCAGCCAAACTGGTGCCAGTAATGAAGCTAGTATTTATATCAAAACCAATAGGAGGCTTGCTCGCTGCAACATGATAAAGGGCCGCTATATACAAGATATCACCCTCCACCTTGGCATCGGGGAGTGAGAAGCTGGCTCGGGTATGAGTTGCATTATAATAATGCCAAGCCCGGACGCCATCAAGCACACTGCCCTCAAAGCCCAAGCAAGCGCTAGGGCGATCCAAGAACAATTGACTATACCCGAATTGACGAGAAAATCTGCTGGGCAGATAAGGCTCCAGGTATACTCTATTCCGGTAACGATACACCAGGTGCGCGGGACGGATGTTGCGTAACCAAAGAAGCATCTTCTCAGATAAAAGTTGGGGGGGATCAACGCCGTCAACATATACCCTCCTCACCTCGCCGGGGGTGAACTCAGGGAGAGATACGAAGAATTCGGGCCCATCAATTCTTGCCAACGCCCTCCGGCAGGCCGGCATGGTATCATGTTCCCAAGGCTGATGACGATACCGAAAAAGGAAGGCATCATCAACAGAGACGTTTTCATCAGGTCCCGGCCTCATCAACGACCGATAGTGCATCAATAACCACCCCATGAGGTAGTGGTATGGTAGTTCTATCCATTTAAAGTCCATCGACACATCACGAGCAATGACTTTGGATGAAAAGGCACGAAGGCCGTGGTGTATGCTACACACCATGGCCGGAAGGAGCGCCAGTCTTACCTTGAAGACCAATTTTACAGCAGGAAGAATGAAATGGCGGCTGATCCTTTCTATAGAACTCGTGCCGCCCGAAACTACACAGTTGCGTAGCCACACCATCAAGAACCCAGCTAAGATCGCTTTATCAGACATCTCCCGGGTACCATAGTGGAAATAACTGAGGGAGTCAGTGCTACTCCCAAACCGGTCACGGGTAGACTTCGACTTCTTGACCTTCGACATCATATCCTTCACCCCCTCCGGGGTTCGAGGAGTTCGAGACGAAACTTGACCGGAAGGACACAACTTGAAAAGATACAAAATCCAGGCCTTGGTATGAGGGTCGTTCCCTTCTGAACTATTTACTTTCTTGATAGCCATCTGATGGCAGGCGCTATGATGATACAACAGTTCTTAGTACACGGCGACGAAACCAGGAAACCGTCGATCCAGCTCTTCGAGTTCTTCGTTCGTCGGTGTATATACTTCAAAAGCTTCACCTCCCCACGGCAATCTAGACACAGTGTTCATTTCATGAAGAGCAAGCCCCAGTTCTCCTCCGGGGGCAAAGAAAGTCCCTGTACGCCGATTATACAGCTCCAATAGAGACATAAACAAGGGCTTGTTAATGGGCAACCCGTAGCAGGTACCCCTGACGGCGTAGTAGAGATCAATTTCCTGAAGGAAGTCCCCATACTTCCTCAAAATCAATGAGGTAATATTAGTCCATGTGGGAATGGGGTTGATCCAATTCAGCAGCGACAATCTGCCTATGGGATAAGACCCTTTGCGAGCGAGCTGATTCAGAAAAGTATCAGCTAGGGTGAAGGTAAAATTAGGGCCAGTTCTGTTTACAAAAGTACCCGGGAGCAGCCCCATCACAGTCCGACTCACGGAATCCTTGCCCGTACATACTAAACCCATGCGTCCGTTGTAGTGAATTTTGCTCACAAACATTCCATGTTGGGTGGGAGTCAGGGAGCCCACCATTGTCCTGCCCCACGGTACCATGTTAAACCATGAGAGAGGATAATGCCGCTCCATCTCAGGGATATGAATCTCTACCCCGTCTACAGAAAAATCCCAGTGCTCTGAAACATCCAGCAATCGGGAGTTCTTTATGGAAAAGGCATCCCCAAAGAGAAAAGCCGGTTTCAGAAATTCTCCATCCAACTTCCCCGAATTCATCATTGAACAAAGAAAGCGGAAAGGTTGTTTATTAATAGCAGCCACTCTCTCCCTAGGCTCATTAGTGGGAAGTTGATCCCCTATACGACGGATTAACTCGTCAAGCTGTACGTCTGCGGCATACTGAGCTGAACCCACAAGGAGCTCTCCTGCTGGGTTGGTTGGGAGGTTCACTGAAAAGAAAAAAAAAGAAAGAGAGAGAAAGAAGAAACAGGAATAAAAGATGGCTTAAATAAAAAATTACTGAATAAAGAAGCTCTCACGAGCCTATGCTGTTCAGGTCAAAAAATGTCTTATGCGGCTCCAGTCCAGTTGGGTCTCAAGAAATACAGTTTCGAGGAAGCCTATGCGGTTCGAGTCAATACAGTCTCATGCGGCCCAAATCAGATGGGAGTTCCATATGACTCTAGCTCGATCGCTTATACGGATTGGACGAGTATACACAGTTCTAACAGAAGAACTCATGCGACGCAAAACGCTATGCGGTTCAGCCTGCTAAAAACACATGCGGCTCCGTTCAGAGGAGACTTTATGTGTTTAAATCCTTCTTCTGCGGTTCAAACATGGGGCATCGTCTATGCGGTACGGGCATGAAAAAGTCATACGGCCCATACAGCATATGCGGCTCTGCCATCAACTTGGGAGGAGGCTTGGGCATAAATATGCAGCAGAGCCATGGGTACACAAGATCCAAATGCAACCCTTACCCTTAAAGGCAGGACGAACGTCAGAGGGCACTTCGGGCGCTTCAGGCTCGACGGCTGACGAGGACGTCACCCTCTTACCCTTCGCGGAGGCAGAAATAACTTTAGAAGACTTAGGAGCCATTGCTTCAACGAGAAGACAAAGAAGATCAGAAAGAGAAGACAGGAAAAAGAGTGAACGAAAGAGAAGGTAAAGAAGTCCCTCCGGCTAAAGTCACCCATATTTATAAACAAAGACGGAGCGTTTCGATCCCCGTGCATACACGTAAACCGACTCTTCGATTATCAAAATAAGCCGCCGAAAATGAAGGCCAAGCTCCTCGGATCCCGCACCAAAAAGCGGCCTTTAAAAATCAACAACATTTAAGTGCTAAAGATTGCCATACGTGGCAAATAATGACGTGGCGAGAGGCTATGCGGCTGAACAGTCTCCTTTGGCTGAATCACCTATGCGGCTGAACAATCCATGCGGCCAGGACTTCTATGCGGTCAGGATTTCATATGCGGCTAGAAGAACACAGCCATGCTTCTCATTCAAAGTATTTCAATTTTACAAATTGAAAACTTTGAAGGGGGTCTTGTAGAAGCATGGAAAATACTAAAGAAAATGACTCATATGGCCAGGAAAGATCCATGCGGCTCAGAAAATGCATGCGGCTCAGGGAGTCATGCGGCATAAGGAGCAATGCGGCCCGAGGCATTCCATGCGGCTCAGAAGACGCGTGGCCTGACAGTGCTCCCCTCCGACCCATGCTGCATTAATTGCTTTGACGGCTGACCCCTCTGAAAAGTTGACAGCTCTGACACAAAAGCAGGTAATTATGACTCTGTCATAATGATGAATCTCTAGGGAAGAGAAAAGAGATCTCTGACACAAATCCCCCGAGAGCCATGAAAAATGCCACGTGGCCTTGCCACGTGCGCGTTCGTATGCGGCTCACTTCTCATGCGGTTCAGAGTGGATCCGTCCTATGCGGCTCAGGCCAAGAAAGCCTCATGCGGCTCGAGCAAAAAACTTCTCATGCGGTTCAGAGTAAATCTGTCCTATGCGGCTCAGGCCAAGAAAGCCTCATGCGGCTCGAGCGAGGACTTCTCATACGGTTCAAGAAGATCATGTCCATGCGGCTCAGATGGATATGTACCTATGCGGCCCACAAGGATTACTCCCCTGTGGTTCAAGGGCTCAAGTGAGGGCCACTGCCCAGGCATCCCTGACACGTGGACTTAACCATATGCGGCTCAAATTCATATGCGGCTCACTCGTTATGCGGTCCAGATCCCCCCAGCAGCTCCTAGGACACGTGTCCTAAACCGATTAATTCCTCAGATTTGCTGCCATTAAAGATTGGGTCAAATCCCAATAATCTGGGACACGTGGCAGGAGAACAGATCTAATTTATTCGCAGATATCAGAAGATCATTATGAGGAAGATTTATTCCAATCAGCATTAATTGCTAATAGGATTTGGTGTAATCTACACCTAATGGCTCGGATTCGTCACAATTAGAAACAAACGGCCTGGATTGACCAATCCCCAGGCCGCCGCCATCTCCAAGAGCTAATCATTGGCAACCCTAATGATCACATCCCACTATTATAAATAGCAAGGTGCCATGCCTTTATAAATAGATACAATATCAGAGAGAAATACGTATATACAGAGAGACTTCCCCCCATAGTCAGAGAGAGAATACACACAGAGAGAGAGAAGTCAGAAGAGCAATCAGAAGGAGAGCAAGAAGAGCATTTTCTTCATCAACGCCAACCATCTTTTCACAGGAGCCAAGGCTGCATACCGATCGTCCAAGGAGTAAGGCAGGGCTGCCGTCGCCTTCCCGAGCCTCTATCGTCACCCCCCAGAATCTAAAATAAACAATTTTACTTAGACTGCTGTACCTAGGTTTTCGTTCCTAGGCTTTCTTTGTACAAGCGAGTTTGTAACGTGAAGTAAAAGTCCGGTCCTCCGATAATTGTTCTGTTCTTTTATATTTCATGGCAAACAATGATCTTGAGAGGCGAGCGATTCCCGGATGAGTCCTACCAAGACTCCATTGTCAGGCTCTGCAGGCTGAGCTGGCTGAACTGGTGGCTCTGGACCGCAGGAAGGCATAACTCGGAAGGCTGCTCCAGAGTACAGGGCTTGGTCTCCAGGTTGCTGCTGGATCACTGGAGGTGCTCCATGTAACGCCCCAGTCCCAAAATGCGTAGGACTAGGAACGTAGACATGCCAGTCGTATAATAAATATACGTAAGCTGTAAAATGCAGTAGAACCATGACTAATCTCATCCACACAAAATAAATGAATAAAAGATATCATATAATGATAATGAATTATCTTGATACAATATGTTGGGTGGAGACACATCTACTACCAACCAATAAAAGAAAAGAAGTACATGATATACAAAAGAAATGCCGAAGGTAGCAGAATAGATCCAAGACACGTCATCTTCGAATAAATGGTGAAGACCACGACCTCGGCTAGAATACATGCGGAAGACAAGAACACACAACTGGCGAGATAACCAGGTCCTCAGAGGGACGTAACAAGACACATAATATCATGCCAATATAATTGAATATAAATTGCTCAAATAAATAAGTCAATTGAATTATAACATGGTCCAATACACACCTATTGAACTAGCTTACCATCCCCCCAACCAAACAAGGACAGGAGATGGTAAACTAATTCACGGTGACGTATCTTTCCATGCTATGAATCCAATATGGTATCTGGACCCCAACAAGGTTCAATAACTTCTCATCGGAGCAGTAAGCCACACCTACAACCAAACAAGGACAAGATGTGGTAAACTAATCCGCGACAAGTTATTGTTCCAAGTCACGGTCAGATACAAATACCCAAACCAAAAGTACTCGTACCTAACGGATAAGGTGCCTAACCGTTCTAAGTAAAATGTAGTTAAGAACAATCCTTCCTACGCATGGACCCTGGCTAAAATAGGATCGGCATGGTCCCCCCTTGGGGTACCAGAGGCCGAATCAGTAAGAGCATAATGTTCCGCAGAACGCCACTGGCCGTCAGTAATCATGGGTCATCAACCCCGTATCTCCAGCGAAGCTTCCGGGTCACAAGAGAAAGTGCATCGAAGCCCAAACGCTAAGGAATTGTCCTCCCCGCCCAATGCCTACTATGTTGTATCCACAACACAAAACCTCTATTAACCGCTAAGTCAAACTAGCATGCAATTCTATTAGCGGTTAATCCTATCGCACGGCTTGTACGTACTGGTGGCCAGCCAGTCACGCATGTCCGTGTTCTACATGCGACACACAACTTCGTGTTACAACGTGTCAAGGCCAGTGAATACAACACACTAGGTGGTCCCTTAAATCTAGGTTTAATGTGTAAGAAAAATAATACATAACAGAAAATATAACTGAACAGTAAGTTCTAACAGGTTATGCCATGTATCACAGTTTATTTTCCATAAAAAAATAATGAATAATGCATAAAATATGAGCTAAAATAAATAAACAGCAAATGGCAAGGTGTCTTGCCTGGTAGGACACCTGGTGTGTTGCGATGATCAAGGTGGCACGAACTGCGACTTCGGTGTAACAACCATGCAAGGTGACCTCGGGTGGTAGCATTGACAGTTCCATTGGATCCAGAAGGGTCAAATTAGCTATGGTGGACATAAGGTAGTACGAAATTGGCGAGAGTATAGGAATAATGGGGTTGGTCATGGATGGAAGGAAAAATCAAAGAAAAATGGATAAAAATAAATATATACGATTTTTGAAAATTATTTTATGATACTTGAAAATATAATTTATTTGTCAAAATTTGTTTTCAAAATAAATACTCAAAAGTCGAAAGTCGTTTTTAGGGAAAAAAAAACTCTAAGGTTGTAAAACATGATTTTTTGTAGAAACTATATTTCATTAATTAAAATATATCCTAGAATAATATTTAAAAATGTTAAATCCTTTAGACCAAAACTAAACTTATTCATATAAATCGAGAAGGATATTTTAGTGTTAAAAACTTAACTTTGAATTTAGCTAGAAAAATATTTGTATACTTTCGAAAATACAGTTCTTATTTTTAACAAAACAAGAAAATAATGATAATAGTAATAATAATGATAATAGTAAATTCTAAAACTATACCTTCTATTTTATTAACATACTTTCTTATTGTAAATATAGATTAAACTAAAAATAGTATAATAATAATAATTACTCACTACATTATTAATAAGGCTGGTATAATAATAATACTAATGGTAATTATAATAATAATAATAAAATATTAAATATGACGTTAGCAATAATAGTACAATATAACAAAAATCAAAAATAGTAATAATAACCAATAGTAATAATATTAATAATCCTAATATTAATAATATATAAAAATAATGATAATAATAATACTGATAAAGAAAAATAGAAACAAGACAAGAAAACTGATCAACAAAACAACACCAACAAAAAAACAAAAAAAAATAAGAATAATAACAAACAAAAAAAACAAAAACAAAAAAAAAACCTATCTACAGCAGCTACTGCTGCTCCTTAAGAGAGGGGGATTTGGGGGTTTCGTGAGAGTGTGAGAAGGAGTGATCGGAAAGAGAAGGGGAGAGCGGGAGGAGTGGAGTCACCGGCGGGGCGTGTTAGGCTGGTGAGGCCAGGCGGTGCGCGGCTCGCAGCTGCCACCGCTGGCGCTGCTCCGGGCTTGTGCTCGGGCTCGGGCGGGAGCACAGCGGGCAAGTGCGGTGGATCTTGACGGCCACGCATGGCGACGCACGCTCAGGCGCTGCCATGCGTCAAGTGGGAGGAGACGGTTTGTCACGCCCATGCGGAGATCGATGCGGGCGACAGACCTAGGTGCGGTGGCAAGGGGTGGCGCCGGCTGGGTCGATCGGCGGATGGTGGTGGCGGGAGCTCAAGTTAGGGTTCTTTGATTATTTTCATTTGGGGATGTGATCGGAGTGGTGGCGGTGGATACGGTGGTTTGAGGTCGTCGAGGCTTTTGGTCGTGGCGAGGAGAGGACGGGCAGGGACAGTCAGCAGGATGGAGGTTGTGGTCTAGCTGGAGGAAAAATGGCCGGGGTGTGGTGGTACTGGTATGTGGCTGTGATGGTGTTGGCGTTTGTTGGCCGGAGTGGCCGGAGTGGTGCTGCTGTGCGGACGGAGAGGGATTGGCCGAGGAGGGTTGTCGGACAAAGGGCGGTGGCTGCCGCGGGTTCGGATGGTGGGGCTGATGGCGGTACGACGAGGTTGGGGTCGGTTGTGGTGGCAGCAGGTGGTCGAAACAGGGTGAAGGAGGAGGTGAATTGGTTCTGTGATGATGGTCGCATGGGACGGAGTCGGAGAAGGACGGTTGTACAGTCCGTGTCGGGTGTGTCCGATACGGTGGGGGTGAGGGTCAGATTTGTCGGCCTCGGTTCTGACTAATGTATCTGTAAAAAAAGTATAGTGGATGGACAGGGAACACAGACACGATGCACGAGTGAATTATTTGTGGAGACGATGGATGGTAAAATCAATGGGGAGCTCCCCTATATATAGGGTTGAGGACTTCTTGCTAGATTAGGATTAGGGTGTATTTAAATCCCAATAGATAACACGCCATTTAATTTAAATAAATCAATTCAATCAAAATCAAATCTAAATATAGTTTAATCCAAATAAATCCAACATAGATAAATCTTCATCCTTATTTTAAACTATTTAAAATAAATCAAATCAAGGTTTTAAATTGCCACAATAATTTAAAAATATATTTTCTAAAAATACTAATAATAATAATTTCAAAAGTTACATTATTATTTAGAATAAACTAATAAATAATTACGAAATATATATGTATGCACAAATAATATTTACATAAATATACTTTTCGAGTATACCATTCTATAAGAATATTATTTATTATTATAACTGTATAAATGAAAGGCTTTTCATAAATAAAATCATAAACTTGGAAATTTTGGTACGATAGCTAAAAATAATTATTGTATATATTATTTTGAAACTATAAAAATAGAAAAATATTTTTCAAAAAAATATGTACGCTCGCACATATTCGCACTCGTCGAGCAAAAACAAAATTTTGCGCGAGACGTACAATACCACTACACGACGTACAATACAAAATAAAAAATCAGTACCAAATTTAAAAAAAAATTTAGAAATTTAGGGGTTTTACATCCTACCCAACTTAAAAGAATTTCGTCATCGAAATTAAGAATTAGTAGGGGGTGAGAAGACACAAGGGGGTATTGGTGAGGAACAATCATTCACAACGTTAAACATGTATTAGGAAATCGCGATTCCAATAATGGCGAGGATAATCATGGGTTAGCGCAAGAAGGAAAATGAGTAAGGGTTAAGGTTAAAACAAGATAACGGGCAATAAAGAATATTATGGTAACAAGAGAAAATAAATTAGGGACCTTAAAGCTATGGTTTCTTGAGAGTAGGTTGAGGGCACGATTAAGAGAATGAATTAGATTCATTCCTAAATTAAGCGATTAGAAGGTCTTGATAGTAAATATAGGGCCGAGGAAAAGAACGAGCAGTTTAGGATGAAGGTATAGCAACTTTGAGTGATAATGGTCACAATCGATAGGAAGGCTAGAGGAAGTTCTAGTACAACACTTTCGTCCTTCTAAAATAGGTGAAGGCGAAAGCAATAAGGAGTTCAAAGACGATATTATCGAATATGAATACGTGGTTCAAAGACGACCGAATAATTTCAAAGGAATTGTCAAGGTAGTCATGGATGGGATTCTAAGGCCAAGTTTAATTATGTTCCATCCACGTAGAATAATAGACAAAAGCGAACCAAAGTGCACTTGGTTGATCAGACCATCATACACTGGTTCTGATTAGACAATATGTTAGTGGAAGCTCTTACAATAACATATATCATGAACAAGCTCGATAAATCAATGAACTTGCAAATCTAGATTATAGTAGCAATATTTGTCAAGAGGGTGAAATTATACGCACGAGAGTTTAAAATTAAGAGGGAGCATAGTCGAACTTCTAAACGATCTAAGTCATGTCCTGTGATGGTCTTTATATAGTCGTCCTATAGACTTCTTGTCTAAGTCCTTGGTTGGCTAGACAGGTTAGGGTCCTCTCGATTCTAGAATCTAAGTAAACTTGCTAATAAAGGTCACAAGGATAAAGGGGTTACTAGGTCATAAGGCATTCTATCCAACGTAAAAGAATTTAACTAGTGGTGTTTGTAGTGCCCCGTCCCGTTCAGTCAATCGGAGGAATCGAAATGCCAATGACGTTCGGACTTAGCCTTGCAACGGCTGCTCGAAGACATCGCTCGGTCGAGGCGACCGCTCTCTCAGGTGGGGTATTTTCGGTAAAATTGCCTCATCTTAGCCTTCACATAATAAATCGCATGTTTTCAACTTGCACAAGTAGGCTTGATAATAAAAGTGACGAATCCCCATAGTTAAAGGGAATAATCCCGACGGGTCGAATTGAGTTAGAATATGGAAAGGTCCAATGGTCGACTTAGAGTTGGTGCACGGCGTGCTTTGAAAATCACACTCGATCCTTCGTCCCGTGGCTTGGGAGAAGAAAAGTTGGTTGAGTAGGCGAAGTTATGATCATAGCCTAAATCATAGGCGTCGCCCGCATGAATGCTTCATAAGGCATGTACGGTCCCATCGTCCAAGGCTTGGCATAGCCTTGGCTTGCCCATGAGTTAAGTTGCGTTGAGCGGCTTGTGACCTAAGTTGAGGCACCCAAGTGACTTGGTCGTTCAAGTCGAATGCGTGCACAGCACGATCCATTAAGGAAAGCTTGACACAGCCTTTCCTCGTCAAGTTGTTACGAAGTTAAGTTAGGCAAAGTTATGTCGGTCGACCTAAGACATTACAAGTATTGTCCCACTCTTTCGCGGTTTGTCAAAGTTAAGTAGTCCCACGATCTCAAGGCTCGTCGAATTTGGCAGGAGTGTCGCGTAGAGCACGATTGGCTTAAGGCACGATGCACGGACTTAGTGTTTAAGGCAAGGACCATAATTGATTCAAAGTGAGTTTTGAGAAAGGACTATCAAATAGGCATTCAAGAGTTGAACAAAATGATAGGGTAATAAGGAAAGAATGCTCGCGATCGTGGGTCGTCGAGGGGTCTCAAGGATATAAGTCTTGAACTTGGTTTTTGAAAGAGATGGTAACATTGGAAGAGGAATGACTATGTGAGACGTCAGTTTGTGTCGAGTCTTGCATGGTCATTGGACAACTTGTCGACAAGGGCGAAGATTTCCTCGAGCGACAACCCTGGGCCATGGGACCGACTCGGCCTAGAAGGAAACAGGTGTATAGCCGAGCTGGAAGTACGCTCCCGCTCCGGTTAGTCGGGGACTTTCAGCGGGGATCGCTACCTTGCGCTAAAAGGTATCACGAATAACAAAGCTATAAGTCCAGGTATAGCTTGTGATGTTAGTGACCAATTCATATAGATGGGTCGGCACGGGCGATAATCCGCGTGTATGACTTTGGATTGAGTCAGTTGAATGTGTGTACAGTTAGAACACAATGTTTGGTCCTAAGATTTGGTATCAACATAGGCGACGTGCTTCGGCACGAGACGTGGCGTCGAGTCTTGAGTTGTCGGCATATAAGTTACATAAGTTGGTTGAGTTGTTTGGAGTTTAACTCAGGAAGACCGCCGCAAGAAAAAGTCGGTCGGGTGGCACTTAACCCACAAGTCTTGATTGGGTCAGTTGGTGATCAAAGTAGCAAGGGCCGCGAGGCGGCAAATATGGTTTAGTCTCACGAAATTACGAGGCACGGCCTCAATATGGGTTCGTAGCACGATCACATGGTAATGGAGTCTCATCGCGTTGTTGCGTCTCTGATTTTAAGCCGTAAGGCAAGCACGACTTGATAGGTTAACGTTGTTGAGTCGACGTTGTTATTGCAAGCACGGGATGGTCTAGAGACACAAAATTGGCCAAGGTGTCTGTCCTAAAACTGATCCTAAGGCAAGAGTAGGAAGATAATCATAAAAGGGACTATGATGCACAAAGTAAATCAAACGTGTTGGTTTTGTATGGGTGGGCGAGGAGCTCATTCCACCAGTACAGTTGAGTACTGACACCCACATAGTTTCCATGTGCAGGCACAGGTAGAAGCTCGCGGTGCGGAGCTCGCTTGGATGTGTCGAGGCATGGAGTTTCTTGGCGATTCGAAGCGTACGGCCGCATGGAGTCAAAACTTATATGGGACATAATGTATGGACGTCGCCTTCCAAAGTATCCGCTAGCTCAAGACATGTATTGAGAGATGAGAGAGAGCTGAGTGATTTGTAATGTGAGAGGAGTGAGCTTGAGTGACTTATAATCTTGGCCTTGCGCCCCATTGTAACCTTTGTTTCAATATCAATAAAGAGCTTCTTTTGACTAACCTGTATTTTGTTCTAATTTTCTGCTGCTATTATTTAATGTCTCTGCTTGGGACTTCTGTGCGACGACCCCGTCGCAGCCGCTGAAATCGGCCGTTATGGAACCTGTCTTGCACGAGCGCAATTTAGGCTTGTGCGGCATCATGCCTTAGCGAGGACGATCGCTCCTATGGGAGCGGGGAGTGACATAATGGTATCAGAGCACGGCTTTACGTCCTTGGACTATCGATTGAATTCTTTAACTCTGTTGTTTCTGCAAACTCTGAATTGTTGCTTTCGCAAAGTTGATATCGTGGGTGCGCTCTCTCTCAAATGTCCCACGAGATGTCTATACAATAAGTCTATCTATTTTACAAAACATAGGAGAACAGTTTTTTTAACAAGAAACAAAAAGATGGTTTGTGTAAGCACAGTTGGCTAAGTCGGACTGGGCATATACACCAAAGTTACGTCGACCTTAGAAAAGTCGAGTGCGGGAATTGAATTGTGTCGAGCAAGAATGAGTTAAACTCAATTGAGTAAAGTCAGATGATTATCGATAGGGGTGCTATCGAGCGACGATAATGTCGGTGCGGTATAGATGAGCGTGCTTGAAAATTGAGAAATGGTTCGAACGGAAAAATTTGAAGAAGTTGATTTGTGAATCGAAAGATAAGTTGAGGATTTATTGAATGACTTCATCCCTGAATGGTGTATGCGATAGCCTCAGGGATGTCGATCGATCGATTGAGGATATGGGGTGTCGATGAGTCTATCAGCAAGCGTCGCACATATATAAAGCCTTAGATTGAGTGAGTTATTGTCATAAAGTTTGATAAGTGAATTCGAACAACCTAGAAATTGACGCTCACGGAACATACACGGGATTGAGGATGGTGCGAGTATGACATGCGAAGATGATTGAGTAGATAAATCAAATTAAGGAAAAGCTAAGGTGTAGCGAACGGATGACTTGATCGAAGAAATTGATACGGATCGTATACAAAAAGTTAGCACGACAAGAAGATAGCGTGCATGAAAAGTTTGATTCGAATGTTTGAAAATGACTCTAAGGATTGGAATGGATGTCGCTCGATAATTGAGTTAGCAAGGAATGATATAAATTGAGGAAATGCATTAGTCGATGACTTTAGATAGACGGACGAATATACATGATTTCAGGTTTGAACAAATTGATGTTGTGAACGATTCGAGGGATAATGATCGAACTTGAATTGAATGTCGAGGAGATTATCTAGTCGGACGATAGCATCCTTCGCACGACTCGAAATTTATTGCAAAGAAAGATCGTCAGGTTACGCATATCGTCGATGGTATTGAGGCATATCAAAGATCGATATACGATAACTCGATGGTACTCTGACTCGATGAATGACGATCGTGCAAGTGTTATTATTCGGTTGGATGCTATACTTAGGATTTTGATTGAGATGAATGTTGGATAAAAATGATTGTGTCTTGATGGTTACGCGAATAACCACAGCATCGACATTCTTGTCTTGTACGAGCGCAACTCCAGCCTCGCACATGTGTCGCGTCAGATTTGGGGCGATCGTTCCGCGTGAGCGTTGGCATGGTGATTCATGTCGCGGGAATGATCGAACTCAGAAAATGAGGATGCGACAACTTTGATTGTCTCAACTTGTTGGCTTGATGTGAAGGTGAATTCGAGGATTTGTAGGACTTGTGATTGCCGAATAAAATAAGCTTGAGGATTGGGTAGGTCCAATCCACGTATCGAGAATGAATTAGTCTAGACACAAAACAATAGTTACGTCCCGATGAGGATGATAATCCCACGGGAGCGTGCATGGTGATTCATGCCCACCATGGATAATCTGAATCACGTGAGATCGGGGTGCAACATATTGTTAAGCTAGATGACCTCATGTTCGAATACGTGAATTGGGATGAATAACATAAGGAATATGAAATATGAATTATGGTTTAGCAATAAGTTGTGTCATAGCGTGTTTGACTTGGAAGGATTGATAGGCAGATTATGTCGGACGTGTTTGAAGAGATAGACTGTGAGTTGCTTGTTGGACGAGCGATATGTTCATGTCAAGGATTGGTTGAACTCTTGTTGTCGTAGGATGGCTTTGCTGAATGACTCGGACCCCGTGCGACGAATGTCAGGATGTATGTAGGAAATCTATGCTCGAAGTTTAGAAGTCGGAGTGATGCGAGCTTGGTAGAAAAACCCTGTACTATCAACTTGGTTTGACCTTAGGATGGGGTCAGTGTTGATATTGTTGTTTGGGAACTATGATTCCAATACTGACGAATGACTTTAGCCTAAAGATATAGCCTAGCGGTTAGGCAAACATTCCGGTGCGGGACGATAGGAATTGTCGAGGCACCACTCACGAGTCTCGGTTGACATGCACGTATATCAGGGACGTCCGAATATGTGTGCGATCCGACTCGAGTGGTGATTGTGGAATTTGCTATCACAATGCTTGGCTGAAATATATGTATTTTGGAGACGGCTGGAATATGTGCACGATCCAACCAAGTGATACGTTAAATTCAAGTGAGACTTGAGGAATAGAAAAGTGTCGAGGATTTTGAAATCGTATTGAAGGAAAGATTGAGAGTAGCACGAGCATGGCTCAGATTTGGGAAATACATAGGAGAAATGTGTGCGAGAGTCGTTGAACAGTCGAGTGATGAGTCGATGAGTAAGTACTCAGTTAGTTTCGAGGACGAAACTTTTTCTGAGTGTTGTATGATGTAGTGCCCCGTCCCGCTCATTCAATCGGAGGAATCGGCATGCCAACGACGTTCGGACTTAGCCTTGCAACGGCTGCTCGAAGACATCGCTCGGTCGAGGCGACTGCTCGCTCAGGTGGGGTAGTTTCGGTAAACTTGCCTCATCTTAGCCTTCACATAATAAATCGCATGTTTTTAACTTGCACAAGTAGGCTTGATAATAAAAGTGACGAATCCTCATAGCTAAAGGTAATAATCCCGACGGGTCGAATTGAGTTAGAATATAAAAAGGTCCAACGGTCGGCTTAGAGTTGGTGCACGGCGTGCTTTGAAAATGACACTCGATCCTTCGTCCCGTGGCTTGGGAGAAGGAAAGTTGGTTGAGTAGGCAAAGTTATGATCGTAACCTAAGTCATAGGCGTCGCCCGCGTGAATGCTTCATAAAGCATGCACGGTCCCATCGTCCAAGTCTTGGCATAGCCTTGGCTTGTCCATGAGGTAAGTTGCGTTGAGCGGCTTGTGACCTAAATCTAGGCACCCAAGTGACTTGGTCGTTCAAGTCGAATGCGTGCACGACACGATCCATTAAGGCAAAGCTTGACGCAGCCTTTGTTCGTCAAGTTGTTGCGAAGTGACCTAAGACATTACAAGTATTATCCCGCTCTTTCGTTGTTTATCAAAGTTAAGTAGTCCCACGATCTCAAGGCCTGTCGACTAGGGCAGGAGTGTCGGGTAGAGCACGATTGGCTTAAGGCACGATACATGGACTTAGTGTTTAAGGCAAGGACCATAATTGATTCAAAGTGAGTTTTAAGAAAGGACTATCAAATAGGCGTTCATGAGTTGAACAAAATGATAGGGTAACAAGGAAAGAATGCTTGCGACCGTGGGTCGTCGAGGGGTCTCAAGGATAGAAGTCTTGAACTTGGTTTTTAAAAGAAATGGTAACATTGGAAGAGGAATGACTGTGTGAGACGTCAGTTTGTGTCGAGTCTTACATGGTCATTGGACAACTTGTCGACAAGGGCGAAGCTTTCCTCGAGCGGTAACCCTAGGCCATGGGATCGACTCGGCCTAGGAGGAAACAAGTGTATAGTCGAGCTGGGAGTACGCTTCCGCTTAGGTTAGTCGAGGACTTTCAGCGGGGATCGCTATCTTGCGCTGAAAGGTATCTCGAATAACAAAGCTATAAGTCCAGGTATAGCTTGTGATGTTAGTGACCAATTCATATAGATGGGTCGGCACGAGCGACAATTCGCGTGTATGCCTTTCGATTGAGTCAGTTGAATGTGTGTACAGTTAGAACACAATATTTGGTCCTAAGATTTGGTATCAACATAGGCGACGTGCTTCGGCACGAGACTTGACGTCGAGTCTTGAGTTGTCGGCATATAAGTTGCATAAGTTGGTTGAGTTGTTTGGAGTTTAAGTCAGAAAGACCGCCGTAAGGCAAAGTCGGTCTGGTGGCACTTAACCCACAAGTCTTGATTGGGTCTGTTGGTGATCAAAGTAGCAAGGGCCGCAAGGCGGCGAATATGGTTTATTCTCAGGAAATTACGAGGCACGGCTCCAATATGTGTTTGTAGCACGATTACATGGTAATGGAGTCTCATCGCGTAGTTGCGTCTCCGATTTTAAGTCGTAAGACAAGCACGACTTGATAGGTTAACGTTGTTGAGTCGACGTTGTTGTCGCAAGCACGGGATGGTCTAGAGACACAAAATAGGCCAAGGCCTCTGTCCTAAAACTGATCCTAAGGCAAGAGTAGGAAGACAATCATAAAAGGGACTATGTTGAACAATATAAATCAAACGTGTTAGTTTTGTATGGGTGGGCGAAAAGCTCATTCCACCAGTACAGTTGAGTACTGATACCCACATAGTTTCCATGTGCAGGCACAGGTAGTAGCTTGTGGCACGGAGCTCGCTTGGATGCGTCGAGGCACGGAGTTCCTTGGCGATTCAAAGCGTGCGGCCGCATCGAGTCAAGACTTATACGGAACATAATGTATGGACGTCGCCTTCCAAAGCATCCGCTGGCTCAAGACATGTATTGAGAGATGAGAGAGAGCTGAGTGATTTGTAATGTGAGAGGAGTGAGCTTGAGTGACTTGTAATCTTGGCCTTGCGCCCCATTATAACCTTTGTTTCAATATCAATAAAGAGCTTCTTTTGAGTAACTTGTGTTTTGTTCTAATTTTCCGCTGCTATTATTCAATGTCTCTGCTTGGGACTTCTGTACGACGACCCCGTCGCACCCGCTGAAATCGGCCATTGTGGAACCCGCCTTGTACGAGCGCAATTTAGGCTCGTGCGGCATCACACCTTAGCGAGGACGATCGCTCCTACGGGAGTGGGGCGTGACAGTGTTATGGGACAAAAGTAACATGTCTAACTAGTAGGGGTCACCTGTCTAACCTCTAGTAAACACGAAGGGAAGATAAGGATTATGATAGTAGGAATCAAGCAAGATGCAATCGATGAGTAGAACGGTAATTCGAATATGGAATCGAGGAAAGATGTCAAGTATGTGGATGAGATCCTAGACTTCTAATCCTATTCGCAGGCTTGCTTGGTACGGTAAAGTAACCAAATAATTTATCTTGACCTACATGGGCCACCACTAAAATATGTAACGGTCCAGTCCTAAAATACGTAGGACTAGGAACGTAGACATGCCAGCCGTATAATAAATATACGTAAGCTATAAAATACAGTAGAACCATGACTAATCTCATCCACACAAAATAAATGAATAAAAGATATCATATAATGATAATAAATTGTCTTGATACAATATGTTGGGTGGAGACACATCCACTACCAACCAATAAAAGAAAAGAAGTACATGATATACAAAAGAAATGCCGAAGGTAGCAGAATAGATCCAAGACACGTCATCTTCGAATAAATGGTGAAGACCACGACCTCGGCTAGAATACCTACGAAAGACAAGAGCACACACCTGGCGAGATAACCAGGTCCTCAGAGGGACGTAACAAGACACATAATATCATTCCAATATAACTGAATATAAATTGCTCAAATAAATAAGTCAATTGAATTTTAACATTGTCCAATAGAGACCTATTGAACTAGCTTACCATCCCCCCAACCAAACAAGGACAGAAGATGGTAAACTAATTCACGGTGACGTATCTTTCCATGCTATGAATCCAATATGGTATTCGGACCCCAACAAGGTTCAATACCTTCTCATCGGAGCAGCAAGCCACACCTACAACAAAACAAGGATAAGATGTGGCAAACTAATTTGCGACAAGTTATTGTTCCAAGACACGGTCAGATACAAGTACCCAAACCAAAAGTACTCTTACCTAACGAATAAGGTGCCTAACCGTTCTAAGTGAAATGTAGTTAAGAACAATCCTTCCTATGCATGGGCCCTGGCTAAAATTGGATCGGCATGGTCCTCCCTTGGGGCACCAGAGGCCCAATCAGTAAGAGCATAATATTTCGCAGAACGCCAGTGGCCGTCAATAATCATGGGTCACCAACCCCTTATCTCCAGCGGAGCTTTCGGGTCACAAGGGAAAGTGCATCGAAGCCCATACGCTAAGGCATTGTCCTCCCCGCCCAATGCCTACTATGTTGTATCCACAACACAAAACCTCTATTAACCGCTAAGTCAAACTAGCATGCAATTCTATTAGCGGTTAATCCTATCACACGGCTTGTACGTACTGGTGGCCAGCCAGTCACACATGTCCGTGTTCTACATGCGACACACAACTTCGTGTTACAACGTGCCAAGGCCAATGAATGCAACACACAAGGTGGTCCCTTAAATCTAGGTTTAATATGTAAGAAAAATAATACATAGCAGGAAATATAACTGAACAGTAAGTTCTAACAGGTTATGCCATGTATCACAGTTTATTTTGTATAAAGAAAATAATGAATAATGCATGAAATATGAGCTAAAATAAATTAATAGCAAATGGCAAGGTGTCTTGCCTGGTAGGACGTCTGGTGTGCTGTGATGATCAAGGTAGCACGAACTGCGACTTCGGTGTAACAACCAGGCAAGGTGACCTCGGGTGGTGGCACAGACAGTTCCATTGGGTCCAGAAGCGTCAAATTAGTTCGGGTGGACATAAGGTAGTACGAAATTGGCGAGAGTATAGGAATAATGGGGTTGGTCATGGATGGAAGGAAAAATCAAAGAAAAATGGATAAAAATAAATATATGCGATTTTTGAAAATTATTTTATGATATTTGAAAATATAATTTATTTTTCAAAATATGTTTTCAAAATAAATATTCAAAAGTCGAAAGTCGTTTTTAGGAAAAAAAAAACTCAAAGGTTGTAAAACATGATTTTTTGTAGAAACTATATTTCATTAATTAAAATATATCCTAGAATAATATTTAAAAATGTTAAATCCTTTAGACCAAAACTAAACTTATTCATATAAATCGAGAAGGATATTTTAGTGTTAAAAACTTAACTTTTAATTTAGCCAGAAAAATATTTGTATATTTTCGAAAATACAGTTCATATTTTTAACAAAACAACAAAATAATGATAATAGTAATAATAATGCTAATAGTAAATTCTAAAAATATACCTACTGTTTTATTAACAAACATTCTTAATGTAAATATAGATTAAACTAAAAATAGTATAATAATAATAATTAGTCACTACATTATTAATAAGGCTGGTATAATAATACTAATGGTAATAATAATAATAATAATAATAATAATAATAATAATAATAATAATAATAATAATAATAGTAATAATAATAATAATAATAATAAAATATTAAATATGACGTTAGCAATAATAGTACAATATAAAAAAATCAAAAATAGTAATAATAAACAATAGTAATAACACATAAAAATAATGATAATAATAATACTCATAAAGAAAAATAGAAACAAGACAAGAAAACTGATCAACAAAACAACACCAACAAAAAAAAACAAAAATAAGAATAATAGCAAACAAAACAAAACAAAAAATAAAAATAAAAATAAAAAATAAAACCTATCTACAGTAGCTACTGTTGCTCCTTAAGAGAGGGGGATTTGGGGGTTTTGTGAGAGTGTGAGAAGGAGTGATCGGAAAGAGAAGGGGAGATCGGGAGGAGTGGAGTCACCGGCGGGGCGTGCCTGGCCGGTGAGGCCAGGCGGTGCGCGGCTCGCGGCTGCCACCACTAGTGCTGCTCCGGGCTTGGGCTCGGGCTCGAGCGGGAGCACGGCGGGCAAGTGCGGTAGATCTAGACGGCCACGCACAGGGGCGCGGAGCCTGGGCGGCAAGGGGCTGACGGCGCGTCCATGCGCTGCGGCGCGCGCTCAGGCGCTGCCGTACGTCTAGGTGGAGGAGACGGACTCTCACGCCCAGGCGAAGATCGATGTGGGCGACAGACCTAGGTGCGGTGGCAAGGGGCGGCGCCAGCTGGGTCGATCGGCGGATGGTGGTGACGGGAGCTCAGGTTAGGGTTCTTTTATTATTTTCATTTGGGGGTGTGGTCGGAGTGGTGGCGGTGGATACGGTGGTTTGAGGTCGTCGAGGGTTTTGGTCATGGCGAGGAGAGGACGGGCAGGGACAGTCGGCAGGGTGGAGGTTGTGGTCTGGCTAGAAGAAAAATAGACGGGGTGTGGTGGTACTGGTATGTGGCTGTGATGGTGGTGGAGTTTGTTGGCCGGAGTGGTGCTGCTGTGCGGACGAAGAGGGATTGGCCGAGGAGGGCGGTCGGACAAAGGGCGGTGGCTGCTGCAGGTTCGGATGGTGGTGCTGATGGCGGTACGACGAGGTTGGGGTCGGCTGTGGTGGCAGCGGGTGGTCGGGACGGGGTAAAGTAGGAGTGAATTGGGTCTGTGATGATGGTTACAGGGGACGGAGTCAGAGTAGGACGGTTGTACAGTCCGTGTCGGGTGCGTCCGATACGGTGGGGTGAGGGTCAAATTTATCGGCCTCGGTTCCGACTAACGTATCTGTAAAAAAAAAGTATAGTGGATGGACAGGGAACACAGACACGATGCACGAATGAATTATTTGTGAAGATGATGGATGGTAAAATCAATGGGGAGCTCCCCTATATATATGGTTGAGGACTTCTTGCTAGATTAGGATTAGGGTGTATTTAAATCCCAATAGATAACACGCCATTTAATTTAAACAAATCAATTCAATCAAAATCAAATCTAAATATAGTTTAATCCAAATAAATCTAACATAGATAAATCTTCATCCTTATTTTAAACTATTTAAAATAAATCAAATCAAGGTTTAAAATTGCCACAATAATTTCAAAATATATTTTCTAAAAATACTAATAATAATAATTTTGAAAATTACATTATTATTTAGAATAAACTAATAAATAATTATGAAATATATATGTATGCACAAATAATATTTACATAAATATACTTATCTAGTATACCATTTTATAAGAATATTATTTATTATTATAACTGTATAAATGAAAGGCTTTTCATAAATAAAATCATAAACTTGGAAATTTTGGTACGATAGCTAAAAATAATTATTGTATATATTATTTTGAAACTATAAAATTAAAAAAATATTTTTCAAAAAAAAATATATACGCTCGCACATATTCGCACTCGTCGAGCAAAAATGAAATTTTACGCGCGACGTACAATACCACTACGCGACGTACAATACAAAATAAAAAATCAGTACCAAGTTTAAAAAATAGTAGAAATTTAGCGGTTTTACACTCCACCTTGCTGATCGGCAGGACCAGGATCAATGCCATTGAAGAAATGACATGGGGAACAATAAGGAAGGACCAAGATAGATCGAGGATATAAGCATGTGATCAGGTCAAGATTTTAGAAAAATTAGAAGACACGAGTAGAGATAAAGGGCGAGTGCTGACTGAGACATCTATTCAGTGAAACCCTCACACATCTTGATTTACAAGACCTGTATGGGCTACCACTTAAACCTTGTCATGCCCCAGAACCAGAATACTAGAGACCGGGGGACAGACACTGCAAGCTACGGAAATAGAAGTGTAATCAACCTCGATATACGGTCACAGCTGTCTAGATGTATGAGAGTTTATCTACAAGCCATCAGTCTCTTATGGTCAAGAACCTAGTGTCTTAATCTCAAGCAAGTAATAATAGTTACAAGATGTTAGACCATCAGATATTCAATAGTAAGGCATCCCATATATTTCATATACAGATGATCATGAAGCTAGTCGTACAAAATACGAGGACTAGCAAGAGTTTCAGTCATACATGATCAACCCTAGGATTTGTTAATCATGTTACAGCCCTTAGGTAGACAAGAAATATAAGTATTCAATACGAGCTAATACTTGCTCGGCAGCTAAATGCCTCAAAAGAATAATCTACAATAGAGTAGGAGAGCAAAATAAAACCCACTCGTTGCCAGGGTTACATCTAGTGTTCACCATCTGGCTGGAAGGCTGGGGGTGCTGCTCCGAAATCTGGCCATACAAAACTAGCTGGGTCAGACTCCAGAAAGAGCAAGTGCCACAAGAAAGGCTTCACTAAAGAACTAAAATCAGCATGTCAGAACATAAACAAGAATAATAACAAGAAGACATGAAATGTAAATAATGCAACAAATGACGAGAGGACGAGAAACTATTTCGGAAGCCAGGTTACAATCCTTAAACCAAACAAGGACCAGGGGTGTAACCCTTCGCCTGAACAGAACCGGGTCTCTAGCCATTTATTGCTAAGAGTAAAGCGTAAGCAAGCATGTCCTGAGATAGCCATGTACTGGATCTAGACAAGACTAGACAGGATTGGACTCCATCCAACATTTACGGCCAAGCAAAGAGTACGGCTTGATACTTTAACTAACTTGGATTATCACAAGCATAGTTACTAGCAAGATGCAATGAGATATTCCGGCAGTCACAAGCCCTGCAGCTATCCAGGTTATCCAGGCGAGGTTCATGTAAGAATTATCAATAATTATTAGATGACTTAGAGTGCAACACATGACAGTATGCACATTATTTGTTTCAAGAAGTACCCCACATGACAGTGGGCTGGAAATGTGCCCTACTCGTCGGCAGGCTACAACTCCATCAGGTGTGGCCGGGATAACGGGATCGCCTGTAACTGAAAACATCTCTCTATATGAGCTACTTTGATCAATCTACTTATTAACCAAGTCAGATTCAGTATGAATCCCTGACCGTGGTAACCAGGGTTGCAAGTCCTAGACATGATGCGAGACGAGACATGTAGCTTACACAAGCACAAACATCCACGGTGTCAAGACGAGAGTTACTTCGTAAGTCAAGATAGCCGTAGCAACAGCATATCATAATTATCATGTTAGGCTACTTATCAAGATTACTTGTCAAGAGTGTGCCTCGGTGGGCCACTATCAAGATTAATTATCTTATCAAGAGTGCGTCACAACGGACCACCATCAAGAATTACCATGTCAAGTTTCTTGTCTAGAGTGCACCACGACGGGTCACTATTTAAGAGTTATTCATGTAAAGCCATATTGTCATATCGTGTTCATGTAAAGGGGTACTTGTATACCAAGAATTCAATTGGCCAATAGTGCACCACGACGGGCCACTAAAGGATTTATCAAAGAGGGTACATACCATGCTGAGATCATGTTCGAGCTCAAAGCACGCATGTGGCACAGTAAAGAATCGTGCCGTAAGTTAGGCTGAGTACAAGACAAGTTATCATGCTAAGTAAGTCATGTGATCATGCTGTGATCATGGTTAAATTAAGACAAGTTATGCCCAAGATTCACAATCATCAAATCGGGTAGTCACTAGTTAGGCTGAGTACAAGATGCAAAGAATTTAAAACATAAACAATATAATAATAAAAGAACATGGAAGGGGCAAGGGCATGGGAGCCAAGGAAGTATGCGTCCAAGACATGCAGTCCGCAGGACTGCAGCGGTCAAAGAATCATACGGTCTGCAGGACTAAGACAGTCCACATGACTAGAGGGGCCAAGACTCATGCGATCTGCAGGACCAAGAAGGTCCGCATGACCAGAGGGGCCAAGACTCATGCGGTCTGCAGGACCAAGACGGTCCGTATTACAAGAGGGGCCAAGACTCATACGGTCTGCAGGACCAAGACTCATGCAGTCTGCAGGACCAAGATGGTCCGTATGACCAAAGGGGCCAAGACTCATGTGGTCTGCAGGACTAAGGCGGTCCGCAGGGCGCATGCGGCCGAGAACTCATGCGGCCAAACTCATGCGGTCCGCAGGACCAAGGCGGTCTGTAGGGCGCATGCGGCCGAGAACTCATATGGCCAGACTCATGCGGTCCACAGGACGCATGCAGCCGAGAACTCATGCGGCCAGACTGCTCATCTTCTCCAAGAATCTGAGTGAGATGGCCATGGAGTTCATGATTTCCAAGCTTCGTAAATCCTTCGATTTTAGTCGAAATCTAGACTCTAATAGGCCAAAATTGGGTAGAACGAAATTCTATACAACATGGAACAAGTAGATTTTGAAAACAAGTAAGTTTGATAGATCAGAACCAAGGAAAACCAAAGATGACATAAACTTAGATTTACAAGAAAATATCCACCAAATTGAAAACTGCCAATTTCTAAGGTGTCATAGAATCATGTAAGAAAGATAATGGAACAAATAGAATTAGGTTCCTCCATGAAGCAAGTTGCACTTGCCTAGGCTCTCTAGGTTGATGGAAGAGTAATGGAGAAGAAGAAAAAGAAATAAATGGAAGTAATGAAGAGAGAGAAAGGGGTGGTTGGGTTTTATAAAGAGAGGTGATGGTTCAACAAGTTGAACCAACCATCAAAATAAACCAAACCAAGCCATCTAAAGCAAGTCAAGTTGGACCAACCCAACCCAACCCAAGGTCAATCCTAGTCAAGATACATCAAGGCAAGCCATAAAGAAATACGAAAATATAGCAAATAAAATACAGGTCAAAATCTGTATACGTACACTGGAATTACGTATAACGGAAAACGGGAGTGAAAAATTTGATTGTTCATTTAGTGTTGATCTCAATCTAGAATTTTCTGGCAAGTAATATTTTATCACCAATTCTTGATTCCTGAGTTTAATCATTAGAGGAATTTCCCATTTATCTCAGTATCATCTTCCTTCTTATTGCACACTAGGTGTTCGATAGAATTCCTAAAATAAAAGTTTGTTCAGTGTTCGGACACGAGAGAGCAGCATCGGACTCGAGTATACCGTATCTGTTCGAACCGATCCTTACGGTGACTACAGTTCGACACGTCCTACAAGTATAGTTCTTATTATCGACTGTTTGGGGAGACTATGATTCGGTTAGCTGACATGATTCGGTGTCGTATCCTCATATGGTGAGATTAGTATAGATACTGGACTAACTAGATATCAGTTGAGTGCGAACTCACAAGTCTTTCATTTGAACTAGGCGGAAGAAGGTTTTGTTTGAATTAGATAAAGTCTGGCAACGGCTCGCAGACCGAGCGGGAGCCTAGGTTTAGTAGAGGGCTTTTGGATTTTAACTAATAAGATAGGCCAAAGGCCGATCCTAATAGTTAATTAATCATCCTAGATATTATGGGGTTGGTGTAGTTAACCCTTAAAGATTGTAAGGAATAAATATTCTGTTGGACTGTGGGCCTCACTAGTGTTATTATTTGACTAAAGGCTTTGGGCTGGCCAGGTTTTTAGTTTCAGCTAGTTAGCATGGGAAATTGCTCATAGGCCTAGTGTATCAAGTCCTAATTTTAGAAGTAGAGTATTAGATAATACTTGGGTAAAAGCATAATAGAAATAGTTGGGTAAAGAGTTAGACTTAATATTAGAAATAAAGTCTAGTAATAATAGGTTTAGTAATTATTGACTTAAAGTAGATGATAAGAGAATTCTATTTTTCTACGATATTGTGTCTTATGTGACACAGATTTTCTTCGAATTTTGGACTTCACCCTACAACAAAAATCCAGACAAGTACACCGACTTGAGCTCTTTATATTGTATTTATGTCTTGTTTTATTTACATATTCGACACGAGATTGACACGATTGTATTGTGCTCATTGATCGTATTATGTTTCATTGATTGTCTTGCAAAGATTGGGAAAATATTGTCTAGTATGTAACTACACCCGCTTAGCTAGGTTATTGTGAATAGCCTAATCGTACACCTCACGTATGATTAAGACGCACCTTATTGTGATATTATAGTTTTTTGCCAGTCATATATTAGACTAATATTTCAAATTCACTATTGCATTGATCGTCTTGTTCATTGTTTCAGTTCTTCTACTATTGTTTCATATTGCAGGTTAGTCCATATCATTACTTATGCATTTCAGATTACTTTGTATATGGTCTTTCTTGTCGGAGTTGTACTTTGCTTCTTTCCTTACTGGATACGTTGCAAGTGAGATTAATGAGGACTTCAATGCTAGATATGGACCACTATAGAGGATAGCCGATGCTGGAGTAGATGTTGTCAAGAAAAGACTTGTATTTAGATCTAGGAATCCTTTGTATAGATTTACATTTTGTCTTGATGATGATGTTGTACCCATTGATGTTGCTGGATGACTGTATTAATAATTGCTTTATTTTTTACCAAATTTGTCTCTGGATATATATTGTAAAGGTGTACACCAAAATCATAGTGATATCTGTGATGGTCGTGGTGATCTGTATTCTGGGCACGAGTTCTAGAAGCTGTGATGAGTGTGATTGATATTTTACTGGATGATTTATGAGGTTTATATACAACTTACTATGTTGTGTCTATAACATAGGTTGGGCGTGTCCGACTCATATCCGATTATTCGAGAACGGGTCGTGACATATTTTTAGTGGTGGCCCATGCAGGTCTCATCCTAATAGTACTTAGGCCTTAGTGTACAATTGGGGAACCTGTTAGACTAAGAAAATCTCATCACAGCATAGGCCGATGGTGTTATTATTATAGCTAGTGTTACTCACTTATCACTTAGTAATAATACTAGGCAATATAAAATTTGGACAATTGACTCTATTTTTTCATTCATGATGGTTCATACGCGGAACACCGGGACTACTGAGCCTTTTGTACCCGAGACTCTAGAGCTTCCACCGCCTCATCTGCTTCCTCAGACGATCACTCTTGATAGCACTCATCTGATAGAGATCTTCCAGAAGTTTATCGACGCTCAGATTGATTAGGTCGCTTAGTTCAGAGCCACAGTTGCAGCTGCACTCTGATCCAGGAAGGTTCCACTAGCACCACCAGCGAGGCAGGGGACTGCTAGGGAATTCAAGAATCTCAAGCCCTTGGATTAATACGGCATAGAGGAGATTCTCTATGCCGATGAGTGGCTAGAGAACGTAGAGAGGGTACTTCGGATCGCCCGAGTTCTAGAGGACCTACAGGTTAAGGCAGCCAGCTTACAGCCATATGATGTCGCTAGAGCATGGTTTAGAAAGGAGCCCCAGCTAGTCGCTCCCCGACTTCTCTGGACAGATTTTAAGAGCATATTCAAGGAGAAGTTTTTCTCAGAGGTCGCCCAAGACGAGCTCAGGAACCAGTTCGACTCACTACAACAGGACAGCATGATCATCAATGAGTACACTTTCGAGTTCAGCCGACTCAGCCATTTTGCAGAGAACCTGGTGAGTACCCCGCAGGAAAGAAGTCAGAGATTCAAGAAGGGACTTGCTCGAGAGATTCGCCAATCAGTTACCACTAGCAGGGCGATGACCTATGCAGTTATCCTCAAGGATGCCCAGGGAGTCGAGAAGGACATGGACCCAAAGATCAAGAGGGACCGGGATGTTGACACCAGCAACTACCAGGGTCCATCGAAGAGGACCAACACTCATGGGAGGCCACCTCAGTATCCAGCACTCTAGCAGCAGCATTCTCCTTCTATCCGAGCTCCGACATCACCAAAACAGTGAAGGCAGATTCAGACCCACCTTCTTTGTACGTTCTGCAAGAGGACAGGACACCATATTGACGAGTGCTACAAGAGATTGGGATAATGTTTAGTTTATGGATCTGCCACCCACCATGTGAGGGATTGCCCCCATAACCTTTACTCGTCAGGGACTAGCACAAGGACCTCAGCAGAGGGACCTACCTTTTCAGACTCAGCAACCACAGGGATGGGCCTACTTCATGACAGCTAAAAAAGTTGAGACGATTCCAGTTCCGAATGAATACTAAAGACCGAAGGTATTTCTCGCATGATTGGATAAGACCGTGGATCGTAAATCACAATCCAATCATTCCTTTAGATTGTCTCTTAGCATCTAGATTTTCCTAAAACTTGTTTATTTTCTGTTCGAGATTTGTTTCGGTAGTCTCTTTGCCTTACTGTTTGTTTTTAAGTACCTAATAAAACTCATTATTTGCTAAAGAACAGATAACATCACTTTTTATCTTGATTAGGACTATTAGAACTCATTTTGAATTATCATAAACACCTTTGAAATTCCTATGGATAAAGTTGAAAAAATATTCAACGACCTACTATGGCGTGGAAGTTGTGCACTGCAGCCATTTATCTAGATTATGCAGACTGTGGGTACACGTAATCAGCTGCGCACTGGCGAGGCATGGACTCTAAGTTGAAGTGATTTCAGATATTCATAGGCTTTCGGATATTATTGAGACTATGTTCTAGATGCATCAAGTTTTGGTCCCTCGAGTTATTCCGTCAATATTGTTTGGAAATGGATAAAGTTGATAGAATATTCAGTAACCTATCATTATTTGAATCATGGAACCAAGGGTTCACTCCAGCCAGATATACACTGGCGGGGCATGAATTCCCGATAAAGTGACTTTGTATATATATATGGTTTTGAATACTATAGAGACTATATCCTATTATCATATGATTATTGATTTTACTCGAGTTACAAATCCTTGAACTCTCAATTCAATTTGATTCGATATTTTTTCTTAATCCCTCATTTTGGTAGATTCCATCATTATACATTTTCTTAAATAAACCTTTGTAATTCCTTTTTATTGCCTTTCCTATTCTCAGATCATTATTTGATTTTCTTCCTGTTTTATGATCATTTGATCATGCTTAGATTTTACTCGTGCCTGAGATGATTTTGACCGCGACTATGTTTCAATTCCATCACTAATCATATCTAGATGATTCTGATCGTGCTGGGGTTTCGACTATATTCTTAATCATGCTTAGATTTTAACCGTATCTTGATCATACCTATAATTTGTCGTGTCTACCTAGAATTTTGACATGCGTAAATGCCTCCGGTTAAGTATTGATCGTGCTTAAACCAGTTTTTTCAATCGTGCGTAAAATTTCGGTCATACCAATTTGATATTTCTAAACATGTCGAACTATATCGTTTCTATTTCGATCCTACCTAAACCTTAATTTCAATCATGCTTTGATATATTCATTTTGTCATGACTTGATTCGACTCTATGCCTAACTTCGTCTGTTTATTTTTTTAACTATGTTTATCTGTCATTTAAAATTTTGAGGACGAATTTTTTCTAAGCGGAGTAGATTTGTAACCTCCATTTTTCCATTTTCATTAATGTTCCAATTTTACCTATATTTTTCTAATTAATTATTTAGTAGTTAGACATTCTTGTAATTCTTCATTATATATATATATATATATATATATATATATATATATATGTTTGTACTGTTTGGTTTAGTCATAGCCATATATAGTATTTTTAAAAACTTTATTTTCAGCCCATGAGTTTTGAATCAAGCCTAAGTCCACCAACTTTATTTAAACCTAATGACTACTTTTGGACAGCTAGTCCAAATCTGAATTAGGCCAAGCCCATCCCAGCCTACAATTATTTTCTTCATTTTATTTTCTCTTTATTTCCTAAATGGACTCAATGGTCCAGTGACTCCAAGCCAGGCCTAAATCAGTAAGCCCACAAGCTGTTAAGTTACTTCATTTTCTACTGCTTAGCCCACAGATTGGACTAACCCGAAAATTCCAACAGCAGTTCATAGAGTTATTCTTCTCCTTCTTCTTCGAACTCAACCAGCAGATCGCAGTCGGCCAAACTCGTCCATCCCCAATGGAGAAGAAGGCAGCGCGTCTCCTCATCCCTTCTGGAAGGCGCACGAGACTTCCTCCACCGACCCAGGTCCCTCCATTACCACCGTCCATTCCACCGTCTCCCTCCGGCCAATTCTCTGTTGTTTGATTGTAATGGTCGGCGTTGACCCCTTCGTCTATAAATAAGAGCCCATCGACTTCCTCCCTCACTCTACTCTCTCGACGATGAAGCCCTGCTCTGCCAAAGACAGACCTCTCCGTTCCATTACTCTTATTTTTCTCCATGCTGACCTAGCTCGTGGAAGCTTCAGCTTGGCAATTCCTCCAGTCGTGGTGTAGGCGCAGCTCCTCTTCCTCAAAGCCTTGGCAGTTCGATTAGCTAATCGTTGCAACGTCGGTGACGAGCTCTCGACGAAGATGATTGATCGAACCAACTTGATTTCGTTCCTTGATCGGCACGGCGTCGACGTCTTCTTCTTCGGCGACGTTATTCGACAGTGATGAGGTTTCTTGACGACGGGCGACGATCGGTATTCTTCCTCGGCGGGCCAGTGATCTTTCTCGACAAAGCAGCAGCAACGTTGACCAATAAGAATTTTTTAGTGATCTCAGTAATAAGCGACTGTTCGATCCCTGGTGAGTTGTCAAGTTGTTCTTCCTTCTTATCTAGTTTATTTTGAATGAAATTCCTTCAATTTGATGATTGATCGGTGAGCGAGAATTGGTTTTGATCACTCTTTCCTATTGTTTGAAGAAGGGATCCGTAATCAACGATTGACAATTTGATTATTCATTTAGTGTTCACCATTACCACCACCTTCACCAATATCACCACCACCACACCACCATCACCATCACCATCACCACCAATAACCCCTCCAGCGGATCTCAATTGTAAAATTAGTGTAGATACTAGACTAACTAGGTGTTCGACAGAATTCCTTTTTATTGCCCATTTAACTCAGTATCAACTTCCTTTTTATTGCACACTAGGTGTTCGACAGAATTTTTGAAACAAAAGTTTGTTCAGTATTCGGACACGAGAGAGCAGCATCGAACTCGAGGACACCGTATCTGTTCGAACCAATCCTTGCGGCGACTACAGTTAGACACGTCCTACATGTATAGCTCTTATTCTCGACTATTTGGGGAGACTATGAGTCGGTTAGCTGACATGATTCGGTGTCGTATCCTTATATGGTGAGATTAGTGTAGATACTGGACTAACTAGATATCATGGTTGAGTGTGAACTCATCCGTCGTTCATTTGAACTGGGCGGGAGAAGGTTTTGTTTGAATTAGATAAAGTCTGGCAACGACTCGTAGACAAAGTGGGAGCCTAGGTTTAGTACAAGGCTTTTGAAATTTAACCAATAAGATGGGCCAGAGGCCAATCCTAATAGTTAATTAATCATCCTAGATATTATGGGGTTGGTGTAGTTAACCCTTAAAGACTGTAAGGAATAAACATTTTGTTGGACTGTGGGCCTCATTAGTGTTATTATTTGACTAAAGGCTTTGGGCTGGCCAGGTTTTTAGTTGTAGCTAGTAGGCACGGGAAATTGCTCATAGGCCTAGTGTATCAAATCCTAATTATAAAAGTAGAGTATTGGATAATACTTGGGTAAAGGCACAATAGAAATAGTTGGGTAAAGAGTTAGACTTAATATTAGAAAGAAAGTCTAGTAATAATAGGTTAAGTAATTATAAACTAGAAGTAGATGATAAGTGAATTCTATTTTTCTAAGAATTGTCTTATGTGACGCAGATTTTCTCCGAATTTTGGACTTGACCCTATAAAAAAAACCAGGCATGTACACCGACTTGAGCTCTTTACCTTGTATTTATGTCTTATTATGTTTCCATGTTGAACACGAGATTGACACGATTGTATTGTGCTCATTGATCGTATTTTATTTCATTGATTGTCTTATGGGGATTGGAAAAATATTGTCTAGTGTGTGACCACACCCCCTTAGCTAGGTTATTGTGAATAGTCTAATCGTACATCTCACATACTATTAAGCCGTACTTTATTGTGACATTGTGGTTTTCAGCCGGTCACATATTAGACTAATATTTTAAATTCACTATTGCATTGATCATCTTGTTCGTTATTTCAATTCTTGTACTATTATTTCATATTGCAGGTTAGTCCATATTATTACTTTTGTATTTCAGATTACTTTGTATAGTATTTCCTTTCGAGGTTGTACTTTGCTCCTTTTCTAACTAGATATGTTGCATGTGAGATTGATGAGGACTTCTACCCTAGCTATGGACCACTATAGAGGATAGCCGATGCTGGAGTAGATGATGTCCAGGAGAGACTTGGATTTAGATCTAGGAATCCTTTGTATAGATTTACATTTTGTCTTCATGATGATGTAGTACCCATTGATGTAGCTGGATGACTGTATTAATAATTGCTTTACTTTTTATCGGATTTGTCATTGGACATATATTGTAAAGGTGTACATCAAAAGCATAGTGATATCTGTGATGGTCGTGGTGATCTGTATTCTGGGTACGAATTCTAGAACCTGTGATGAGTGTGATTGATATTATTCACTAGATGACTTATGAGGTTTATATACAGCTTACTATGTTGTGTCTATAACGTAGCTTGGGCATGTCCGACTCGTATCCGATTATTCGGGAGCGGGTCGTGACATTGCCAGTCATATTACTAGATAATTTGCTTATTCGAGCGAAAACTATCACATCTAACAATCCTAAAATGGTGACTGTAGACCAAATGAGTGGGTAGGGTTTCCAACTTATGTGAAGATACCCTGGAGTGCGACGAGAGACATCCATGTGTCGGAGAAGCTCGGAGAGTCGGAGTGCGACAAGCGCCATCCTTGTGTCGGAAAACTCGGAGTCGTAGGTGGAGTATTGTTAAGAACAGACCGAGTTTGGTCCGAATTCATTCAGACTGATTTTGGTCCAAAATCGGTTATATTTAAACAGAACATTTTGGCCTAGCCTAACCAAGTTCAGTCCAAATTCGGTCGTAGTTTGATTAGTGTCAGTCAGTCGGGCTGAATAGAGTTTGGGTGTTTTATATGCACCATTGGATCCCATCAATGGTCCATATTTGTTGCAGTTTATACGGGTTATATATAAGTATTTTCTAACCCTAAAAACATGCACAGAACATTTTATCATCTACCAAAGATGAATATTAAAGTTTACAACTTTTAGAGAGAGAAAGAAAGATTAGTGGCTACTTCAAAGGAGAGATTATTTCGGATAATTTTTTTCTCATTATCTCTTGTTCTTCGAAAATCTATAATCTATTTTTATCGTCCAAGTAGTTGTGGTGACCCGTTTGGATGGATGAGAAATTTGTAAGGAGTCTATATCTTATTATTTCATTAGTGGAGGCTTTTTAAGGGTTGAAATCCGATCGTCTCGTAGTTTTTTCAGTAAGAAATTTTTATGTTAAAAAGTGATTGTGTTTGTGTCATGCCCCGCTCCCGTAAGAGCAATCGTCCTCGCTAAGGCGTGATGCCGTACGAGCCTAGATTGCGCTCGTGTAAGACAGTTTTATAATAGCCGATTACAGCAGCTATGACGGGATCGTCGCACAGAAGTCCCAAACAGAAATATTGAACATACAGCAGAATTTAGAAGCAAAACACAAGTTATTCAAAATATGCTCATTATTGATATTGAACAATAAGATTACAATGGGACACAAGGCCCTGATTACAAGTCTCTCAAGCTCACTTTTCTCTCCTTTTACAAGTCACTCTGATCTCTCTCATCTCTCGATACAATTCTTGTGCCAGCGGATGCTTCGGAAGGCGATGTCCATACATTATGTCCCGTATAAGTCTTAACTCCATGCGGCCGTATACTTTGAATTGCCAAGGAACTCCGTGCCTTGACGCACCCAAGCGAGCTCCGTGTCACGAGCTTCTACCTGTGCCTGCACATAAAAACTGTGTGGGTGTCAATACTCAACTGTACTGGTGGAGTAGGCTCCTCGTCCATCCATACAAAACTGACTCGTTCATTTACTTTGTGCAGCTTAAATCCCTTTTGGTTGTCTTTCTAGTCTTGTCTTAGGATCAATTTTAGGGCAAAGACGTCTTGGCCTATACTTGGCAACGCAACGACAGGGTCGTGCTATGCTCTATTCATGACTTCAATATATTCGAGGCAGTGCCACGCCGAGGAGCAACTTATGCAAACTCGGTCGTGCCAAGACTTTCACTTATTTCATGTGCCTCTAAACCATTCTCGTGCCAACGACGTCAAGGGGATGACTCGTGTTGGTCGTGCCAACAGACTTGATCGTGCCATAAGATCGAGGCCGTGCCTCCCAAGTATCATCCAGACTTAACCAACTTGCCTTACGGCCCTTTCTGACTTAACTCGAGATGAGACCACATTCATGCCGAAGCACATATCCTTGCTATAGCCAACTCTTAGGCTCTAGAATGGTGTTGCAATCGTGCGCACCCTAACCCGTGCCTGATTCAAGGTTAGCGCTTGCTATATGCGTAACTTGCTAACCTAACTCGTAACTTACTAGTTCTGGACGTAATCCAAAGGCATACACGCGGATAGCTGCTCTCATGCCGACACATCTATATGAGTGGTCACTAGCAATGTCAAGCTATCCTGGATCCTTTGCATACGGTGACCAATCGCATGGTGAGGTACGAGCTCCCACCGAATGACCCGCAGCCTATATTGTAACGATTCACTTCAATCGAGTCGTACCGTCGATGAAGGTCATATAATATATGTAATTTCTCCTAGGCTGACACGAACCCGGCGCCCCGGGATCGCTCAAGGAATTTCGCCCTTGCATGCAAGTTGTCTAATGATCATGTAAGACTCAACTCGATCTACAAAGTCCTTCCTTATTTATGACCATGCTTTTCATCTTTGTATCGAGACTCCCAAGTAGCGGGACCGATCTTGCGTGATTCCTTATCGAGACTCCCAAGTAGTGGGATCGATCTCATGTGCTTCCTTATCGAGACTTAGCGAGACTCCCAAGTAGCGGGACCGATCTCGTGTGCTTCTTTATCGAGACTTAGCAAGACTCCGAAGTAGCGGGACTAATCTCGTGAGCGAGACTTAGCAAGACTTCCTAGTAGCGGGACCGATCTCGTGTGCTTCCTTATCGAGACTTAGCAATACTCCCAAGTAGCGGGACCGATCTCGGCGACAACCAGTTGCACGGACTTCCTTTGTCCATTGCATACTTTTTTCTAAATCCACCGTGGCTCGTGCCTTAGACAGACCTTGTTCTCTAGGCGATGCTATCGCTCAAGTCACATACTTTATATGATGAGCCTTGTTCTCGTGGTACTATGTGACTTAGCAACCACAGAAAATAGAGGACAGTGCTTGCTATGACTTCGATTGCCCAGCACAACTCTTTTCTAACTTATTCGGGCAACGACTTGACGAGCAAAGGCTATGCCAAGCTTCGTATCGAGAGAACGTGTCGTGCACGCGTTTGACTTGAACAACCAAGTTCTTGGGTACCTAGACTTAAGCCACAAGCCGTACAATATGACTTAACCCACAGGACATACGAAGGCTACGCCAAGCCATGGACGACGGACCGTGCATGCATTATCAAGCATTCACGCGGGCGACGCCTATGACTTAGGCTAATTCGAGCGTTGTGGCAACTTAGCAACTCAGGCCAACTTCCTTCTCCCAAGCCACGGGACGAAGGATCGAGTGTCATTTTAAAAGCACGCTGAGCAGACTTCTAACAGACCGTGGAACCTTTTTCCATGTTCGAACACATTTTGACCCGTCGGGATTATTCCCTTAGCTATGTGGATGCGTCTCTTTTATTATCAAGCCTAACTCGTGCAACTTGAAAATATGCGAGTTATTATGTGAAGGCTAAGATGAGGCAAGTTCATCGAAACTACCCTACCTGAGCGAGGAGTCGCCTCGACCGAGCGAGTCTTCTAGCAGCCGTTGCAAGGCTAGGTTCGAACGCCGTCGGCGTTTCTATTCCTCCGATTGAATGGGCGAGACGGGACACTACATCATACATCACTCAGAAAAAGTTTCATTCTCAAAACTAACTGAGTACTTACACTTAGACCACTTGATTCCCAGAAATATCTTATACACTACGCCTATACGTTTCCTCAATTTGAGCCATACTCGCACTACTATCAGTTTCTTCACAACACGATTTCACATTCATCGATACTTTTCCATTCCTCCAGTCTTATTTGAATTCAACGTATCACTTGGTTGGATCGTGCATGCATTCTAGGCGTCTCCAAAATACATGTATTTCAGCCAAGCCACATGATAGAGAATTCGTCATTCACACTCGAGTCGCATCGTACACATATTCATGCCTCCCTGAAATATATGCATGTTAGCCGAATCTCGTGAGGGGTATTCCTATATTCTTGATTCACTCTATCCATCTATACCAATCCTCAAGATCAATCTTTCGATTGCTAACTCTTGAAACAGGGGCGTCTCGCCTAACTGCTAGGCCATTTCTCAAGGCTAAAGTCAATGTCAGGATTGGAATCATAGTTCCCCAACAATAATGCCAACACTGACCCCAATCCTAGGGTCAAACCAATGTCGATAATACATGGTTTTCTACCCAAGCTCGTATCACTCAGATTTCTAAACATCGAGCATAATCACCTAATTCGCATCATGACAATCGTTGCGCAAATTCGAACACGTTCAAATCACCAATTTGTACATTCTATTCCTTCCGACATATCGACATGATTCACATATCCATTCTAACCAATTCATGTATTCGATCACGAGATCGTCTAGCACAACAATTTTTCACGCCCCAATCTCACACAAGTTCGATTATCTACGTTGGACATAAGTCACCATGCCACATTCTCGCAGGATAATCGTCCTTATTGGAGCGTAACTCATACTTGAGTCTAGACTAATTCATTCTCGATACACGGAATGGACCTACTCAATCCTCAAGTTCAATCATCAAGCACACAGAGTCATTCTCGAGTCCACCTTTGCGTCAAACCACAAGTCGAAGCAATCAAATTGCCACGCCATGCAAGTTCGATCACCCCCGCTGTATGAATCACCATACCAGTTCTCACGCGGAGTGATCGTCCTAATTGACGTGACGCATGTGCGAGACTGGAGTTGCGCTAGCATAAGACAGGAACATCAATATTGTGGTTATCGTCGAAGCAATCCAAATATTCCATTTTCATCCAAGCTAAGATCTCAGTTCGATAGTCTGACCATCATTCGTTCAACTAGAAAATCCTCAAGCCAAGTCTATCTTTTTCTCGACACATTTTAACATCCCGAGTATAGCATCCATCGGAACAATAATATTTTACACGATCATCGTTCCTCGAATCAGAGTACCCCCGAGTTATCACACATCGATCTTTGATACGCCTCAATACCATCGATGATGTACGTAACCTAACGATCTTCCTTTGCACCGAACTCTGAGTCGTACAACTGTTGCTATTGTCCGAATTGGATATACCACAATTCCATTCGATCATATCCGAAATCACAAGTGCAATCCTCTAAGCTTCCTCGATCAAGACATTCACTTTTATTCATCGTTCCAAATCATTTTTCTAACTCGCGTTTCCCATTCACAAATTGTCCGAACGACATCTCATTCGGGATATTCGAAGTCACGACCAACTAAGCGTGACGCGTTCTAAGGCTCTGTACGATCGCATCGCATCGCCGACATACTCGTTGTCACCTCTAATCCTCAATTTTTGCTCCAATGAATTCTAAGACGGACCATACACCACTCAGGATTCGAGCCATCTGATTTAGTCCACAATCAGGTTTGCATTATTCACTAAAACATCCTTCAGATTCGTTCGACGAATCTCTAGCGTAATCGCTCACGTCGTTTTGACGTACTAAGTCGTTCGCACTATTCCTCAAAATCTAAACCAATCTTCCGTGTACGCCTAAGCGTTAATTTGATAGCGTTTCTATCGATATACACTATAAGTGTATCTCCGATCCCGACCGAGCAATAATTAATATCGTTCGCAATTCGTTTGCACCATAAAGTCTAGGTGCGCGACACGCGGCAAAACTTAGCCAAAAGGCCGTGTGCATAGCCATCCTGTACGGACTATACTCCGAGTTTGCATGCTTATTTGCTAACGTCGACGTAGGACTATTTAGGCACGCACGCGACTTGCTAACTTTAGCATGTATTTTCTATCAACTCAAGTTTGACACCGTTCGGCACAAAGGCCATCACCTACCGTTGCGTTCAATTGAACGCTTGTACGAGCTTTGAAAATATTTAGACTTATTGTATGGACAAGCCGTGGGACATTTGAGAGAGAGCACACACTTCTTTATCAACGACGAGCTTTCCAAAACTGATAGATTTGACTTGAAGTCCAAGGACGTAAAGCCGTGCTCTTATACCATTATGTCATGCCCCGCTCCCGTAGGAGCGATCGTCCTCGCTAAGGTGTGATGCTGCACGAGCCTAGATTGCGCTCGTGCAAGGCAGTTTCATAATGGCCGATTACAGCAGCTGCGACGGGGTCGTCGCACAGAAGTCCCAGGCAGAAATATTGAAAATACAGCAGAATTTAGAAGCAAAATACAAGTTATTCAAAATATGCTCTTCATTGATATTGAAAAATGAGATTACAATGGGACGCAAGGCCCTGATTACAAGTCTCTCAAGCTCACTTTTCTCTCCTTTTACAAGTCACTCTGCTCTCTCTCATCTCTCGATACAATGCTTGAGCCAGCGAATGCTTCGGAAGGCGATGTCCATACATTATGTCCCGTATAAGTCGTGACTCCATACGGCCGTACGGTTCGAATCACCAAGGAACTCTGGGCCTCGACGCACCCAAGCGAGCTCCGCGCCACGAGCTTCTACCTGTGCCTGCACATAAAAACTGTGTGGGTGTCAGTACTCAACTGTAATGGTGGAGTGAGCTCCTAGCCGACCCATACAAAACTGACTCGTTCATTTACTTTGTGCAGTTTAAATCCTCTTTGATTATCTTTCTAGTCTTGTCTTAGGATCAATTTTAGGAAAAAGACGTCTTGGCCTATACTTGGCAACGCAACGACAGGGTCGTGCTATGCTCTATTCATGACTTCAATGTATTCGAGGCAATGCCACGCCGAAGAGCAACTTATGCAAACTCGGCCGTGTAGAAGCATGGAAAAGAACAGGAAAGTCCATGCGGCTCAAAACAGAGGGAGTCTCATACGGTTCAATGAATCTCTTAAAGCTTCAAGCGGCTCAAGAGTCCTTTAGAGCTTCATGCGGCTCAAAAGTCCTTCAGAGCCTCATGCGGCTCAGAAATCCCCAATAGCTCCATACGGCTCGGGTAAAAGCCATGTGGCCCTATACGGTTCACCTCTACAGCTGGCCATCAAGCAGCGGCCTCATTTAGTGCTCTGACGTAACACGGCAGCTCTGACATAAAGGTGAATTGACAGCTCTGACATAAAGCTGCAATGATGACTCTGACATAATGGCACGCTCCTAGGGAAACGAAGAAAATCTTTATAGCTGGCACGATCCACCAATTCCGAAGCTCCCTCATGCGGCAGCTACTTCTATGCGGCTGCCACTCTCATGCTGCTGCTACCCTCATGCGGCTGCTATCTCCATGCGGCTGCCACCCTCATGCGGCTCAGATTAAATGACTTTCATGCGGTTCCGATAAGGCCACCCTCATACGGCTGCCACCTTCATGTGGCTGCCATCTCCATGCGGCTGCCACCCCCATACGGCTGCCACCTTCATGTGGCTGCCATCTTCATGCGGTTGCCACTCCCATGCGGCTTCCACCCTCATGCAGCTGCCACCTTCATGCGGCTGCCACCCTCATGCGGTTTCCACCTTCATGCGGCTCAGTTGTAAGGACTTTTATGTGGCTCGGTTAAAGGCCACACTTATGCGGCTCAACGATGACAGTCCTCCATGCGGCTCGTACTATCAAATCCCAACAATCCAGATTTATGGCAATCAATATAATAGGCAGTTAGGACACGTGGCAGGAGTTTATCAAATCCCAACAATCCAGATTTATGGCAATCAACATAATAGGCACTTGGGACACGTGGCAGGAGATTGACCAAGATTTATTCACACAGATTTGCTGATATCAACAAATTATCACGATACAGATTTGTTGCGATCAACATTAACTGCCCATGCAGATTTGGTGCAATCAACATTAACTATCCAGATTTGTTACAATTAATATTGACGGCTCAGATTAATTTCCAACAAACAAGATCAAGGCAAATCGTAACCAATCCCTATCCACCCACTTTTCAAGGAGCAATCATTGCAAATCCTACTTATCACACCCCACACTTATAAATAGCATGGTGCCATTCCCTTGCAAACAGACACGGAGGCACGCACAAAGAGAGCGGCGGCGCACAGAAGAATCTCTCCACACATCCCGAGAGCATTTTTTCATCAGAGCCAAGGCTACGTCCGATCGTCCAAGGAGTAAGGCAGAGTTGATAGCACTCTTCCGAGCCTCTACCATCACCCCCCAGAAAAACTAAACAATTGTACTTAGATTGCTGTACCTAGATTTTCATCCCTAGGCTTTCTTTGTACGAGTGAGTTTGTGTTGTGAAGTAAAAGTCCAGTCCTCCTATAAAACTGTTTTGTTCTTTTATAATCAATGTCAAACATAATGGCGACTCTGCTGGGGACTAACTTCTCCACGGCTGAGGAGTTGGTGACGCAATCGGACGCAGCCAAACTTGGCTCCACTCAACAGATGCTGGTCGTCCGCTTCGACCAGCAGGCGTTTGAAAAAATGCTCTCCGACGGGAGCGCTGGCCCGGTCCAGAAGCGAGCCCGCACGAATAAGGCTCGCAGAGAGTGGAGGCCCAAATCATTTGCTCCTTCCCAAGCTTTAGAGGAAATGCTCCCTGCTACCCAAAATGGCGGGGAAGACTCTCTTGCGGCCCCACTTCACACCATAGAGGACTCTGCTGTCCCCAAGTCCGGCAGAGGAAAACACTACAATGCTGGACTTGCAGGGGCAAAGAGGAACTCTGTGCGGTCCAAGAAGAAGCCGTATAAGGGCACCAGCCACATAAAGACTCATACGGCCACAGAAGCCAGCCACATGCAGAAGGCTCATGCGGCCAAAACTTCCAGCCGCATGAAGGAGGCTCATGCGGCCACGACTACCAGCCGCATGCGGACTGCTTATGCGGCCACCGCTTCTAGCCGCATACAGAAGTTTCATGCTACCACACATGCCAGCCGCATGTAGACAGCCTGCACGGCCACCAATCCCAGCCGTATACCATTTGCTCCATGCGGCTCACGGTCAGTCTTTGACTGCCTCTCATGCGGTCCTGACCTTAGAGGCTCTCAGGAGGTTGTGCCAAACTCTGTGACACACCACTTGGACTCTTCCTACTATGCACTCTCGGGTGCTAGAGGGAAGAAGCCTAGGACAGCGCGGGCTCGTCGAGCTCAGTCAGCTGTCCCAACTTCTGACTATCAGGGCATTTCGCTGACTATTACGCGAGCTCCTGATGGAAAGTTGTATAAGACTATCCGTGTCCATCCCCCGGCGGCCAACGAATGGGATAGTTATCAAGAATCTCCCAACAATGATCAGGGCCAAACTCGTACTACCCCCACATCAGGGAGCAGGCAGGATGCCAATACACTCATGTGCTCAGGACTCCCGGGCCCACAAAATGAGTTACTTGCACAATTCTTCACAAACGCAAGGAAAGAGACGAAAACTTGGTGTGCAGAGAGTCCTTTCATGGACATCACTGCACTCAAGTCATTGTCAACTGCTACTGCAGCAAGGCAGCCACACAAGAGGACCGACGATCCGTCTTCCAACGACTGCAACACCCAAGCTCAGAAGACGAGTCACTTCTCGTCGCCTCTTGCAATTCTGCTCAGAAGATCCCTGGCAGCGGGAGAGGAAAGAAAACAAACGTCTCCAGTCCAAAAATCTCAACCAGCGTAACCAAGAAACTCTCTTCTAAGCGGTTGTCTACCACTGTTACAGGAGGAGTTTACCAAGGTACCCGCTGAAAGACGAAATCTGCCACACTTGGAGATTCGTCGTCTACATCTCTGGGAGGCACCGGAGTCGGGAGTAGCACTCCTCCAAACATCCACGACAATCCGGTGTTCCAAGAAGATAATCCAGGGGAAACGGTTCCCCCAACAGATGCAGTAGATTCCGACGTCCCCGAGGACGTCCACAACTCTCAAGACGAGGCAAGCTCTGAAGCTGGGGGTACCACTCCTTCTGAGTCTGAACCAGAGGAGAACATTCCCATATACCCCGATGATTTCTCGGTGTAAGGGTATGATTTAGAGGGCACGTCCTCCACCGTTTCTTCCATCTCTCCTCATGTGAGGATGGTGTTCACGACGGACAACAACCAAGAAGGTCCCAGTGATCGCCAACGTATCGACACTCTGGAGGCCATTCTTCATACCTTGGTCAAATCTGTGGACGAGATCAAAGCGGCCCTTCCAACTCTGCAGGGAAGGACGCAAGGCCAAACAAAGCGGCCCTTCCAACTCTGCGGGACGGTGCACTACAGTTTGCGTTTGACACTTCAAGTAATTTGGCAATTTAGTTTCTGCATTTTTTTTCGATTCTCTCACAGTCTTTTGGTTTAAAAAATCAGTTTCGTGTTTCGTTTCCAACACTGAAGTCATTCATTTAACAGTTTCAATCCATACACTCTGGGCCACAGAACATTCTTGGTAATTTTTTTGGTCATGACATAGAGTCCCAGCAAATAGATTGGCTATTTTCAAAGACTTCTTCATAATTGATTCATTGACCTCTGAACAAACCTATCGATTTGAACATGTCCTTCTCAACGTGACAACGTTGTTTGTACATTTTCTTAATCTTGAATTGATGTAGTAGCAGAGCAATAATTCTTTTTACTAGAAGAAAGAGCAAGAAGAAGGGAAAAAAAAAACGTTAGGAGCAAAGATGGCATCTTGGCTAATCAAGACTTTGTTCATACTTGTGATCCTAAGTTTTGCATCCTGTAAAGAAGATGGTTCCTTCGTGTTCAACGGATTCCGCGGCGCCAACTTGAGCCTAGACGGCTTCGCGTCGGTCGTGCCAGACGGCCTCCTCGTGCTGACCAATGCGTCTAATCTGGCGAAAGGGCATGCCTTCCACCCCAAACCCTTCAAGTTCAAGTCTGACTCTACTCCGGGTACAACTCTATCGTTCTCTACTACTTTTGTTTTCGCGATAATCCCCAAGTATAGTTATGTCGGTGGCCATGGGCTAGTTTTCGTCGTCTCGCACACCACCAATTTCTCCACCGCGCTCCCGTACGCGTACTTGGGACTATTCAATTTTAGCGACAACGGAAATGCATCCAACCATGTTCTAGGTATTGAGCTTGACACGATTCCAAACGCGGAGTTTCAAGACATCAATGACAACCATGTCGGTATCGATGTCAATAGCCTCAACTCGACCAATTCGACCGGCGCAGGCTACTACGATGATAGCACGGGTTCATTCCAGAACTTGACCCTGGCGAGCAGCGTACCGATGCAGATATGGGTGGATTATGACGGCAAAGACTTGCAATTAAATGTTACTATGGCACCTGTACCAATGGCGAAGCCGAACAAGCCTCTGTTGTCTTCTATCGTCGATCTCTCGAGCGTGATGATGGACTCAATGTACGTCGGGTTCTCTTCGGCCACTGGTGTTTTGCTCAGTACTCACTGTGTGCTCGGGTGGAGCTTCAAGATGAACGGAATAGCCGAGCCTCTCGACTACGCCAAGCTCCCGCCACTCCCTCGGTTAGATAGGAAGCACAAGTCGCAGAAACTTGCGATATGGCTGCCACTGACCTCGTGCGCGTTAGCGCTGCTGGTGGTTGCTACTGTTGTATTGGTAGTGAAGAGGAGGAACAAGTACGCAGAGCTACTCGAAGACTGGGAGGAGGAGTACGGGCCGCACCGGTTCTCGTACAAAGAGCTCTTCCGAGCTACTAAGGGATTCAATGACAAGACACTGCTCGGGAGCGGAGGGTTCGGGAGGGTCTACCAAGGCGTGCTGCCGAGCTCCAACGTCGAAGTGGCGGTCAAACGAATCTCTCACGAATCAAGACAGGGGATGAAGGAGTTCGTAGCGGAGATCGTGAGCATCGGCCAGCTCCGACATCGGAACGTCGTGCAGCTACTGGGCTACTGCCGCCGCAAGGGGGAGCTCCTCTTGGTCTACGACTACATGTCCAACGGCAGCCTCGACAACTTCTTGTACGATGAAACCAGGCCCGTTCTCAGCTGGGCTCAGAGGTTTCGAATCATAAAAGGCGTGGCGCTGGGCCTATTGTACCTGCACCAGGACTGGGAGCAAATTGTCATCCACCGTGACATCAAGGCCAGCAATGTATTGCTTGATAGCGAACTGAACGGCCGGCTCGGAGATTTCGGCCTGGCAAGACTGTACGATCACGGAACTGATGCCCACACCACGCATATCGTGGGGACGATGGGATATCTCGCACCGGAGCTAGCGAAGACCGGAAAGGCGACCACCAAGACCGACGTGTTCGCCTTCGGAGCATTCCTACTTGAAGTGGCCTGCGGGAGGAGGCCGGTGGAGCCTAGCGCGGAAGGGCAGCAAGTGCTGCTTCTTGACTGGGTGCTGGAGAACTGGAAGAGGGGTACACTGCTCGCGACAGGGGATCCAAGACTGGCAGGAGATTTTCCGGTGGAGGATATGGAGACTCTGCTAAAACTCGGTTTGTTGTGTTCTTACCGGAGTCCAGACGCGAGACCAACAATGCGACAAGTTATGCACTTCTTGGATGGGGATTCAACAATGCCTGATCTCCCACCGTCTTATACGAGTGTCGGCATTTTGTCAATGACACAGGGGGAAGGTTTCTATGATTATATGATGTCGTCCTCGTCGCCAGTGAGCCATATGTTTGAACTCTCCGGAGGTCGATGATTGTTCGATACATTTTTAGTTTGATATCTTGAGAAAGTAAGAATAGCTCCTACCTATACTTCCTTTTCCAAGTTCTACTTGTATAGTTGCGTAGGAAATGCAAAATGTGTACTTGATTGAAAGCAAATTGAACCGTAAGAATGTTGCTTTATAATGTATAGAGAGGAATGATGTGAGCGAGTAATACATTGTTAAGTTTCAAAGCCTACTAGCATATCACTCCAAAAATCGATATCTTTCTTGTATTACTCGGTGTGAGACACTTATCAGAAATGTGTCATGGATAACATGGCACATCCCAGTTGATACGTCCGAAATCCGTGTCCTGCTACATGCGTAATCTGATTGAGAAACACTTGAAAAATCTAATGTACAATATCCAGCTATTGTCTACATTACTTTATATTGGGGTAAAGTGCAAAAATCATTCCTTTGATTTGCTTCATTAGACTAAACGGAATGTCAAAGTGGATATGGTAAATAGCAGAGAGTTCCAGATAAGTGATTTCATCGGTGGAAGTTTGTTTGGAAAGGATAACGGAAAATACCATCTGATGCAAGTCATAAAAATAGTAGTTCATGTGTTTCGGTCGAAGGCAACCTTTGGGTCGGGGAGTAGGTTCACATAACGAGTCACGAAATGAATCTAAAGTCATATAAACCGAAAATCGAACTTTTGTGATATCCACAAGTGCTTCCCCTTCATTGGGAATATGAAGCATAAGAGCAAATTCATCAGCATCAAATTCGATATCTATCCCACCGACTTTAGACCGAACCGTGTCATTTGTTACCGTGAGATTGCAATAGAACATGCGAATTGTATTCATATAAATTGGATAACTAGATTGCACCAATTCTTCAAAATTAAAGTACTCAAACACGGATAAATGATTGAAAAATAAAGTGAAATTAATCGGGTTCCCGGACAGATTGTCCGTTCGACAAGTCGACGAACCATTCATTGGATGCATCAATGGAAACAAAGATAAACTCATCAAAGTAATCACCATCGGGCATGGAGGGACTAAAAAGTGAGAAACAGCCTCCCTCTTGAACATTAGAGGAGGAGGCTTCTCCAACTTTTTTATTCTTTTTGGAAGCATGAGAAACTTTGGGTGCCATTGAAAATAGAAAGTAGAGAAAAAAAAGCGAGATATATCGAAATTGAGCACAATATATGGAAGAGAATCCCGAAATAACTCTGAATCCAAACTTCTATACGTTGGGAGGCTTGGAAGAAGGAGAATAGGGTGGCTAGGTTAGAATTTTTGTTGTGGTAGCTGCTGTGTAGATGGGGAAGATGATGACGATGTGGGTTTTTAAAAGAGAAGTTCGACTGTCCAGCTTCTGTTCGAATTAAGCCTTACCCGAGTTCGCACAGAGCTCGGTTCGAGCTCGGTCCCTTGGTAGTCTGAACTGAATTGGGCAATGTTGATGCAGTTTTAATACGTATACAAAGTAATAATTTGAAATTTTTGTGTTGATGAAAAATAATTTATATTAATTAACCGAAATGCAAAAAAATGTATCAAATATTTCGGATTAGCTGTAGGGACCGGATCCTAGCTAGCGGTAGTCTGAAGACACTTGGCACCGTGTCACTTAGGCTTTTATGCCTTTTTGTCAAAAGGGCCCTTTCAACTTATAACCAAAATACTTTCTACGATTTTATGAATTTAGGTCAAGTAATATAACTATATAACTTCAACGTCCAAAATTTCTAATTCTCTTCGTATAAAGTTAAAACGATCTTCTGCTAAGGGTTTAGTGAAGATGTCAACTAATTGTCGTTCTGTGTCCACATACTCTAGAAAAATATCACATTGTAAAATATGGTCTCTAAGAAAATGATGTCTAATCTCTATATGTTTAGTGCGAGAGTGACAAATAGGATTCTTTGTGAGTTTTATCGTACTAGTGTTATCATAATAAATAGGGATGTGGTTGAAATATAACTGATAGTTTTCCAAGTTTTGCTTCATCCACAAAATTTGGGCACAACAATGTCATGCAGCTATATATTCAGCCTCGGTTGTTGATAATGCAACAGAGTTTTATTTTTTAGAAAACCAGAAAACTAAGTATAATCCTAGGAAATAACATGTGCCACTGGTACTTTTATGATCGATCTTGCATCCGACAGAATTCACATCCGAATAACCTATCAGGTCAAACGAATCAGTTTTTGGATACCATAGACCAGTTGTCAAAATACCTTTAGGGTGTCGTAGGATACGCTTGACGGCGCTCACATGTGATTCCTTAGGATAAGCCTGATATCTTGCACATAGGCATACTGAACATAATGTCTGTACGACTAGCAGTTAAATAAAGTAAACTAAAAAACCATACCTCTGTATTTACGCACTTCAGTTGGTTTACCACTTTCATCCATGTTAAATTTTGTAGATGTTGTCATAGGAGTTTCGATTGGTTTGACATTGTCCACATCAAACTTCTTCGTCCATGTTAAGTTTGAAGCCTCGTAGGGGATTATTGTAAACAATTATTGTCAGTTATGACTTATTATGTAATGTAACTATTTTAATGTCTTTGTGATCGAAATATTTTGTGACTAATTTCTGCTATTAGTTTCCTTTGCATTTATATATATATTTTTTGGATTGAAAATTTACTAGTCGATTTTGACCCTACTGTACTTAAATTCTGGCTACGCTACTGGAGTCGTTTATCTAAAAATCGATTAAATCGAAAATCGGTTTTCTAAAAACCACAAATCGAACTGAATTTATACAAACCGAATAAAATCGAATTGAAAAAAAAAATCTCGATTTTCGGTCGGTTCTTCACAAGATTTTATACCTAAATAAAATCGATTTTGATATTCTAGAGAGAGATTCCAATTAATCTCCAAAGACAAAATACACTCTTATTTGGACCAAGAAAAGGAAAAAAATGAGATCAAATAAATTAACACAGCAATTTTTTGAAATATACATCAGTTTATCAAACTGTTTGTCACGACCCGCACCTATTTTTTCGGATACGAGACGTGTCCAAGCCAGCCTACGCCACAGAGTCGACGGTAGAACGATGTCAAGCCCGCAAGAAATAATTGCTCAAAATAAACTTTATTGCTCATTCACATTTCTAAATTTGATTACAACATTTATAACATTTATATATAAAGAAAATACAAAGTTCTCACAATTAATGAAAATGGTACAACTGCTATCTATTTCTAGGTTTTTGTCTGCAAGTACACCCGTATCTCCCAAAGCTAAGTGAAGCCACAACTAACCTGAATAATGTTGGTTTCCAGTCAGGAATGGAACAAGCACACAAACCGACGGCAATGCAAAAATACAATAGAGTTCACAAGACATGAAAATAACATATGTGAGATAAAAACTAGAAAGTAAACTGATGTCATGGCAAGCAGTGAAGAAAACCAGGAAAACAAGTAGAAGACAACTATCTATGTGTTTTGAAATATCTTGTTCGACATGTGAACAGCTAGGGGTAAATACGGCACCCTGCACGGGTCGTGTGCAGCTGCTATCAGTCAAGATCAGACATATTGGGATGGGTAAGGGGGTAGTTCACACGTCTACTAAGATATTTCTCCGCCCAGCTAGTACTCATGGAATCAGGTCGCAAGCATGGTAATCATGAAAATAACAGTCAATAATGTATAATAAATCCATGATACTAATCTCCGTGTGACGAGCGTGTCAACAAGCAGCAAGACATGTATAAACATGAAACGTAAAAACTACTAGAATCGAAAAGCTATCAGAAAGTGCACTTGCCTGAGGTCCTTAGCTAGTGAAACCAATAATCCTTTGCTTTCAGAATCGTCCAATTGACTAGAGTCTATGTGAAGGAAATCGGATTTGGCAAAGAAGATAGGAATATAATTAGTTACGATTAAGGACAATCTAATTCTAGAAAAAGGAAATCTAATTTAAGGGAAATATATTATGTGGAAAAGTATTTATAACTAGTTAGAAGTTATATATGATTTTTGAAAACGATAAAAATAATTTATAAAAAGACGTTTGAAATCTAGTAAATCAATTTAGGCAACCTCTTTATTAAGAATATATATATATATATATATATATATATATATATATATATATATATATATATATATATATATATATATATATATATATATATATATATATAATCTATTTTAGAAAATATTCATAATATTTGAAAACAATAATTTATAAGTCAAAATGTTATTGGATAATTACTATGACTAGTTAAAAATTATTTTAAAATCTTGGAATAACAAAATCAGTTACTAAATATTTGTAGCATAGCTAAATACATAATTTGGTACATAAATATACTATGAAGATTTACTAAATCATTCATTAACATTAAATTCTAAAAGGAAGAATAAGGCCCACAATCCTAACCAATGAGTGAGCCCAAAGAAATTTATAGCCCAATATTTGTTTAGTCCAAAATACTTTATTTTCTTTATCATACCTTATATACTTATTAAAATATCTATCAAAACACTGGGACAGTAATAATTAATAGTACTCTTCCTATATAAAGCTTATATACTTATTTATGTTAATAAATTAGCCTTTGTTAGCACAGTAGTATACTGTTTAGATTAATTAGTACTAAAATTATACTGCAGAGTCTTCTGACCTCAGCCCAATGGTTCCAACTTAAGCCCAAAAGAAGGATAAGTTTAATAAAATAAAACAAAATGAAATAGGAATAAAATATGCTGGTCCAAAGAGATAGAGAAGGAAATAGCAAGAAAGGAAAAGGAAGGAGAGGAACTCACACGGAGCTCCGGCAGAGAGCGACGTTAGGGTCGGGCTGCACGGTGAAGCTACGGAAGAGAAGGCGTCGATCTGGAGGCTCGTCGCTATGGTGGGCTACCGGTGCTGCCGGCGTTCTCGGCTGGAGGCGGCATTAGGAGGAAGGGTTCGGCACGGGCGACGGAGAGAGGTCAGATCTGCGGGCTTCCAGCGGAGGAAGTCTCGACGGGCGAGTGATGTGACCGTGACGCTGGGTCACGCGAATCCAGATTCTCAATGGACGGGTCCGCGCCGGGGCAACTTGCTGACGTTGGAGGCGGCACCGTTCCCCGGAGCCTCCGGACAGGGGCACTCGCCCGGTGCAGCGCGGCTGAAGGCGCCAAGCTGGCGCCTCCCGCGGATGGCGCGACGGCGGCTCTCGGGGCAAGCGGCGGTCAAGGAGGAGAGGGCGCCGCTCTCTGTGGAGATTGCCGGTGGTGCAGATTCGGCGCCTGGCTCCTCGTGGAGGCGGCGATGGAGCCTCTCCGGTTGGATCAGAAGGGGTGCCCACTGGACCCGCCAGATCCGGCCGACGGTTTGGCTGCCATGGTTGGTGGGTAGAGATCGGTGTTACTCCGGCGCAGGGGAATGGCGGTGCGCGGAGATGGCGGAGGTAAGAGGGGATTGCCGAGTCGACTCAGTGCCACACGGAGGGGTGGCTTCACTGGGCAAGGGTCGCTCGGTGCTGGCGGAGACGACGGAGGCGCCACTCGCCTGGGCTGGCGTCGACGGACTCGATGTCACAGTGGGGGCATTATCTCGACGGCGTGCACCCGCGAAGGAGACTCGCTGGCGGCAACGTACCAGGAGGTTAGGTTTTAGAGTTTCTGTTTGTGTCGTATTTAGATGATGTTGTCGAGGTGTCCGAAATGTTGGACACAAGATTGTAGTGTCGATGATTGTATTGTACATACCCAAGATGAAGGAATTGGGTGTTGGCCAGGACACGGACACAAGGACACGATTTTGGGGATGACTGTGATGTTGGTTTTAATGGTGGTGTCGATGCTCGATAGTAGCAGTGAAAATGGCGGGGTTGGCCGCCGAAAACGGTTAGAGCTTGGGTTTTGGTTTTTCTTTTCTAGATTCGGGTTGTGTCGGGGATTGGGATGTGTCCGATGTGGAGATCGAAAGGGTTTGATTGGTTTAACGTGTCGGAAATTGTAGGACACAGGATAATGTATACTGTGGGATATATGGACACCGGGGTCGGACGAACTTGTGGCTGGACACAACATGTATAGACACGAATATACTGGACACGAGGTTGGCCATAGAATTAGAGACGTAATGATGGTAGGGGGTTGGGAGTTTTGTGGGGGTTTGGATTTTGTTTTGGGAATTGTTTGCTTTAGGAAAAGCAACTTCTCTTAAATAGGAGGTGAGACTTTTTAATGGATAAAGATTAGAATCCTAATAGATAAACCATCTTCTTCTAATTTAAATCAAATAATCTTTACATCAAAATTAATATAATCGGAATCTTATAAATGATCACAACAATAAATTTTAAAGTATTATTCGATATTACCGAATCATATACGTTCAAAACTTAACCAAACATTTGATTACTATCACAATTTTAAAATAATATCCGTTATCATCAGACTCATTTAAAATATATTTTAATTAATATAATAACTTTGGCAATCCTTTACTGATCAAAGATAATAATAGAAAAATTAAATTAATCAAATCTAATTAGTTACCATGATTATTGAAAATAATAGTTGGTACCATCCCATGGTTTAAATAATATCTCCATAAATAAAAGATAATATAATAATAGATTTTATTGGTCAGTAACTATAAATGTATTAATTAAATCATCCTTAGTGTTTATCAAAACTAATTTAAATCATAAAAATTGATTTATTTATTTATAAATAAATTACAAATCCTTTATTAGTCAACGATAAGAATAAATAATTTTTAAGACTTGTTAATCAAATCTATTCAATTAGACACCATAAGTATTCAAAATAATATTTTATATATAAAATAATTTTGAAAGCATACTCGATATCATTTCAAGATAATTTTAAATAAATTCAAATATAACCAAATGACTGGTTAACCTATAAATTTAAAATAATACTCGATGCCATCAATTATTGCAAAGCTTATTTTTTAATAACTCTAAACCTTCATTTAAAAGTAATGGACCAACCATTTTATTATCGAAATAATTATGACTTCAAACTTTTTTTTCAGAAATCAAATATCGATAAAATCCAAAATGATATTAAAAAAGCTTTCATAATTCTAATAATATAATTTAAAAAATATTTTTATTAAACAAATTAGTACTTTAAATTTAAACTAGTTTTTGATAAAAGTATATATAAAATCATTCACAACGTCTCGACGAAATTATCTTTAAACACAATAAAAATAAGTAAAATAGAATTTTGAAAAATTTTGGGAGAGGAGTTACAAATCTATCCACCTTAGAAAAATTTCGTCCTCGAAATTTCAAGGACACGCTTAGGTACGACTAAGAATATATTCAAAAAATGAAATTTCGACCGATGTGAACAGGAACGACCATTGATATAGTCAAGTGGATGATATGAGTATTGATCAAATTAGTCACGCGTGATCGTGGATAAAATAAAATAAAATAAAGTCAAAATAATTAAATAGTACACAAGAAACATGCGATTTGACACGATCAAAATTGTGTATAACCGAGTCACGGTCACATTTTGTTTATGGGTGATCAAGGAAATCGGTTTAATCACGAACAACTGTTTAGGCATAAGAATATATGGCCAAATTATATGGTCAAGGGGGTCTAGTCAAAATTAACACGTGCTCAAGGACAGGAACGAAAATAAGTTTAGATAAAAGACATTAAGTACGATTATGTTAGCATGATCAACGATAAAAAAATAGACAAAGTATTAAGACGGTTAAATTAATTTTGATACGAGTGGGATGTAGTTACGATCAAGACTAACCATGCAAGTCATCAAGCATGATTAAAATTAAAAGTTGGCACGAGCATGAATATGATCGAAATAATCATAATCACAGGGGAATAAAATCCAACATTTAGATATATTAGAGTTGAAGTATAGGCACGATCAAGGTATGTGATATGATCAATGACTAAAAATGAGTTAGATTGTGAATATCATCGAATCCCAAGAAATGTCACGGGGTACGATTAAAGTATAGTCAAAAGGGTCTAGGCACCATGGTCAAGGATATAGTCGAATTGAGATTAGCTGAACAAGAAAAAGTTATTAGGCATGACTAACAAAATTATTTAGGCACGATTACATACTCTAAATCTAGAAAATATGCGAATTGATATGAACGAAATAGAATCACATAATCTAGTTGCGATCAAAAGTTGTTAAGGATGATCCAAATCGAAATTGGTTTAGTACGATCGAATCATAATCTAAGTATGATTATGAATCTAGCGGAAGTAATTTAAATATGTTTAGATGATTTCTAGGAAAATTACTAACGATACGACAAAGTACCAAAGGAAGGGTTTAAGAAATGAGAAGATAAGAACTAATCAACTTTTACTTGAGGGTTCATGGAGTTGTGAACCATGAAAATCAATAGTCACATGCCAAAAAGGATTTAGTCTTCTATAATATTTCAAAAAACCATATGTTTACGTGAAGTCATTTTGCCGAGAATTATGTCCCGCCAGTGTACATCTGGCTGCAGTAAACCCTTAGTATCATGACTTAAAGAATGATATGGTATCGAATACTCTATCGACTCTATCCAATATTGACAACCAAGACATAGTTTTAATAATATTCGATCACCCACACTTACTTAAAATTATTTTAACTTAGGGATCATGCCACGCCAGTGTGCTGCTGGCTGCAGTGAACTCGCAGTCTCGATAATTCAACTAAGTGACGATATATGCTGCTGTCTTGTCACCGCAAGTCATCAAAATTATTCCAACTATATCTCCAAGAATATCAAAGGAGTTTAAAATATCATACAAGTTGATAAAGATAGAAAAAGTGCAAGTATCTGTTCTTCAAGTATAAGATCAGCTTCTTGAAAAAAAAATAATTGATTATGAAGGATAATGATCGAAGTCAAAATAAGTAAAAATCTTTTAATCCTTATTTCACAGATATTCAATATTCAACGATTGAGAGGGAACTTTTGAATCCAAAAACTTAACTCGAGATTAATAGACAATTGAGTGAGAAGTTATTTTAAAAAAAATTCCTTAGGTCTAAGGAAAAGAATATAGGTGATATGAACTTATGATATGGCGATGTTTAGAAAAGATTTAAGATAAAGTTGTACTAACGATCATGATTAGGGAGAAAATGACCGAAGGCAAAAGAAATATAAACTTAAATTTATATTTCTCTAATATTCAAGATCGAAGGAAAATATGTATAAAGCACTATGTCTACCTATTATGAATATATTCATACACCAGTATATATGTATAGACTAAGTAAATCCCAAAATATCATTCTAAAAGAAGGGTATCCTATTTCCAAGTAAAATATAAATTTAAATAGCAATAATACATATATTATATTCAATACACAATTTATAAAAATTATTCACAATACTAGAAATGGACTACCAACATATATATACACATCCTACATGGACGACGTTGGTTGCACTACATGACCACCATGACTTGGGTTGGGTTCGGGCTAGTTTGGAACAACCAGGTCTTCTAAAAGCCAATAATCTTAATAATAAGTAATTAAATTATTCCTAGGATTATGTCACGATTTGGCCTGGTTTTCTTAGTTAGTACACACCTATGACTCGGCCTCCTCTACCATGGCTAGAACACTAGTCAAAGCACTCGACCACACTCTTAGTGTCAAAATTCTTGGTTATCTTGTACTCCGAAACTTAACCGTGACTAAGGCCTTATATACTAAATATTTATAAAATTCTAAAAATCACATATTAATTCAAACAAATAAATAAAAGGATATTTTTTAAGCTTTCGGAAAGATGTTACGAATCTACCCTCCTTTGAAATACCGTCGAATCAAAATACGATGGTGTATCCTTTTATGAAAGTCATGTAGTGAGACCTACGTAGCAACCTTAACTACCCCAAATGTCAATTTAAATTAGGGACTCCTAGTCCTAACCATTCTCTTAAAATTAATTTACTCCTAGTTGTGAATGAGCATTTCTTAGTCGCAGGCTCGCAGTAGTACGACTAATATGGTACTACAACGAGTTCGCACAATTTGCGAAAACTGACCTGCATGGGTCACTACAAAAATTTGTCACGATCCGCTTTTTCGGATACGAGACGAGTCCAAGCCAGCCTACGCCACAGAGTCGGTGGTAGAATGCTGTCAAGCCCGTAAGAAATAATTGCTCAAAATAAACTTTGTTGCTCATTCATATTTTTAAATTTGATTACAACATTTACAACATTTATATTTAAAAAAATACAAAGTTCTCACAATTAATAAAAATGGTACAACTGCTATCTATTTCTAGGTTTTTGTCTGCAAGTACACCCGTATCTCCCAAATCTAAGTGAAGCAACAACTAACCTGAAAAATATTGATTTCCAGTCAGGAATGGAACAAGCACACAAACCGACGGTAATGTGAAAACACAATAGAATTCACAAGACATAAAAATAACATATGTGAGATAAAAAAATAGAAAGTAAACTGATGTCATGGCAAGCAGTGAAGAAAACCAGGAAAAATAAGTAGAAGACAACTATCTATGTATTTTGAAATATCTTGTTCGATATGTGAACGGCTAGGGATAAATACGGCACCCTGCACGTGTCGTGTGCAGCTGCTATCAGTCAAGATCAGACATATTGGGATGGGTAAGGGGGTAGTTCACACGTATACTAAGATATTTTCCCGTCCAGCTAGTACTCATGGAATCAGGTCGCTAGCATGGTAATCATAAAAATGACAGTCAAGAATGTATAATAAATCCATGATACTAATCTCCGTGTGACGAGCGTGTCAACAAGCAGCAAGACATATGTATAAAAATGAAACGTAAAAACTACTATGAATCGAAAAGCTATCAGAAAGTGCACTTGTCTGAGGTCCTTAGCTCGTGAAACCAATAATCTATTACTTTCAGGATCGTCCAATTGACTAGAGTCTATGTGAAGGAAATCAGATTTGGCAAAGAAGATAGGAATATAATTAGTTACGATTAAGGACAATCTAATTCTAGAAAAAGAAAATCTAATTTAAGGGAAATATATTATGTGGAAAAGTATTTATAACTTGTTAGAAGTTATATATGATTTTTGAAAACGATAAAAACAATTTATAAAGAGACGTTTGAAATCTAGTAAAACAATTTAGGCAACTTCTTTATTAAGAATATATATATATATATATATATAATCTATTTTAGAAAATATTTATAATATTTGAAAACAATAATTTATAAGTCAAAATGTTATTGGATAATTACTATGACTAGTTAAAAATCAATTTAAAATCTTGGAATATCAAAATCAGTTACTAAATATTTGTAGCATAGCTAAATACATAATTTGGTACATAAATATACTATGAAGATTTACTAAATCATTCATTAATATTAAATTCTAAAAGGAAGAATAAGGCCCACACTCATAACCAATGAGTGAGCCCAAAGAAATTTGTAGCCCAATATTTGGTTAGTCCAAAATACTCTATTTTCTTTATCATACCTTATATATTTATTAAAATATCTATCAAAATACTGTGACAATAATAGTTAATAGTACTTTTCCTATATAAAGCTTATATACATATTTATGTTAATAAATTAGCCTTTGTTAGCACAGTAGTATACTGTATAGATTAATTAGTACTAAAATTATACTGCAGTGTCCTCTGACCTCAGCCCAATGGTTCCAACTTAAGCCCAAAAGAAGGATAAGTTTAATAAAATAAAACAAAATGAAATAGGAATAAAATGTGCTGGTCCAAAGAGATAGAGAAGGAAAGAGCAAGAAAGGAAAAAGAAGGAGAGGAACTCACACGGAGCTCCGGAATAGATCGACGTTGGGGTCGGGCTGCACGGTGAAGCTAGGGAAGAGGAGGCGTCGGTCTGGAGGCTCGTCGCTATGGTGAGCTGCCGGCGTTGTCGGCGTTCTCGGCTGGAGGCGACATCAGGAGAAAGTGTCACGACCCGCACCCTTATGAGGGGCACGAGCACGTGGGTACGTCCAGCCTACGCCGCATATCGGCGGTAGAACGCTGTATATAACGTCTGTAAATACTACAACTAACAGTATAAAGGTACCTGTACAGTATATACTCTCCGAATGGAGGTGACATAACAATACAGTCTCAACCACATGATAAAACTAAGGTAGAGAGCTCAGAAGGAAAACAAATGATAGATGAAATAGAAATAAGTCCAGTGTCCGACACAAGTCCAGATATATACATAACATCACAGGGTCTCAAAATACTATATATAAAGCTACAGTCTGAAAGCTAGCTGGATCGCAGTCCAGACAAACCTAGCTAATAGATCTAGATAGAAGTACTATCGTCCACTGGCTCCAAGGGTGTCAACTGGTCGCAGTCTATGTCCTGACCATACCCATAGTAGGTAGAGCAGTCCGCATCTATGTCATCTGGATATATCATAACGTTATCCTTTCAGAAAAATGAACGAGTACAACGCTGGCAACAAATTCCATAGTAATGACAAATGCTCTAACAGTCAATCATAATAGAGTACAAGATGAACATATCAAGATGTAAGTATGTAACAGGATACGTAAACTGGAAATCATGTCAGGATGAATCATGCAGGAAAAGTAAGCTGAACTGTAAATCATGTAACTGATGTAATAATATAAAATATGCCTCGAATATTATAGCATAATGTGATCGGTATGGGTCAACATCAGGCTTCCAGCCGACCAGCTACAAGTACGTGGACTCGGCCCGACCGGGATGGCAAGCTATGGAGCAAGTAGTAGCACAGGTCAGGCTATACCCATCATGAGGTGAGGGTATAGCTATGATACAAGTAGTAACTCAAGGTGGGCGTTGATCACACTATCTATAAAATTTCCCATTCCCCGAATAGTATACGGATCTGGACATAACACGTCATGACGCAGGATTCCCTAAGAGGGGAGCAAGTCCTCTTCAGGAATCGGCATCAATACAAGTACAAGAATCAAGACCAAGCAAGTACCCGTATCCTAAGAAATCCAGGAATGACATCTCATGACAGGAATCCGACAATACTAGTCCGTGCACCAATGTGTCGAGAATCAAGTAAACACTATAACTGAACTAGTAGAGAAGATATCAAAACAAGTAACTGTTATCAGAGAATGTACTCATCTGCTGTCCTAAGCTGTAGGGTATATCAATGCTCAGAGTGATAATCATAAACCTAAATATGAGATATTGCATGTTAATTTAGGTTTAAACAAGTTTAAGAATGATTCACAAAGAATGATATGAAATCTAGGTCAAACTAGGTCTCACTGAGTCACACTAAGTTCTATCAAGTCAATCTAGGTCAAATCAAGTTATACCAAGTCAATCTAAGTCAGACCAAGTCAACTCTAGGTCATACCAGTCATCGCAGGTCAAAACAAGTCGAAGAAAGTCAAACGGGGTCAAGAGTTGGCCTACAGTTGACTTTTAGTCAACTGGTCAACCTTGGTCAACTCTGGTCAACTCTAGGTCAACCCTAGGTCAAACTGGTCAAATGTTGACCAACTGTTGACTTTTGGTCAACTGGTCAACTCTGGTTTGGATTTGGTCAAATCTAGACAAAGTGTTGACTCACGGTTGACTTTTGGGTAAAAAGTCAATTCTAGGTCAACCGAGCCAAAATCGGTTCAAATATGACATTTGTAGGGTGTACTTAAGAAGTCACCAAAGTTTCAAGTCGATCCGAATACCCGAACCCCGTATCTTGAAATTCTCGATTACCCGTAATACATTTACCCTTAACCATTCTAACTCGACGCCAAGTGGCCTTCCCTTAGGAATTTCACTCCGGGCTTTCTAGGGTAGTAGGGTACTAGCCTATACAACCATTACTTACCAAGTTTCCTAGGTTAAGTGGACATCCAGTCCATCTTACGGTCCGTATCGCCCGTTTACCCGTTATCTTGAATATTTCAAGATACACGATGGTGCGGTGCGATACCATCTCCCTAATCCCACATGCAACCCCGATTCCAACTCCGAAGCCTACCCACAAAATCTAAATCACATTAGCTAAGTCCCCTCCAAGTTTCAACGCGTTCCGAATCACGGAATTCAATTTCACCACTTCACCAAAATCCTAACTTAACCATTTCACTCTCATTCACTCATTCAACTCTCACTTTTTTCCACTCCTCTTAGGACAAGTTTTGGGGGTTATTCTAGTGGGTTTATTAGGGTTATATAGGGCTATATATATAGGTAAATATATGCATATATATGGGTATATATAGGGGTATATATAGGTTGGATTGGGGGGGTTAAAGGGGGCCTAAAGGGGGGGTTGCTGCTGCTGTGCTGCTGTTAATGTGCTGTTACTGCTGCTGCAGTAATTGCTGCTGCTGCTGTGCTTATTTGGGGGGGGGGGGGGGGGGCAGCAGCCCCCTTGCCCCCCCTACAGCTGCTGCTGCCACTTCTTTTCTCCCCTCTTCTCCTCTCTAAATCCCCTCCATTCTCTTACTCTTTTCCCCTCTAATTCCTTCTCTATATTCTCTATTCTATCTCTCAATCTCTCTAATATATATATATATATATATATATATATATATATATATATATATATATATATATGGACACTCTCTCACATATATATACACACACACACACACACACACACACATATATATATATATATATATATATATATATATATATATATAAACACACACTCATGTGTATACATATATATAGACACACTCTCACACACACTAAATATGAATATTACACTCCACAACACTAACACAAATATGAAATAAAGTGTCTAAACCACTTAGAGGCAAAACTAAATATTCTTGGGGTGTCCAACTTGGGGGAAAACACTAGGACACAAGCACAAATCAAAACTCTTCCTAGGACACACCAAATGGACTCAAACTTGACACAAATAGGGACACAACCATGGGGATCAATCCTACTTGGTCAAAACTATTCTACATGATGAGAAAATAGAAAATAGAGGATTGTTTGTACCTATTGGGAGATGGATCCCAATACAAAACCCTCCGACACGGCTCTGACACAAAGTGAATTGTTTAGGACACACCTCTTCTCCTCTTGCTCCCAAAAGTTTGTAGAAGCACCACTTGAGGTAGAGGGAGAGATTGATGGAAGAATATTGGAAAGGGAACCTTGATTTGGAGATGATTCCAAGAGATTTGCTCTTCTTTCTTTGAAGAACACTTGGAGAAGAAGATGGAGAAATATTGAAGTGTGAATGGGTAAAAAGGGAGAGAGAGGTGGCTGCCATATAAGGGGGATATTTGTCCTCTTTCATAATTACAAGTTTGCCCCTCTCCTTTACTTTATGAAAGGTTAAATGGTATTAGGGTTTGGGGGTTTAAAAAGACCAAATAAAAATCATAATTAGGCCTAATCACTCATGTGGGATTAGACCAAACTCCTAGACCTAAATGATGAGTTTCGTGGGCCATGGCTAATTAACATGCTAATCACAACTCAAGTCGAAATTCCCCGGGGTCCCAAATTAACTCGAAATGCGATAAAATTCGAACCCGACTCCTATAATAATTAAATATTAAAATTCATGAAATAAAATTCCCAAAAATATTATAAAATGGAAAATTACCATTTTACCCCTAACTTGGAAAAGTGAGGGTGATAGGAAGGGTTCGGCGCGGGCGGCGGGGAGAGGTTAGATCTGCGGGCTTCCGGCGGAGGAAGTCTCGACAGGCGAGTGATGCGACCTTGACGCTGGGTCACACAAATCCAGATTCGCAATGGACTGGTCCGCGCCGGGGCGGCTGGCTGACGTTAGAGACGGCACCATTCCACGGAGCCTCCGGACAGGGGCACTCGCCCGGTGCGGCGCGGCTGAAGGCGCCAACCTGGGCTCCTTCCGCTGATGGCACGACGGTGGCTCTCAGGGCAAGCGACGGTCGAGGAGGAGAGGGCTTTGCTCTCTGTGGAGACTGCCGGTGGTGCAGCTTCGGTGCCTGGCTTCTCGTGGAGGCGGCGATGGAGCCTCTCCGATCGGATCAGAAGGGGTACCCACTGGACCCGCCAGATTCGGTCGACGGTTTGGCTGCCACGGTTGGTGGGCAGAGATCGGTGCGACTCCAGCACAGGGGAAGGGCGACGCATGGAGATGGTGGAGGTAAGAAGGGCTTGCCGAGTCGACTCAGTGTCGCGTGGAGGGGTGGCTTCACTGGGCAAGGGTCGCTCGGTGCTGGCGGAGACGACGGAGGCACCACTCGCCTGAGCTGGCGTCGGCGGACTCGATGTCGCAGTGGGGGCGTTAGCTCGACGGCGTGCACCCGCAGAGGAGACTTGCTGGCGGCAACGTACGAGGAGGTTAGGTTTTAGAGTTTCTGTTTGTGTCGTATTTAGATGATGCTGTCGGGGTGGCAGGAATGTTGGACACAAGATTGTAGTGTGGATGATTGTATTGTACAGACCCGAGATGAAGGAATTGGGTATTGGCCAGGACACAGACACAAGGACACAAATTTGGGGATGACTGTGATGTTGGTTTTAATGGTGGTGTCGATGCTCGATGGTGGCGATGAAAATGGTGGGGTTGGCCGCCGAAAATGGTTAGAGCTTGGGTTTTGGTTTTTCTTTTCTAGATTCGGGTTGTGTCGGGGATTGGGATGTGTCCGATGTGGAGATCGAAAGGGTTTGATCGATTGAACGTGTCCGAAATTGTTGGACACATGATAATGGGTACTGTGGGATAATGGACACCTTCATGGATATGACACCGGGGTCGGACGAACTTGTGGCTGGACACAACATGTATAGACACGAATATGCTCGACACGAGGTTGGCCATAGAATTGGAGACGTGATGATGGCAGGGGGTTGGGAGTTTTGTGGGGGTTTGGATTTTGTTTTGGGAATTGTTTGCTTTAGGAAAAGCAACTTCTCTTAAATAGGAGGTAAGACATTTTAATGGATAAAGATTAGAATCCTAATAGATAAACCCTCTTCTTCTAATTTAAATCAAATAATCTTTACATTAAAATTAATATAATCGGAATCTTATAAATGATCGCAACAATAAATTTTAAAGTATTATTCGATATTACCGAATCATATACGTTCAAAACTTAACCAAACATTTGATTACTATCACAATTTTAAAATAATATCCATTATCATCAGACTAATTTAAAATATATTTTAATTAATATAATAACTTTGGCAATCCTTTACTGATCAAAGATAATAATAGAAAAATTAAATTAATCAAATCTAATTAGTTACCATGATTATTGAAAATAATAGTTGGTACCATCCCCATGGTTTAAACAATATCTCCATAAATAAAAGATAATATAGTAATAGATTTTATTGGTCAGTAACTATAATTGTATTAATTAAATCAACCTTAGTATTTATCAAAACTAATTTAAATCATAAAAATTGATTTATTTATTTATAAATAAATTACAAATCCTTTATTAGTCAAGGATAAGAATAAATAATTTTTAAGACTAGTTAATCAAATCTATTCAATTAGTCACCATAAGTATTCAAAATAATATTTTATATATAAAATAATTTTAAAAGCATACTCGATATCATTTGAAGATAATTTTAAATAAATTCAAATATAACCAAATGACTGATTAACCTATAAATTTAAAATAATAGTCGATGCCATCAATTATTGCAAAGCATATTTTTTAATAACTCTAAATCTTCATTTATAAGTAATAGACCAACCATTTTATTATCAAAATTATTATGACTTCAAACTTTTTTTTTCAGAAATCAAATATCGATAAAATCCAAAGTGATATTAAAAAATCTTTCATAATTCTAATAATATAGTTTAAAAAATATTTTTATTAAACAAATTAGTATTTTAAATTTAAACTAGTTTTTGATAAAAGTATAGATAAAATCATTCACAACCTCTCGACGAAATTATCTTTAAACACAATAAAAAAAAGTAAAATAGAATTTTGAGAAATCTGGGGAGAGGAGTTACACTGTTAATCAAACATAAATTTGATATTTTGAGACATTAGATATCCAAAATTAATCCCACAAAAAAGAAACAAAAAACGAAAGAAAAAATGTATGATTTTACTATTAATTTTGAGAAAAAAAAAGAAAAACAAATAGCGGCTGAACGTGGAGGAGAGAGAAAGCTATGTTAGATTTATGGGTTTTTGGTATATATAAGTCACGGGGCGTTTTGGTAAATTTATCTATTCTTAATTGGTTTACGGTTCGGGGCGAGAACCGAATCTCAAACCCGTCAACCGAATCGAAGTCCGATTTACTGAAATATGAAAACTGAACTTCGACATGCTTTGTTAAAAACCGACCGAATCTCTATTTCGGGTCGGATTTTGGTTCTAAAACCGATTTATGCACACCCCTAAAGTAGAGGAGGATTGTAGAGTTCCGAGCTGATCTAAAAAGTATGACAGTTGTTAACACTCAATTCGACTGCTACAGCTACGGAATGTAAGCTTTGAACTGAGTAATACCAAAACAATACAAACATGAACAAAAAACTTACTGTAGGGTGTCAATATTTGAAAAAAATGGCCGTAGAATAACATATTTTGGAAAATTATTGAAAGAGGTCCATTCCGACAAACTGTTTGATGAAAATTCTTCAAATATCAGCACCCTACAGTAAAGTTTTTGATGAAGGATATTACCAATCTCTGGCCATATTACCTGCTCTGCACTACTGCAGTCTTGGAGTGGGATTCGCACACCTTGTGCCGTCTATGATAAATTAATCCCTACACTTGGCAAGATCAGAAACACACCCGTCAACCAAGCAGGAGACGATCTGGCAGCCATTACTCGAAGGCCACAGATCACCGGACCCCTTCCCTCTTGTCTCCCCTCCTCCTTTCGCTCCCTCCGCCACCTCTATACCTCGTCGGCAATCGGCTCACCAGCATTATACATGCTGAAATCGGTAGCAGCGCCTTCTCCTTTCTCGGAGAGAAGAGAGAAAAAATTGAATAAAAGATAATAACATTATTATTAACTGGAAATTGCTGAGAAACCCAATTTCGGGGTTGATTTTTATGAAAAATCCACCCGCAGGATGGGTTTTATGAAATGACCAGAATTATATATTTTCATGTTAAGTATTCTAAGATTCCCTTTAGATGCTTTGTATTTATAAAATTAATACCATAACTACCACTCCGCACAAACTCATATTTGGATTGCAATTTTCGTCGTCTTCTTCTTCTTCATCTTCACGAGAGATCTGAATTCCATTGCTGTCATCTTCAGCAGAGATCGTAAAGATCGTTCGTAGTTCGCCGTGCTTTTTTCAGTCGAACTCCGATCATCGCTCATCTTCTTCTTCTTCTTCTTCTTCTTCTTCTTTTCCTACAATTAGGTCAATTATGGTGGGAAAAGAAGATCTTCTTCTTCTTTTCCATAAGAGTTAGCATCGTTTTGAAAGAAGAATGAAAACTCTTGGATCTTTATTCATGTCAAATTTTTTTCAACAAAAAAAAAGGTTTCTGTCAACTGTTCTCCGTCGATATAACACGAAGAATAGTCATTCTCCTGCATTTTAACAAAGAGAATGCCATTCTCCGTATAAATTAGGCATTCTCCGTGTTACTAAAACGGAGAATGGCATTCTCCGTGTTTCTAACACGGAGAATGGCCATTCTCCTGTGTTTTAACATTTGAATGACCATTCTCCGTGTCATTTAATACGGAGAATGGCCATTCTCCGTATAATTTAGTACGAAGAATGACCGTGTAATTTAGCACGGAGAATGCCATTCTTCGTACTAAATTACACGGAGAATGGTCATTCTCCTACGTTTTAACACTGGGAATGGCCATTCTCCGTGTAAATTAACACGGAGAATGCCATTCTTCGTGTTTTTAACACGGAGAATGGCCATACTCCTGCGTTTTAACACTGGAATGACCATTCTCCGTGCTAAATTATATGGAGAATGACCATTCTCCGTGTAAATTAAGACGGAGAATGTCATTCTCCATGTCACTAACACAGAGAATGGCCATTCTCCATGTAAATTAAGATGGAGAATGCCATTCTCCGTGTTACTAACACGAAGAATGGCCACCCTGTTGGTGTTTTTGCCTTTGGACTAGAAAAGATAGTCCCACATCGGCTACACCAAATGGTGAGTATCTCAATATAATGCATTGCTTGTGTTGAGGTGTGCACATGAGGTGTAGTGGGGCACAAGTTTGTGCCATGTGGAAGTATTTTCCTAGAAAGAAAAAGAATTAAATCCAACAAGGAAGCAAGTTAATTTTTGTTGTGCGGACTCGGACTCGGACACGGACTCCAGGATGTCTCGTGCATGCACGGGAGTGTTCGGGGGGTAGGCGTGGACTGGCACACTTCTATGCTGATTATGGGATGATCTAAAATATCGAACTCTATTTTTGAGTATTGGTATTTTAGTCCCACATCGGATAGGAGAAGAGGTGAAGTCTCAACTCCACTCTATAAATAGAGCCCCTTGGCCTCCTTTGAAAGATGCACCAAGAAGAGAGTTAAGGGAGTCTGTAAAGTCCAGGAAGCTCGTTCAAGTCTCAAATATTGACTTACGAGCATTCCAGAAGTTCTTCGTGAACTTGCTGGTTCCTGGAAGCTATTCGTGCTCGTGTGGGGCGAATAAAGCTTTGAGCAACGGTGGTTCATTCACTCCAGCATCTCATTCTCACCTGTCATCGCTGCTGTTGCCTTTCACAGTAACTTTTTTTTAGAAGCTCTACTGCCGATAGTCGCTTGCACAAAAGTCTCTTTAGATTTTTTGTGTATTACGTAGAATCTTTTTAGATCCTCGTAATTCAGAATCCTCCAGGATCTCTGTTGCACATCTTCTTTAAGGTGTTGTATTTGAAACGTTGTCTTTACAATTATTTCAGTTTCAGAATTTTTCATCGAAAATTGTGCCTCGGCACTAACAATCTCAAAGCTTTATTGAGAAGATGGATAACTCTCGTGCTTCGCTCATCGATGCCGGCTTTAACAAGTTGGAGAAATTCGATGGCGAACACTTCCAGATATGGAAACGAAAGGTCACTTTAAATCTTCGACTCGTGAATGTTGATCACGTGCTGTCAGAAGAAGAACCGATCGTTCCAACCACAGGATCTGCTGCGGCTGTGGCCGCTGCTACGACCAAGCAAGCAAAGTGGAAGAGAGAAAACAGTATATGCAAACTACTGATACTCAATTCCATGGAAGACTCTCTGGCAGAGTCCTACTCCAAGAAGACATCTGCCAAAGAGATATGGGACTCCTTGGGAAAGCTCTATGAAGATGACGAGAATCGGTCCAAGATCTTCATGGTAGAAAAATACCACAAGTGGACCTTCGAAGACGAGAAGGGGATGCTGCCCCAAGTGAAGGAGTTTCTGAAGTTGCGTCAGAAACTAGAAGATGAGAACATGCCCCTCGTCGACAAGTTTGTCGTTGGAGGGATCGTCGCGAAACTTCCTACAGAATAGAGCAACTTCTATGCAAGGATGCATCGAAAGAAGATGGAAATTAGCTTGGAAGATTTCTTGCAAGAGATCCATGTTGAGGACGAGATACGCTCTCAACAGAAGATGGATACTCTGTCCAAGCAACTGGCGAAGGCTAATCTGGTCCAAACCAGAGAGTACCAGGGGAAGCAGGCTGCTTCTCATCGCAAAAAGAAGGACCTCACGAATCTGAAAGTGAAGGGTCCTGCTTTCAAGCAGCAGAAGTCCAAGTCCCATGTGACTTGCTTCAATTGTGGCAAGAAGGGCCACTACAAATCCGAATGCAAGTCCAAGCCCAAAGAACAAGGTGAGCCTAGTAAGGTTTCCATGATTACTAATCTAGTTGCCATGATAGCACAGGTTGTAACTGTGGGGGCTGACTTGGACTGGTGGATAGACACTGGTGCGACCTGCCATGTCTGTTCAGACAAGGACTGGTTCGTCTCTTATGAGCCAACTTCAGAGAAGGTCATAATCGCAAACCAGGCACAAGCTGAAGTACTGGGGATCGGGACGGTGGAGCTGAAACTCACATCGGGGAACACTCTGACGCTTCAAGGTGTGAAGCATGTTCCAGTAATTGCTAAAAACCTGATCTCTGGAAGTCTGCTCTGCAACGCAGGCTTGAGGATGGACATCAATGCTGGCCAGTTGGTGATATCCAAGAAGGGTACATTCTTCGGGAAAGCTTTCCAAACTGAAGGAATGTACAAGATTCAGCTTATTGTAACCCAGCATGATAATATAAATGCAATCACTTTTTCTGATTATTCTCTTGAGTTGTGGCATAATAGGCTAGGACATGTTCATTGTAAAAGGATTAACAGAATGTCTAGTCTAGGACTTATCTTCAAGTGTGGGGGTAAGGTAGAGAAATGCGAAGTATGTGCTCAGACGAAGATCACTAGGAAACCCTTTCACAGGGTCCATCGAAGCACAGATCTTCTGGAGTTGGTTCACTCAGATATCTGTGACTTCTAACAATTCTCTACAAAGGCCGGGATGAAGTATTTTATTACTTTCATCGATGACTTCTCAAAGTATGCTTTCGTCTACTTGCTCAAGTCTAAAGACGAAGCATTCGAGAAGTTCAAGGAGTTCAGGGCCGAGGCTGAGCGACAAACTGGACAACAACTCAAGAGGTTAAGGAGTGATCGAGGCGAAAAGTATCGGTCTCATGAATTCTTATCATTCTGCAAAGAACATGGAATCATCAATGAGACAACGGCTTCGTACTCTCCTCAATCCAACGGAGTAGCAGAAAGGAAGAACATAACGTTGACAGAGATGATGAACTCCATGCTGTTGACTGCGGGTCTTCCAAAGTGCTACTGGGGAGAAGCTGCACTAACGGCAACATTCATTCTGAACTGAGTGCCATATGCAACTTTCGACATAACTCCTCATGAACTCTGGTTCAAAGTCAGACCTAACTTGAATGTCATTCGAGTGTGGGGGTGTCTGGCTTATGTGAAGCTCCCGGATCTGAAGATTCAGAAGCTGGGGACAAGGACTACGAAGGCGATCTTCTTGGGGTATGTCGAGAAGAGTGATGCTCGGAGATTCTTTGATGTCGAGTCAAACCATATCATCGAATCTCGCGATGCTGAATACTTTGAAGACAAGTTTGCAAAACACAAGAATATTGTTCTCGCGGATCTTCCGGAGAATGATGAGGGTACAAAGCAGACAGAAGTCTTTAATGAACCAGTAGTCCAAGATGAAGCTGTCGTCAAGGAGACACCAGCTGAACCAGAACTCGCTGAGCCGCCAACTAAGCGAACGAGGAGGCCGAAAGACTTCGGAGATGACTTCGTCACCTATCATGTGGAAGCAGATCCGCTTACCTATGATGAGGCGATGAAGACCAGAGATGCTGTATTCTGGAAGGAGGCGATAGACAACGAGATTGACTCAATCACCTCCAACAACACATGGGTATTGGTTGACCTGCCAGAAGGAGCAAGACCCATCGGATGCAAATGGATCTTCAAGAAGAAGATGAAAGCAGATGGAACCATTGACAAGTTCAAGGCCAGGCTAGTGGCCAAGGGGTTTTCTCAGAAGCAGGGGATCGACTACTTTGACACTTATGCTCCAGTAGCTCGGATGACAACCATCAGATTGTTAATTGCTCTAGCAGCAATACACAAGCTGGTGATACATCAGATGGATATGAAAATGGCATTCCTTAATGGCGAGCTGACCGAAGAGATCTACATGCAACAACCAGAAGGTTTTGTCGTTAGAGGATTGGAAGACAAAGTCTGCAAGTTGATGAAGTCTCTGTATGGTTTGATACAAGCTCCCAAAATGTGGCATGAGAAGTTTGACAAGGTGATAAGGTCAAATGGCTACAGGGTCAGTGAAACAGACAAGTGTGTCTATGCGAAGTTTGCTGACGGAAGAGGAGTAATCGTTTTTCTTAACGTGGACGACATGCTAATCCTAGGTACGGATTTAAGCTGCGTCACAGTGACAAAGAAATTCCTCTCGACCAAGTTCAGTATGAAGGACTTTGGGGATGCCGACGTAATCTTGGGGCTCAAGATCATCCGGACAGGCACTGGAATAGCGCTGTCACAATCTCATTATATTGAGAAGATGATCACTCGCTACGGGTATCAAGATCTTCCCATAATTGATACACCGTACCGGAGTGATCAGAAGCTGGAGCCTAATTCGAGGGAAAGCGTCAGGCAGTTGGAGTACGCTAGCGTCATCAGAAGCCTGATGTATGCTACTACTGCCACAAGGCCTGACATAGCTTTTGTCGTGGGAATGCTGAGTCGATTCACTAGCAATCCAGGCGTTGAGCACTGGAAAGCTGTGAAGCGTGTTATGAGATATCTCAAGAAAACTCAGACATATGCACTTTTCTACAGCGGAGATCCGTCAATAGTGGAAGGCTTCAGTGATGCTAGCTGGTGTTCAGATATGGAGAGCGAGTATTCCACCGGTGGATTCGTATTCGCCATGGGCGGAGCTGCTATATCGTGAAAGTCTAAGAAGCAGACTATGTTATCTCGCTCCTCCATGGAATCTGAATTCTTTGTATTGGATGCTGCTGCAGATGAAGCAGAGTGGCTTCGGGAGCTCATGTATGATCTTCCGGTGGTTGGGGCTCAGATACCGGCAATACCGATATACTGTGACAACCAGGCGGCAGCAGTAGTGGCATCAAATGAACTCTTCAACAAGAAGAAGAGAACGGTACGGTTGAAGCACAGAGCAGTACACGATCTTATCAAGAGAGGTGTTATTGCAGTGATTGATGTTCAGAGTCAGGAGAACCTGGCGGATCCGTTCACCAAGGGCCTCAAGCGCCAGCTGGTCGATGACACAGCTTGTAAAATGGGCTTGAAGGCATTCTGATAGTGTGTCTTTGTAATCCTACCATAAAGTTTTATGCTATTAGTTCAAAGAGAAATCTACTAGGCATCTAACTTTTGGTTCAAAGGAGGATCACTGACTGGGAAACTATCAGAAAACAGTGGGTACTTGTTCTCTGGAACATGAAAGGGATACGGACCCATAACCACTGTTGTCTACTATGTATTTTCTGTAGAAAAAACAGATCCTGTGGAAGGTTGGCTTAAACGCCTTAATGAGTTCTCAGGCAGAGTGAATGCCTGGTGTGCTTTACAGGAAGCACGGTAGAGCAACACTACAAGGAGTGAAACTCCATGCTATAGTGGGGTGACTCCACCATGAGGTTCCCAGGTAGGGGTAATGCCTCGGCTTTGCAAGCCAAGTCATAGCGGCGTAGCACCGCAAATAAGCAGGTAGCCTAATGCTGTATGACGTAATTAAAGAGTTGTAGACAGCACTACAAAGGGGAGGATGGCCCCATGTTATAGTGGCACGACACCATGATGAGGTACCCAGGTAGGGGTAAAGTCTCGGCATTGTAAGTCATGTCGTTGCGGCGTAACACCGCAAGGAAGCCTTAGGCTTCATGCTGGGTAGTTTGGCACTACAAAGAGGCTTGTGACCTCATGCTACAGTAGTATGGCACTATGATGAGGTTTTCAGGTAGGGGTAATACCTCGGCTTCAGGCCATGTCATAGCGACGTAGCACCGCAAGGAAGCGCAAGGCTTCATGCTATATCTCTTTAATAAAGAACTCACCTATAGGGTATGGAAAGAGATATCAGGCCGTCTCTTGAGGGTAAACTTGTAGACGCCCAAAATTATACACTGAAACCAGGCTGGCACAGGGCCTTCAATGTGCAGCCAGAAGCACAGTTGATGTCATTATGTGAGTAGGAAGAATTGTAGTTATGGTGCAGAATTCAAGGCTTAGTCCATTCTTGTATCATGCTGTTATTTAACCTATGCGGGAAGATTCAAGTCGAGCGACATCTCTCCTAATGCACGATGGACGGTCACTATGGGGAACGCTCAATCCATATATTGAGATATGTGGGGGATTGTTGGTGTTTTTGCCTTTGGACTAGAAAAGATAGTCCCACATCGGCTACACCAAATGGTGAGTATCTCAATATAATGCATTGCTTGTGTTGGGGTGTGCACATGAGGTGTAGTGGGGCACAAGTTTGTGCCATGTGGAAGTATTTTTCTAGAAGGAAAAAAGGATTAAATCCAACAAGGAAGCAAGTTAATTTTTGTTGTGCGGACTCAGACTCGGACACGGACTCCAGGATGTCTCGTGCATGCACACTACAAGAATTATTGGTTTTTACGGCGTGCAAAGTATGCCGTAAAAAGTTTTTACGGCATTCATTATATGCCGCTGTGAAAGCCGTATTTGCCCGCGTCGTAAAAAGTCACTAGTTTTTACGGCGTTCAATGTATGCCGTGAATACACTGTTTGTACGGCATGCAATGGATGCCGTGTATACACAATATATCACGACATTTCTTGTATGTCGTGGAAAGTATAAACTAGACATCAATTACTCTTTAATGCACAGATATTATGACATACAACGTATGTCGTAAAAAGTACTGAATACACATAAATTAGGACATATTATGCACGCCTTAATTTTTCTTCAATTTTTTTTTAAAAAAAAACAAATCATGCTTTAATAGTAATCAATTTTACCATTGACAACAAACCACGAAAGAACAAGACGTCATTGATCCAACAAGATATAATTACGAAAAATAATATCAAATGATCCAACAATTACGAAAAATAATATCAAATGATCCAACAATTACGAAAAATAATAACTTTCCATTTGACAATAATATGTAATGATCCAAATCCTAAGTTTATCCAGCAAATACGAGAAAGCATAACTTTCACTTAGACAATAATAGCTAATGATCTTACGAAAAAGCAAACTTTCACTTAAACATTAATATCTAATGATCTAAACCCAAAATTTATACATCAAAACATAATGTCGAACAACAACTAGCCCACCATCTTCTCCAGCATAACCTGCCCTCTGTCTGACAATCTCTCATCCCATGTCTGCAACCTATACAAAAGCAAAAGAGGTAGTTGATATGAGCATCTTGATTATGACAATCTCTCATCCCATCACTTTCAAATTATCAGTTCCTGTCTTGCATTGTTTATATACCTTATCAATGCATAAAAAATTACAGTATCATTATATAATGAAGCATATCCACATTTAAGGGCCATTAAAATACCACTTCTACCACACTTTATTAAGATCTGAGAAAGAGCAGAATATTGGAAATGATGTACCTAACATATTGCAAATGTCACTTTTCTTATAGAAGATCCATTCTGTGTTCAAACTAATATGCCAGTAATATGAGTTCTTCGCTATGTAAATTAGGGCAAAATTGTCCTGAGATGAATCACAACCACCTCCTTAACCTGTATAACTTTTAGGCTTATTTCAAATATCACTTGCAAATGCTCTAAAATATATGTTTGGTTAATCGGATTAATCCAAAAACCAGGATTTGGAACTACGAAAATTTACTCCAAATTAATGTTTGCAATATGACAACTTAGCTTACCTCCATTCTCATAATTCCATAGTTAACAAAATATAGCTTTGTTCTCCACACTGCAGCTTCTTGTACCTGTTGCAACTGCAGTTGCAAGCTGCTAACTAGCTAGCTCCTACCTACAGAATTGGACTACTGCACTGACTAGCTTCCTGCACAGCAAGTTCAAAGACTGCTCAGCTAGCAGTTTTAAACTGCTGCAATTCCCTTCCTCTACTATACACTGGTTGCACTGCAGTCTATTCTCCTAACCAAATCCCCCCCCCCCCAACTGAACTCCAAAATTCCTGCACAGCAGCACTACCTTTCCTGCAGCACACACACACAGAGGAACTAGAGGAATTCTCCCTTGCTATATACACCTGTACACTAGCTGCCTGCACTGCAGCAGGTAGTTAACTCCTGGAGGCAGCCTACACTGCTAGCCAAACTCCCCCTCACACTTGCACAGGGAGCAGTTTACGCTACTGCTACCTATAGGCTGCTAATTCTCTCAATTCCCCCTCAACTCCTGTACAAGAACTGTTAAACAAATGGTTTCGGACACTTCTTGTGATCGAGATAGGTGGTTTCGGAAGTTTCACAGGGATCAGATAGGAGTTTCAGAGTTTTTCGTTTTGTTAAGTCGAAAATTAATATTCTTCATTAGCGAGTGAGGCTAAGGAAATTTATGGGGTTAACCACAACACTAATACCTCTATTACTGAATGTCAAAGCAGTAAAGAACAAACAAACCCAAATTGATGGCAGCTTTCATATGCCTGGTTACTAGCATTCAAAATGAAGATCCTTTTTCAATACAAAAATATACTTAAACAATGTATCCATTGATGGCAGCCCAAGAGAATGAAAGCAGTTAGCGACAGTTGAGTTATTAGGAGGAAAGGCAGTACAAATTATACTTATACAATGTATCCATTTTTAGTTTACACTCAGAAATTGATTCATATATAAAGCTTCCTTTTTCAAATAGTTCTTTTTTCAATACACACATAAATTGATTCATGTACAGAGCAGGGGAACAATCTCAAATGAATTCGAGAACTTTGTTGCAAAGACGAAACATCATTGACAAACGCAGTGCTGAATCTGGCTTTGCAGATTGATGTAGAAACTATAAAATATATTGTAATGCATAATTTTGATGCATCACTTGCTAAGTCTATGAGCAAGTTTAGCATCCTCAATCGTGGTCCAATGATGCTTAGAACTACCCATCAATGATGCTTAGAACTACCCATCACTTGCTAAGTATATTGTAATGCATAATTTCCTTAGCCTCACTCTCTAGTATGTCCTTGCATTTAGACACTAAAGCTGAGCAACTCCAGATAAAAAGTAGGACAATTTTTTAGTCAGAACAATTTTTTAGACACATATAAGTTAGACAGCAATGTTCATATTTTTTTCCATTAGTCTTGTACACGACTTTTTTCACAACCCAATCAAAGGAAAAAAAATTCAAGTCAATCGTAAACATACCACTGTTAAGTAAAGAAGCAGTTAATGATTGAGGCATGAAGATTTAGAGTTTAGAATGGAACCTCAATGGAGCTAATGGACTGAATATGGAAGAAGCTAATATTGATGTGCTCACTGCAGAAATTTCAGCAAACGAGGAATATTTACATGTCAGAAAATTAAAGAGGAGATAATCTTAACATACCAAAACTGTGTAAATATTACCTTACCTCAAAAGGACACAAACTACTAGTCGAATTTGATATACTTGATAGGCCACGCGATCGTACTTGATAAAGCCTCATGTAGGAAAAAAAATTCACGGGTCGGCCGATATAAAGTCAACCCATAATCAATGACTTCATGCACCCAAACTTTATAGCACTCTTGTCCTATAGCCACATGATGGACCAAATCTTTGGGATTTGTAGATGCAATCTCGCCAATTGCCACAACTTCTAAACCTGTTTCCCAATTCAACAATTTGCATTTTGTCCCAGTGTTAGGAGAACTTGGAATTTCTTTATTTACTTCTTCCCTCCTTGTTTCAGCTATCTCACGATTGTCAGAACCTTCAACCCCATAGTTTGAGTTAGCCTTGCTCATCGGGTTTGAGTTTGAAGTTTGCTACATGAATGAAAAATACATTAACTATTGAACAAGTTGGTTCATAACAAAGAAAAAAGATGTGTCGAAGTAAAAAAAAACTTACAGTGTTATCATTCACAACAACCTTGTCAACAATGCTTTTAACATAAGCTTTTAATTCATTAAACTCATTTTCCAATCTACTGAATTTATCCCGATGATATTTTTGGCCATATACTTTTGAAGGAGTCGCACCGAAACCAAGTCCTCTTACTTTTCCTCTTCGTTCAGGACCAATTACTTTTGAAACTGCATCATCTTGAAGAGAACTTTTTTCTAATGGTGTCGCTGACTTATGAATATCTTCTACTTCATCCTAATAACAAATAGAACAATAGATAATTTAGAACGTTATAAGTGAATAACCAAATGATAAAATAAATAGACGAAAACAAACCAGAATTTTTTGAGCCTCTGAACTCAATGTACCAGTCTTCCTCTTATGTCCCTTGATCCAAACATCAACTCTTTGTATTGAACTAGGATTATCACTTTGTTGACGCTGCAATACATGTTTTGAGTTAACAAAAGATGAGTAAAAATTAATAAGGCGGACAAAGATGAGTTACCATTTCTTCCTCTAGACGAGCATATCCCTTACGGCTCGTTGTATGCAACAAAATTTGACTTTTCCTCATCTTCTTAAACTTTTCACTTGTTTCCTGTATTATATTTGAAATCTATGTGTTAATAATAATTATTAAGAACAAAACATATAATAAAAACAACAATACTTACCTTAAATTCGGGAGCACTTCTCTTCATTACAAAAGCCTTCCAATCTTTAAAGAAGTGTACATTGTCAGGTTTCATGAGGGCTATTGCTCGTGGTAGACCTACAACTTTTGCTTGCTCTATCACACCTTTCATCAAATTAGATTTATGATCACGCCAATATCTTCCTAACTTTTGGAATACATATGTCTTGTGGCAGCCATCAAGTATGAATTTTTGCTATAAGAAAAAGATAGCCAACAATAAAAATATAAGTACATAACTACATCTCAAAAACACATAATTATGACATAGAAAAATATTACCGTGATGCTCTCCCATATTTGATGTTTAAAATCATCAGAAAGATCTGTCCATTTATCCATTGTCACTGGAACTAAATCTCTTGCTGTCGATCCTAGAAAACTAGCAAATTCAGCTGCAGTATCTCCAATTGGTTGACCCCTGTCATTGAAATCGACCGGAACAGGATTTTTTCTCATACGAATATGATCCATTCTTGATTTACCCCTAGTTTTCTTCTTCTCAGGTATAGTAGAACTTGACTGATTTTGGTCATTTGGTATATTATGTGCCATGTTAGATGGAGAGTTAGAGTCTCCATTTGATATTCTTACACATTCATTTCCTCTTTGCATGGAAACCGATATGGAAGCTAAACGTTGTTTCTCTCCTCTTTTAGCACCTTTTTTTGAACACTTCATATAAGAAGCAAATAATAGGAACTATAAGTTTATCACCAAGATATTATTAAAAAGGATTATAAAGACAAATGGAGCTTACCTCACCAGATCCCGACATGTTCACAAGTTTCTGAATAGACCTACAACAGCCTCTGGGTCAGATGACCTGCAGAAAACAACCAAGAAGTTATAGAGAACAGCTCAGATTATGAACACTATGCAAAATATAGAGAACAGCTCAGATTATGAGCTTACCTCACCAGATTATTGCTGTCAGTTGTCTATCTTGCAGTCAGGATCCAGTGCCAACTCCTACAGGAATATGAGCCCACATCATATAAATCTATATAACAATTTGTATTTATAAAATCAGCATGTAAATGGAAAGTATAAGTTTTCTTAAAACATAAAAAAGGGGCTAAAATCCACTCTTGTATAAAGGAGAGTTCAGATCTCTACATATAACTATCATTTGACTGGCAATATTAAGCACTCTAACAAAGCACAACCATGAAATTGGAGCTCATGATTAGCAAGTAGAGACATGTCACTATACCATGTTTCCAGTATTTCCTGCACAGCAAACTCATACATGCAAAAAAAGGATAAATCAATCTTCCTCAGTGTTCGGTAGCTCGAAATTTGGCTCAATCTAATAGAGGAAAGAACAACTTCCTTCTCAGACATTTAAACTGTACATATGTTACAGTCTTAAGGCCCCTTCACCCAAAATGCCCTGCTTTTTTTGCCAATCAATGGGGAAAATCTGATGACCCTTGATAATTCTCCTACCTATTTTTAACTTGGCAACTAAAATTAGAAATCACATCGAGCTACAAATATATAAACAGCCTCTGGGTCAAATAATAGGCTTACTGCCACATATGTAGATATATAACTGATTGTTATAGAGAACAGCTCAGATTATGAACACTATGCAAAATAATTTAGTAGGCTTTTTATATATTTATCCAAACTGAATGCAGAGTGATGCTTCCAAGTTTGTTAGGTGAAGTCAGTCTAAAATTTTAAAATTTTCTAGGAGAACTGCAAAGGTGAACAAGAAAACCTTAGTTTCCTACTAGGCAAATAATTCTAAATGTTGTTCCGAGACTGAATTTGGAGAGGACCATATGCCTAGTTATATGGCATATAACTTGGAACCAGAGGTACCAACGATGGGGTGGTCCAATGGTAACACTGATAAGGGAGGGGAGGAGTGGGCGTGGCAGCCCGGACAAAATAAAAATGGGAAGGGGAGGGGGTCCTGGTTCTAGTAGGCCAGGACAGGGGCGCCAATTGTCTCAAAAATAAAAACTTGGAACCAGGGTTGGGTAATTCAATAGTAATGAACTTTAACGATTCTGCTCTCATCACTATGGTGTTTAGCAAAACAAAATGACAGAAGACCCATGCCTCATGTCACCATTGCAGATGTCAAATAGTTTTCATGCCCCACAAAAGAGTGATTCAAATTCGAAAGACAAGTACACCATTATGTGAAGTAAAAATCACCAATACTGTATATCTTTTTTTATGGATTATTTTGCTTCCTCCTGGGACACTGCCATTAGTTTTCCAGAATTATCGAATAAATGTATAAAAAGGGAAGAAATTTGAACCAAATTACTGATTCGAATTTACCTACAGGTACCTCGAGGCAATGACGGAGAGGGTTGGTGCTTCAATATGGTGGATCATGTATCACTGCAGATCACACTCTGTAGTGTCAATTTGTGATAACAAAATTGAGTAAAACTTAGCATAGCTAGATCATGTCAGTAACAAAGAACATTAAGAAAACATTACAAAACCTTAAGTTGAACCCAATATTTTGCACTAAACAGAAGCAAGGGAAAGAGGTTTGATGCCCTATCAAAAGCCATGATAAATTTAGTCTATAATATATATCATTTTGGGTTGTGATTGTTCAAACATTCTATTGGATAAACAATATGTCATAGAAGAATCCAAAAGACACTGACACAGATCATCAATCAGTTATAAACATGAGAGTTATAGCAAAACATAATTAAACCCTTAAATACAAAGATCTCAGTTAAACAGACAAGTACACAAAGATACTGAATAACTGAGAAAAGATAAATATAATGGTCAATAGTGTTGAATTTATCTACAAATTAGAAAATTATATATGCTATGGAATCATCTGTTGTATGGTTAGTTATTGGCTCTTCATAGGTTCTTAACAGAAGAAATACTTACTATATGAAGTGTTCAAACTAGTGAAATTTGGGTGGACCTCTAAATAACCTACCATTTGCTCTTGCCGAGTTAGAGATGAAACATACTGAATTAGAAAGAGGTTATAGGAAAACAATTTTTCACATCCCTGGAGCATCAGCCTATTCAAAAGCTTTTCTGTTCCCCATGCCCGAGTATAGGAAGGGAAGACAGAGAAGGCTGTGTTGCTGTGGATAGCAGCGAGCAGGCGAGAGTGACTGGTCCACCTGTGAGTAGCTAGATGTCTACTAGGTAGAATGGTTGGACTTTACTAAGCAAAGATGTTTACCATTTTTGGTGTTAACATCAAATGTAAATGAGTATAATACAATCTACCCAAAACCCTCTGCTGGTGCTGAGATCAGAAAGAATGATGGAAAAAATAAATATGGTATAATCATAACTATAATGTACTATGGACTTAAGAAAAAGAAAGACTTACAATGCAGGGCATTTGCGTCAGATTCTTCGATTGTTCCAGTAAGAATCTCACCAAGAAAGCTAAGGAATGCTCAGTTTTGGTCCTGTTGGTGAAAGAATGCTCAGGAGTTAATTCTTTGCTATTGTTTCATTTATAGGATCAGTGAAATCCTGTTGTGTTAGCTAAGGAATTGGGTTGAACAAGATAAATTTGGGCAATTTCCAGTTTTGGTCCTCTATAGAAGAAATTCTGTTGAACAGTATGTGGCCATTTGTTTCAGTTTCAGTTTCCTTTTCCATTGTTTGTGACCTTGTGAGTGCATATAGGTATGTATTAGATCAATATTCCTGAAATACTGAACATTTGCAATAAATGGAAACTATATATGATCATCTCATATGACTGAACTTATAAACTGACTCAGGTGGACTGACTAGTGCAAGAGAGTAAAAGTGACCATTTATGCATTTTCTGTTTAATCCAACAAAAAAATTCATTTTTTTGGGATAATCATAATTATGATTCGTATAAAAATAGTAATTACTTACCTCATCCGAAGTCACCTTCTCACAATCAAGCCTTACATAACCTTCACCATCAAGATTCGGATCAAGTTGTAGTACATCTAATGGTGCGCATGGCATGTACGTACTCTCTTCAGAACTTTCTAACTCGTAAAAACCTCGTGGTGGTGCTCTTAGAACAACATACCAATGGGATGCATCGGTATCTCTTGAATAAAATACTTGCTTTGCTTGTGAAGCTAAAATAAACGGATCTCTTTCAAATTGACTTTGCCCTTGGTGAAGGTTAACCAATGTAAATCCCTCTACAACTTTGACACCATTTTCTATGTTTGCCCAATCACATTGAAATAAAGGAACCTGAATATTGTAGTAATCAAGCAAAATTATGTCTCTAATAACTCCGTAATAAGTTACACTTCCAGTGACAAGAGATGTGTCTCTTGCACTAGATCGACAAATTGTTTCTGCTTCAATTGAGACACCGCTGTTTTGTGTGCTCTTTTCTGCATCTTTTGTATGAAATCGATGACCATTGATGACATAACCTGAGAATGACATTATATCCTTTCTCGGCCCACATGCTAGCCATCTTAGTGTGCTCGACATAGTGTTAACTTGGCCTGTTCTGACCTTATTTGCTAGCCATCCTATGAAAGCCTCTGTATGTCTCTTTTGTAGCAGACTTTCATTCTTCAAAAGACGCCTATCCAAATGCTTAAGTTCCTCTAGATGCATTCTGATATTAAAGTATAGGTAAATGAGAATCAGAAAGTGAAAATTTAAAGTCAAAAGAATTATTATTGGTAGAATACTTACTTAATGTATGGTTCGACTTCAGAACTGTTAAACAAAACAGTACGATGGGCTATCTCTAGCATGTCAGAGGACATACTCATTGTTTTTCCTTTAGAAATTGGTCTCCCTTCTCGGCTAGTTTCATTCTCAAGATCATCATTGCGTTTATATTGAGCTCCAATTTCAACAGCTTGCTTTATGAACCCACTACAAAAACTTGAACATTCTTCCGCAAGATATCTTTCTGCTATACATCCTTCAGGCCTTGAACGATTTCTAACATATCCTTTTAGTACCTTCATATATCTAATTAAAAGCAAATCTTAGAAGAGTATAGAATAATTCATAAGTTTATTATTAATTTAAAATATATATTATTACCTCTCAAATGGGTACATCCAACGAAAATGTACCCCCCCACCAATTCGAGCTTCTCGTGCAAGATGAATTGTGAGATGCACCATAACATCAAAAAAGGATGGAGGAAAAAACCTTTCTAATAAGCACAAAGTTTCTGCAACTTCAGTTTCTAGTTCCTCCAATCTGTTTTTATCGATCACTCTTTGACACAATTCATTAAAAAATGAACAAAGTCGAAATATTGCAGTTCTCGTACCCTTTGGTAGAAGTCCTCTTAATGCTACTGACAAGACTTGTTGGAGTAGAATGTGACAATCATGAGACTTGAGATTTATAATCTTGGTATCTTGCAATGACACATGATTTGAAATGTTGGAGCCGTAACCATCAGGTAATCTTAAATTTGCAATTCTTGCACAAAATAATTGCTTCTCTGACTTTGATAAATTAAAAGAGCCCGCTGCCCATCGAAATTTATTTCCAATTTCTTCAGCATGTAGTTCTTTTCTTATGCCCATTTCTTCCATATCTCTACGAGAACTTAGTCCATCCTTTGTTTTCCCCTTTATACTCAAGAGTGTGCCAATGATGCTCTCACAAATGTTCTTCTCAATATGCATCACATCCAAATTGTGTCGCAATAGCAAACTCTGAAACATCATATAAAAAATTATATTCATAAATGAAAAGAAAACTTATTTTCAGAGAAAGAGATACATAAAGAGATAGGGTAATGATAGTACCTTCCAATAAGGTAACTCAAAAAAAATCGATTTCTTCTTCCAAGGCCATATTGTATCAATGTTTGGTTGTTGTTGCTTCTTCTTCCTTTTCTTCTTTTCTTTTTTTGGTTTTCCCCAATTATTGACATGGTTCTTTACCACATCAAAAACTTCTGAACCTGTTAGTGCTCTAGGCTTCCTTCTATGTTCTTCATTTCCATCAAACCAAGATTTTTTTAATCGAAATTGATGATTGTGGGCAAGAAATCGTCTATGGTTCATATATACATGCTTCTGACAATGAGTCAGCCATCTTGAAGATGTCTCAATTCCACATATGGGACAAGCTGCTCTACCCTTTGTGGAATATCCAGATAAATTTCCATAGGCCGGAAAGTCATTTATTGTCCACATTAAAATAGCCTTCAAATTAAATATGGATTTACTGAATGAATCAAAAACATTCACACCATTGCTCCATAACTCTTTCAAATCTTCTATAAGTGGCTCCAAGTATACATCTATGTCATTTCCTGGTTGCTTAGGTCCGGGGATTAGTAACGTCAACATCAAGTTTTCCTTTGACATGCATAAGGAAGGGGGCAGATTATAAGCAACCAAAATCACAGGCCAACAACTATATTGAGTACTACGATCACCGAAAGGATTAAATCCATCTGATGCAAGACCAAGCCTTAGATTACGGGGATCGGATGCAAAATCAGGCCACTTAGTATCGATCATATTCCAGGCCATTGAATCAACAGGGTGTCGCATCTTTCCATCCTGACTTTTGTGAGTGTCATGCCATCTTATTTGTTCTGCCTTTTCAGGTGATTTAAACATTCTCCTAAATCTTGAAATTACAGGAAAGTACCTCAACACCTTCGCAGGAACTCTATATTGAATCTTTTTCGTGCGCACATCAACTTTCCACCGTGAAGCCCCACATTTTGGACATGTCTCCATATGTTCTTTTTCCTTTCTAAATAAACAACAATCATTAACACAAGCATGTATCTTCTCATAGCCTAGATCAAAATCTTTAAGCATCTTCTTTACTGAATATAAAGAATCAGGAAGTTTGTTGTCTTGAGGTAAAATTTTGCCAAGCATCTCAAGAAGTTCATTAAAACCGCTGTCTGTGAGACTATGTCGAGCTTTATACTTATATAGGGCAACAACTGCAGCCATCTTTGTGTAAGTAGATCCAGCATATAAAGGAAGTTCAGCCTCCTCCACAAGATTTGCAAAATTTGCATCTCTTCTTTCATATGCAGGTTCTGTATTATTATCATTGTCATCAAAAAGATCATAATCAAAGTTTGCATCTCTAAACATTTTATATGCTTCGGGTAGTTCTATATCTTCGTCTCTGGTTGCAGTAGAACTTTCACCATGAAAGATCCATTTATCATATAAAGGATCCATCCCAAATATGACTAAGTGCTCATAAACCATATCAAAATGGTGAAATCGATGACTTAAACATCGACAACAGGGACACTGAATTTTTTCTGGATTTCCCTTACTAGCTTGAATTGTATCAGCAAACTTGCGTGCACCATTTTGATATGCTTGTGAATCTCTACAAATAAAGACAAACCCCAAACATAATCTAATATTAATAACAAGCAACAAGTATGTTAATATTTATGGTTTTAAGGAATAAATAGTAACCTTCTAAAGTGTATCCAATCTTTGTCCATTGTGTATGACCCACCTTGTACGAATTATAACCTGTTAGCCACTGAAATAGAGAATAGTTTATATGCAAGTACTTTATTTGAAGGGAATCCACTTTGTGATACTATCAGGATGAGGATGCATTTCCATTATGCTCATGGCAATACATTTAACTTATAATTATATCATAATGATGATTTAAATAACCAAAGTTCTCTGAATTGGTTTGACATATTAATAACCAAAGTTCTCTGAAATGTATGCTCATGGCCATACATTTCCATACATTTAGTGCCGAAATTCAAATCACCTTCTTTACCTTATTAACCAAGATTCCCAGTATTGGCTGACACCAATAGGTAGCAACCATATTGTATCAATTTTGGCATATCCTGAACCATTACCGATACCGACCAATACCAACATAAGGACTATCTTTCCAAGTCAATTAGGCAAAGAAAAATGACAAGAAAAAGAGAGAAATTTGAGGAAAATGGTGTCAATACAATGATTCGGCATGTCGAAGATTTACATGGTACAAAGTGTTGATAAGATTTCTTATTGACCCAGTGTAACCATTTCATTTGCCAAAGTTGTATATTTATAAATTCACAACACCCATCGATGTTAATACTATTCCATTCAAAGCACTATAAATAACAAATAATACATGAAATTATGCCTAAATATATGAAATATTTTTCTTGGACTGAATATTATTAGGTCAAGGATTGAACAAATGATCTCTTGGACTGAAACAAATGATATCTTGGACTGAATATTATTAGATCAAGGATTGAACTTGCAAGACAAGGACTGAACAATTGCCTTCAAAGGACTGAACCTTTGAACAAGTAGGACTTATCATATATGGGTGACTGAACTTAATGTTCAGTAGAGACTGAACTAAGGTTAGCTGGGACTGATACTTTATTACAATATGTTTGGACAGAACATGTATATTCTGGGGACATAATTAATACCAAATGGTTTAATCGTAGGTTTACAAGGACTGAATTTTCAAATATGGGACTGACATTTGTATGGACTGATACATTGTGCAAAGGGACCAACAATTTGGACTGAATTAAGATGACTGGACTGATATATTTATGTACTGTAGGCCAATGGTACTGAACACTAAAGGAACTGATCTACCAAGGGACTGAATCAAGAAGTAAAGGAAGATTGGACAATGCAACAATGTAGGTAATGTTTCACTTATAACTGTTGTTAGTCCCTTACTTTTCAAAAATCTTAATAGCTTGGATGAACAAGCTGAAAATTTATGTTAAAGCAACCGGTGGTTGGTTTCAACTGAAATATTGACTGATCAAAGGAAAAAAAAATCAAGGAAACAAACTACAATGTTATTTCTTTGCAAATATCATGCATAAATGTGCAATATTTTTTAGTCTCCTCTTAATACTACTATTAGACATCTTCCTATAGGGCCTGAGTTTAGGTACTTACAGTTGAAGATCGTGTTCCTTGAAACAATAGACTAAGAAAATTGATGTCAGGCGTTAATCCATAATAGAACAAAAGATCAACAGCCATAAAAAGATCAATTACAGTTATTGGAACTAGTAATATATAAAAGGCTTCTATTACTAGTAATAACATTCCATCTATCATCAAGCATACCACAGAGTATATTTTCAGGTTGCTCAATGTGCTTGGGAGTCTTTCCTGAAAAACAAAAAGATTGACAATCAATTTCACGGGAAAAAATAAAAGATAAACATTGTGAATAAATAATGCAGAAAGAAATACCAGCATTCACAGAGACAGAAAAAAAGGGTAATGGTTGGACAAGGATTTCTATTTGGTTGATAAAGTTTCATACCAATAAACGACAAGCAATATAGAAAAAAAAAAAATATGATCATAGTCTGACAGATAAAGCTCTCAAAAGAATTGGCAGTTCTAAATTGACAGTTCAATATGGATGTATGAGATCTACTCATTAGTTTATGAGATTGCAGATTATGATTTTGTTAGCACATATTCCACATTCGCGAGTTAAAGTTTGAGGCTGGTTTTCCTTTTCTAGTTATTGTATTTTTCACCGTCAAATTTCTCAAGCTTATGTTTACGGCACTTAAACAAACTTCTACCACCGTTGTTGTGACAAGCGATTCTTGCAACTTTATGAGTATTAAGGGCCTACCTTGAGATTAATGTTGACGAAATTTCATACAAGTCTAAGAATAAATGAACCTGCAAAATTTGGTTATCAAAAAACAACATAACTAATGAAGCTATATAAGCAAAATGGACCACCCAAAGGATTTCAAGCAGTGTAAATTGCTAAGGAGCATCGTACATATCTGTTATATAAAAATAATTTTTTCTAGAGATCTACTGGGATGATCAAACTCATCGTTGCTCAAAGCGAAAATTTATGAGATCTCATAAACTAATGATCATAGTCTGACAGATTGATAAAGCTCTCAAAAGAATTGTCAAAAGAAAATATCAAATCCACCATGTTTGAAAGAAGTTACAATAGGTAAAAACCTTAACTTTTATTAACTGATTTTTAAAACCTAAAAACCCTAAGAAGAACTATAGGTAAAAACTTATATTAAAATCAAATCATTATGAACTATGCATCATAAACCCTAACGAAATTTGGGAAAGAAAAACCCTAAAAAAGGGAAAATTAGGTTGGGGAACAAGAATTGTGCTTACAAATTTGCAATCCTGTCCATACTCTTGCTATGATCTAACAAATAAAAAGAAAATCGAAAGAGGAGGAAGAAGAAGAAGAGGGGAAGACGGAGAGGCGCGGGTTGTGGATGACGAACCAGATAGAAGGAGAGGCGCGGGTTGTGGATGACGAACCAGATAGAAGGAGAGGCGCGCAGGGACCTACTGTTGTCGAGAGGGGGAAGACGGAGAGGCTCGGATGAAGGAGACCCGCGTAGAGAAGGGAGGAAAAGGGAAAAAAAATTGGTGGGAAAGGGCTGAAAAAATTTCGTGGGGAGGGAAACATATAATGTATGCAAACATGGGGCGGGGAACAAAGGAAAAGTGAAAATTTTCCCCCCTCTTTTTTCGGTTCTACGACATTCAATGAATGCCTTATTTTGTATACCAATTAAGGCGTGCAATGCACGTCATAAATAGTTTTCAATTAGAATTTACGACATTACCTGTATGCCTTCTTTTGTGTAGCAATTAAGGCATTTATTGTACGCCATAAATAATATTATAAAGTTTATTCTGGATAACTTTAAGGCATTCTCTTAGTTGCATGTCGTTAAAAATCATTTACAGCATACAAATTTAGGCATGCCTTAATTTTCATGTCGTAAAAGGGTAATTTTCTTGTAGTGGCACGGGAGTGTTCGGGGGGTAGGCGTGGACTGGCACACTTCTATGCTGATTGTGGGATAATCTAAAATATCAAACTCTATTTTTGAGTATTGGTATTTTAGTCCCACATCGGATAGGAGAAGAGGTGAAGTCTCAACTCCACTCTATAAATAGAGCCCCTTGGCCTCCTTTGAAAGATGCACTAAGAAGATAGTTAAGGGAGTCTGTAAAGTCCAGGAAGTCCGTTCAAGTCTCAAATATTGACTTACGAGCGTTCCAGAAGTTCTTCGTGAATTTGCTGGTTCCTGGAAGCTGTTCGTGCTCGTGTGGGGCGAATAAAGCTTTGAGCAACGGTGGTTCATTCACCCCAGCATCTTATTCTCGCCTGTCATCGCTGCTGTTGCCTTTCACAGTAACTTCTTTTTAGAAGCTCTACTGCCGATAGTCGCTTGCACAAAAGTCTCTTTAGATTTTTTGTGTATTAACGTAGAATCTTTTTAGATCCTCGTAATTCAGAATCCTCCAGGATCTCTGTTGCACATCTTCTTTAAGGTGTTGCATTTGAAACGTTGTCTTTACAATTGTTTCAGTTTCAGAATTTTTCATCGAAAATTGTGCCTCGGCACTAACACACCCTCATGCGAAATTAATATTTTTCGTGTTCTAACACGGAGAATGACCATTCTCCTATATTTTATGGTGAGTTAAAACTTTGGAGGGCCATAACTTTTGACTGGGAGGTCGAAATGAGGTCCGATTTGTCGTAAAATGAGCGTATCTTCGAGGAGCCTGAGATAAACCGTTTCAACCGTTTGTCGGCTTTCTGAAATTTTAGAATCGCAAAAAAAAAATGATGTTTGGAACTCCGTTTTAGCACTTTTGCCGTTTGTCTCGGTCTTTCCGAAATTTTCCGACGAGTTTTTGACGATTTTTGAGGAGAAAACCTAGATTCGAAAGTGAGCAGCGTATGGAAGAAGATAAAGTATCAAAACATTTTTTTTAAGGGTAGTTTCGTGGGTGTTTTCAATAAATTAGAAGGAAGGGCAAAAAGGTTATTTGGAACCCTCTTTATATATTTTTTGCTAATTCTGGACACGCGATGAAATGTCATTGCGCGGTAGATTTTCATAAAACTTTTTCGTTTTTTTGGGCATTTCATAAATTTTCTCTATTATTAATAATAAAAATAATAAGTGAAGGATATTTTTATTATTTTATATTTTTAGTCAACTTAATTTGTTAAGGTATCATGTTGTATCATTATCGTTGAGTATATAAAAGTCTAGAACATCAAGCAGAAAAAATTGAAATACTTGACGGTATCAAATTGAAATTTTGCTCTTAAAGTCTATTAAAGGCAGCAGCTAAACCACTACGCGCAGGACTGAAACATGGCATCCAAAATTCTGTGCATCTTCCTCTTCCTCCTTGTTGCATCCTCTACTGCCGAGGACGACACGTTCACCTTCAATGGATTCCGCGGCACGAATTTCAGCCTCGATGGCGCCGCGCACGTCAATCCGGACGGCCTTCTCCTAGTGACAGACACCGTAAGACAGACGATGGGACACGCCTTCTTTCCAGCTCCACTCCAATTCAGGTCCTCTCACGGAGGCAAGATACTCTCCTTCTCGTCCACCTTCGTGTTCGCGATGGTGTCCCCATTAACAGAAGTCAACGGCTGCGGCCTGGCATTCGTCGTCTCGGGCACCAACAACCTCTCCGCTGCGATGCCTGACCAGTACATCGGCCTGTTCAACAAGGAAAACAACGGTAACTCGAGCAACCACATACTGGCAGTCGAGCTCGACACGCTCCAGAACCTGGAGTTTGGAGACATCGATGGCAACCATGTAGGGATCGATATCAACAGCCTCCTGTCTGTCAGTGCCCGCACCGCGAGCTACTACGACAGCACGACTAACCAGTTCAAGAACTTGAGCCTGGCCAGCGGCCAGGCTATGCAAGTGTGGGTTGATTACGAAGGCGACGATATGATACTAAATGTTACTATGTCTCCTGTCGAGACGCCTAAACCGACTCAGCCTCTCCTGTCGTCCGTCGTCAATCTCTCGAACGTCGTGTCGGATTCTATGTACGTCGGGTTCACTTCGGCGAACGCGGCGTTCTTTACTGCACACTGCGTCCTCGGGTGGAGCTTCAAGATGAATGGAACAGCGCCGGCTCTCGACTACAAGAAGCTCCCTCCGGTCCCTCAATTCAAGACCGGCGGCAGGTCTAGGAAGCTGGCGATATGGCTGACCGTTGCATCGACTCTCTTGGTGCTGCTAGTCGCCTCCGGTGTAGTGTTTTTTGTCAGGAGGAGGATCAAATACGCCGAGCTACTCGAGGACTGGGAGAGGGAGTACGGTCCTCATCGCTTCTCTTACAAAGAACTCTTCAAGGCCACCAACGGGTTCAAGGACAAGGAGCTGCTCGGCATCGGAGGCTTCGGGAGGGTCTACCGGGGATTCCTGCCTACTTCCAACATCGAGGTCGCGGTGAAGAGAGTCTCGCACAACTCGAAGCAAGGGATGAAGGAGTTCGTCGCGGAAATCATCAGCATCGGACAGCTCCGACACCGCAACATTGTCCAGCTCCTAGGCTACTGCCGCCGCAAAGGCGAGCTGCTCTTGGTCTACGACTACATGCCCAACGCTAGCCTCGACAAATTCTTGCACGAACGGAGCAAGCCGGCCCTCACTTGGGCTCAGAGGTTCGGTATCATCAAAGGCGTAGCTTCGGGGCTACTGTACCTACACGAAGACTGGGAGCAAGTGGTCATCCACCGCGACATCAAAGCGAGCAATGTGTTGCTCGACAGCGAAATGAATGGAAGGCTAGGAGATTTCGGCCTCGCTCGGTTGTATGAGCACGGTAGCGTCCCGCAGACGACTCACGTCGTGGGCACGACGGGCTACATCGCGCCCGAGCTGGGCAGGACCGGGAAGGCGACCACCGCGACCGACGTGTTCGCCTACGGAGCGTTCCTGCTCGAAGTGGCCTGCGGCAGGAGGCCCATCGAGTCGAAATCGGAGCAGATGGTGCTGGTGGACTGGGTGCTGGAGAACTGGAAAAAGGGGTCGGTGCTCACAACGTGCGACCCCAGACTGCGGGAAGAGTTTTCGGTTGCGGAGATGGAGCTGGTGCTTAAGCTCGGGCTGCTGTGCTCGCACCCGTTGCCCGCGGCAAGGCCGGGCATGCGGCAGGTGATGCAGTTCTTGGACGGGGACGCGGCGTTCCCAGAGCTAACTCCGGCCTACTTGAACTTCAGCATTCTGTCGTGGCTGGAGAACGAAGGGTTTGACGACTACATAATGTCGTTCCCGTCGACTATGGCCACCATGTCCGCGGTCTCTGGAGCAATATGAGCATCTATAGACATGGTAGATGTAAATAACTAACGAGTGGTTTAATGAAACGGAAATGATATGTGTCCCGCCGGGTGATCGTGCGCGTGCCCGCGCGCCGCGTGTCATCCCTCCCCCCCTCTCCCCCCCCCCCCCCCCCCCCCCCCCCCACACCCCACACCCCATCCGACTCCCCCATCCAATTACACGATGACACGTGGTCTGCGGATCAGGACTGTGGTCCAAACACGCGCACAACCTAGCATGGTCCTTAATGAAATCTTCTAGTTTTATGTTTGTGTATTTTTCCTCCATTTGCTAATCATAACTCTATTATTCCTCCATTTTAAATTTTATAAGTAATATCTCCAATTCATGCATTTAACAAGTATTTTTTTGTATTTACCCTCTGTATTTACCAACCCCAAATATTTAACAATAAAAAAAAATAAAATAATCATCGAAAATGATATTTTTATTGACGATTTATTAATTTTTTACACTAAAAGTTCTAACAGTACTAAGATAATCATCAAAAAAATCCAAGAGAAACCCAGAGAAACAAATCCATCTCTCCCCCTCTTATCCTATTTTGTGAGCTAAAATCTTCTAACACTCTTTATATATATATATATATATATATATATATATATATATATATATATATATATTCCCTGTGGTGTAGGAAAGAGCCTATTCTCATTCTTTTTTTTCTCTCTCCAATCACTCCCTCTCTATCCTGTTATAAATATAATCCTAAGATAAATATACATAGGTATATAAAAGAAATCCTATGTAAATAAGTATAGGCAATTAAATATATAAGATATCACATAATAATTTCTAACATAAATTATAAATAAGTATTTGGATGCATTTATATATAAGGGATAATAATTTATGAGCAATCTTCGGGTGTTGTTACAGCCACGTGGCCACGAGACCATCTATGCGGCCCAAAATATGTTTCATCCCGAAATCATTATAAATAGCAGGGTACCACACCCATGCTAAGGGCTAAAAAAAATCAAGAGCATTTCCTCAAGAGCAAAGACTGTGTCCGATAGTCCTAGGATTAAGGCAGAGTTTCTACACTTCTTTCGAGCCTCCACCGTCACCCCCTAGAATCAAAACTAAACAATTATACTTAGATTATTTCCTACGATTTCTTTCTAGGCTCTCTGTTGTCACGCCCCGATTCGGGGAATCTTTCATCCTCGCTTTGATTCGCGCCGAATCGTTCGTCCTCGCTAAGGCGTGATGCCGTACAAGTCTGGTGTTGCACTTGTACAAGGCAAGAACGTGCAATATTATGTCATTTAGAAACATTTGAAACCCAGCCACATTTTATAAATATTGAGGACACAATATAGGAAGAAAAAAATACTCATTTTATTCATAATTGTAGTCAGAATACAACTTTTTTCGATAATATTTGAAATGCCATTCGGCTACATTGATTCATGAAAAGAAGTACACCTGATAGGCTGCCATGAAATAACTTTCCGTTCCATACATCATGCCCCTTTAGTACTTTGAAATATAAGCAGCTATATTTTGAAAACTCCGTAATACTTTGTGCGTCTTTAGGGAAAACAACTTGAAAGGAAACAGCAGTTCAGAAAGCTTTAATTCGGACGTGCGCCTTGTCACGCCCCGACCCGGAATCACCCGAATCATCGTCCTCGCAGGGGGCGTGATGCCATTGAAACATTGAAACGAAGCAAGAAACGTAAGAACACATAAAGCTAAAGAAAGAGATGCGAGATGATAAGTCTGAGTCTCGGACTCAAGACTATGTTTGGTTGTTTGAAGTTAATTGCTTAAATGATAAGGGCGTTGCATGGTCGATTGGAATGGGCTCGAGATAAAATGTGATACCGCCCGTGCACGGGTGTTTCCCCCAATCGGATAGTTACCGGATGCGCCCCGGAACCGATTGGCCGCGGAGGGATTCGAATAATCTTTGTAGGCGCACATCAAAACTAGATGGGAAATGCCGCAAATGATGGTATGCAGCGGGAACGTTTCGGTTTGTTTTGGGATTGTAACCCAACCCGTGAAACGCCGGGCAGCCCAACCAAATAGAGAGAAAAGAAGGAGAGAAAAGAAAGGAACTCCTTTAGTCCATTCCGGCGCGGATACGCCAACGACCCTCATATAGTTAAGGAACGATGGATTGAAAGTGTAGGCGCAGATGCGTCCCGCATAGAGATCCTGCTTAGAGATGCACATATAACATGACAGGGAAGGATTACGGCGTATTCACCTTGCGTCGGTGCAAGGGCGAGTGCGTCGACTTGGTAAGAAGTCGCGCCACGAATCAAACACGAGATTGCTTGTTTGCTTGTCTATTCAATTCGATAACATGCTTGCCATGCTAATATGTTTTACGCTTTCAAAGATGCCATGAAATTGACCCTAAGGAGAACATAGCAAGATCATAAGCTAAGTTGCATGATTCAACGTAAATATTAAAGATGTCGGTTTGGAAAGATGATCTTTGCTTCAGTACATGCGAGGACGAACGTACTGATCCCCCACCAGCTTCATACAGGGTACAGGGAATGGATGGCTCGGGGCGAAGCGTTGCTTGAACGTGTTAAGGCTTGGAATGCCGAAGCGCATTGAAGCGTGCTATCGCATTGACGCTCGGATTACGCAGCTGGATTGATGCGGCCGAGATATAGAAGGCATGATGTATGGAACAGTAAAATCCTTTGTGGGCAAGAGAGAACCTGAGTGTTGTAGCCAATCTGGCATATATTGTTAGGCTATCGAAGCCTTTGTAATCTATGTTTCGAATATCAATAAAGAGAATTGTTTCGTATACTCTGTTTTCCTATCGTTGTAAACATCGAATCAAAAGATAACCATTTGAGAACTTGTCATCTTGCCTTGCACGAGCGCAACTCCAGGCTCGTGCGGCATCACGCCCCCTGCGAGGACGATGATTCGGGTGATTCCGGGTCGGGGCGTGACAAATTGGTATCAGAGCTCTAGGCTCAATTTCCTCTGGACGCTCGCTTCATTACAATTCGAAAAGTTGCCCACCACCACTTGATATCACTCTTGACTCTACTCGATGTCGCACTGGATGTTCCATACAATAAGTCTAATACAAATCGTATAATTTTGCCGCATGTGTTTTGGAAATTACACGATGTTTGCTAAGAAAGTCGCGAGGGGTATATTGCATTGAATGCAAACGAGCCGTAAGAATGTTAGTTGCTGCAAGCGCAACAAATTGTGGAATACGATTTGAGATATTGTGGCAATGTAACATGTTGAATGAGAAATAAAATGATGAACGAAGTGCAACGAGTTAATGTGAATATGCGTTAAAATGAAAGTGAGAAGTGATAGCCAATACCGAATGTGTTAAACGGATTGCGCATTGACTTGGAAAGTCGAGAGTAAATCGTTGCACAAGGTGCGGGGAAATGTTGGAAATAATCGTTGCACGATGTGCAACGCGTATTGAAAGTAAAAATTATTGCACGTGGTGCAACGCATATCAGATTAATCGTTGCACGAAGTGTAAAGGAAATTGGAAATAAATCGTTGTACAAAGTGAAACGAAAGTGTCAGAAATGAATCGTAGCACGATGTGCAACGCGTATCGAAAGTGAAATTATTGCACGGGATGCAACGCGTATCTAAATAAATTGTTGCACGGGATGCAACGTAAGGAAAGAAGTGAAATCGTAAATCGATAGAACAAATCGTTCGGTTGCGCACCAAACTTATGTTGGCAAACGAGAACATTGACCGAATCGTGTCGGGTTTTGATAGAATCCAAGTTACGGTTGTGATCAAGCACGATCACTGCGGAAATCGTAAATCGGAAGAGATTGTCGGCTTGTACTAAGCATAGTGCGAGGGAAATGGCTTGATTTCCGAGTGGTATATGCCATACCACGTAGGCGATGAATGACTCGATTTCGAGTGGTATATGGTATAACACTCGTGCGATGAATTGCATCGACACGTTGTGAGAATTGCGGAAGGTTTGTCCGCAACGGACGGGAGAGTACCGAGACTCGATTGAAAATTTGTATAGCGATATGTTGATACAAGTGTTCTTCGAAAAATCGGTTGGGACGATAAGACGAGACTCGTATCGATGAACGATACGTCGGACGAAAGTTATAAGTTGGTCGGACGACCGAGACTAGCGAATTGATTATGCCTTGATGCAATAATCGGATCGACGGGAAAGGAATACTCGAGCTTACAAATGAGTCGCACGACTTGCGATCTCGGTAGAAACGTTGGGCGAGACGAATCGAATCGTACGACTTACGATCTCGATAGAAATGTTAGGCGATGCAAACATTGAAATTGAATCGCACGATATGCGACTTCGGTAAGAAAGTTGGTTGACGTGAGAAATCGTGCCTAAGAAATAGTTGGTTACAATACGGCAAAACTCATTTGAGTACGACTGAAAAACACGCAAAACTTAGAGGGCGTGATCGTATAACTCGAGGGTTCGATGTTGGATAATCGGTAACTCAGTTACGTGATCAAAGTATAGCGGGATGCGGCAAATCGGAAAACAAGTTGATGCGTATGGAAGAGTTGTTGCGAACTTGGATGTATGCGATACGAGTTAAGTTGACGTTGAAACGGATTCAAAGTTGACCCTTATGCTATCGAAATTGATACGACGTATCGAGATCGATACGTAAGGAAACGTAAGCGATGTGAGAATACAAAATGGAGTGCGCCTTGCGCTATCAAAATTTTGTAAGTAACGATACGAGAATGAACGAACTTGGTTGATCGTAAATTTTGTGATTAATCAAGACGAGACTATAAGTCATCGATGATTTCTCGATGCGTATAGCATCTCGTGTGTCGACCCGTGAATAAGATAGACTCGAACTTCGTGCGAGTAAATGTTTCGTAAATTGCGGAATCATCGACGGCAGTGCATGACTTGACTCGGAGGATAGTTGCGCATCAGTTGCGCCGATAGAAATGGTTGTGTCCGAAATTGGGTATTCGCATAGAATCGTCGGAACGTGATTTGGCTCCGAAATAAGATATAGCATGGTTCGTATTAAACTGTCCTTCGTTAATGATCCACAATTATCGAACGTAGCTTCGGGGCAGTTGACCCTAGAAGACTTGACCGCCAAATCAAATTGAATACTGCAGACCGTAAGATGACCCATGCGATATCGCATATGGGATTGCACCGATAACAAATATAACACGGTGCGTGTTGATGATAAGTCTAGACGATTGCGAGGAACGTGCTATGCACGAGAGGGAACGATAAGGGAATGGCTTATGAGTCATGTTGTTAGATTCGGATTCATCTTGCAATTGAGCTTGCGTGAATCGAACTTGTATTCGATGTTACGAGACGGATAAGTTGGGAAATTCCTACTCGTTAGGAAATCGAATGTAAGATGTGTCGTAAAGACCTTCATGCTACGGCGATCGTTGCCTTGATACACCGTCGCCTTGATGTAAACTTTCGTGTCGGATAGATTGTGGCCTTTGTGCAATGTCAATTTAAACTTGCTCGGGAGAATCTAAGCACGGGGACTATGTGAGTAAACCTAGCGGGCGTAGCCCTGAATGTTGATACATTTGCAAGTCAACAAAGAAAATCGTATCGAGACAAGTTGCAAGCGAGACTTCGGAAATAGTTGGATGGCGATATCGAACGCAAGGCGTTGCGAAGAATCGTTGCGATCGGATGCGCGATGGCTTGACGCGACGCATAGAGTGGGTAGTCCATATGAAACATGCGAACGAGAAAGGCGACATTGAATCGCGTAGCGTTATGCAATGAAATTGCGAGAACAAGTGCTAAGGATAAGTCTGATCGAGAGTACGAGATGGCAAGCATAGGATTGAAATTTACCTGTCAGCTTTGTTCCAATTTACTACGACTGGACTTGGTCGAAATACACATATCTTCGGGACGCCTTGAATATAGGTACGAATCCAAATCGAGTTGTATACAAATTCAAATCGAGCTGCAGGGAGGACTTTGAAATGTTAATGGAAAGCTTGCGAGATATTATGAAACCGAACAACATTGGTGGGGTGAGATCGTGAAACGATCTGTAAAACACTTATTCAGAGTGTTGGTTTTGGTTCGAGGACGAACCTTGTTTTGAGTGGTATATTCTGTAATGCCCCGCTCCGCACGGCGCATTACGCTGAAGCGTTGACTTAACGAGTCGCGTGGACCGAAAGAATGTATCGATGCAAAACGATACGAGAGCTAAGTTGTCCCGAGCAACGCATCGAACTAAGTCGATGCGAAGAGTTGCCTTGTCCCTAAGAATGCGTCGAGTGAATCGATGCGAAGCACCGCGTTGCCCCGAAGGATGAGTGCATTGAATCGGCTCGAAGATTCTAAGAAATCGAATCGACCAAGGCGCAAGTCTGAATCGAAGCAAGTCTTGACTTTAGTTAGTTTCGTGTGCAGGTTATACTTTGACGGGAAAATATTAGAGGTCGATCTTTTGCAATATTTAGTAAGGGGTCCGCGAAATCAAATCGTCGCCTTGCGACGGGCTAAGACTTGGGCATGCTAAGACGAATTGGGCGTATAACTCAACGAAGCACGAAGTGCTCAAATAGCTAAGTAAGGAGAGTGGCCGTGCAACAAAGTTAGGGAATCGAGCCGCATCGGCTCGACGAAACGACGAAGGCGTATCGACTCAAGGTGGGAGGATTGACTTCTTTTACTCCTTCATTCGATAAGTCAAATATATCATTGTATGCTAAAGTTAACCTATCGACGCCACGGGCGTGGCCGATCGGAGATAAATCATAGTGTGAGTTGAACACTAAGTTAGAACAATTGAAATGAAACGTGCATCAATATGCACGAGTCGCTATAGGACATTAGATATCGCTAAGGCGAGTGCCTCGGTGCGCAAGCCGCAAGAACATGGGATAACTGTAATCGGCAAGTGCCTTAGTGCATGAACCATACTGTGCCTTTGCTGCACGAGTTAGACGGCTAGAACATTGAAAGACAATAGGCGAGCGCCCTAGCGCGCAAGCCCCGAACATTGAATACTAAGTTGTAGAACATGGGAATATGGTCGAAACGTGCCTATGTGCACGGGATAATAAAAGATGGCTTCGTTGCGAGAGAATACAGTTGCGGTATGAATGTGGCGGAACTGTCGGATATGACATGGTGCCTCGAAAGGTGTTCAAGACCTTCGGGTCGTTCGGTTGACGAGCATTGAGTTGAGGCATGATGCCATTGAAATATTGAAACGAAGCAAGAAACGTAAGAACACAGAAAGCTAAAGAAAGAGATGCGAGATGATAAGTCTGAGTCTCGGACTCAAGACTATGTTTGGTTGTTTGAAGTTAATTGCTTAAATGATAAGGGCGTTGCATGGTCGATTGGACTGGGCTCGAGATAAAATGTGATACCGCCCGTGCACGGGTGTTTCCCCCAATCGGATAGTTACCGGATGCGCCCCGGAACCGATTGGCCGCGGAGGGATTCGAATAATCTTTGTAGGCGCACATCAAAACTAGATGGGAAATGCCGCAAATGATGGTATACAGCGGAAACGTTTCGGTTGTTTTGGGATTGTAACCCAACCCGTGAAACGCCGGGCAGCCCAACCAAATAGAGAGAAAAGAAGGAGAGAAAAGAAAGGAACTCCTTTAGTCCATTCCGGCACGGATACGCCAACGACCCTCATATAGTTAAGGAACGATGGATTGAAAGTGTAGGCGCAGATGCGTCCCGCATAGAGATCCTGCTTAGAGATGCACATATAACATGACAGGGAAGGATTACGGCGTATTCACCTTGCGTCGGTGCAAAGGCGAGTGCGTCGACTTGGTAAGAAGTCGCGCCACGAATCAAACACGAGATTGCTTGTTTGCTTGTCTATTCAATTCGATAACATGCTTGTCATGCTAATATGTTTTACGCTTTCAAAGATGCCATGAAATTGACCCTAAGGAGAACATAGCAAGATCATAAGCTAAGTTGCATGATTCAACGTAAATATTAAAGATGTCGGTTTGGAAAGATGATCTTTGCTTCAGTACATGCGAGGACGAACGTACTGATCCCCCACCAGCTTCATGCAGGGTACAGAGAATGGATGGCTCGGGGCGAAGCGTTGCTTGAACGTGTTAAGGCTTGGAATGCCGAAGCGCATTGAAGCGTGCTATCGCATTGACGCTCGGATTACGCAGCTGGATTGATGCGGCCGAGATATAGAAGGCATGATGTATGGAACGGTAAAATCCTTTGTGGGCAAGAGAGAACCTGAGTGTTGTAGCCAATCTGGCATATATTGTTAGGCTATCGAAGCCTTTGTAATCTATGTTTCGAATATCAATAAAGAGAATTGTTTCGTATACTCTGTTTTCCTATCGTTGTAAACATCGAATCAAAAGATAACCATTTGAGAACTTGTCATCTTGCCTTGCACGAGCGCAACTCCAGGCTCGTGCGGCATTACGCCCCCTGCGAGGACGATGATTCGGGTGATTCCGGGTCGGGGCGTGACACGCCTGAGCCTTCTCCAGTACCTGTGGAGGAGGGGTCAGCACATTATAACAATGCGCTTGTGAGCCCCGTTGTCCCACTCAACTAAACCAACATTTTATTAATGACAAGCATTTTAAAGATATGAACTTATGAGGGACAGGCAACATTCAGAGTAAATTCACAATAAATGTAACATGGAATAAACCATGTTTACTTTACCATTGGCCGAATCCAGCTTTCCTGCACAAGATACAGGATAATAATAATATACTTACTGCCCCTGCATAAGACAATCGTTAGCATGCATTCAGACTGGGTCGTTGGTGAAACTGCACCATAAAGGACTTTCCAACGGATATTACGGTGTACCATTCCAGAGTAGGTTGCAAGCCTAGTCGAATGTTCCGCAATACCTCGTGCCACCATAGCACGACCAACTATTTCCCCCTTGGTCGAGCCGGTCCCCGGTGCCCCAAGTACCGTCCCGAGGAAACTACTCAAACCTTGTGCACAAAGACGTCCATGACCACGCGAATGCATAACCGACTCAACAGTACACAATTGCATGGTATTAGTAAGCCAACATTTAATATGCATCAATTCTCATATTCAACATCTCAGGCATCAATTCATTTCCCACATCTCAATGTTCAAGGGACAAGCATAATTCTCAATGTTGTTAAAAGTGTAATCAATTCTTTCAATGTTCAAGGGACTAGCATTCATTTCAATGTTCAATGTTCAATCTCTAGCTTCTTAGTGGTATTGACTTGTGGCATTAGCAACTGATATCGATCAACGGATGTTGCAAGACAATTATTTAGTTGGCATGAAGGAATAGCGAGAGGGACAATACCACCACAGAGATCCACACTCACCGAATTAGAGAATCGCCGAGAGAGAGAGAAATCCTTGCACGCTTAGCCTTCCGTCACACGTCAGTCTGTATTGGCACCAAAAGTTTGGTTAATATCCCATCTCGTTGTGTTCTCTTCTCTCAGAATTTTCAATAATGAATGCTATGCAAATCGATGAAAACGGACAAGAATCAAATCATCGAAAATCGTTCAGAAAAGCATCCATCAAAACCAAGCAACAAAACCAGCAGCAAAACATCCAGAGAAAACTCTTGGACGTATTTCAAGAGAAACCAATCCATTAGTTGGAAAGGTTCTTATGCACGTGTCCGTGATCGATTCGGTTCCGACGGTAAGTTTCCCCAATACTCGGTTCCGACCGAGTTAGCCAATCCACAAGCCTTACATAGTGAACCGCTAGGAGCGGGACACTACATAATATACCACTAAAAAAAAGTTTCATCCTCGAAACTTAAAGCAAAAGTCCTACCTCAAAATTATCAAACAGCGAGGGGTATTTCACCCGCATCTCTTCCTCTAATTCCCACGTCGACTCCTCTACAGCATGGTTCCGCCACAGCACGTTGACCAGGGATACTGTCCAATTTCACAAAACTTTCTCTTTCCTGTCCAAAATTTGGACAGGCTCTTCAGTGTATGATAGGTCAGCGCTCAGCTGCAGCTGATCGAAATTCACTACATGGCTTGGATCATGCACGTACTTCCGCAGTTGAGATACATGAAAGACATCGTGCACATCAGCCAGAGCCGGAGGTAGTGTAAGTCGATAAGCCACTGAGGCTACCTTCTCCAAAATCTCGAACGGACCAACGAATCTCGGGCTTAGCTTTTCTTTCATCCCAAACCGCTTCACACCTCGCATGGGCGTGACCTTCAAGAAGACATGATCGCCTGCTGTGAATTCCAAAGGTCGTCGATGTACGTTCGCATAACTCTTTTGTCGACTTTGAGCAATTCTAAGCCTTTCCCGAATTAAGCAAACTCTTTCGACGGCCTGTTCCCCAAGTTCTGGTCCGAGCACTTGCCGTTCACCGACTTCGTCCCAGCATATCGGTGATCGACATTTCCGTCCATACAAGGCTTCGTACGGGGCCATTTGGATACTTGCCTGATAACTGTTGTTATAGGCAAATTTTGCTAATGCGAGATGTGCGTCCCAATTTGTCTTTGAGTCGAGCACGCACAATCTCAACATATCCTCAAGAATCTGATTTACTCTCTCTGTCTGACCATCAGTCTGCGGATGGTATGTCGTACCGAAGTTCAACTTTGTACCCATTGCTGAGTGCAAACTTATCCAAAATCGTGACAAGAATCTCCCGTCGCTATCCGACACTATAGAAGCTGGCACCCCATGTAATCGGACAATTTCATTTATATAGATCTGAGCCAACCCTTCTACGCCCCATGTAACTTTTATTGGAATGAAATGTGCCGACTTGGTTAATCTATCCACGATAACCCAAATCGCATCATTTCCCTTCTGAGTTCTTGGCAAGCCGACGATAAAATTCATACAGATATTATTCCACTTCCATAGTGGAATAGCCAAATTTTGTAGTTCACCGCCTGGCCGTTGGTGTTCGACCTTCACACGCTGACAATCTAAACATTGTGACACGAATAGCGCCACATCCTTCTTCATGCCATGCCACCAAAATGTTGTGCGCAGATCCTTATACATTTTCGTACTTCCCGGATGCAAGGAATACTTTGCGAAATGAGCCTCGGTCAGTATTTCCTTCCTGATATCCTCATCCTTAGGGACGCACAATCTCCCCTTGACACGAATAGTGTCATCTTCAACGGTAAAGTCCGACGCCTTTCCTGCTAGAATCAACTTGCATATCTTCTGCAGAAACGGGTCATCCTTCTGAGCAATCTTAATCCTTTCCTGGAGACTCGGCTCAAGTTGCAACTGAGCCAACTGCACATTCTGCAGACGGATCCTGAACTCGATGCCCATCTCTTCAAGATCTCGTAGTACCTCTTTTGCTATTGTTAGGGACCCAACAAATTTCTGACTCAAGGCATCAGCTACCACGTTTCCTTTACCCGGCGTGTAGGAGATTGTCAAGTCATAGTCCTTGATCAATTCTAACCAACGCCGCTGCCTCAAATTCAATTCTTTCTGTGTGAATATATACTTTAAGCTTTTGTGATCCGTGAAGATCTCGCAGGACACACCATAGAGATAGTGTTGCCACAATTTCAACGCGAACACAATCGCCGCCAGTTCCAAATCATGTGTTGGGTAATTCTTCTCATGCTGTTTGAGTTGTCTCGACGCATAAGATATTGTCTTCCCACGTTGCATGAGAACACATCCCAAACCAAGTCCCGACGTGTCACTGTAGATCTGAAATCCCTCAGAGCCCTCTGGAAGTGCTAAAATTGGAGCCGTGACAAGCCGCTACTTGAGTTCTTGGAAACTACTCTCACAGTCGTCCGTCCACTTAAATATGACTCCCTTATGAGTTAGGCGAGTCAAAGGCGATGCGATTCTCGAGAAGTCTTTCACAAATTTACGGTAGTATCCGGCTAAACCAAGGAAACTCCGTATCTCACTAGCTGATGCAGGCTGCTTCCAGTCTACAACTGCCTCAATCTTCTTTGGGTCGACGGCAACACCTTCCGCCGAAATAACATGTCCAAGGAACGACACGCTGTTCATCCAAAATTTGCACTTGCTTAGTTTTGCATAAAGCTGGTTGTCCCGCAGCGTCTGAAGTACTTCTCTCAAGTGTCCGACATGAGTCTCCCTATCTTTTGAGTAGATCAAGATGTCATCAATGAACACAACAACAAACTTGTCTAAGAACGGTCGAAACACTCTATTCATTAAATCTATAAAGGCTGCTGGAGCATTAGTCAAGCCGAATGGCATGACCAAAAACTCATAGTGTCCGTATCTTATACGGAATGCTGACTTACACTACAACAAATAGGGCCTATAATAGCAGTTTTTCTATAGCGTTCAAGTGTCCCCGCTATAGAATGTTATCAACAATAGCGTTCTTTCTGCAGTGCTATAAAAATATCTATCTATAGCGTTTCTTGAATGCTGTAGAATATATAACATTCATATGTTTGTATATCAAAGCAGATCATGTTCGAATCCTAGGAGAACCAGCATAGGTTTTTATTTTACATGATAAAAGAACAGACTAGCATATTTGGCGTGAAAGTATACAATTTTACAAAATTCGTGCCCAACATTTACAAAACCCATAGCCTAAACCTCCTAATATTCATTCTTCCGCGCATAACTATTGCCCCTAAATTTTTTCTCATAACACTACAAGAATATACACTACAAAAAAAAATCATTTTATAACGCTTGAAAATTAATTTTTATAACTTTTTTTAAAAAAATGTTACAAAAATTCTCTAATGCCTCTTAATATAACGGTTTAGAGGAGTATCTGACTTATTATAACATATTTTATATATAAATGTTACATATAATTTGTACTTTTATAACAGTTCTATATTCATAAAAGGTAGGGGTGAGCAACGATTCGTTTCGGTTCAAACCGAACCGAATATACGAAAATCAAAATAACCGTAAACTGTATTTCTCAAAACTAAAAACCGAACCATTTTTATAAAAATCGAAAAAAACTGAACTGAATTAATTCGGTTCGGTTTTCGGCTGGTTTGATTTCATGAGCCAATGTATCGGGTCTTCAAATTTTTAGCAAAATGAGCCTATTTAAATAATAATTTATTTTAAAAACCTAAAAAAATTTTGTTCCCCGCCTGAGCCCGCTCCTTTTTTTGTTCCGCTCAAAAACATTTCATCCAACACAACCAAACACATAAAACCCTCCCCCCTCCCTCTTCTCATCCTAATCTCCCACGAGAGAAACCCCAAAATTTTCTAATGCTCAGCCACCTTCTTCCATATCCCAAACCCTAACCCATCATCTTCATTCTTCCCTCCGAATCCCCCCTCCACCTTCCAAATCCCAAACCCTAACCCGTCCTAAACGCTAACCTTAACCCTAGAAAAATTCTTCACAACTATTGGCGGAGGAGGAGGAACGATCGACTCCTATAGCAGCGACTCCACGATCACCGATGCCACCGGAGACACCCTGACCAACCGTCGCTGCCGACGGGACCCTTCCCCTCCGCTTCCACCATCAGTCGACGAAGACTCGTCCAGGTTCTGCTCTACCGACAACAAAAACGACGTGGTTCGCTGCTCTATAGACAAGGTCAGTATATATAGACAACAATAAACACAAGTTGTGCTATTTCATTCAAGAGAGGTTGGATTTACTTACGCACTGTAAGGATTTGTATTTAATTATGATCTTTATCAGGTCGATCTTCCTGGGTTTGATTCTATGCCTTCAGCTCTGTATATGTTAAGCAAACATGAGCGTGCATCACACTGCAACCGCTATTGGGAACATCAATTCAAGAAGGTACTCTTCTAGCTAAGTCGAGAATTGATTTTTATTTAGTAACACAAACAGTAAACTAGTATAATATTTTTTTGTGTGGACACATTTATTTATCTTAAGAAAATGGATTGGGCATGCTGCCTAATTCGTATCATATTATTCTTTCATTGTGAAGTTTCACTTTAGAGGTTTCACTTTAGAAGTTTAAATATACAACCTATGTCAGGAACAAGATATTACATCATGGTCTAGCACCCAGGGAGGAAACAAAAACTGACAGTACGAACAAAAATTGCAGTTCCTATGGAGAACATCTTCTTAGAAGCAACCCACCATCATTCCTTCAGATCGTCTTACTGTCTCTAGCGTCTGCCGAAGAATTGTGATCTTATTATTTAGTACCTTGTAGTGAACTGTAAGTGGTAGCGATTGTAGTTGATAGTTTGTCTGCTTATTAGGTCCCTCTTGGTATTAACTATTGCTATCTCCATTGTAGTATTTGTTTTCTTTTCTACTTTGAGATTTGGTTTTACTGATCAACCCTTATATTGCCTTTGGGACACAATACTTGCTCAGGTATAATACATTTTGTAGTTAGCATGACAATCTTGCCGCCACAGCAATCTCTATTGGAAAACCAGCCTATTTGAATTGCCTCTCGATATCCATTTTAGTTACACTCAGTCCTTGTCAAACCTTTCCACTACCAACTCCAAATATTTGACGAGCTCATTAGCATCGCCTTTGCTTTTATGATATAAATGCCTTTCAGATTTTAGCAATGCTGTCTCTACGTGGGCTTTAATGTTCCTTGAGAATATTGTCTTCTTTAGGCCGAAACTCTGCATCAAAAAGCGTTATTACATCGGTTGCCTACATAATAGTTACTATTGGTTCTTGTTTATGTGTTCACAATTCATTATGTTTAACAGAATAAAGTATTCCAAGCTTTAGTTGGATTGTGTCAAAATTAAATCACAATATTGTTAAGGATATGGGTTTTTGGTGGTAAATTATTTAGTTTTGGTTATCCAATTAAAATATGATTCAATTATTCTTTGTTATCGCAATGAGGAAAATGGTGATTTGGTGATCTTTGTTGAAGTACGCTTCCCAGACAACCAATCCACTTATATTTTTCAATGTCGAAAGCATCTATCATTGTTATAGGACAGTTGTAAGCATATATTATACTATTGAATTTGAAGTTTGTGGATAAATTATTGTAGTAAAATGTTTGAGTATGAACTTGAATGAAAAATATTTTTCACACCCTGTAAATGGGCCCTCTAGGACATGACCTATGCATGAGCTTTGTGAGCATCTTCACTTGGCCTACTTGTCAAATGGTCAACTTGGATGTAGACATGAGATCCAAGCACTCAAGTGTAAACCAATCGAACTTTCATCTCATATCCGATGTCGGACTAAATCTTGGGATTTCACACTCTCCTCCACTCAAAGATGTGGCATCCTCGTAACAGCCCATGCAAATGACCCAGTCTCACCCTAGTGGAACTTGAATGCAGTAAGTAGGTTTGATATCATTTACCACGTTCCGTTCCCATGGTCCACCTGTACATGACCCATGGGCCGGGGTGTGAATCTACTTAACAGATCAAAGTTCTGAATATATATTTGTTTACTCCTAATATGTATGCAATTGAGCAAATTTGATAATACAAATTGAATGGTACTTCTTATTCGATTATGCCTCCATCTAGAGCTAGCTAGATTTCTTGGTTTTTTTTGTCTCTTATGACAACTGCCATTATTTGTAGATATCTGTTATGGAGTTTTCTCGTGACCGCAAAATGATGAGTGTACTTTGTAGCCGTAAGCAGCAGGAAATTATGTTCTCAAAAGGTGCACCAGAGAGTATTATTTCTAGATGCACACACATTTTGTGCAATGATGATGGGTCTTCTGTTCCATTGACCACCGACATCCGTAATGAGTTGGAGGCCAGGTTCCACAGGTGAGGCAGCTTTTGTTTTCCTTCCGATATATCCAATAGTATCTAATAGCGTACTCCTGGACTTGGCAAACTTTACAAAGGTACTTTTTTATTTTATTTAACATCATCTAACTTATATTATGCATTTCCCAAGGACATGTTATGGTCGTTGTCAACTTTGACTTATCTTGATATTATCATGTTTAAAAGGTAGCTTGTTCTGTAGAAGATTAGAGTTATGTCAAGGTTGTTGATATAAGACCTTTTAACTTTACAACCTACAGGCCTTAATATGACTCTTGGACCAACTTATGACCAAATGTAGGAAGTTTTATAACTATCAACATTTTACTGATCAAGACACATGATAACTCTTGAAAATCTAAAAAACTGATATGGTATCAGAGTAACCCGTATCAAGGCAACAAAAAAATATGGTAGCAGAGCAACCCGTATTAGGGAAACCAAGGTCCGGATCTCAGTTTCATGTGGATCTTTCAAAATGATTCTACCGGCTAATTGTGTTGTTTTTCTTGATATTATTTATGAATTTGGATTTCAGTTAATTGTAATAACTTATATTGTAGTTTATGGCTATTACATGCTAATTGAAGGGTCATAATAGTCATTCTCCTGTTACGCCACAATTTGTATATTCATCCATATATTGTGCTGATCATCTTGTGGAGTGAACCATAGTCTGGTAGGGTATAGGTAATTAAACAGCGGTCATTACAATCATTGCCTACTGTGGTTGCGATTTATATATTCATCCATATTTTTAATTTGCTGATCATCATGTGGAGTGAATCATAATGTGGTAGGATATAGGTCAATACCTTAGTTCTTACCTTAACTCTGAAGTCTGAACCCTTGCTGCTAGATGCCTGGTTTAGATGGCTTGTCTGATTTTTTTTTAGTTCATTTACAATCACAAGTTTCATGACTGTACAAGGCACTTGGCAATTTTAGTATTTGTTTTTATATCATAATGTGTTTTCTTCTAAATTTTGTGTAGGTTGGCGTATATGTTTTTGATGGTCGCGGATAGCTGCTAGAAGGAAAGAGGCGATCGAGCTGTTTTTTGGCCTACAGATATTTGTAAATGGAATGGTTATTTTGGACTACAAAACTACAGATACTTTGTAAATGGAATGGTTTATTTTGGCGTACAACTACTTTTTCTACATCTTGAATGTTTTAATGACTACTACTTTTTGTACATCTTGAATGTTCTAATGAAACATTTCATATTTTGGCAAATCTTTCCTATATCTTGATTGATCGAAATGCAAGTTGCGATTGAAATTGTTTACGATTATTGTTATTTATATGTGATACAAAACAGGTTATGAAATATGAAATTCTGTAGCAGATATAAAATAATATAAAATTCTGTAGCAGGTTTATAGCACTCAAAACGTCTAAATTGCTGCTACCACGATAGCATATGATGAACGCTATAATAAATCAAACCGTTCATGACAATCAATTCATCAAACGCTATAAATCATCCACAGCATTCACAAACGCTATAAATAATCCACATCATTCATAAAACGCTGTAAGTAATCCACAGCACTCACGAACGCTATAAACCATCTACAGCGTTCTAGAATGCTATAAAGTATTTACAGCATTCATGAACGCTATAAACCATCAACAGCATACACGAACGCTATAAACCTTCTACAGCATTCATGAACGCTATAATGTTATAGCGTTCACATGTCTGGACATAATATAGCATGGGCGATTATAGCAGACAAAATATGCTATAGAAGGCTTTCTATAGCGATCTGCGCATGCTATTGTAGGCCATATTTGTTGTAGTGTTAGGGACATCCTCGGGCCTGATCTTCAATTGGTGGTATCCTGAACGAAGATCAATTTTAGAAAACACGGTCGCCCCTTGAAGCTGATCGAATAGATCATCTATCCTTGGCAAGGGATACTTGTTACGGATGGTTGCCTTGTTTAGTTCTCTGTAATCGATGCACAGCCGCATCTTTCCATCCTTCTTCTTTACAAACAACACTGGAGCTCCCCATGGGGATACACTTGGGCGAATGTACCCCCGATCTAGTAATTCTTGTAGCTGTACCTTTAGTTCCTTTAATTCTGTCGGAGCCATCCTGTACGGCGCCTTAGATATCGGACGAGTACCTGGGAATGTATCAATTGTAAATTCAATTTCTCTATCCGGCGGCATTCCAGGGATCTCGTCCGGAAACACATCAGGGACCTCTGCCACAATTTTGGTCTGATTCGAGCCTACATTCTTCATTCGAGTGTCCTGAACAGAAGCGAAAAAGCCTTCACACCCTGAGTACAGCATGTGCCTTGCTGTAACTGCCGATATGACCATGGGTCCTTGGAACGCCGAACCGCACGATTAAGAGAATTCTGTTTCACCGGGTAGGCGAAACACAACTCTCTTATCCGTATAGTCAATTGTTGTATGACAGGCGTTGAGCCAGTCCATTCCCAATATGATATCGTACTCTTTGATGTCGAGTACAATTGCATCCAGAGATAAAGTCTTGCCTCTAATTTTAATGTAGTCGTCCCTGCAAATCAAAGTGCAGGCATATCTACTCCCGAAGGAGTACTAACACACAAAGCTGTCTTTAGTTGAGTCATACAAAATTTATTTTTCGTTGTAAAATCAGAAGAGATAAAGCAATGAGTAGCGCCAGAATCAAAAAGTACTCTTGCAGGTATGCCTTTGTACAACAACAAACCTGTTATAACATTCTCTACGGTCTGGGCCTCTGCCTGAGTCAAGGCATAAACCCTTGCTTGCCCACCTTGTTGTTGATTCGGTGCATTTCCGTTCGGAGCTGGTAAGGCTGGTGGCGCTTGGCCACGATTTTGGTTGTTATGCTGGCCCCGGTTCTGATTGTTATGTCCTCCACGGTACTGATTGTCGTTCGGTCCACGATCACTATAGTGCTGATCCCGTGGAGGATTCTGATTCCTTCCCTTTCTGCATTCAGATGCCCTGTGGCCCATGCCGTGTCACGCCCCAGAACAAGAATACTGGAGAACGGGGGCGTACATAGCCAGCTACGTATATTGAAATGAGATTCATCTCGCTATACGGTCACGGCTGTCTAGATATGAGGGTTTACTACAAGCCAACAGTCTCTTAAGGTCAAGCCTATTGTCTCAATCTCAAGCAAGTAATATAGTTACAAGATGTTTGACCACCAAATATACAATAAAAGGCGTCCCAAATATTACATATCAGCTGATCATGAAGCTAGTCATACAAAATGCTAAGACTAGCAAGAGTTAAGTCATACATGATCAACCCTAGGATATGTTAATCATGTTTACAGCCCGTAGGCAGACAATAAGCAAATATGCATCGAGCTAACAGGTGCTCGTCGGCTAAACGCCTCAAAAGAATAATTTTACAATAGAGTGAGCGAAACAAAATAGAAAACCCACTCGTAGCCCGGGTTCCTTCTAGTCGCTACCATCGGGCTGGAGGTTCGGTAGATCCTCGGGTGCTGCTCCGAAATCTGGCCACACAAAACCAGCTGGGTCAAACCCCAGAAAGAGCAAGTGCCACAAAGGAGGCCATGAAATAAGAACAAAAGCCAGCATATCAGAACATAAGAAAATCAAAGAAAAAGTGCAAGTAATAAGAGTACATCAGGACAATAAATGACTAGGGACGTGGGACCATTCCGGGAGCCAGGTTACAACCCGTAAACCAAACAAGGACCGGGGTTGTAACCCTTCGTCTGAATAGCACTTGTCTCTATCCATTTATTGTTAAAGATAAGTAAAACAATAATGTTCAGGGGTACCAGGTGCTGGGACTAGACAAGACTTAGACATAGCTAGACACCATCCATTTGCAAGCGGCCAAGCAATTGCTACGGCTTACTACTTTAACTAACTAGGGTTATCACAAGCCTAGTTACTAACAAGATACAATGAGAATTTTCCAGTCCCAAGCCCTGCAGACCATCCAGTTATCCTTCCGCAGGTTGAGAGTATGGTTGGGTACATCGCCCCGGAGACGATATACCCTTAGGTGACTTAGAGGTGCAACACATGACAGTGTGCTGGAAATGTGCTCTACTCGTCGGCAACCTAAAAGTCCAATTTAAGCGCCCAGATAACGAGATTGCCTGTGACTGGAAATCCTCCATGAACTATAGTTTGATCTAATCATTAGCCTAATCCATATTCAGTGTGAATCCCTGACCGTGGGAACCAAGGAGTCACATCCTAGACATGATGCAAGACAAGACAAGTGGATTGCACAAGCAAACAAGCAGGAACACCCACGGTGTCAGAGTTAGTTACAAGAGTCAAGTTAGCCATTGCAACGTCATCAAATCAAGTCAAGTTATAAGTTACAAGTCAAGAGTGCGCCGCCACGGGCCACTATCAAGTTATCAAGTTACAAGGGATTAATTACAGGTTGCAGGTTACAAGTTAAGAGCCACAAGCTACAAGCACTCCACAAGTTACTGCCAAAATCAAAGAATGCTAGCAATAATTTAAAACACAAAAAATCGTGTCAAGGCGTGCCGGGTCAAATCAAGTCGTGCTGTGGACATCAAGATCTCACAGAGCAAAATCAGCAAGGGAACAAAATCAAGGACCAAGGAGAACACCAAGGGTCAGGAAGGAAAGCCATGGCGCAGGGTGTGCAGGCAAGGGCCTCGGGTAAGCGACGCCAGAGACGCGCTCGGGAATGGTCACAGCGCGCCAAGGGACGCAGGGTGCCAAGCGCGCATGGGGTCGAGGCGCAGGAGGCCAAGGAGCCAAGCGCGCAGGGGCACGAGGGTCGGGTGCGCAGGAGCGCACGGCCGAGTGCGCAGGGGGGGCGCACGGGACCGAGGGCGCAGGGGGCCAAGCGCGCGGGGGCGTGCGCGCAAGCGGGCAGCGGCCAGGCGCGCAGGGGCGTGCGCGCAAGCGGGCAGCGGCCAGGCGCACAGGGGCGTGCGCGCAGGGACGGGCTGCACGGTCAGCAACCAGCGCTAAAGAGCGCGGCGCGGGGCAGCACAACGCTAAACAGTGCGGCTGGAGGGGTCTTCTTCTTCCTCATGTTGAGAGGAAGAACACCATGGCGTCAATTCTTCAAAATACCACAACTTGGTGCATAAACTTGAAATCCGGATTTACAAGGTTCTATCTTGGGTGAAATTTAATTCTCTCCAACATAGGAACATCAAAACCCACAAAAACCCAACTTAAATAGATCAAAACCATGTAAATCCGAAAATAGGGAAAACTTAGATCTAGAACAATAGAGACTCCAAATCACAAAATATCAAGTTCTAATGTTGTTCCAAATCATCTAATTAAGCTAATTGACAAATAAAAATAGGTCCTCATGTGGTGGCAAGATGCACTTGCCTATGGGTGGGATGTTGTGTGGAAGAAGGAAGAAGAAGAAGGAGTTAGAAATTAATGGGGAAAGTAATGAGGAGAGAGAATGGTTGGTGGGGATTTAATGAGGGTGGTTGTGGTGGAATGAGGGTGGAGTATAGCTAAGGGTGTTCCACTTGGGTTAAAATCAAACCAAACCAAACCAAACCAACTAAAACCGAGCCGAGTCAAAACCCAAAATACGAGAAAACCCCAAAACTTCGTAAGTCGAAAATTAAAAATACATGCCAAAATCCAACTTCGAATATAATTACGAAATACGGGAATTGAGGGTGACAACTCTATCCACCTTAAAAGAATTCTGTCCTCAGAATTTAATCAAGGAGCTAGAGATTGCCACAGCAAGCTACGCTAAGCACCAACAACTACACTAAGCAGTTCTATCATACAATCATACATACAATCAAGGAAGTGAAAAGCATAAGACATAAGGAAGACATTATACCTTACGAGTCAAACAGATAGGGATATCACGATGGGATATCATCCTCACGCTCCCACGTCGACTCACCTAGAGAGTGATGACCCCAATCAACACGGACTAAACTAATAGTCTTGTTCTTGAGTATCTTTTCCCTTCGGTCCAAAATAGACACGGGCTTCTCCTCATACGAAAGGTTGGTACCAACAACCAATTCCGAATGATCCTGGATATGACTCGGGTCCGGGACGTACCGTCGTAATTGGGATATATGGAATACATCATGCACCTCACTTAGCGACGGCGGAAGAGCAAGACGATAGGATACATCTCCTATTCGCTCCAGGATATCGAACGGCCCTATATACCTAGGACTAAACTTTCCTCGTACGCCAAAGCGAATGACGCCGCGGTTAGGCGAGATCCTAAAGAATACATGGTCGCCGATAGCAAACTCTAAGGGTCACCGACGAGCATCGGCCCAATGTCGCTGGCGGTCTTGGACAACTCGAAGATGATCCCTGACTTTTCTGACTACTTCAACTGTCTGGGCAATCATTTCTGGACCGAGCATTTGTCTCTCTCCAACATCATCCCACGCTAGCGGGGATCTGTACTTCCTACCGTACAGAGCCTCGAATGGTACCATCTGGATACTGGCCTGGAAACTATTGTTGTACGAAAATTCCACCAGGTGCAGGTGATCCTCCCACGAACCACCGAAGTGGAGGGTACAAGATCTCAACATATCTTTAAGAGTCTGGATTGTGCGCTCAGACTGACCATCTGTCTGCGGATGATAAGCTGAGCTAAACTGGAGACGAGTTCCCAAACTCTCTTGTAGGCTACGCCAAAAGTGTGACGTAAACCTTGAATCTCGGTCTGAGGTGATACTGACGGGCACACCGTGCAACCTGACAATCTGCTTGAGGTACATCTCTGCCAACTGAGCCGTGGACTGTCCAACTCTGAATGGGAGAAAATGAGCCACCTTCGTGAGCCTGTCAACTATAACCCAAATAGTATCTCGACCAGCTGGGGATCTAGGTAATCCAGTCACAAAATCCATGATCACATGCTCCCACTTCCATTCTAGAATCGGCAAGGGCTGAAGAAGTCCAGCAGGCCTCTGATGTTCAGCTTTAACCTGCTGGCAAACCAAACACCGAAAGATAAACCGGGCTATCTCCCTCTTCATGCCATTCCACCAGAAGTGCTGACGGATATCACGGTACATCTTCGTGCCACCGGGATGAATAGAATACTGTGAACTGTGAGCTTCTGCCAGGACCTCCTGTCTGATTTCTCTACTGGGTACACAAAGACGAGTGCCGTATCGAAGTGTACCATCTTCATGAATGCGCAATTCTGGCCTTCTTCCTGCCTCACATTCTCTCTGAGTTGCTGAAGCTTGGAATCTGTAGACTGCGCCACCCGGATCCTCTCAACTATGCTGGACTGAACCTGTAGACTGGCCATCAATGCCACACTGGTAGGATGAACCACTTCAATTCCCATCTTCTGAAAATCTGCCAATAACTCTGGTTGCACCGTCAGGAAATAAACTCCGGCTCTCCGGCTCAACGCATCTGCTACAATGTTGGCCTTCCCTGGGTGGTACTGCAGATCCACATCGTAGTCCACCAATAGCTCAAGCCATCTTCTCTGCCGTATATTGAGGTCCTTCTGGGTGAAAACATACTTCAGGCTCTTGTGATCAGTAAATATCTCTACTCTATCTCCGTACAACTAGTACCTCCACAACTTAAGTGCAAACACTACTGCTGCCAGCTCCAAGTCGTGGGTCGGGTAATTCTTTTCATGATCACGAAGTTGACATGATGCATAAGATATTACCTTTCCACGCTGCATCAAGACACACCCCAATCCTCTGCCTGACGCGTCACAATAAACTGTGAATCCTCCGGTCCCATCTGGAAGTGTGAGAATGGGAGCCGTTATCAATCCTCGCTTCAACTTCTCAAATGATTTCTGGCACTCTGCTGTCCAAGCAAACTGCACATCCTTGCGGGTCAACTAGGTCATCGGCGCTGAAATCCTTGCAAAATCTGAAATAAATCGCCGGTAGTAGCCGGCCAATCCAAGGAAGCTGCGAACTTCTGCCACTGAGCTGGGTACTGGCCATGTCTCGATAGCCACAATCTTCTGGGGATCCACTTCCACTCCTCCTCGGGTAATGATGTGACCCAAGTACGAAATGCGATCGAGCCAGAACTCGTATTTACTGAACTTTGCGTACAACTAATGCTCCCTAAGCGTCTGAAGGACGACTCTGAGATGATGCTCATGCTCTGCTTCTCTATTGCTGTAGACCAGGATATCATCTAGGAACACGATCACGAACTGATCCAAGTAAGGCATGAAAATGCGATTCATGAGGTCCATGAATATGGCTGGCGCATTGGTCGCTCCAAAGGGCATAACAAGGAACTCCCAATGCCCATACCTCGATCGAAAAGCTGTCTTCGTGATGTCCTGCTCTCTGACTCTGATCTGGTGGTATCCTGACCGCAAGTCTATCTTCGAAAACACTGAAGCCCCTCTGAGTTGATCAAACAAGTCATCTATCCTCGGAAGAGGGTATCTGTTCTTGATTGTCACTGAGTTCAAGGTACGATAATCTACACATAACCTGGATGTACCATCCTTCTTTTTCACAAGAAGCATCGAGGCTCTCCAAGGCGATCCACTTGCACGAATGAATCCCTTGGTCCTGAGTTCTTCAATCATCTTGTACAAAATCTCCAACTCTGAAGGCGCCATCCTGCAGACTCGCTCTGATACTAGTGCTGTCCCGAGGATCAAGTCTATAGTGAACTCGATCTCCCGCTCTGGCGGCATCCCTGGAAGTTCCTCTGGGAAGACATCTGGAAATTCTTCAACTATCCTGGGTAACTGTACCGCTGCTACTGCCATTCGCAATACTGGAGAAGATGGCTCCACCGCGCCTCTGGAAAATGAAAACTCTGGCTCTCCTGGAATGCTGAAAACAACTCTGCCAACATGGCAGTCTATCCTAGCATACTGATTCCTCAACCAATCCATGCCTAAGACTACATCATAGTCTGCCATAAGGAACTCTATAAATCTAGCGGAGAACTCTCTACCGCTAACTACGATCCGACACGAGGAAAACACTCGATCTACTCCCACAAGACCATTACCAGTAAGTATATTGAGCCTTAATGATAATGACTCTGGCTCTAATCCTATTCGTGTCGCGAATCGTGCAGACATGAATGAATGCGATGGACCAGAATCAAATAATACCAATATCGGAGAGGAGTTGACAAGAATAGTACCTGCCACTACCTCACCTGGTGCAACTTCTTCTTCCATAGCTATTATCATGGCCTGACCTTGTCCTCTAGCTGCGGGTCCCCTCTGCTGGAAACCTCTCTGCCTGCTCTGCACTTGGGCTTGGGTATACTGCTGCTGGTTCTGCTGATGAAACGCCTGGGCCTGAGGCAACAATGGCCTCGGGTACTGCTGTTGCTGCATAGGTGCTGGTCCCCTAACCGATAGACTGGTTAGGTTGGAAGAGGATTAACTACCCCTATTCAGGCAGGCTCCTATCTTGTGATCTGTCGCTCCACAAGCTAGGCACAATCCTTACGCCCTACGACAATCTGCCACCATATGGCCTGGCTTCCCGCAATAAGAACATCCCATCGCGAAAGTCTGCTTCTGCTTCTGCTGCTGCGGGTACGTCGGGGTCGAATGCTGAACCGACGTCACTGAGGCCGCCCGCTTCGGAGTTCCAATGGTTAAACTTCTAGCTGCCGGGGCTGGAGCTGATGATTGGTGCATCTGATTGTGGGATCGCTTCCTACCTCCGGTCCTATCCACGATCCTCTGGGAGGTATACTCATGCCTCCTAGCTGCTCTCAATACTGCATCGAACGTCTGGTGCTCGAACTGCTCAACTGCCAGCAAGATCTCCAAATGCAGTCCCTGCTGGAATCGCTGGGCCCTATCAAACTCGGTCGCCGCCAAGGTGGGGGCAAACCTACCGAGTCTAGAAAACTCAGTCGCATAACCGTCGACCGTTCTGCCTCCCTGCTTCAAGTTGTTAAATCTTGTCTGCAGGTCGTACCGAGCTACAACATCGAAATACTTCATCTGGAACCTTTCTCTAAACATCGCCCAAGCAATGGGTGCCACTAATCCCATGGCCTGCGTCGTCCACCAACTGTGAGCTAAGTCCAGCAACTGCAGGCGTACCACCGCCACCTTCTCATTCTCAGGTGTCCTAGCTGCTTCTAGAACCACCTCGGTATCCTGAAGCCAAGCGTCCGTGGCAATCACATCTTCGCTGCCGTCGAAGAAGGGAGGGTTCAGGCGCTTGAAGCTGTTGGCCGTGCTGTTCCCTGGGTGACCGCCTCTTGTCAAAGCATGTGCTACTGCCTGGTGTAAGGCATCTCCTCTACGATCCTGGGAAGTTATCAAGGCCCTGATGAGACCTACCAAGGTGCCATCGTCAGGCTCTGCAGGCTGGACTGGCTGAACTGGGGGCTCTCCTCCAGTAGGTATAACTCGGAAGGCAACTCCGGAATGCTGGGCTTGATCTCCTGGTTGCTGCTAGTCCACGGGAGGTGCTCCACCTTGCTGATCGGTGGGGTCAGGTACAGTGTCGCTGAAGAAGACGACACAGGGAAAACAATAAGGAAGGACCAGGACAGATCAACGATACAAGCATGTGATCAGATCAAGATTCTCAGGGATTCAGAGGATATAAACGGAGATCAAGGACGAGTACTGATTGAGACATCTACTCGGTAAACCCTCACATTTCTTGATTGACAAGACCTGCATGGGCCACCACTTAAACCGTGTCACGCCCTAGAACCAGAATACTGGAGAGCGGGGGCGTACATAGCCAGCTACGTATATTGAAATGAGATTCATCTCGCTATACGGTCACGGCTGTCTAGATATGAGGGTTTACTACAAGCCAACAGTCTCTTAAGGTCAAGCCTATTGTCTCAATCTCAAGCAAGTAATATAGTTATAAGATGTTTGACCACCAAATATACAATAAAAGGAGTCCCAAATATTACATATCAGCGGATCATGAAGCTAGTCATACAAAATGGTAGGACTAGCAAGAGTTAAGTCATACATGATCAACCCTAGGATTTGTTAATCATGTTTACAGCCCGTAGGTAGACAATAAGTAAATGTGCATCGAGCTAACATGTGCTCGTCGGCTAAACGCCTCAAAAGAATAATTTTACAATAGAGTGAGCGAAACAAAATAGAAAACCCACTCGTAGCCCGGGTTCCTTCTAGTCGCCACCATCGGGCTGGAGGTTCGGTAGATCCTCGGGTGCTGCTCCGAAATCTGGCCACACAAAGCCAGCTGGGTCAAACCCCAGAAAGATCAAGTGCCACAAAGGAGGCCACGAAATAAGAATAAAAGCCAGCATATCAGAACATAAGAAAATCAAAAAAAAGTGCAAGTAATAAGAGTACATCAGGACAATAAACGACTAGGGACGTGGGACCATTTCGAGAGCCAGGTTACAACCCGTAAACCAAACAAGGACCGGGGTTGTAACCCTTCGCCTGAATAGCACTTGTCTCTATCCATTTATTGTTAAAGATAAGTAAAACAATAATGTTCAGGGGTACCAGGTGCTGGGACTAGACAAGACTTAGACATAGCTAGACACCATCCATTTGCAAGCGGCCAAGCAATTGCTACGGCTTACTACTTTAACTAACTAGGGTTATCACAAGCCTAGTTACTAACAAGATACAATAAGAATTTCCCAGTCCCAAGCCCTGCAGACCATCCAGTTATCCTTCCGCGAGTTGAGAGTATGGTTGGGTACATCGCCCCGGAGACGATATACCCTTAGGTGACTTAGAGGTGCAACACATGACAGTGTGCTGGAAATGTGCTCTGCTCGTCGGCAAGCTACAAGTACAATTTAAGCACCCAGATAACGAGATTGCCTGTGACTGAAAATCCTCCATGAACTATAGTTTGATCTAATCATTAGCCTAATCCATATTCAGTGTGAATCCCTGACCGTAGAAACCAGGGAGTCACGTCCTAGACATGATGCAAGACAAGACAAGTGGATTGCACAAGCAAACAAGCAGGAACACCCACGGTGTCAGAGTTAGTTACAAGAGTCAAGTTAGCCATTGCAACGGCATCAAATCAAGTCAAGTTACAAGTTACAAGTCAAGAGTGCGCCGCCACGGGCCACTATCAAGTTATCAAGTTACAAGGGATTAATTACATGTTGCAGGTTACAAGTTAAGAGCCACGAGCTACAAGCACTCCACAAGTTACTGCCAAAGTCAAAGAATGCTAGCAATAATTTAAAACACAGAAAATCGTGTCAAGGCATGCCGGGTCAAATCAAGTCGTGCTGTGGACATCAAGATCTCAAAGAGAAAAATTAGCAAGGGAACAAAATCGAGGACCAAGAAGAACACCAAGGGTCAGAAAGGAAAGCCATGGCGCAGGGTGTGCCAGGCAAGGGGCTCGGGTAAGCGGCGCCAGAGACGCGCTCGGGAATGGTCACAGCGCGCCAAGGGACGCAGGGTGCCAAGCGCGCAGGGGGTCGAGGCGCAGGGAGCCAAGGAGCCTAGCACGCAGGGGCACGAGGGTCGGGTGCACAGGAGCGCACGGCCGAGTGCGTAGGGGGGAGCACAGGACCGAGGGCGCAGGGGCGCACGGCCGAGTGCGTAGGGGGCGCACGGGACCGAGGACGCAGGGGCGCACGGCCGAGTGCGCAGGGGGCGCACGGGACCGAGGGCGCAGGGGCACACGGCCGAGTGCGCAGGGGGCGCACGGGACCGAGGGCGCATGGGGCCAAGCGCGCAGGGGCGTGCGCGCAAGCGGGCAGCGGCCAGGCGCGCAGGGGCGTGCGCGCAAGCGGGCAGCGGCCAGGCGCGCAGGGGCGTACGCGTAGGGACGGGCTGCGCGATCAGTGACCAGCGCTAAAGAGCACGGCGCGGGGCATCACAACGCTAAACAGCGTGGCTGGAGGGGTCTTCTTCTTCCTCATGTTGAGAGGAAGAACACCATGGCCTCAATTCTTCAAAATACCACAACTTGGTGCATAAAACTCAAAATCCGGATTTGTAAGGTTCTATCTTGGATAAAATTCAATTCTCTCCTACATAGGAACATCAAAACCCACAAAAACCCAACTTAAATAGATCAAAACCATGTAAATCCGAAAATAGGGAAAACTTAGATCTAGAACAATGAAGACTCCAAATCACAAAATGTCAAGTTCTAATATTGTTCCAAATCATCTAATTAAGCTAATTGACAAATAAAAATATGTCCTCATGTGGTGGCAAGATGCACTTGCCTATGGGTGGGATGTTGTGTGAAAGAAGGAAGAAGAAGAAGGAGTTAGAAATTAATGGGGAAAGTAATGAGGAGAGAGAATGGTTGGTGGGGATTTAATGAGGGTGGTTGTGGTGGAGTAAGGGTGGAGTATAGCTAAGGGTGTTCCACTTGGGTCAAAATCAAACAAAACCAAACCAAACCAAACCAAACCAAACCAACTAAAACCGAGGCGAGCCAAAACCCAAAATACGAGAAAACCCCAAAACTTCGCAAGTCGAAAATTAAAAATACATGCCAAAATCCAACTTTGAGTATAATTACGAAATACGGGAATTGAGGGTGACATCCCGCCACAATTGAAGCATCCGGCTCGACATTCTGCTTGTCGATGCCCATACCGGTTGCACTTGAAGCAACGCGGTCCTTGATATTCACCCTTATTCTCTCCAGCGTTATGACGCTTAGGAACGTCATTCCTCTCTACAGCCAAGGGTCGTTTATGGTTGCTACCCTGGTTGCGCAGTATTGTTCCACGGCTAACTGGCTTATGAAATTTCTCTATCTCGAGAGCTGTCTCGTACGCCTCCCGGTAAGACGTATATTTTCGACTTAGCACATCCCGCTCGAGGCCCTCATTCAAGCCTTGTACGAATCTTGCTCGCTTAGCGTCGTCATTTGGTACCATGTACCCAGCGAATGCGACTCTCTTCAAAAATTTAGTTTCATAATCATCCACTAACATATTGCCCTGTCGAAGTTCTATGAACTTATTCTCTTTCTGTTGACGGACAGCTGGCAGAATGAATTGCGTAATGAAAGCCTGTTTGAAGGTCTCCTAAGATATCTTTGTATCTGAACTATTTCCGTAAAGTACCTGTCTCTGCGAAATCCACCATTCCTGGGCCTTGAGACGAAGTAGTACAGCGGTACACTCCACTCTCTTGCTGCCCTGAATATCTAACATTCGAAAATAGCCCTCAACTGTGTTCAAGAAGCCCATCACCTCATCTGGCTGCTCTCTTCCATTGAACTCAGGCGGTTCGCAGCTCTTAAATTCAGAGAACTTGAAGCTTGCTCTCTTCCGTATCGGCATTTCAGCTTTCTCTGCCGGCACTTCTACGGTCTCGGTTGCTGTGGCCTTTACAGTAACATTGGAATCGGCCGTCAGCTTAGTGACAATCTGAGTTAGACTCTCCACTTGCTTTTGTTGAGCGTCTAGCTGCTCCTGAAACTGATACTGAAGCTGCTCTTGAAGCGCGTGATGTTGAGGTTCGCTCTGTTTCCTCTGATCCTCCATTTGCTTAATCAGTTTCTCAATTGGGTCAGACGATGAATTCTTCTTTGTGCTATCACCCTTGGTCATTCTACAACAAAGAAATAATTCCATTAGCACTCATAAAATATTTATGGGCTTATTGTATGGAATATTATTTCATGCCAGCGCTATAGACACCATCAATCGAGAAAATTTGCATCAAGACTTCCTTTTTGAAAAAATATTTTTGAAATCCGAGGATTTGAAACCTGGCTCTGATACCAACTTGTCATGCCCCGATTCGGGGAATCTTTCATCCTCGCTTCGATTTACGCCTAATCGTTCGTCCTCGCTAAGGCGTGATGCCGTACAAGTCTGGTGTTGCACTTGTACAAGGCAAGAACGTGCACTGTTATGTCATTTAGAAACATTTGAAACCCAGCCACATTTCATAAATATTGAGGACATAATATAGGAAGAAGAAATACTCATTTTATTCATAATTGTAGTCAGAATACAACTTTTCTCGATAATATTTGAAATGCCATTCGGCTACATTAATTCATGAAAAGAAGTGCAACTGATAGGCTGCCATGAAATAACTTCACGTTCCATACATCATGCCCCTTTAGTACTTTGAAATATAAGCAGCTATCTTTTGAAAACTCCGCAATACTTTGTGCGTCTTTAGGGAAAACAACTTGATAGGAAACAGCAGTTCAGAAAGCTTTAATTCGGATGTGCGCCTGAGCCTTCTCCAGTACCTGTGGAGGAAGGGTCCGCACATTATAACAATACGCTGGTGAGCCCCGTTGGCCCACTCAGCTAAACCAATATTTTATTAATGACAAGCATTTTAAAGATATGAACTTATTAGGGACAGGCAACATTCAGAGTAAATTCACAATAAATGTAACATAGAATAAACCATGTTTACTTTACCATTGGCCGAATCCAGCTTTCCTGTACAAGATACAGGATAATAATATACTTACCGCCCCTGCATAAGACAATCGTTAGCATGCATTCGGACTGGGTCGTTGGTGAAACTGTACCATAAAGGACTTTCTAATGGGTATTACGGTGTACCATTCCAGAGTAGGTTGCAAGCCTAGTCGAATGTTCCGCAATACCTCGTGCCACCATAGCACGACCAACTGTTTCCCCCTAGGTCGAGCAGGTCCCCGGTGCCCCAAGTACCGTCCCGAGGAAACTACTCAAACCTTGTGCACAAAGACGTCCATGACCACGCGAATGCATAACCGACTCAACAGTACACAATTGCATGGTATTAGTAAGCCAACATTTAATATGCATCAATTCTCATATTCAACATCTCAGGCATCAATTCATTTCCCACATCTCAATGTTCAAGGGACAAGCATAATTCTCAATGTTGTTAACAGTGTAAATCAATTCTTTCAATGTTCAAGGGACTAGCATTCATTTCAATGTTCAATGTTCAATCTCTAGCTTCTTAGTGGTATTGACTTGTGGCATTAGCAACTGATATCGATCAACGGATGTTGTAAGACAATTATTTAGTTGGCATGAAGGAATAGCGAGAGGGACAATATCACCACAGAGATCCACACTCACCGAATTAGAGAATCGCCGAGAGAGAGAGAAATACTTGCACGCTTAGCCTTCCGTCACGCGTCAGTCTGCATTAGCACCAAAAGTTTGGTTAATATCCCATCTCGTTGTGTTCTCTTCTCTCAGAATTCTCAAGAATGAATGCTATGCAAATCGATAAAAACGGGCAAGAATCAAATCATCAAAAATCGTTCAGAAAAGCATCCATCAAAACCAAGCAACAAAACCAGCAGCAAAACATCCAGAGAAAACTCTTGGACGCATTTCAAGAGAAACCAATCCATTAGTTGGAAAGGTTCTTATGCACTTGTCCGTGATCGATTCGGTTCCGACGGTAAGTTTCCCCCATACTTGGTTCCGACCGAGTTAGCCAAGCCACAAGCCTTACATAGTGAACTGCTAGGAGAGGGACATTACATCTGTTGTACTTTCAAGTTTGTAATCAAATCTAGATCCTCTGTAGTTCTTGTTTTGATAATTAATGACAAACAATACCCAACCAGCTTCGGCTCGTCACCACTAAAAGAAAGTATACAATCAGTAGTGTCCTGAAGGTATCATAGGATTCACTTGACCGCACTACAATATACCCTTCCAGGTTGGAAAGTTACCTGTTAGCTATGCCAACTGCGTGAGCAATATCTGGCCTTGTACACACCATAGCATGCATGAGACTCCCTACAGCTAAAGCATATGGAACCCGCTCTATATCTTCCTTCTCGTCCTCTGTAGATGGACACTGCTCCTCAGTGAACTTAAAGTGAGCTGCAAGAGGGTTACTCACTTTCTTCGACCCGTCCATCCCGAAACGCTAAAGTACCGGTGAATGTACTTCTTTTGGGACAATTATAGCAGCTTGCACTCTCTCTCAGCTGATCTCCATCCCAAGAATAGCCTTCGTTGTGCCCAAATCCTTCATAGAGAAGGCTGCGCCCAGTTGACACTTCAACTCCGCTATCCCAGTGGCATTCCGACCCACCAGTAGCATATCATTAACATAGAACAGTAAAATGATAAAATCATCCTCGGCAAAGTACCTGACGAATAAACAGTAATCTGACGTCGTCCATGCATAACCATGCTGTAACACCCAGTTTTCTAAAATTGGGATATTTTGAAAATTTACTATTTTTATTATTAAATAATGGTGATTTAGTCATGTTATGAATTTTGGTGATTTTTAGATAGTTTAAAACTATTTTCTAAGTCACGACTTATGACTTTATGATTTTACTAGTATAACCCTAGTGTAAACCCTAGAGATTTCATAACCTAGAGACTAACCATGACCATGTAAGCATAACCATGTGATTAGGATATCAAATTACCACTTTTTTGTCAAAAGGGTATTTTGGTAATTTATTAGAATTTATTTGGATTTATGTAAATTATTATTATTTAATTAGTTGATTAGTGTCATGTTAGCTCCTAACCTAGTTTAGCACTAATCTAGAGGTTAGCAACTAACCTAGAAGACTAAGTAGAGGATGTTAGCTTTATGTTGAAATATCTAGGTTTGATAATATCTAGATATTTTACTTTTAGATATTTTAGAAACCTAGAAATATCTATCCCCTTAGTCAAAGACTTAGGAGCTAAGTTAGCAAGGTGGATGAACCCTAAATATCTACCCCTACCCTACCCATGGCAGCCCAACCCTACCCCCTTCCATATAAACACACCCCCTTCATTCACACCTCATTTTCATTACACTTAAAAATCTAATTTTTCCTACAACTTCACACCATCACCACTTAACCAATTTGACTCCAAATTGAGCCTAGTTTCTTGCATTGTGATCCCCTACCATTGAGGGTGCTAAAGGGAGCTAGCTAGCAAGGTTGCATAGCATTTTGGGCATCATCATTTGAAGAGGACACCCCCCCACCTTGGTGTTTTCTTGAGTTTTGCACTCATAGGTAAATATCCCCAAACCTAGTTAATATTGTGTTTTCTCTTCATAATTGCATGCATATAGGTATACCCTAACTGTGGGTCATGTTTTGTAGGAAATAGGTTTGGTTTGGTGTCCGTATCGGACACGTATCTGTGTGTTTAATTAAGTATTTGGTGAAATGTCACTATGGTTTGAAAGTTGTTATTTTCTAAAACAAATTACACATTCGGGTAGCCCTTAGCATGCTAATCACGAGACACTAGGACTGAGCACGAATCCGAGTCGTGTCCGTGTCCAAAATGGACACGAATACTCTGTACACACACATGCACTGTGTCCTGTTGCTCGAGCCCCATTTCTCACTGTACACGACACTTTGACACACCAATTTTGGTGGACACGAAGGGGCCATGACTGACATGTCAGCCCCCAAGTGCCATGTCACCTCGTGTCGTGTCGGATAAGAAATTCGACACGCACTAACCGTACCCTACACTGCACACAGTGTAAAACACGCACTGACACGGCCTTCGTGTCATGTCTAGACACGACGTGGACACAAAGTGTCAGGCCTAAACCCTAGCCCTAGACCTAGGCTACACCCTGACACAAGCACGACACGTATCGATGCGTGTGTCGTATCCACGAGGCTCTGTCCTCGCTGCACGAGACTGCGCCACGTACACGTTCAGTCCCCTACTGCTCGGGGCTCACGTAGGACACGATGCGACACGTGGAGGGGTGACACTTGGTGGACACGAGGGGGCAATGTTTGCGAACATTCCTCCCAAGTTTCGTGTCTTCTAGTGTAGTGTAGGACACAAATTCGTTTGTGCATCGAATTTGCACTGACAGCACACACGTAGAATTTGGGCTCTGATACGGGCTTGGACACGACACTATACGACACGTGGACACTATGCAGGCTGCCTAATAGCTAGACCAACCCTAGGCAAACCTAGGGACACAAGCACGACACCTCGCGTGCCCTGTGTCGTGAGCACGAGACACGTGAACACGTGCACGATACAGTGCAAATTCCAGTGCACTGTGTTACCCGGTTTAGGATTTTTAGTGTTTGACACGTCATGTCGCGTCGTGGTGGACACTTAAGGACACGAGGGACACGAGTATACCTAGGGGCACGATTACCAACCTTTAGGTTTGGGTATTAGCTAGGTTTTGTGTCAGTTTTGAGATTTATCCCAATGTTCTGTTATGAACAGTAATTCCTGGTTTTATTTTAGTATTTATTTTGAGATTCAAATTAATTTTTATGTATATGTATACGTATATTTGTGTGTATATATACTATATATATATGTATATAAGTATATGTATGTGTATGTGGGTATGGGAGAGTATATATACATGAATATATATAGGAATGGGTATATGTATATATGCATATATGTATGTGTGTGAGTTGGGCCCCCCTTTCTCAGTTTTTTGAGATTTAACCCCCCCCACTGTCACAGTGACACTCTCACATCTCTCTCTCTATTATTCTCTCTCTATATAAGTCTATATGTAATATTATATATTTATGATTATATATGTATATGTATATGTATGGAATATATATTAGATATGTATATATAGTTTATATATATATATTTGAGGGTTATATATATAGATATGGTATATTATATATAATTGGCTATACATATTGATAATATATATGTATGTTATGAGTATATATATGGTATTATATAAGTTGGGTATATGGTGTATACATTGTAGATATGTATATATATATGAGATGGCCTATGTATATATATATTGTATAGATATGAGTATATATCTAAGATACCTATATATATGTGGTAGTGTCCTAGATATACTAGCCTATGGCTAATAGGGGGTTGCCCTATACTTGGCCTAATTGGCTCTTGAATGGTTGACCTAGGTAGCCTTGTTGACCATGGTTGACTAAAGTCAACTATAGGTCAAACCTTGACCAAATTGACCTAGAATTGACTTGGATAGACTTAAAAGGACTAGTTGACTAAGGTTTGACTAAACCCTAGACTATTAAACTAGTTGATTTATGTTTGACCATATGGTTATGAGGATAGTCCTAGGTAATTTAAGATATGTATAGGGTTAAGTGGAATACTTAGGAGTTGTGTCATGATTTGTGTTAGCCTTAGAAATTGACTAGAAGTTGACCATTAGTTAAGATTGACCTAATTACCTTGTTGACTAGTCTATGTTTGACCAAAATCTTAGTTAGTCTAAGATTGACCTAGACTTTGACCTAGTTTGACCATATTGACTAATCTGACCATTATTGACTAAACCCTAGATAACTTGACTAGTTTGGTTAGAATGTTTGACCAAGAGTTGACTTTAACCTAGATTAGACTTGTTTAATCTTGTTTGACCTTGTATGACTTAGTTTAACTTCTTGTGACCTAGTATGACTTAATTTGACTTAATTTGACTGTAGAGTTGACCAAGTTTGACTTTGACCTAGATTGGCTTAGAATTATATAGATTGCATTGTAGATTTCATTTACCTTCATAATAGACATGTCATAACTGTATTGCTCTATTTTAGGACATTGTGACCCTGGTACAGACATCTGATATTACACTACTCTTTCCAGAGTATCAGGCGAGTATATTCTCTGATAGTTCTCTCATTTATTTGTCAATTACTGTATTTCAGTTCCAGTTAGTTCTATGTGATTCTCTGTATCAACACGTATGGATATTTCTGGATTCATGTATCGACACATACCTTACTTGCTGGCCTCTATTACTGGAGTCATTGGTATCATTCTGGAGACATTTCTGGAATCATCATGTATTGGCCGGACTCATCTCGATTCTTTTGTCGATTTTGGATTTACTTGCTGGGCGGAGAAATATTGAGTAAGACATGTAGACATATCCCAAATCCGAAATCTCCCACTGAAATCTACCGGAAGCATAGCCATCTCTTGCCTGATCCGTAAGAGATGTGCCTGATACCTACAGCCGTTTACATGTCGACCTCGGTATTTTAAAACACACTGTTAGATCATAATTGGACTCATCCTGGATTCATTGATCACTGTTGGACTCATCTTGTACCGGAAATCATCTGGTATCAGATTATATGGACTGGACTCACACTGGGATTACATTAGACTTATATCGTACTATCTGGACTCGTACATATTATTCTAGTTCAGTTAGCTTTTATTACAATCTTTATTGACATGATTCTTCTCTTGTTTTATTTACCTTTCTTTTTTTGTATCTTACTGTTTCTCTATGCCATCATTACCTGTATAAAACTGCCATGCTCATCAATAAAACTGTCTATAACTGCTTTATAGTTCTTTGTCATTTACTTGGATTTTTTAGATGAGTTGTACTCGTTCCTGTCCTGATTAGACCTGTTGAAAATATTACAGATGATAATCCTGAGGACACATGCCCTACTTACCATGGACCTGGCGAGGGATTAGCTACCTTTGGTCCCGACTCTCAGGAGTAATTCAGGATATTAGCTAGTAGACTACTTTAGCTTTCAGGTTTTGACTTGTTGTATTAAAGTTAAGATATTGAGTTTGTATTAAGTTTGTTTGAGACATTGTTGTATTATTTTAGTAGTTAGTTGTTGTTGTCTTTAATTCCTTAGGTATAACTTCTGTGTTATCTTTTCGTGTTTTAGACTGTGATTGAGTATATCCTACCCTTTACTTGTCCTCCATTCGGAGCTGATATCTGGACAAGTACTTTTTATACACTGTATGAGATTAGTTAGCAACCTAGGACAGCTTACTACCGCCGACACTGCGGCGTAGGATGGACGTAATCACTTCTCGTGCCCCTATACAGGGTGCGGGTCGTGACACGTTTTTAGTGGTGCCCCCATGCAGGTCTCGAGACTAGATTGTTTGGTTACGTTATTGTACCAAGCATGCCTGCAATTAGAAACTTAAGGTAATTAGACAACATTAGGAATGACGCTTAGAACACCTAGAGGAATACTAGGATTGCAACATAGGAAATACATCCCATGCTTGCTATTATAATTAGATTTTCTTGTCTATGATTGTTTTGCTTTAAAGAGTCCTTATAAGTCCTTTTTATTGTAATTAGATGGTGCTTACTCGTTCATCCCGGTATGTCTCACCTGAGAATGACACACTCCCCATCCAGTCAGCTGACCAGTTGACTGATACACCTCCACCTACCACATTCCCCCACTCCACAGATCCACAAACCCAGATACCACAACCACCTTCCACATCACAGTCCCAGCAGGACCCGATACTTCCACCACCCCCTATCACTATACCTACCCAGGCTCCCGTCACACTCGACGGGAACTAGCTGCTCACTCTGATTCAGGGGTTCCTAACAACCCATCAGGAGCAGACTACCCTACTCCGCCAGAGCATGGAGCGTTCTGAAGGACGTCCCGTGGTCCCACCACATGTAGAGCCACGGCAGAGAGTGGGGACGATCAAGGACTTCATGGGTCTGAATCCCAAGGAGTTCTCAGGGACTGAGGGCATAGTAGTAGCAGATGACTGGCTAGACTCGGTAGAGAGGAAGCTCCTCGGAGTCAGGATGCCGGATGACCTCCAGGTCAAGGCAGCGGGATTTCTGCTGATAGACTTGGCAGGAGTCTGGTTCCGAAATGAGCCGTTATTCGCGAGAGGGAGAGCCACTTGGTATCAGTTCAAGACCCAGTTCAAGAAGAAATTCTTCTCGACCACCGCTAGGGTAACCATGGGTCTATGATTCCAGAACATCCAGTAGGGGAACCGTTCTGTCAACGAGTATGCAGCAGAGTTTAGTCGCCTGAGCCGTTTTGCTCCTAGTCTAGTTGCTGACCCTGAGGAGATGACGCGTAGGTTTTGCCATGGTCTAGTTCCAGACATTGGCATTCTTATAGTGGCGAACGGTATGACTGACTACTACCCGGAGCTTAGAGTTAGCCCAGAGTATAGAGGAGCGTCTTCTGTCTTGCAAGAGGCCGACTTCTGTACACATTGAGGGACCCTCCAAGCGTCAGGCTTTGCAGCAGAAAGTGTCGACGCTACACCAGCAGACATATCGTCCTCCCACACCACATCATTCGACCCTGCCAGTTAGAGCCCCGGGACCCCGACAGCAGAGGCAATTTCAGCAGGTGCAATATCAGTATCGGGGTCAGGACCCGAAGACGATCAGTTGTTCATACTGCAGGAAGCAGGGACACACCAGGGAGCAGTGTAGGAAGAGGCTGAAGGTTTGCTATACCTGTGGGTCTGATACTCACCAGAAGATGGATTGTCCTGTTGCACCTCCTTATAAGGAGGCTAGGCCACCTGTAGCTCAGCACCAGAGGGATGGAGCTTTTGCAATGACGGTCGAGGAGACCAACGCTGCAGGTGACGGGTTAGCAGGTTTGTCTTTTCTGTCCTTCATTTTCCATCTTGTTGTGTGATTTTATTAGTACCTGTCAGGATATGCTTGTGATATACTAGATAGTGTAGTTACCCTGTTCGAGACTGTGGAATCACGACCAGTAGGACTATGATTTCATGTTATCTTTTGACTTTGATTGACTGGGGGTTTGACCTAGAAGGAGTACGACCATCTTAATTTCGAGGACAAAATTTTTCTAAGGAGGGTAGACTTGTAACACCCAGTTTTCTGAAATTGGGATATTTTGAAAATTTATTATTTTTATGATTAAATAATGGTAATTTAGTCATGTTATGAATTTTGGTGATTTTTAGATAGTTTAAAACTATTTTCTAAGTCACGACTTATGACTTTGTGATTTTATTAGTATAACCCTAGTGTAAACCCTAGAGATTTCATAACCTAGAGACTAACCATGACTATGTAAGCCTAACCATGTGATTAGGATATCAAATTACCACTTTTTAGTCAAAAGGGTATTTTGGTAATTTATTAGAATTTATTTGGATTTATGTAAATTATTATTATTTAATTAGTTGATTAGTGTCATGTTAGCTCCTAACCTAGTTTAGCACTATTCTAGAGGTTAGCAACTAACCTAGAAGACTAAGTAGAGGATGTTAGCTTTATGTAGAAATATCTAGGTTTGATAATATCTAGATATTTTACTTTTAGATATTTTAGAAACCTAGAAATATCTATCCCCTTAGTCAAAGACTTAGGAGCTAAGTTAGCAAGGTGGAGGAACTCTAAATATCTACCCCTACCCTACCCATGGCAGCCCAACCCTACCCCCTTCCATATAAACACACACCCCTTCATTCACACCTCATTTTCATTACACTTTAAAACCTAATTTTTCCTACAACTTTACACCCTCACCACTTAACCAATTTGACTCCAAATTGAGCCTAGTTTCTTGCATTGTGATCCCCTACCATTGAGGGTGCTAAGGGGAGCTAGCTAGCAATGTTGCATAGCATTTTGGGCATCATCATTTGAAGAGGACACCCCCCTACCTTGGTATTTTCTTGAGTTTTGCACTCATAGGTAAATATCCCCAAACCTAGTTAATATTGTGTTTTCTCTTCATAATTGCATGCATATAGGTATACCCTAACTGTGGGTCATGTTTTGTAGGAAATAGGTTTGGTTTGGTGTCCGTATCGGATACGTATCTGTGTGTTTAATTAAGTGTTTGGTGAAATGTCACTATGGTTTGAAAGTTGTTATTTTCTAAAACAAATTACACATTTGGGTAGCCCTTAGCATGCTGATCACGAGACATTAGGACTGAGCACGAATCCGAGTCGTGTCCGTGTCCAAAACGGACAAGAATACTCTGTATACACACACGCACTGTGTCCTGTTGCTCGAGCCCTATTTCTCACTGTACACGACACTTCGACACACCAATTTTGGTGGACACGAAGGGGCCATGACTGACATGTCAGCCCCCAAGTGCCATGTCACCTCGTGTCGTGTCGGATGAGAAATTCGACACGTACTGACCGCACCCTATACTGCACACAGTGTAAAACACGCACTGACACGGCCTTCGTGTCGTATCTAGACACGATGTGGACACAAAGTGTCAGGCCTAAACCCTAGCCCTAGACCTAGGCTACACCCTGACACAAGCATGACACGTATCGATGCATGTGTCGTATCCACGAGGCTCTGTCCTCGCTGCACGAGACTGCGCCACGCACACGTTCAGTCCCCTACTTCTCGGGACTCACGTAGGACACGATACGACACGTGGAGGGGTGACACTTGGTGGACACGAGGGGGCAATGTCTGCGAACATGCCCCCCAAGTTTCGTGTCTTCTAGTGTAGTGTAGGACACGAATTCATGTGTGCATCGAATTTGCACTGACAGCACACACGTGGAATTTAGGCTCTGATACGGGCTTGGACACGACACTGTACGACACGTGGATACTGTGCAGGCTGCCTAATAGCTAGACCAACCCTAGGCGAACCTAGGGACACGAGCACGACACCTCGCGTGCCCTATGTCGTGAGCACGAGACACGTGAACACGTGCACGATACAGTGCAAATTCCAGTTCACTGTGTTACCCGATTTGGGATTTTTAGTGTTTGACACGTCGTGTCGCATCGTGGTGGACACTTAAGGACACAAGGGATACGAGTATACCTAGGGGCACGATTACCAACCTTTAGGTTTGGGTATTAGCTAGGTTTTGTGTCAGTTTTGAGATTTATCCCAATGTTCAGTTATGAACAGTAATTCCTGGTTTTATTTTAGTATTTATTTTGAGATTCAAATTGATTTTTATGTATATGTATACGTATATTTGTGTGTATATATACTGTATATATATGTATATAAGTATATGTATGTGTATGTGGGTATGGAAGAGTATATATACATGAATATATATAGGAATGGGTATATGTATATATGCATATAAGTATGTGTGTCAGTTGGGCCCCCCTTTCTCAGTTTTCTAAGATTTAACCTCCCCCCCACTGTCACAGTGACACTCTCACATCTCTCTCTATTATTCTCTCTCTATATAAGTCTATATGTAATATTATATATATGATTATATATGTATATGTATATATATGGAATATATATTAGATATGTATATATAGTTTATATATATATTTGAGGGTTATATATATAGATATGGTATATTATATATAATTGGCTATATATATTGAAAATATATATGTATGTTATGAGTATATATATGGTATTATATAAGTTGGGTATATGGTGTATACATTGTAGATATGTATATATATATATGAGATGGCCTATGTATATATATATTGTATAGATATGAGTATATATCTAAGATCCCTATATATATGTGGTAGTGTCCTAGATATACTAGCCTATGGCTAATAGGGGGTTGCCCTATACTTGGCCTAATTGGCTCTTGAATGGTTGACCTAGGTAGCCTTGTTGACCATGGTTGACTAAAGTCAACTATAGGTCAAACCTTGACCAAATTGACCTAGAATTGACTTGGATAGACTTAAAAGGACTAGTTGACTAAGGTTTGACTAAACCCTAGACTATTAAACTAGTTGATTTATGTTTGACCATATGGTTATGAGGATAGTCCTAGGTAATTTAAGATATGTATGGGGTTAAGTGGAATACTTAGGAGTTGTGTCATGATTTGTGTTAGCCTTAGAAATTGACTAGAAGTTGACCATTTGTTAAGATTGACCTAATTACCTTGTTGACTAGTCTATGTTTGACCAAAATCTTAGTTAGTCTAAGAATGACCTAGACTTTGACCTAGTTTGACCATATTCACTAATCTGACCATTATTGACTAAACCCTAGATAACTTGACTAGTTTGGTTAGAATGTTTGACTAAGAGTTGACTTTAACCTAGATTAGACTTGTTTAATCTTGTTTGACCTTGTATGACTTAGTTTAACTTCTTGTGACCTAGTATGACTTAATTTGACTTAGTTTGACTATAGAGTTGACCAAGTTTGACTTTGACCTAGATTGGCTTAGAATTCATATAGATTGCATTGTAGATTTTATTTACCTTCATATTAGACATGTCATAACTGTATTGCTCTATTTTAGGACATTGTGACCCTGGTAGAGACATCTGATATTACACTACTCTTTCCAGTGTATCAGGCGAGTACATTCTCTGATAGTTCTCTCATTTATTTGTCAATTACTGTATTTCAATTCTAGTTAGTTCTATGTGATTCTCTGTATCAACACGTATGGATATTTCTGGATTCATGTATCGACACATACCTTACTTGCTGGCCTCTATTACTGGAGTCATTGGTATCATTCCAGAATCATTTCTGGAATCATCATGTATTGGCCGGACTCATCTCGATTCTTTTGTCGATTTTGGATTCACTTGCTGGGCGGGGAAATATTGAGTAAGACATGTAGACATACCCCAAATCCGGAATCTCCTACTGGAATCTACCGGAAGCATAGCTATCTCTTACCTGATCCGTAAGAGATGTGCCTGATACCTACAGCCGTTTATATGTCGACCTCGGTATTTTAAAACACACCGTTAGATCATAGTTGGACTCACCCTGGCTTCATTGATCACTGTTGGAATCATCTTGTACCGGAAATCATCTGGTATCGGATTATATGGACTGGACTCACACTGGGATTACATTAGACTTATATCGTACTGTCTGGACTCGTACATATTATTCTAGTTCAGTTAGCTTTTATTACAGTCTTCATTGACATGATTCTTGTCTTGTTTAAGTTACCTTTCTTTTTATGTATCTTACCGTTTCTCTATGCTATCATTACCTGTATAAAACTGCCATGCTCATCAATAAAACTATCTATAACTGCTTTATAGTTCTTTGTCATTTACTTGGATTTTCTAGATGAGTTGTACTCGTTCCTGTCCTGATTGGACCTGTTGAAAATATTACAGATGATAATCCTGAGGACACATGCCCTACTTACCATGGACCTGGCGAGGGACTAGCTACCTTTGGTCCCGACTCTCAGGAGTGATTCAGGAGATTAGCTTGTAGACTACTTTAGCTTTCTTGTTTTGACTTGTTGTATTAAAGTTAAGATATTGAGTTTGTATTAAGTTTGTTTGAGGCATTGTTGTATTATTTTAGTAGTTAGTTGTTGTTGTCTTTAATTCCTTAGGTATAACTTCTGTGTTATTTTTTTGTGTTTTAGACTGTGATTGAGTATATCCTACCCTTTACTTGTCCTCCATTTGGAGCTGATATCTGGACAAGTACTTTTTATACACTGCATGAGATTAGTTAGCAACCTAGGACAGCTTACTACCTCCGACACTGCGGCGTAGGCTGGACGTAACCACCTCTCGTGCCCCTATACAGGGTGCGGGTCGTGACACATGCTCCCCCATAAATGACTCAAACTTCTTGTACCACTGCCTCGGAGCTTGCTTCAGACCATACAAGCTTTTTCTCAACCGGCAGACCAAATATGACTTACCCTTCTCACAGAATTCCTCTGGCTGCTCCATGAACAACTCCTCCTCAGGATCACCATAGAGGAATGTCGTCTTCACGTCCATTTGCTCGACCTCTAAGTCAAAACTGGCTGCCAATGCTAGCACCACCAGAATAGACGACTATTTGACGACTGGCAAAAAGATCTCATTATATTCAACGCCCTTCTGCTGACCGCAGCCTTTAACTATTAGCCTCGCTTTGTATCGAAGGCGAGTAGGATCATCTGTCTGCTTCACTATGAACACTCATCGATTTCTTAAAGCCTTCTTGCCCTTTGGCAACCACACCAGATCATAAGTGGAGTTGGCCTGTAAGGAACTCATCTCCTCCTGCATAGCCTCTATCCACTCCTGCCTCTGTTCATCGTCCATAGCCTCTGCAAAACTTTCAGGCTCTCTTCCGTCATTCAGCAGCACATACTCACCCGATGAGTATCTCATATATGGTCGATGCTTTATGTCACTCCTCCTCAACGGACCCACTAATATTGGCTACAGCCTCCTCCCCTTCATGAACAAGCTCTCCGACATGCTCATCATTCTGAATGTTACCTTGACCACCATCAGCAGGCTGATGATCAAGGTTAGAAGCAACTCCATGTATTGGCTCCCCCATAACTGGATCCTCTGCGATGTCCTCTGAAAATTGCTCGAAGCAAAATAACTCTAACTCAAAAAATTCCTCAGCCTCAGAAGGCATCTTGAAATCCTGAGTGTTGGTCATTGTCTGATCCTCGATGAATACCATGTCTCTGCTTCTATAGAGCTTTTTTCCTATGGGGTCATAGAGTCTATAGCCAAACTCATTCCGATCGTAGCCGACAAAGACGCATCGCCTCATCTTTGGCTCAAGTTTGGATCTCTCGTCCTTCGGTACATGTACGGAGGCCTTACAACCAAACACTCACAGGTGATTGTATGACGGCTCTTTGTTGTACCATACTTTATCAGGCAAATTACCCTGCAATGGAGCACTAGGAGATAAATTAATAGTATAAGCAGCAGTGTAAAGTACCTCACCCTAATAGCTGTCTGGCAAGTTTGCTTCTGATAGCAAAGACCGTACCCTCCACTTCACTGTTGAGCTACGGTGTCTTTGGTGGAGTCTTCTGGTGTTGTATTCCTTCCTTTTTGTAATAAGCATCAAAGGGACCAATGTACTCGCCGCCACTGTCAGACCGAATATATAGCAGCTTCTTGTCCGTCTCCTTTTCAATAGAGGCCTCAAACTCTTTGAAAGTGGGCAGCACCTGATCTTTGGTCTTTAAGGCATAGACCCAAATTTTCCTAGAATAATCATCAATAAATGTCGCAAAATAAGAAGCACCACCAATGGATTTTACCTTCATAGGACCGCAGACATTCGAGTGAAACAACTCGAGCAACGCCGGCTTCCTCGAACTTGGATGACTTTGAAATGATACCCTATTTTGTTTTCCCGCCAAATAGTGCGTGTATCTCTCCAATTTGGTAGACTTTAGTCCTGGAATCACCTTCATGTTCAGCAAGTAGCTCATCCCCTCACTACTAAAATAAGGCAAATTAGCAACGTCAGGATACGTCGCTAATTAAGGAAAATATGTCGCTAATCGTAATTAGCGACAACTTTAGCGACGAAACATGAAGGTCGCAAAAAAGCTAGTCGCAGATGACAAATTTGTCGCCCTCCGTCGCTGTTTGCGACGTGACCACAATGTCGCTGGGTCGTCGCAAAATTAGCGATGGAGGGCGACGAAATTGTACGTCGCCAAATTAGCGACGTAGTGCGACTACTTAGCGACGTTATTTCTTTTTATGTGATGACATGGCATGCCTGCCATGTCAGCAGTGTAGCAACGTACATCGACCAAATTAGCGACGTCAGGATTCTACCACGTCAGTATCTGAGCGACGGATAGCGACGTAACTGCGCTAATTAGCGACGTCAGGATACGTCGCTATAAGTCGTAGATAGTCGCTATACGTCGTAGATATTATAAAAAAAATTTTAAAAAAATATAATGTGTATTTTTATTATGCTGTGTGTCTGTGTTTACAGTGTGTGTGAAGTGCAGTGTTCGAACCATCGACAGTTTCGCTTGCTGTTCTATATTTTATCTTGGACAGAAAGAGCAACAATTCAGGGTGCACTTCTCAGAGTTTTCTTTTCACGTCCTTCACCTTCTCGGGATCCTTTACGACGTCCCGAGAAAGTGAAGGATGTGAAAATGAAGCTCTCAGAAGTACACCCTGAACTGTTGCTCTTTCTGTCCAAGATAAAACATACAACAGTATTCGAAACTATCGATGGTTCCAAACACTGTATTTCACATACACTGTAAACACAGACACACATCATCACAAAAATACACATTATATTTTTTAAAATTTGGGCAGCACCTCCTTTGTATATCAGATCATCGCTTATAACCCAGCGTAGGTATATTTGTCATCCCCGTCGCAGATATCATCATAATTAAAAGTCTTCCATCATAACAGTCTACAACTAATAGATGAATAACAGTCTCCCATCATAACAGTCTCCCATCATAACAGTCTACAACTAAATATCATACATGTACTCAATGAAAATACCAACAAAGTAAATATCACAAACATATATGTCCAACAAACATACATGTCCAACATAGTCAAATAAGAATAAAAATCAGTGTACCAATGATCAATGGGCCCATAGGGCCAATACATATAAAGATGATAAAAAAATCTACTGGATCACTGAGGACCCCTGCTGCGCATCTGAGATAGCATGTACTCATACTGTTCCTGTGTGAGCTGCACCATAGGGGCAGTAGGAGGCAATGCAACGTCTGGAGTCGGCGCCGTCGATGGACCGGAAGGACGTATCTGCTCCAGCTCTCGCAGTCGCTCAGTATGTGCATCAAGGGTACTCACTATCCTCTGAGAACTCTCCTCAATTAAAGTATGTATCTGAGTGAGTAAGGAAGACATGGTCCTCTGCGATCCCTCCAGCTCGACCTATCTATGCTCTTTACGCTCCGTAGACTCGGTGAACGTGTGCAAGCTAGCAGTTGTAGCCTGTTGCAGACTCATCAGCTCCTGTATACTGCACTCGACCGCACCAAATCGTCCGATGATCATCGGATCGTCGGATCATCGCTCTGCGGTATGGTGATCAGAAATCTGCTACTGTAACTCACGACGCAGCTCGTCGATCTGACGACCAATATCCTGAGCTCGTGATAACGCCTGCGAAGCTGGAGACTGCGCACTGACAGAGGGGGCCCGGGATGACTCTGAAGCTAAATAGGCGCCGTAGGATCCCGTACCGTAGTACGTACCCTTCTGAAGACCCCCAACAGCGGTCATCCAGAGGTCGTCCGGCGATGGAGCTGTAGACGGCTGGAAGGATGTACCAGCCCCACCCTCTGCTGGCGTACTAGCAGCAACAGCCTCCTCCTCTTGTAGCCGAAGAAACTCGGCCTATAACAATGTTTGCTAACGTCTAAGTGTTTGCTAAAGTCTATATTGATATCTATTTTCCTGTTTTCTAAATTATAGTAAATTAATATAAAGAATAGAACATACATATGCCTGCGTCGCCCTCTCGTCAATAAACTCTCCAGCCCTCCGATGGGTGACCCGGAAGACGGTCACCATGTTGGAACTGCCCTGTCCCGGTAATGGACCGGGAACAGAATGGTACACTGGCGTACTCAGAGATGAGGATGAGGGTACGGAATCTGTATCCCCAGCCTAACACACACGGGACTGCCTAACATAATATCCTCCGCGTCGTTCGGGTCTAGTCATACCTGATAATAATATATGACAATAAAACAAATATACATATTTTTATGATAGACATCACAGATTTTTAAAAAATATCATAGTCACAAAAGTGTCACTAAAGTGTCAAATATGATGATAAAACAAACGTACAGATTTAATCCTCTTCTAAAAATTCATCTAGTTCGTTTAGCTCATCATCTTCTTCTTCTTCTTCTTCTTCTTCTTCTTCTTCTTCTTCCTCCTCTACATCTTCACTTTCATCTGCATCTTCCTCTTCAGATAATTCTACTTCTTCTACATAATTAGATGTGTAATAAGGAACTTCCGTCGTGTCCACTTCTACAATATTTGTTACAAGAGGTAGTTTATCCTCTTGATAAGCTATATTGTCAACATCAATGGTATTTCAAGCTTTGGTCTTCATACTGTCCACCAGTCCGACCTTGTTGTTCCCCGTTTAGGATAACTTGTGAAGTACACGAGCTGAGCCTGACTTGATAGGACAAATGGTTCATAGGCTTGATATCGATGCCGATAGTTTATATCCACAAGACCGTGCTTGTCTACTTTCCAACCTTGACCTTCAATCGGATCGAACCAATCACACCTGAATAACACAATCTTAGCAGGCTCTATTCCATAACTATATGTCAGCTCCATAATCTCCCGAAGGATGCCATAGAAATCGTTGCCCGCATCAACATCTTTGTAGTTCGAAGATCTGATACACAAATAGCTGTTTTTGGTAGAATCGATATCTACAAAGTTGTCTCAGATCGGGCAAGTTGTTGACTTGAGCCTAAACCCATTCACACAGTAGCTTGGCCATATTTTTGCAGCATAAATTGGTCCCTTGGCTAGCGTTCTAATAGACTCATTCTCAAGTCTTGCGTATGGACGATCGACCTAAATACCACAAAAAAATAAATTAAGCTTATTCTCAAGTGCATATAGAGAAAGGTAATTACAGAGTTCTCAAGTCTTACATATGCACTCAACCATGATGGAAAATAATGTCTCATTTCTTGTTCTAGTTCTTCTTCTATTATTTGTGGCCTACCTGACCTCACATCATCATTAAATATGCTGAAAACAACATCGTTCAATTAATGTAATAGTATAATAATCAATACTATTAAAATAATGTAGACGTATTAATTACGTACCCCTCTAGCTTCTCTACTTCATCATCTTCGCAGTTGAGTAATACATACACCTGAGCAGCCCTTAGCTCATCATCGTTCAGATATCTCATCTTTATTTTACCCGATGGCTTTCCTGGAGCATTAAATACCTTCATTATTGTATCATTACATTCATGATCTCCGTCGTCGTTTCTGGAAGCTCTTGTTCTATTAGTTGCAACATGAGGCTTGAAATACATCGAACAAAAGTTTGTAATCTCCACGAGAACAAATGATATGTCACTTCCACTTCTGGATAATATTTCACGTTATGACATTTCACACACGGACACTTAATTTTGGTTCCGTCCATGTACTGAGGGAACGCCTTAGCAAACTACATGAACTGCTCTACTCCTACTATGTATTCATCTCGCACACCACACATATCATCAGGATGACGATTGTACATCCATGAACGATTCCACAAGTAGTAATTCATATCCATTTGGAAATAATTCTGCAAAGATGGACACACATGTTCAGCACAGTAACTAGTCAAACTGGGTGAAGTTGAGTTGACTTAGTCAATATCTTGGATAAACTAGTCAAACTGGGTAAAGTTAACTAAGTCTAGGCAATTATCCTTCACTAGACATAGATATGGAACAAACACCGATATTTGCAGTATCCGAACTTCCTAGTGTATATTACAGTAGAGAGAACTTTACCCTTTCATAGGGTAAATCCTAATTATCTTGTGATACCATCTTGGTATCACAAGATACCTCAACCTGTCATGCTCACTCTAGCCCACATCTAACTCTAATACAAAACTTCTAATATAAAACCTTACTAACATATCTTTCACAATTTTCTCACTCTCTAACACAAACCACATCCTATTACCAAACATTTTCTTAACATATTATCTAACCTGTAAACTGATAGTGATTTTAATATACATGTTAGGGTTCATGTATGCATAGGGATTTATGGGTTTTCGAATTGTATTTGGATTGTCAACCTGTAAACTGATTGTGTACATTGATTTCTCATGTATCACACACATGTTTACACTCACAAGCCTGTCACTAACCTGAGAATACATGTGCACTCGACTGAAAATTGATTTCCTGATATCTACACACAATTACACTAAAACCTGAGAATCTATACTACCTACTGCTGCACTGATTTCCCTATACACACACTCATACACATGTACCCATTGAACTGAGAACACATTTACACACACACACACACATGTTCACGTACTGCTATACACTCATGCACACACTGACCTAAGAACCTAGGTATTGTTTACACACACTGGTAAACCTAGACTGAAACTAGCTTACTGATTTCCTATTCACACGCACACGTGTACACATTACTGCTAACACCCTGTCCACTCATACACACATAAATTTCGAATATCTATACACACACATAGAGTCACTCACTCACACATGAACTCAGACATACATTCACACAAAGCTGAGAACACACACTGTCGTTACTGCCACACACACACCACTGTATGCTGCCACATATACACACACACACACATGTGCACACATACACACACACACATGTATATTAAACTTCAAATATTTTAACCCAAATTCGAGCCCGAACTCGAGTATCTTCAACCCTAACCCAACCCATTAACGGGTTTATCCGATTGGGTTCGGGTTTAGCCCGCCCAAGCTGCACCCCTAACCGTGTGTCCGTGTGTGTGTGTGTGTGTGTGTGTGTGTGTGTCCGTGTGTGTGTGTGTCCGTGGGAGAGGAGGAGGAGGAGGGAGAGGAGTTAGGTTAGGGTTTACCTGAGGAAGAGGAGGAGGAGCTCGGATTGGGGGAGGAGGAGCTCGACGGGGGGAGGAGGGGGGGTAGGGGTCGCCGGGGGGGGAGGGAGTCGCCGGGGGGTAGAGGGTCGTCGGAGGTCGAGGGGGTCGCCGGGGGGGGGGAGAAAAGTTTAGAAATTTTAGAAATTTTCGAGTGAGGGAGAAAAAAGAAACAGCGTGCCCTAAGTAAAAACTTTAGCGACGTCAGGAGGAGACGTCGCTAAACCTCGCTATATTTAATAAATTAGCGACGTGTAGCGACGACATTGCGACGCAGATTCCCATTTAATAAATTACTGTCGCTATTCATCGCTAGTAGTCGCCACCAGCGATGAATAGCGACGTCAAGTTTTTACGTCGCTAAATTCCCAAAAAATAGTGACGTCCTTTCATGGAGTCGCTAAATTTGTCATAATTTTGCCACATTTTGGTAGTGCCTTCTCGCTGATATGGCCGAGCTGCTTGTGCCACAACTAGGTAGACGCATCGCTGACTGCGTTCACCTCCTGTGTCCCCTGTGCGCTTCCCTCTATATAGTAGAGTCCAGACTTCTTGCTTCCTCTGGCAATCACCATCGAACCTCTGGAAAGCTTCCTGTCACGACCCGCTCCCGAATAATCGGACACGAGTCGGACATGCCCAGCCTTCGTCGATGGACACGACGAAGTAAGCTGTACAATTCTAAAGAAAAATCCAAGATAAAAGATATATAAAATAACACAGCTACTATACACGTTCCCAGAATCACCACAATCCACAAGTTATTGGTACAATATCATCCGGAGACAAATCCGGTAACATGAATAAAATTATACAATCCTGAAATCCTCAATACAATACATGATAAAATCCTCTAAAACAAATCTAAGAAAAGATCTAACCATAACTCTGAAATTCTAAGTCTATCCTGAGGCACAACTCTATCCTGGCTTCGGGCTCTGGCCCATAAAGATGGAACATCATCCACAAGCATACCTGCAACGTATCCTGTCAGGAAAAGAGCAAAGTACAACCCCGACAAGAAGCACTAAACAATGTAAACTGAAATGCATGAAAAGAATCACGATATAAACTATGGTACAAGACAGGAATATGAAACGGTGGTAGATAAATAACGGTGAAGTATAGTACCAGATCCTGAACAATGAACTATACTATCTGTGTAACATGGATTTGAAATAACTATCAGAGTATGTAACCGGCTGGGTAAACAATGAACAAGAGCACATGAATAATGGTACAGCTTAAAGTCCCACGTGCACGATGTGAGACCTAAGCTATTAGTCAATGCCTAGCTAAAATAGGGTTGGTCACATATCTGTAGTATTTCCCCACCCCAATGTACAAGTAAAGAACAATAAACTATGAACAATGAACGGGGAACAATGAACAATGAACAATCGTGTGTACAACGTGTCAATATGAGAACATGAAGCAAGACAAAAATATAGAGTAAAGTGTTCGAGTCGGTGTACTTGCCTTGCTCTGGAAGATCAAGAGTAGTAAAGGATAAATCGGTATGTCCACCTGATTTTTGGTACAAGCTTTTTAGGTTCTAAATAACAGTCGGCTAAAACTGTTAACAATCTAACTATATATTACTTCTACAAGCTAAATGTACTTCCTAGCTTTAGCAAGAAAAACTTAGTAAAATGATATTTAGATAATACTATTTATTGTTTGAAAACCTACTAAGATATTTTCCTACAAAAATATTATAAATGATGTTATAACAATTATATATTATTTAAAAATACCTTAACCCATATTTTAACAAAATATTTATTAAATGATAACTTAGCTAAAAATAAACTCTAAATACTAGGAATATTTTCATAGCAACTTATATAGGTTTTTTGCAAAACAACATATTAGTAATGATGGTAGAAAAAGTATTAACTTAATATAATCTAATCTAAATTAGAAACCATTCTACTAATAATTATACCATAGAAAATATATGGACCCAACTACAGGAGGCCCAACTTATTGATTTTAACCTACAATTGATCAAAACAGAAAACTAGAATAACATAAACAAAAGCCAATGGGCTTAAAGCCCTTTGCCTACTTGAATTCAACAACTGGGCTTGAAACCCAGGCCCACCATATACACAACCCGATGACATCCCTCAAACTGACCTATACAAACCCGGTCCAATCTGATGGCAGTCCAGCTCACAACCCAAGCCCATACTAACTAAACCCAACCTCTACTCAACAGCTACCAGCCAAATAATAATTATTTTCTTACTAATAAACGGTTATAGGTCTCTGAGTTGTCCTGCTCAGTCCACACTCATTAGCAAAACTCAAAATATACAAAAATATCATAATGGGTCCAGGCCATGCAGCTCACAAATCCAATCTTTAGAGTTAAAACATATTGATTAAAAGAAATACTATATTATACCATAAAATACTTCAATTGGACAGCTACAAAACTCAAATAAGAAAAAGCTATCTCGAAGTGGTCACAAGCTGACCCATAGTTTAGCATAACACACAACCATTCAATCTAGAGTCCAGTAGAATTTCAAATGGTCTTCCAAACTTTAAGTAGACCACAACCAAAAATTTAACATAGTTATCAAATGTTTAGATAAACCTTCTCTCAAAATCCCAACATACATATGAACCCACCCCGTATGCAGACTTCTCCATTTGCTATAACCCAGTCCAAGCCTTACCAGCTACAACTCCAGCTCTTAACTTATTTAGAAAGATTAAGACACAAGGAGCTTCAGGCAGCAGAATATACAAAATCCCAGCCCAATTTCAAATCCAGAAAATTTATACAACCAAATTGAATCATAGGAAAAATCAAAATATAAAATATACCAATCAACTATTTATAAATCAAAATAGGAAATCCTGCCAATGCGTACACAGACCCCCCCAACCTTCAGAAATTCTTATGCATTCAAACTCAGCAACATGGAACCCTTCCACACAAACAAATCAAAAGAACCATTTTAAAAATCTCAACTGAAAAGGAAGAACTCAAGATAAAATTTGAACAAACCTGGCAATACAATGCCAATTCCACAACATTCAAACAGGGGTTTTAGAACAATTTAATAAGACAAAATTTTCGAGATTGTTCGGATAACCTCCAATATGAAAACAGAACCCAGGAAATTAGAAGTTAAAATAATCCATCAACTCCATATTTGAAATCAAAGTCCAATTTATAACAGTTAAATCAATTTTTTAGAAAAATAATTGAAATCAAAATGTTGTTAATCCTATAGATCCCAAGCCTTGAGTACATATTCCTCCAGTCCAATGCTACGCCATCACCCCCCGGCATGCACACACAGTCGGTCACGAACAACACCTTTGGTTACGCACACAAGACACAACGCAACCACGGAACACGAGCACGACTCTGGACACGAACATTCTGAGCACGGACACAACCCAAACAGTCCCATTAATACTGGTGTTTGCAAAAACAAAAAATATTTTTATTACAAACTGAGAAAAGAGTACAAGAGTACAATAAATTCTGGAGAAGTACAACTGTAGGAATCTGATCAGAAGACGATCACTTTATCCCTTGGACTATGTGAACTTGAAGACTGTAGCCTCTGGAGAATGTAGCAGCAATTTTGTAAGAGTTCTTGATCTCTGTGCGTATGTATCTGATGATTTCACAATGATTGGAAACTCTATTTATAGAGTTCAAGAAATAACTGTTTTAGCAGTTATTCTGATGTTCATGAGGCTGGATTATGCCACATTGGGTTGCGCCAACCTCCTGTTGCGCCAACTTTCATTCAGTTGTTCAGTCGTGTACTAACTTTATTTAGACGCGTGGCATCATATGATTGAGATGCGCGTGGTCGTGTACAGGTTAGTAGACACGTCTTGAGAGATTAGTGGCATGTGCGCTACGTCATCCTCCTTTAGAATATAAGTTGTCTTAACTTCATCAGGTTGCGCGAGCTTCGGTCAACTGCGCCTGATTGAGCCGCGCCTAGACACGTGGCAGCTTTTGAGCAGAAGTCATTCAGATGGCACCTAGGCACAACTAAGGATTTTGTCTGGATTGCACCTAGGTGCAACTTACGAAGCGTACATGACAGCTGTCAACCAACTCCCCTTGAGTGGCACAATTCATGGGATTCGAAGAGATTTTCCTCGTTCACTGTGTTTGTCAATGTTGTCAGGTAATGATGACCATTGAGTGTCAGACGCCACATAGATTTTGGTGCAACAAGACTGGGCACAGTCTGATATGTGGCGCAACCTATTCAGCAGTGCAGTCTGTTCTCTGGGCTTCATATCAGTGGCACAACTTGATCACTGATTAGTATGTTCAGGGCGCAACTTGATTTTTAGGCCCTACAAGACCCCCTTCAAAGTTTTTAAAACTTAAAAATTGAAGAACAGTTTGGCAACTCTAGAGGGGGGTGAATAGAGTATTTGTACAAAAATAGCCAATTAAAAATAACTCTTTCACCAATAATAAATAATCAGAGTAAAGTACGGAAAATAAATGGAGAGTAAAAGAGCATACGCAAACACAGCAATTTTAACCTGGTTTCCCTCGTGGAGGACTAGTCCAGGCCTGAGAACTCTAGCTCAGGATTAAATACACTATTTGTGAAATAGTAGTTTACAACCCGTGCCTTTACTTCAGAAGAGCACGTCAACTTCTAACAGAGGATCGCAGTGGCGATTTGCTTGGAATTGTCCAAGCGATTTCTTCGACTCTTGCACAAGAATCCTAACTGAGAGATGCTGAGCACTCGAGACTTAGGAGGCTTGTGGCTAGTAGATGGGAAGGGTATGGCTTACTTGAGCTTATAAGAGAGAAGAGAAAAGAAGATTGGATGGATTGGAATGAGAGAATTCATGCCCTATTTATAGTGTTTTTATAGGCAGAATTCGGCCAGAATTCGGGTAGGAAAATTCAAAAATTTGGCCGTTGGACAACTAGCAACCAGCTAACCCTAAAATTAGGGTTCCTGATTTCTAGGGGACAGAGTTCGGCCCGAACTCTGTGTGGAGGCAGAGTTCGGCCCGAACTCTGTCTCTAGAGCACAGAGTGGTTCTAAGGGGTTTTTGGGCAGTATTTGGTTCAGTGGAGCTTGGGATTTTGGGTAGGCTATAGACTAAGTGTCAAGAGCTCAGCATGAATCAGAGTACACAAGTCTAGACTCAATGAAAATATAAAAATACAGACTCGAAAACACACTGAGAGCCGGAGACTGAGCTGTCGTCTGTCTTGAACTGAATGTGGACGTCGTGTGTCGTATTGAATTAATACAGATATTATTTAGTCAATGTAGTCAATATTTGGTTGACTGTGACTTTGTGTCAACAATCTCCCCCATATTGATAATTGACAAAATAATATATGTATATTCAATATTCATACCTGGACACAATTGATTATAGCAACATAGCTCCCCCATACTCGATACCGAGCTAGAATGTAATAGCTCCCCCGTAATCAGTGAACAGTGCTGAGCTAAAAGCAATAGCTCCCCCGTAAATAGTGCATGGAACCTGTATAATATCTCCCAAAAAGCACAAACAAGCACAGATATACGAAAAGATAGGATATGATACCAAACTATATATATCCAGCCATATATATCCAGATATCCAGGCAGAATATACATAGTTCTCCCCCTTTTGGCAGTTAGCAATATATACTGCAGATAAATGAATAATAGAAAAACTGCAGTAGACAGTAATACAACCACACCAAGCAGAGAAGAAACAGTATAGAAATAATCAAAAGAAGCACTAGCATAAAGTGAAACTACGATAATGAGCATAAAATGTCATCCACAAAATCAAATGTAAAGCACACAACCAGAGTGTAACTACATAAAATCCAAGTACAGAAATCCATAATAAACTAAATAACTGAAATCAAAAGGCAACAACTAAGATCATCAACAGTAGCAGCAGCAGCAGATAGTAGCCAATCTCCATCACGGAGCATGAGAAGGTCCTGGAGTGTCTGAAGGACCGGGGAAGGAGCGACGGGGGTCCAGAAATGCAGCATCCGGATCCATGTAACGCATAACCCACGGATCATCAATGCGATGGCCCGCGCGCGCTGGATCCCTCTCCATGGGAATGTGCAGATGCTGAGACAGGGAATACCGTATATCATGCAGAGAGTTGCCGAGAGCACTCATCTGCAGAGTAGTATGATAGTCCAGCTGTGTCCAGCGATCGTCCTCAAGAGTAAAACGATCCCGGAGCAAAGTCTGAATAGACTCAAGAGTGGTAGGTGGAAGTGGTGCATCCTGACCGAGTGGAGGAGAGTCAGGCTCCGCATCATCAGAATGCTCAGAGGCCTCAGAAGAGGCGACAACTGCCTGAGTACGTCGTGCCTTGGACAGAAAAGTAGGAGCAGGCAAGAACTGACAGTCATGAATAGGAATGATGAACGCACGAAAAGCCATAGGAAGGTATAAAGGATAAACCAAAGCTCTTGGTTTCTTCCTACAATTTATCATCCAATCCATCATTGTCCTAGGAAGATTGAAGGGGATACGATAATGAAGGTGATATAAAGCAGAGATCTCAAAGTAGGTAACTTCATCAGTTGAACCAGCTTTAGGTAAGATGGTGTTAAAAATCATTCGATGAAGCTCATAGAAGTATGGGTTGAGGTGCTTGGCCATAAGCTTGCGAGGACTTATGTTAGGGGCACATAATTCCTCCTTGAATCCTTCAAGAGAAGTATCACCAACAAATTGAAATTGACGTGCTTCCACAAGTTTATCCCAAGCATCAAGATTAACAAGATCAAGAAAATCTCCTAACTCAGAATCATTGAAAGCTATGTCAATACCGGCAACCCGAGAATGGATGTGGGTTGCATCGAAAGTTAAATTGCAATAGAACATTTGGATTACGCTACGGTAAATGACAAAGTTTGAGGCAACTAACGCATCCAAACATAGATCACGAAACAATGATTCAAATTGAGAAAATATTGTAAAATTTATCGGATGTCCCCCGAACACCGGACGAGTACGAAAGTCGCTAAACCATGCATTAGACGCGTCTAGCGACACAAATAATCGTTCGTCATATGTATTCGAATCTTGGGGACTAGGCGGGTTGAACAACGGATGAATGGGTTGTTGTTCAACTACTTGCTCAATTGGAGGAGGAGGATTCGAAGAGGAAGCTCCCTCAGTTCGAATCCTTTTCCCACGATTGGGCAAGCGAGGAGCCATTTGCAAGAAAAATAGAGAACTTGAAATGGAGAGAAAGAAGGAGATATACCTGAAAATAACAACAAACAGTGGAAGAGGATGATGAGAAACCTCTTTCCCTTGATTTTGAGGAGTAATGGAGCACTCTAGATCAAAAACTAGGGTTAGGGTTTGGAGAAAAAAGTTTGGAGAGGTGAGGAAGGAGGCAATGGTGAAGGAGAGAGAAGAAGACCCGAAATATAAGAGAGGGTTTTCTTTGGTCGGATGAAATTCTGACCGTATGATCTAAAATGATCCAACGGCAGAGGCTGATCCCGACACTGGAACAATGGGACCGAACTCGGCCCGAACTCTGTTGGAGGCAGAGTTCGGCCCGAGTTCTGGATTAGTGGTCCAGAACAGAAAACAGGCTGAAAAAAATGGTTAAGTGTTGAATAAAAAGTGATAGTTGAGGATAGAAGTTTGATGAAATCAAAGAAGTACACAAAAGTCAGAATAAACTTTAGAATATGTTAATTAGGCAATATTAAATCGAAACAAACCATATAATAAACAAGGAAATATATTGTAATTCAATATTTCAAATTTGCCATGGGTTAGCTGCAGGGGCCGGATCCCAGCTAGCGGTAGTCCTGAGGACTAGTGCACCGTGTCGCTTAGGCTTTTACGCCTTGTTGTCAGAAGGACCCTTTCGGCTTGTACCCATACCAAATTTGTCGTAAAAGAATCAAAATATACTCGATATTTATGCAGGTGAGTCTCAACTTATAACTGCTTCATCCAAAATTCCGAGTTCACGACACAGGAAATTGAAGCGCTCTTCGGATAATGGCTTAGTAAAGAAATCTGCTAGCTGATGATCAGTGTCGATAAATTCTAAGTTAATCGTGCCATTTTGCTGATGATCACGCAAAAAGTGGTGTCTGATCTCAATGTGTTTAGTGCGTGAGTGGCAGACAGGGTTCTTAGTCAAATTGATGGCACTAGTATTGTCACAGAATATAGGAATATGCATGAAAGATAACTTATAGTCTTCAAGGGTTTGCTTCATCCACAGAATTTGTGCACAACAACGCCCAGCTGCTATGTATTCAGCTTCTGTTGTGGATAGTACGACAGAGTTCTGCTTCTTGCTAAACCAGGAGACTAAAGCCTTTCCTAATAAATGACACGTGCCGCTCGTACTTTTACGGTCGACCTTGCATCCAGCGAAGTCAGCATCAGAGTAACCAATAAGGTCAAATGATGTTGACTTGGGATACCATAGACCCGCTGTAACCGTACCCTTAAGGTATCGAAAGATACGCTTAATCGCGGTCATGTGTGATTCCTTAGGATTAGCTTGATATCTAGCACATAGGCAAACACTAAACATGATATCGGGACGACTAGCAGTTAAATAAAGTAAGCTGCCTATCATACCTCGATACTTACGTTGATCAACGGGTTTTCCGCTCTCATCTGGTTCGAGTTTGGTTGAAGTAGCCATTGGAGTGCTGATTGGTTTGACGTTCTCAAGATCGAACTTCTTCAGCATGTCCTTGGTATACTTCGATTGGCAGATGAAAGTTCCATTAGCCATTTGTTTCACTTGCAGACCAAGAAAGTAGTTGAGCTCTCCCATCATGCTCATCTCAAATTCTGTCTGCATACACTTGGCAAATTCTTGACAGAGGGTTTCATCAGTAGAACCAAAAATGATATCATCAACATAAATTTGAATCAACAGAATAGTGTCTTTAAAAGATTTTATAAATAGTGTAGTGTCAATTTTCCCTTTTGAAAAACCTTTCTCAAGTAAGAAGCTACTTAGCCTTTCATACCAAGCTCTGGGGGCTTGTTTGAGGCCATAAAGCGCTTTCTTTAGCTTGAACACGTGGTCGGGAAATTTGTGATTTTCAAAGCCAGGAGGTTGTTTCACATAAACTTCCTCCTTAATAAAACCATTCAAGAAAGCACTTTTCACATCCATTTGAAATAATTTAAAGTTTTGAAAATTTGCAAAAGCACAAAGCATCCGAATGGATTCTAATCTAGCAACAGGAGCATACGTCTCATCGTAGTCGATACATTCCTCTTGGTTGTATCCTTGAGCTACTAGACGAGCTTTGTTACGTGTGACTGAACCATCTTCATTTACTTTGTTTCTAAAAACCCATTTAGTACCAATTATCGAGTGATTAACCGGTCTAGGAACGAGTTCCCATACTTGGCTTCTCTCGAATTGGTTGAGTTCTTCTTGCATAGCAGAAATCCAAAATTCATCATTAAAAGCTTCAGAAATGTTTTTAGGCTCTTCTTGTGAAATGAAGGCAGTGCTAGCAACGGAGTCTCTTAGTGATGATCTAGTAGTTACTCCACGTGAAACTTCTCCAATAACTAAATTTTCTGGATGAGAAGGTTTGAAAGAGAATTTCTTAGGCAAACCCTCCAGAGAATCAGTTTCGGTTGAAGTATTCATTGGAGTAGAAGTTGATGGCTCAACGTCATCATCAAGAGTACTTACTGCACTGTTGTCTTCATCAAAAGTCACATTTGTTGACTCTTCCACAATAAGTGAGCGTTTATTAAAAACTCTATATCCCTTACTCTTGGCGGCATAACCAAGAAAGATACCATCGTCAACTTTGGCATCAAATTTGCCTAAGTTGTCTTTGGTGTTAAGGATAAAACATCTACAACCAAAAACTTTAAAATAAGAAACATTGGGGGTTCTCCCAAACCAAAGCTCATAGGGTGTTTTCTTCGTAATGGGACGAATCAGCACCCTATTCAAAATGTGGCATGCTGTACTGACAGCTTCTGCCCAAAAATATTTCGGAAGAGAAAATTTATTCAACATGACTCTAGCCATATCGCCGAGAGTCCTATTCTTCCGCTCCACAACACCATTTTGTTGAGGAGTTCTAGGACAAGAAAATTCATGATCAAAACCATTTGCCTTACAAAAATTTTCAAAATCATAATTTAATTCGCCTCCATGATCACTTCGGATTCGAGTAATCATGTAGCCTTTTTCGTTTTGAACTTTCTTTACAAAAATTTTGAAAACAGAAATAGCATCGCTCTTATTAGCGAGAAAGAAAACCCAAGTAAATCTCGAAAAATCATCAACAATAAGAAATGCATAAAGTCCACCAAGGCTAGCTATTCTACTAGGACCAAATAAATCCATATGAAGTAATTGCAAGGGTCTAGTAGTACTTACAGAGTTGATGGAATAAAATGAGGATTTAGTTGCCTTGTTTAGTTCACATTCGGCACATACCGTGTCCTTTTTGAATGTGATGTCAGGCAATCCTCTCACTAGCTTCTTGGTAGAAAGCCTGGATATAGCATCCATGTTGGCATGACCAAGACGCTGGTGCCAAAGTAGTCGTTCGTCTTTGTGGGCATATAGACATCTACCTGCATTGTTAGTATTTATAGAAAGATAGAAAATATAGATGTTGTCATCTCTTTTCCCTTCAAAAGCAATGTCTCCGGTTGACCTATCACAGATGTAGCAACTGTTTTGTCCAAAGTTAATATCATATCCATGATCAGCAAGATGACTAATGCTGAGCAGGTTATGCTTTAACTCGGTCACTAGGCAGACATCCTTTATTACAGAAGAAGGAGGATGACCAATGATACCATTACCTATAATGTGCCCTTTGAGATTGTTACCGAAGGATACGTATCCTTCTCTCTTCATCGATAGTGATGCAAAAAGATTTGCGTCTCCCGTCATATGTCGCGAGCATCCACTATCGAGAATCCACTTACTTTCAGTTGAGGAGGGAAGGTCCACCTACATCAAGAGTAGATGTGACCTTTGGTACCCGAGTTCTTGAGGGTCCTGAAAAGTTAGTCTTTGGGAACCAAGCATATATCTTTTTATCTACAAGTCTTCTAACTCTGCATTGTGGTGAGATGTGTCCATGTGATCCACAATAAGTACAGATAGCATTCTTATTAATACTAGGAGCATGAGAATAATATCTATAAGCAACAGGATGAGGATGGACATGATGTGAAGAGTTAGCATGGTGAAGATGATTATGCATAGAATGAGTGGCATGGTGATGGTGTCCATGAGGCACAGAATGATGGTATTGTCTATGATGTGTGACATGCTGATATTGTCTATATGGCATGGCATGATGATTTTGTCTATATGGCATGACATGATGATTTTGTCTATATGGTATATGAAGATCTTGTCTATATGGCATTGCATGATGATCTTGTCTATATTGAATGGCATGATGATTCCTATGTGTGGAGTGATGTTGATTGTGTCTTTGTGCATGATGATTGTGTATTGAGTGAGAATTATTCTTACGTGCACGTGGTTTGTGAAAGTTTGTGTATATAAATGCATGGTTATGTGCTGTATGAGAATGCCGTGGTTGACTAGCATGAGTGGTGTTGTGCCCATGTGATTGGGTTTGAGGTTGAACAACCTGTTTACCCAATTTGGTTTCTAATCTTTTAGAAACAGCTTGCAGTTCATCAACCTTAATATTTAAGCCATATATCTTAGTCATGGAAATCTTGTGTCTACTCTTTTCTTCAGCAAGCAACGTGTTGAGTGTAGTGATTTCTTGAGTTTGTTGCTCAATACGTGCTTCAGCATCATGTAAGCTTAATTTAAGCTTGGATACTTCATCAGTGTCATTAGTGGGTGACGTGTTTCTAACATTATCAAGAAGTAAAGAAATTCTTTGTATCTCATCTTCTAGACTTTTGATTTTATCCTTGGCATGTTTATATTTACCGATGACCTTTTTATGATCATCGAGTAAATCAGTGAAAGCATCGCCAAGTTCATCAAAAGAGAAGTCATCTAGAGTTTCGTTAGATACCTTGTTGGAAGTTGCCATTAGGCACACATTTGTTGTATCTTGAGGAGAGTCCTTTTCTTCATCGGAGTCACTCGCTTCACTTTCATGCCAAATGCCTGTGTTGGCATATTTCTTTGATGAGTTCCTTTTGTATGGCTTCTCATAGCGGTTGCCCTTCTTCAGGAATGGGCAGTCTTTTCGGACATGTCCAGTTTTCTTGCAACCGTAACAAGTTGGTTCTTCTTCATCGTCTTCTTGAGATTCCTTTTTCCTTCGATTGAAGCGAAGGAATTTCCTGAAGTTGCGAACCATGAGAGCTTGGTCTTCATCATCCGAATTATCTTCTTCGGTCTCATCATGATTAGCCTTTCGTTGATGAGCTTTGAGTGCGATCTCCCTGGTCTTCGGAGCAGGATCTTCGAAGTCCTTGAGGTCAAGCTCGTGAGTCATGAGCTTACCCATCAAGGTCTCCATTGATATTGTTGTGAGATCATTTCCTTCTATGATGGCTGTCACCTTAGGGTTCCAAATCTTTGGTAGCCCTCTGAGCAACTTACGAATCTTCTCGTGATTTGAGTACTGCTTTCCAAGCGAGGATAGAGGATTGATGATGTCGAGGAATCTTGTGAACATTTGAGTGATCGTCTCACTTGGCTTCATCTTGAAAGCTTCGTATTCTTGAGTGAGACGGCTTATTTTGGATTCCTTGACCTGTGTGGTTCCTTCATACGTCACTTCTAGAAGTCTCCATACTTCATGAGCAGTGGTGCATGTAGAGACCCTGTTGAACTCATTCCTGTTTATAGCACAGAATAAAGCATTAATAGCCCTAGCATCTAGACTTGCCTGTTTCTTCTCCTCGACAGAATATTTGTCGTGTGGTTTTTCAATGAGGTCACCATCGACAACTATCCTGGCGGGCTTTTTGTAACCGTCAGTGACGACAGTCCACAGGTCAAAGTCTAGAGACTTAAGATAGAAGCTCATCCTTGTTTTCCAATATGTGTAGTTAGTCCCAACAAATAGGGGAGGCCTATGAGTGGACTGACCTTCACCATGATTGGAAATCAAGGATTGTGTGGTTGCCATGGATCAGCTCTTAGGATGTAAGTCCTTATAAAGAGAACAGAGCTCTGATACCAATTGAAGAACAGTTTGGCAACTCTAGAGGGGGGTGAATAGAGTATTTGTAGAAAAATAGCCAATTAAAAATAACTCTTTCACCAATAATAAATAATCAGAGTAAAGTGCGGAAAATAAATGGAGAGTAAAAGAGCATACGCAAACACAGCAATTTTAACCTGGTTTCCCTCGTGGAGGACTAGTCCAGGCCTGAGAACTCTAGCTCAGGATTAAATCCACTATTTGTGAAATAGTAGTTTACAACCCGTACCTTTACTTCAGAAGAGCACGTCAACTTCTAACAGAGGATCGCAGTGGCGATTTGATTGGAATTGTCCAAGCGATTTCTTCGACTCTTGCACAAGAATCCTAACTGAGAGATGCTGAGCACTCGAGACTTAGGAGGCTTGTGGCTAGTAGATGGGAAGGGTATGGCTTACTTGAGCTTATAAGAGAGAAGAGAAAAGAAGATTGGATGGATTGGAATGAGAGAATTCATGCCCTATTTATAGTATTTTTATAGGCAGAATTCGGCCAGAATTCGGGTAGGAAAATTCAAAATTTGGCCGTTGGACAACTAGCAACCAGCTAACCCTAAAATTAGGGTTCCTGATTTCTAGGGGACAGAGTTCGGCCCGAACTCTGTGTGGAGGCAGAGTTCGGCCCGAACTCTGTCTCCAGAGCACAGAGTGGTTCTAAGGGGTTTTTGGGCAGTGTTTGGTTCAGTGGAGCTTGGGATTTTGGGTAGGCTATAGACTAAGTGTCAAGAGCTCAGCATGACTCAGAGTACACAAGTCTAGACTCAATGAAAATATAAAAATACAGACTCAAAAACACACTGAGAGCCGGAGACTGAGCTGTCGTCTGTCTTGAACTGAATGCAGACGTCGTGTGTCGTATTGAATTAATACAGATATTATTTAGTCAATGTAGTCAATATTTGGTTGACTGTGACTTTGTGTCAACAAAAATGTTTCAAAGTTTTGAAATACATTAAATTTATAAAAATTTTGACTGAGTCAAGTTGCGCCAGTCAACAATCGGTCATCACAATTAAATCTGTTTCTTGAAAACATAAAACATCCTCTTCGTCTTCTCGAGTTTTATTGATGATTTTTGTTTTTCAATAAAGAATACGAAGAGTTAATTTGTTGATATATATGTAGTAGTTGATCTTTGTGCTTTATTCTTCACTTCTATTCTTCAATGGCCCCAAAGAAGAAAGAGATGGAGACAAATGCAAGTTGACATTCTTCCGTCCAAACGAAAGATACACCTTTCTTCATTAATTAAGTAAATGGTCTGCAACGTCCAGATAAATTCGAAATGAACCGCCTGATGTACGCAAGTCGACCTTGGAATCCTCGTAGCTCTTTTAGGTTGCGTGGAGGACGCATCTCTTGAATGGCTTTGATCTTCTCGGGATCAACGAGTATACCCTTAGAGGTAATAACGAAGCCGAGAAACTTACCACTAGAGACACCCAAGAAAGACTTGGTGTGTTCATTTTAAGTTAATGCTAGCGCATTAGATTGAAGATAGTTCTTAAATCTTGAATGTGATCTTCTTTGAGATGACTTTTGACAGCAATATCGTCAACATAGCATTTGACAGGCTTTCGCAGATGATCACAAAAAATAGTACTCATAGCCCGCTGGTAAGTTGCACCTGCGTTCTTAAGACCAAACGGTATGACCGTATAACAGTACACTCCACGAGGAGTACGAAACGAAGTATGTTTCTCATCTTCAGAATTCATCCGGATTTGATTATATCAAGAAAACCCATCCATGAAAGAAATTTGTTCGAATCCACGTGTTGTCGATCATGACATCAGTAATTGGGAGAGGGAACTCGTCTTTAGGGCAAGCATCATTGAGATCCCAAATGTCTATGCAAACTCGAACCTTTCCGGTCTTCTTTAGAACTGGTACAACGTTGGCTACCCAGTCAGGATGCTGTTCTTCTCTGATAAAACCGTAAGCTATAAGCTTTTTGACTTCATCATCAATTGCATCCATCATTTCAGGCTTGAATTGTCGTTGTTGTTGTTTGACCAGCTTGGCATTCGGCAGAATGTTAAGCTTGTAAGTTGCAATTTGAGGATCTAATCCCGGCATATCTTCGTAACTCCAGGCGAAGACATCAATATATTCACGAATAAGATGAATTAATTCTTGTTTATCATCCTCAAGAAGATTTTTGCTAATGAAGATTGGTCGTGATATACCCTCCTCTCCAATATCGATCTGGACTAGTTGATCCTCAGTAGGTGGCTCTCGTTGTTCGAAACGAAGTTTCCACTGATTGTCCACCTTTTGTGCCCAAGGGTCCACTTCAGGAGCTTCTTCAATGTCATCTTCATCTTCTTCCGAGAATTCGGTAGACACCATGTTAGAATATACTGTTATCCGATGAACATGACCAATGCTGGTATCAGAATCCCATTAGATAGAATAAGAAGTGTTTGAACGTTCTTCTTCATCAGATTCAGAAGGTGGTGGAGTTGGAAGTGGTGACTTATAACCTAATCCTCATTTCGTTTTACTGTAGTATTGTTGTGATTTTCCTTTTGGAACAACAATACGAAGAGGAGTTCGCCTTCCTTTACCATTGTTAAGGCCTGTTCTGAAATCATAGCCCATTTTACGGATGATGGCTTTGGATTGTGGACTATAGCGTCATAATTGTAGCCTTCCTGTATCATCTCTATTATCATTATAGAGCATGATTTTTGGTTCCTCTCTTTTGTTGAAGAATATAGGCTTTTCATCTTTCTTTCGAGACGGTACTAAGAAGTACGACTCTTGTATTGAATCCAATAATACCACATTTCGCAGAGATGATACGACTTCTATTGTAAGTGGTTTAAAGTTCTCTAGCATATCCAAATAATACTGAGTATAGTAAAAGACATCAGTATACTGCAAAGAAGATGCTTTATTAATTTTTACACCATCATTTATAACAGGAACTTTAGCCTTAGTAGGCTTAGTCAGATTGGTAACAAGAGGAGGAGAAGAAGAACGAGAAGGAGGAGGGAGCTTCTTGCGACGAAGATCGATTACAAGCGGCTCAGAAGAGGTGAGCTCTCTTTGTTCTTGACTATCACCCTTAGGCTGCTTCTCATGGAAAGGAAGATAGATAGTCAGTGGTTTGGAAGACTGAGGACATATGGTGCGTCCTTTGACGGAAATCACCAAAGTATCATTTGGCACGCTCTTCTGTTCTTCATCCGTGTCCATTGCTAGTACCACCTTCATGAATTCTTCCTTGTACATGCGAGAATCGTTGCAGTATACTTCAACCCCTTTGAAAGGATTCAGATATGTAACCTCTTTTTGGCCTTCTCCATTACCATCCACATACTTAAAACATTGGTGGAGCGTAGAGGGTACAATATTATGTTCATGGAGGAATGGACTTCCCAACAAAGCATTGTATGAGCCATGATTGTCAATAACATAGAAAGTTACCTTTGTACGAAGATTGCCAATTTGAAGTTTTAGGCGTATCTTCCCCAAAGGTTCACTTCTTCTATGGTTAAAGCCCAGGATGGTAGTGATAGTCGTAGAAAGGTTATGTACTGGGATCTTCAAAGCATCCAGTAAAGACTTCGGCATAATGCTAAGTGCAGACTCTAGGTCAATCAGAAAGCGATCGACTTTCATGGTGTCTACATACCCCATGAAATAAAGAGGACGATCATGACGATTGTCTTCTAACAACATGTCATCTTATGAAAAAGTAATATTGGGCATTAGTTCAAATACACTATGTCAATGTGCACAGCTGACTGGCTCCTTTTCAGGTTTTTTGAGAAGAGTAAGACAAGCGTCAGCCTGCATCAAGGCTTCACTTAACGTCTCTCGAGTTTTTTTGAGAGACGTAAGAGTTCAAAGATTGAAAATCTTGCTGGAGTATTGGCCAATTGTGCCAATATGTCAAAATTGTAAGGCTTTTCAAGTCCAAGAGATGATGACTTCTTTAGTGCTTTATCAAAGCGAACAGGTTGCTTCCCCTTGTCTGCTGATGTTGGTTTAGGAGGAGATGGTTCGACCACCGGCAAGGATGTGGATGGTGTATTCTCAACAGAAGAAGATGATGAAGGAGGAACGTCAGGAGATGGAGTAAGGTTCTCTTGATTTTCGGAATACTCCCGAAGATAGGGTTTCCCTGATCTAGTGCCCATTAGAATTTTTTCTTCTGTTACTGGTTCAAAGGATACCATATTACAGTTCTTGGATTTAGATCTGGAATGCTTCTTTTGCTTAGAAGAGGAAGGTGTTTCAAATTCTGCTACCAGATCTGGGTGAATCCACATAATCTCTCCTCTGTCAGTTGACAGCGGAACAAGACCTTCATTTTGAGGAGGTGGAAGATTTATGATCTCAAGAGTAGTCCTTGAAATGGGGACAATACCATCTTGCACAAGTTGTGGTGAAAAATCACCGAATTGTAGAGAAACCACATTAGCAGTCACCGTATTCTCGTCCTATTGCAGAGTAATTGCTCCAGAGTTGACCAAATCTTGGATTTTACCCTTGAGCACATAACATGCTCTGGTTGGATGCCCTATAAATCTGTGATAAACACAGTATTTATGGTGATCAGTTTTACCCACTTCTTCTGGTCGTTTTGCTTCTAGAAGATGAAGCTTATTGCTTGTGATCAAGCAATCGAAGATGCTTAAAGTATCATCTTTATTAAAAAAATACTCTTCGTTTGGACGAGTTGTCTTCTGCGGTGGTGCTGATGGAGTGGATGCCGTCTGAGTAACATTGACAGCCAAAGGCTCCTTGCCTTTAAGATTGATGGCCAGTATTTCTTTACTCTTGCGGTTATTCTGGCGATTACTACCCCCGGGTGTAGAATGTTCATCTTGGTTAGGATGAGTCATTTGGACTCCTAACTGCTTGAACTTTTCGGCACTGACCTCGGCTGCTTTGGCGTTGACAATAAAAGAAGGCCAATCCTGGAATTGTGTAGATGCTGTCCACATACTGATAATTGGCAACAAGTTAGATTTGCAAGTGTCTATTGTTTCAGCAGATGGAGTTCCTAAAGGCATTTTGAGTGCCTCTCGGCAGAATCTTTTAATGAAACTCTATGTGGATTCATTATGCCTCTGTTTAATCTTAATGAGGGCAGACATCGTCATGTCGTTGACTCCTTCGTAGAATTGTTCCAAGAATATTTGCTTGAAACCAGCAAAAGAAGTGATGCAGCCATCAGGTAGGTTACGATACCAGTCGTATGCTGTGCCAGCTAAATAACCGACGAACACTCTGGTAAGGAGAGCATCATTTGGCTGTAATTGATCAGTCATCACCTCAAAATGATTGATGTACTGACTTGGAGAAGTGCTGCCATCAAACAGCATGATGGTTGGGAGCTTATATTTAGGAGAAAATGGAACCTCCTTCCACTCTGTAGGATGTGGTTGCTTTATGCCCAATCTTTGTAGGCCATCCTTCTTCTTGAAGGCCTCAAACTGAGTGCGTAAGAGTTTCACAGCCTCATTAGCATCCCCTGATGTTTGGGAATTGGTAGGCTGGTTAGAAGTGTTGGGAGACAGAACAGCATAATAAATACCACCCCCAGCACCGGACTGACTGGGGTCAGCTTCAATTGGTACTGAAGCAACCTGAGGAGGTGGTACCCCCAGACTAACAGGTACGAAAGATGCTATAAGCTCTGGATTTGTAGCAGGATTTATAACCGGTGGCACTGTATGTTGAGCCACGATTATAGTATGCATGCTTGCGACCATCTGTGCCATGGTCTCTAATTTGTCTTCTAGTGCAGCAATTCGTTGCTCTTGGCTGGTTGAAATAGAGGCATCTTGATCTTCCGTAATGGTATATGCCGTCACTTCTCTTGCTACTATTGATGAGATAGTTTGTTAAGAACTTTCACTATCTACATCAAACTCTGAGAATGAGTCCTCTCCTACATGAGCAATGGAGAGATTTTCTTGATTATAGACACCTTGGTTCAAATGTCGATTTCTCGATGTAGTGTATTGAAAGACACCTTCACTGGATGCATGGATCCGATCTAAGTATTGCTGACTAGGATTACGAGATGCATTACGTCTTGGACGTTTCCCACCCCCAGTGCCTTGAGAAGTCATGTTGACAGAAGCATATAATAGCTCATCTTCGTCTTCTATTATATGTTCAGGAGTTGAAGCATAGTTCAGACGATCGAAGACAGATCGTCGAGCCGATTGGCAACAACAGTTGATGACGACTTCATGAAGGCAGTGACGATCTGAAGTGCGATTTAGAGGTGAGGGAGACATCCCTCTAATTTTTTGTCTTTGTATAGGACGTTGCCGCAGATCAGTTACAACTACAAGACGAGAAGAAGTCGGAGGAACATATTCCTTAATGATGTTAGGAACATGTCTCCTATTCTTCAGATGTTTAGTTCCCTGAGTGTACAAAGATGTACTCAACTCATTAGCATAGGTGTTTGGGTTTTTTTTTTTCAAACTTTGGCTTTTGGTATAGATTGGCTTTTGGCATAGGGTTCTTACGTTTCGCCAAAGTTGATATTGGTTGACGCTTATTGAGATAAGCGCGTAAATCTGAAAATTCTGCTCCAGGTGTCTCTGTTTGTGATACCCTTAATTTTTCTTGCTTGGATCTTAAAATTTGTAAGGTTGGAAGATCTTGACCAGGCCCCACAAGGGTAGGTAAGATACCTCTTTGGTCAGTATTCTTTCCAATATCAGAGATCATAAGACCTCTGTTTAAAGGAATAGAATCTGATAGATCTTTCTTTGAGTCATAGACCAGAGAAGTTTGAGAAAAGACCAAAGGGTGCTTTCCTTTATTTTGTAGAGGGTCAGCTAAGAAGCATTTTCTTTTGTTCTGTTGTGAGACCATTTTAGGCATAGATTGTGCCAATTGATGAAGTGTCAAAGGACTCTTCCCTTTGTTCTGTCTAGTGTTGGCACTAGAACATTGATTCTCCAAGTTCAGAACTTGAGAATTAGAAGAGGGAATAGCCAAAAGACTAGTTCCCTTGAGTTGTGCCAGAGAAGCAGACTGTGCCTGAGGTACTGATTGCTTGGGTAGCGCCATAGTCTTACGGGTTACTGATGGTGCCTTGGCAACAACATCGGTAGACTGTACCTCAACAATGTCTTGAACAGGCTGCGCCTTGGCAGCAAAGAGAGTTGTAGACTACGCGTGGGCAGCAGGATGAATAGGTTACGCACGGGCAACAGAAGCAAGCTCTGCCTGAGCCGCTGAGACAGATTGTGTCTTGACCACTGAACACTCAGGTTGCGCCTTGGCAACAGTGACCATGGGAGATTTAGGAGCCCACACAGTCCTATTCTTGGCGATAGCCACAGTACGCTTGTTGCTCTTGGTGTTGATCGTATTCTCATAGGCTGTCTGGTTGACTTGAACAACCCGAGTCTTCTGCGTCTTGCCGATCGACGCAGTGTCACATTGAGTTGTCACCTTCTCGTCGGAGGAGAAAGTCGTCCCCAGCAGAGTCGCCATTTTGTTTACAAAAACAAAAATGTTTTTATTACAAACTGAAAAAAGAGTATAAGAGTACAATAAATTCTGGAAAAGTACAACTGTAGGAATCTGATCAGAAGACGATCACTTTATCCCTTAGACTATGTGAACTTGAAAACTGTAACCTCTGGAGAATGCAGCAGCAATTTTGTAAGAGTTCTTGATCTCTGTGTGTATGTATATGATGATTTCACAATGATTGGAAACACTATTTATAGAGTTCAAGAAATAACTGTTTTAGTAGTTATTCTGATATGCGCAAGGCTCGATTGCGCCACTTTGGGTTGTGCCAACCTCCTGTTGTGCCAACTTTCATTCAGTTGTTAAGTCGTGTACTTACTGTATTTAGACGCGTGGCATCATGTGATTGAGATGCGCGTGGTCGTGTACAAGTTAGTAGACACATCTTGAGAGATTAGTGTCATGTGCGCCACGTCATCCTGCTTTAGAATGTAAGTTGTCTCAACTTCATCAGGTTGTGCGAACTTCAATCAACTGCGCCTAATTGAGCCGCGCCTAGACACGTGGCAGCTTTTGAGCAGAAGTCATTCAGATTGTGCCTAGGCGCAACTAAGGATTTTGTCTGGATTGCGCCTAGGCGTAACTTACGAAACGTACAGGACAACTATCAACCAACTCTCCTTGAGCGGCTTAATTCACGGGATTCGAAGAGATTTTCCTCGTTCACTGTGTTTGTCAATTGTCAGTGTTGTCAGGTAATGATGACCATTAAGTGTCAGACGCCACGTAGATTTTGGCACAACAAGACTGGGCGCAGTCTGATATGTACCGCAACCTGTTCAGCGGCACAGTCTATTCTCTGAGCTTTATTTCAGTGGCGCAACTTGATTTTTGGGGCGCAACTTGATTTTTAGGCCCTACAACTGGCCAATCAGTAAATTAAGGAGAGAAAAAGTAATTTGTTTACCTGAGTTGAAGAACTTGATTCACAAGGTCGGACACAGCCCCAAGATGTCGAATACGGCTACAGTCCTGGTGTTCGATACTTGGCAGAGCAACAACCGGTCAGATCAAATCGGTCGAATCAATTCCATTGCAAAGAAACAAAACAATTGATGAGTGGAGTGATCGATCTCAATTCTTAGAACAACATAAACCTAGATCGAGACACACCGGGAGTTGAATGATCGATCGAGGAAGAACTCGTCGATCTACGATGAGGGAATCGAACTGCACGGCAGAATCGGAGGTCCGTTGATGAACTGTCGGAGACATCGAGGAGGAACCAGCCCGATTGCTCGGAGAAGGACTGCGCTGTCGAAGATCTGGCCGGTGTCGCCGAGGAGAACGCCGTGCGCCGCTCGATGTCGGAGAAGATCTGGACCTAGTCCCCGTCGCTGTTGCTGAGGAGAGGGTTCCAGCCATCACCATCGTTGTCGTCGCTGGGAAGGAAGAAGTCGCGCACAGTCGAGCATCGTCGGAAAAGAGATCGGGTCTCAGTCACCGCTGTTCATCGTCGGGAGGTGAAGAAAAAGATCCGCTCATCGCCGCTTATCGATGTGGAGAGCTCACGGTGGAGAAATAACGGAGCGCCGCCCAAGTGGTGGACTGCCATGCACCGCCAACGCCTAGGCACCGGCGCTTGAGTTGGCCGCCGGTACGGTCATCGCCATCGCCGGAAATCGAGACTTAGGTTTAGGGGATTTAGGAAAGTTTGGGGGGGTGGGGAGCTCTGCTCCCAAACTTCCGATCAAAAAAAAAGAAGACAGAGAAAAAAAGAAAGAAAAGGATTTGTTTAAATAAATGAAAGTTTCATTTTACCAAAAAGTCCCCCAAAGATTACTTTATTACAAATTACAATAAAATCAGTTAGAAATTTTAAAAAAATAAGCGGGGACCACTAAGTTAGTTATAACAAACTTGGTAATTCAAATTTAAGAATTTAAAAGTTTGGAGGGAGAATATAATAAAATTTCAAATTATATAACCAACATTCCTATAACAAGCCCAAAGTGAATTGGGCCCATCATCAACCCAATTAATTGTTTAATTAGAGAAAATTGAAGATGAAATCTATAACCTATAATAAGAGCATACTAGAAAAGAAAAATCATTAATCTCTAATCAAAGTTTAACCAAAAATTCATTCACATAAAAATATGCCAACTTAATATTTAGGAAAATAACTTTCTCAAAAAAAGATAATAATAATAATTCTCCAAAATTTTCAAATACCAGAAAAATAGTATTATTTATAAATTCCGGGAAAGCGGGGTTACACTTCCACTCATCATTTTTGAAGCGATTGAAGAAACCCTCGTCATCCAACCTTCCAACCGACACCAGGTTGAAACGGATATTAGGAACATGACGAACATCTTTGAGAACGAGAACTGCATCCGTCTTCATCCTCAAATGCACATCTCCAATGCAACTGCCTTCGACACATCTTCGTTGTCCATCTTCAACAATCCACAGTCGCCTGTTGTGTAAGTGGCAAATAGTACCCTGTTGTGAGATACGTGTGCTGAAGCACTTGAGTCCACCAGCCAAGAATTATTATCGTAGGCGAGGTTCATGACAACCTCATCACCTACGATGATTATATCGCCTCCATGTACCGAGGTCGTCGCTGTAGTGTTCTCACTTTGCTTCCCCTTGTCGCCCTTCTTCTCTCTCTTACAAGCAAAACAGTTTCACTTGATGTGGCCCTTCTTGCCACAGGGGTAACACTCTGAGTCCTCGTATCGACCCTTGGACTTGCCCCTGCTCTTGTATATGCTACCACCTGGACCCCTGCTTTTTTTTGTTCCGCATCTCTCAGAAACTAGCGCCTCCGAGTGGGATATGGATGAAGTGCCCTGAGAACGTCTCTGCATCTTTTCATTCTGCAGTCCGCTCTTGGCAAACTCCAGACTGACTATGCCTTTCGGAGCAGAAGCGATCATAGATACTCATACGGTCTCCCACGAGTCTGGCAATGTATATAGCAACCAAATCCCAGAACCATGTTATCGAACTTGACTCCTATCGAGGATAGCTTGTCCACCATGTCCTGGAACTCAGTCAAGTGATCCGTAATAGACACACCATCTATGTACCGTAGATCCAGCATCGTCCGGATCAGGAACAATTTGTTTACCCCAGTCTTTTTTGCGTACAAAGATTCCAGCTTCTCCCACAACGTATTCGCATGCTCAATATTGGCAATGTTGTTGTACATGTTCTCATCAACGAATAGTCGCATGTACCCACACACCTGTATATGCTCGAAGTTCCAGTCCTCATTGGATTAGTCACTGGGCTTCTCGGACGCAAATACTAGAAGATGCAGCTTCTTGATGAACAACAAATCCTTCATCTTGCTCCGCCAACAATGATAGTTGGTACCGTTCAGGTTCACCATGCGCACCGGCTTCACGTCCATCTCTGTTTTCTGGTTTGACTGTCAACTCTGGATACTTCTTTGAACCCAAAGCTCTGATACCACTCTGTTGGGAACGAAGCGCGAAAACCGTTCCCCCAAAGCAGAAAGTCCTGCAAGGGAACCGAACAAAAGCCCAGAAACCAAAAATGTTAAACACAATCGCAAACACAAAGATTTTTGACGTGGAAAACACTTGCAAAAAAACTACGAGACGATCGGAGTCCAACTGTAGTTCCCCGTCCCTACATCGTGCCCCGTACTCTGTCCACGGGGTGCACGAGAAAGGAACACTGTCGTTATCGATTCGGTCGGGACCGATAGGTCGGGATCGACCGAGTCGATCGAACGGGAACGATTGAATTAAGATCCATTCCTCGTTATGGAATGTCTTCTTCGGAACTAAGTCCCATATTCAGCGGGTTGCGCCTCGAGGATTGACTTTGCAACTGAGTCGGGAGAGACCTCCCGTTGCTCTGCTTTTCACGCCGCTTGCGTTGGTTTTGGCTTTGGTTTTCCGAATGCGTTTTCGTGAATGTTTTCGATGGCTTTCATGGTTTACATTTCGAGCTCACATTTCCTATCGGACTCTTGCATAATACAGTGTTCTAATCGGTTGCTTGTGCGATTTCAGGTGATCGCGTAGGCGATGTCTAGCGCAGCCAACAAGTCCCTCGCCTCAAGCAAAAATTTCAAGGTGATTGGCTGACCTCCTTCATCTCGACCCTCTATTTCAAAAATGAGAACTTGGGTAATGGTAATGAAATGGAATGGTTCGCTTGGGAAACAAAAGACCTATGTTTGAGTAGAGAAAAGAGATAGAATTAATTTAGGCCTGCAAAACAACTAAAGGAATCGATTACATAACAAGCCCCAACGGTACCCCAAAAATACCTTGTTAACCTATCAAGGTCATGGACAACTTTTCGACAAGGGCGATGGTTTCTTCGAGCGGCAACCCGGGGCCACGGGACCGACTCGGCCTAGAAAGAAACAGGTTATAGCCGAGCTGGGTATGAAGCAACCGGTAAGACGAGGACTTGCATCGGAGCTCGCTACTTGCGTTGCAAGGGTCCCGTATTACCAGGCTATGTCCAGGATGGCTAGTTAATGCCAGTGACATCCACCTCAAACACTTGATATAAATTGTTATTCAACTAATAGGGAAGGTGATGGTAAGTTTTATGTTGCACGATGCGCTCTGCCGAGAGAAATTCTGGTGTAACATACTTGGGTTATGTTTCGTTAATTGCTTCGTATAAAAATATCTAAGATGGCTAGAAAGACCACTAAAAGCAAGTTGTATGTTTTTATCTAAATTCTTGAACCAAATGAGAGCCTGGAAATTAATTAGCCACTCGCCAGTACATGTTGATTGTACTGATCCTCGCTCTCCCTACAGGTGCGATAGATCGGGAAGAGCGTGCTACTTGAAGGGAGGCAACGCTCGTGTATTTTGAAGCTTCGTCCGTGCATCGAAGCTTGGATCGAACCTTTTGAGGACTCCGCTGTTGAAGATCGAAGACAGATGGAGCGACTTCCCACCATCCCAGGTGGTTTTATAGTTTTGGTTGTATAATCAAAGGATGAATGTATGGAATGGCTATCTCGTCGACGTTCATTTTGTAATGGAGTCAGTTTGTAAAAAGCCCGCACGGAGCCTTTGTATCGAGTCTGTAAAATGATGTTCATTATCAATAAAGCTTAAATTTCCTTCTCTATGTGTGTTCAATTTACTCTGCGCATTCTCTTGTTGTTGTGTTTCGGATAACCTTATGACTATGCCTTGTGCGAGCGCAACTTAGGCTTGCACGGCATCACGCCCGGGGGACGACTATCGATTCTACAGAATTGGGGCATGACATAATGGTATCAGAGCACGGCTTTACGTCCTTGGCCTCTAGTGTCGAAATAGTTTCGAATTTCCAGTCTCAAATCGTTGGTCCCGTGTCGATGAGATATGTCGTTCCATACAAGGGAGTCCGTAATAAGTTTGGTTACTAATGCATTTTTACCTTCGAAATCCCAGAAGGTGCGACGGTGAATGTGGCGAAGGAAGAAAGTGCTTCGAGCGGCTCGAGTAGCTCGAGGCCTGGACCCTCTAACGATGCCATGGAACGGATGTTGCGCATGCTGGAAGCGCAACAACAACAAGCTCGGGAGAATTAACGCCTAAATGAGCAACATTGACGGGAGGCTGAGGCACATCGACGGGAGGTAGAGGCACGCCAGACCCAGTTCGAGGCCCGATTCGATGCACAATTCAAGTTGCAGCAGAAGCAGCTTGATACTCTTCAGCAAATTGTTCAGACAGTGGTGGCCAACAACAACAACTCTACGACAACTCCTGCCGTGACCGAGCCTGCGGCCAGACAAAGTGAAATCGAACCGGAGGTACCCGAGCTTGTGCCTGCGGCACCGAGAGGTTCCAACTTCGACGTGTCAAAATTCACAAAGAGCTTCCGTACTTCCTTTTGGGGTACTGAAGACCCTTCGTTGGCGATCGATTGGCTGGAGGAGTTAGAGGATCGGTTCGAGCTTCTGGGTGTCGATGAGTCCAAGAAAGTCACATGCGCTCAACTACTACTCCGATTGAACGCACACGACTGGTGGGCCGTGCAAAAGCGAGCAATCAGACGCGACAACGAGACGGCGGCAATATCTTGGGCCACCTTCCGAGAGGCGTTCGAGATCGAGTACCTTCCCGAAGCTATTCGACAAGAGAAGGAGAATAAATTTATGCAGCTAAGGCAAGGGAATATGACGGTGCGGCAGTACGCAGCAGAGTTCAACAAGTTAGCCAGGTTTGCTGGAGAATACCTGCCCTCCATGGCGAGTCGTGCATGACGGTTCGAAGTGGGCCTACGACCATCTATCTCCGCCCATGTGTCTGTTCCCAAATACCAAACGATGGGGGAGTCTCTCAACCACGCCCTCCGCCTTGAAGGCCAATACCCTCCAAGTGCTGCCGGCGCTGTGCATACATCCAATCACAAATGCCCTAGCCACGTGGGAGGAAACAATGTGACCAAGCGTCCGAACAATGGGCAACAAGGCGGGTATCAAGGGCGTAATCCATGGCCTTACTGCATCCGTTGTCGCCGGTCCGGTCACACGATCGACTACTACCCGATACCAGAGGGTGGATGCTGGAACTGTGGCAAGAAGGGCCACATTCGTGCTGAGTGTCCAAGCAGAAGGCCGAACCCAACGGCGCCCCAACAGTACCGTCCAATGGCGCCCTAACAGCACCGTCCAGGGAATCAAGTTCCAGCGCCTCGAGCCCATCAACCCGCACCGCAAAATGGCCAAGACCGTCGCCCCAATGCCCAGGACCGCGTCTACGCCATGACTCGAGATAAAATGCATGCATCAGATACGGTCGTGACAGGTATACTAAATTTCAATAATGTGCCTGCTCGTGTACTATTTGATTCAGGCGCTTCGCATAGTTTTATATCGGCAGACTTTGCCGCCGAGCATAAATTTCCTATAATATCATTAGATCTCGACCTTAGCGTAAGCACGCCTTCGGGCACACCCATTCTGACAAACTTAGCTTGCGCCGGTGGGATTATCTGTATCGGCGGTCAAAAGATCTGTCTGGATGCGATAGTTCTAGACATGAAGGACTTTGACATCATTCTGGGAATGGACTGGCTCGGGCCGTGCAACGCAACCATAGACCGTGCTGAAAAGATGGTCACATTCCGCATGCCTGGAGTGCCTGAATTCTGCTACTCGTGTGGTGAGGCATCGCCGACCTGCATGGTGATCTCCGTAATATCGGCTCGACGGATGCTACATTCCGGGTGCGAAGGCTATCTAGCTTCTGTTCGAGACATGCGACAGGATGGTGCAAACGCTGGTCAGACCGACGTTGTGGCAGAATACCCAGACGTGTTCCCGGACGAGCTACCCGACATGCCGCCCGATCGAGAAATAGAGTTCACCATCGATACATTCTCCGACCCCCGGCCGATCTCGAAGGCTCCGTACAGAATGGCCCCTGCAGAATTGAAAGAATTGAAGGAACAACTTCAGGAATTGCTCGACAGAGGGTTTATCCGTCCGAGTGTCTCGCCGTGGGGTGCGCCTGTGCTATTCGTGAAGAAGAAGGATGGATCGATGCGACTCTGCATCGACTATCGGGAATTGAATAAAGCCATCGTCCGAAACAAATACCCCCTGCCCTGCATCGACGACTTGTTCGACCAGCTCCAAGGTGCAACGGTGTTTTCGAAGATTGACCTACGATCGGGTTACCACCAACTCAAAGTCAAGCCAGATGACGTGCCGAAGTCTGTCTTTCGCACTCGTTACGGCCACTACGAGTTCTTGGTAATACCGTTCGATCTGACAACACCCCTGCCGTCTTTATGGATCTAATGAATCGGGTGTTCCGTCTGTTCGTTGACAAGTTTGTAGTAGTCTTCATCGACGACATCCTCGTCTACTCGAAGGATCGAGCGCAACATGCAGAGCATCTGTGGACGGTACTCCAAACCCTTCGAGAGAATCAGTTGTACGCGAAGATGAGCAAGTGCGAGTTCTGGCTGAACAGTGTCTCATTCCTAGGGCACATCATCTCCGCCGCAGGCATCACAGTCGATCCGAAGAAAGTCGAGGCAGTTGCTGATTGGAAACGGCCCGCATCAGTTAGCAAAATTCGAAGCTTCCTAGGCTTGGCGGGATACTACCGACGCTTCGTGAAGGACTTTGCGAAGATTGCATCACCATTGACTCGCCTCACCCAGAAAGGAGTCGCATTCAAGTGGTCAGACGACTGTGAAGCTTCCTTCCAGGAGCTCAAACAACGGCTCGTTTCGGCCCCGATACTTGCTCTTCCTGAAGGGACGGAGGGATTTCAAATCTTCAGTGATGCTTCTGGCCAGGGCTTGGGGTGTGTGCTCATGCAGCGGGATAAGGTGATATCTTTTGCTTCCCGGCAGTTGAAGCCGCACGAGAAGAACTACCCCACGTACGACCTAGAACTAGCGGCAATTGTGTTCGCGTTGAAGCTGTGGCGTCACTATCTCTATGGCTTGGCGTGCAGGATTTATACAGACCACAAAAGCCTCAAGTATCTCTTCACCCAGAAAGAACTGAATTTGTGGCAGAGACGATGGCTCGAACTAATCAAAGACTATGACTTATTGATCTACTACACGCGGGGCAAGGAAAATGTGGTAGCGGATGCACTGAGCCGAAAGTACTTAGCTTCATTATGCATCAACGATCGACTGCTGCGTGACTTGGAAGGAATGGGCATCGAGCTCCGAGTTCGTTTCAGAAACGTAAAATTGGCACAACTGCGGGTGGAACCGAGCCTACTGGAGAGGATCAAGTCTGTACAGAAGGACGACCCATACCTGGAGAAGATGCGGAAGCTGATATCGACAGGGAAAGCGTCCGACTTTGCAGAGGACGAGTCGGGAGTGTTGCACGTGAAGGGACGGCTATGCGTACCGGACGACGCAGAACTTAGAAAGGAGATAATGTTGGAGGCGCATTATGCAAAATATTCTTTGTATCCTGAAAGCACAAAGATGTATAAGGACCTCCGCGTTGTCTTTTGGTGGCACGGCATGAAGAGGGACGTAGCGCTCTTTGTGTCAAAATGTATGGCCTGTCAGCAAGTCAAAGCCGAGCACCAGCGACCGGGCGGGGAGATGCAGAACCTCGCCATTCCAGAGTAGAAGTGGGATCACATCACTATGGACTTCGTTGTTGGCTTGCCGAGGACGCTGCGGGGAAATGACGCCGTCTGGGTCATCGTCGATCGACTAACCAAGTCAGCGCACTTTATCGCCATCAAAGTTACTTGGAGCGTCGACCGCCTTGCTAAGATATACCTTGATGAAATAGTTCGGCTGCACGGGGTCCTAGTTTCTATCGTCTCTGATCGGGATGGACGGTTCGTAGCGCGCTTCAGGAGTAGTCTATATTCAGCACTGGGGACCAAGTTGAAGTTCAGCTCAGCTTATCATCCTCAGACTGACGGCCAAACAGAACGGGTGAACCAAATTCTCGAAGACATGTTGCGACTCTGTGCGATCGACTTGAAGTCAAGTTGGGACGTCCATCGACCGCTGGCCGAGTTTACATAAAACAACAGCTATCAGTCCAGCATCCAAATGGCATCGTATGAAGCTTTGTACGGCCGGAAGTGTAGATCGCCCATTTGCTGGGATGAAGTCGGGAAACGGCAGATACTCGGTCCGGAGCTGGTGGAGCAGACTGTGCAGAAGGTCAAGTTGATACGAGAGAGATTGAAGATAGCACAAAGCTGGCAGAAAAGCTATGCCGACACGCATCGACGCCCCCTCGAGTTCTCGGAAGGTGACCATGTATTCCTGAAGGTGATGCCTATGCGTGGAGTTTCCAGGTTCGGTGCGAAGGGGAAATTGAGCCCAAGATTTGTTGGCCCGTTCGAAATATTGAAGCGAGTCGCCCCGGTAGCTTACCAAATTACCTTGCCGCCTGCGTTGTCAGAGGTACATGACGTCTTCTACGTATCGCAATTACGGAAGTACGTGCATGATCCGAGCCATGTTGTGGATTTGGGTAAGCTGGACCTGAAGGCGGACTTGTCATATGTCGAAGAGCCGGTACAAATCTTGGAGCGCAAGGATAAACTTCTCTGCAACCGTGCTATTCCCCTCGTCCGCGTCCTTTGGAGAAACCACTCGATCGAAGAGTCGACGTGGGAGCTTGAGTCAGAAATGAAGGAAAAGTTCCCTTAATTGTTCTCATAGAGGTAGGTTCTATTCTAAGTTTTGAGGACGAAACTTTTTCTTAGTTGGTTATGGTGTAGTGCCCCGTCCCTACATCGTGCCCCGTACTTTGTCCACGGGGTGCGCGAGAAAGGAACACTGTCGCTATCGATTCGGTCGGGACCGATAGGTCGGGATCGACCGAGTCGATCGAACGGAAACGGTTGAATTAAGATCCATTCCACGTTATGGAATGTCTTCTTCGGAACCAAGTCCCATATTCAGCGGGTTGCGCCTCGAGGATTGACTTTGCGGCTGAGTCGGGAGAGACCTCCCGTTGCTCTGCTTTTTATGCCGCTTGCGTTGGTTTTGGCTTTGGTTTTTCGAATACGTTTTCGTGAATGTTTTCGATGGTTTTCATGGTTTACATTTCGAGCTCACATTTCCTATCGGACTCTTGCATAATACAGTGTTCTAATCGGTTGCTTGTGCGATTTCAGGTGATCGCGTAGGCGACGTCTAGCGCAGCCAACAAGTCCCTCGCCTCAAGCAAAAAGTTCAAGGTGAGTGGCTGACCTCCTTCATCTCGACCCTCTATTTCTAAAATGAGAACTTGGGTAATGGTAATGAAATGGAATGGTTCGCTTGGGAAACACAAGACCTATGTTTGAGTAGAGAAAAGAGATAGAATTAATTTAGGCCTGCAAAACAACTAAAGGAATCGATTACATAACAAGCCCCAACGGTACCCCAAAAATATCTTGTTAACCTATCAAGGTCATGGACAACTTGTCGACAAGGGCGATGGTTTCTTCGAGCGGCAACCCGGAGCCACGGGACCGACTCGGCTTAGGAAGAAACAGGTTATAGCCGAGCTGGGTATGAAGCAACCGGCAAGACGGGGACTTGCATCGGAGCTCGCTACTTGCGTTGCAAGGGTCCCGTATTACCAGGCTATGTCCAGGATGGTTAGTTAATGCCAGTGACCTCTACCTCAAACACTTGATATAAATTGTTATTCAACTAACAGGGAAGGTGATGGTAAGTTTTATGTTGCACGATGCGCTATGCCGAGAGAAATTCTGGTGTAACTTACTTGGGTTATGTTTTGTTAATTGCTTCGTATAAAAATATCTAAGATGGCTAGAAAGACCACTAAAAGCAAGTTGTATGTTTTTATCTAAATTCTTGAACCAAATGAGAGCCTGGAAATTAATTAGCCACTCGCCAGTACATGTTGATTGTACTGATGCTCGCTCTCCCTACAGGTACGATAGATCGGGAAGAGCGTGCTACTTGAATGGAGGCAACGCTCGTGTATTTTGAAGCTTCGTCCGTGCATCGAAGCTTGGATCGAACCTTTTGAGGACTCCGCTGTTGAAGATCGAAGACAGATGGAGCGACTTCCCACCATCCCAGGTGGTTTTATAGTTTTGGTTGTATAATCAAAGGATGAATGTATGGAATGGCTATCTCGTCGACGTTCATTTTGTAATGGAGTCAGTTTGTAAAAAGCCCGCACGGAGCCTTTGTATCGAGTCTGTAAAATGATGTTCATTATCAATAAAGCTTAAATTTTCTTCTCTATGCGTGTTCAATTTACTCTGCGCATTCTCTTGTTGTTGTGTTTCGGATAACCTTATGACTATGCCTTGTGCGAGCGCAACTTAGGCTTGCACGGCATCACGCCCGGGGGACGACTATCGATTCTACGGATTTGGGGCGTGACACCAATCCTGAAAAACCTCTACTTATGAAATAAAGAGAATACACTCTCTACAAGCTCCTCCCGATCCAACACGGATCACCACAAATCACTTGAAAGAAGAAAATTTGATTGCGGACTCCGAAGAACAAGAGATGTCGAAAAATTATTCAAAACGATCTCTCATTCACAATAGTCCTCAATCCTCTATCTCTCTCTCAAATATTGTAAAGCACTCTTGTTTCTTTTTGAGATGATTTTCAACTTGCATGTATCATCCTTTTATAAGCCCTTGGTAATCTATACATGGAAGGTCAATATATATGAAAACTTCCAATATGGATCAATCATATATTTAATGGAAATACATCATAATTGGCTTACCATAATTGGAAGTCCAATTATATGGAAAGTCAATATATGAAAGATCCAATCATAAATATATGATCAAAATAAATATGGAAATCCAATCATATATTTGCTTACCATATATGTTCCAAAATAGGATCGATGCACTATCTGAGCTTCTCCGACACACGGATGGCGCTCGTCGCACTCCGGGGTATTCTCCACATAGGTTGGGAACCACTCCAACACATCCATGGACACGGTTACCAAATTGGTAATTCAGTGTTGATGGAAACTTTAATGAAGGGATGATGTGAACATAGTAAAACGACAAATTTTTGATATAAATTTTGGTGGCTCAAATTTTTTTGCACAATTCGATTTCATCCTCATATCGCTTTGGCTTAAAGGTTGATTACAAGACATCTAAGGAATGATATGATTTTGGGTTGGCTAAATTTTAGGGTGCTCATTACAATTATATTAGCATATACTTAGTTGCAAGTGGGGTATTTAAATTTTTGGTTGGCTAATGTTAGTTGAAGCCTGTTGTTCCAAATGCAATGTCTTAAGGAGACTATTTTTATCTATGGATATTGTTATTTAGGGAGGTGTTGTTGACACCATAAATCGGCCAATTAATCTTATGGAGATGTAAAACAGAAATTTGTTATTATTTTCTGTTTGAAAATGAGGGGAAAGATTGTCTTAGTTTTGAAATGGCTGAAACTAGCCAACTCGTAGTTAGTTGGTTGATACGATACTGAGTATCAGTACTTGCTCGGGTCTTCCCTTTTTTTTTGAAATGGCTGGAAGTAGCCAACTTAGCTAGCGATATTTTAGACAATGATTAGTGTGTTCAGTACTTTGAGTCTAAAATAAAATAATTTGACGATAATGACTAGTTTGGTGACTCCTTTGAGCCAAATTGTTATTTTTGGTTGCCTAGAGTGTCAATACTGCTAGAGGTAATGGCTTCCCCTTTCAAATTGAAAGAGTGGAGGTAGCCAACTTGTAGGCTATATTTGATACGCTGATGAGTATCATTCATTGCTACATTTGATGGCTTTCCCTTTCACTTCAAATGGCTGGAGGTAGCTAACTTCTAGCTATGTTTTAGACGATGACGAGGATGGTGAATCCTTTGAGTCTAATATGAAATAATTTGGCAATGATGACTAACTAGACATTTAGGTGACTCCTTCGAGCCAAATTATCTTTCTTTGGATTTTGTGCTCTCATAGATATTTTCCTCGATTTTTGAGAGAAGCAAGTATGACTTCCTGTGAGTTCACTAAGTCTTCTGTTCTTGATTTTGTGAGAAAGGGACTAGCTTGAGGCTAGTCTTGACTTGCAACCAGTAGTTAGTGTACTAATAAAGGACCATCTCATCAATAAGAATTTATGATTTTGTTGAACTCATTTTCGGCACAAGTGGTATGTTCTAGATGGCAAAAAATAATAGGATTTTCATTTAGTATATTATTTCAGAGTTTGCATGACTGCCAAGTCTTATTAGAAGTCTTATTATGTTTTAGAAGAAGTCTTATTATTTGGTGTTGGTACCGATTTACCTCTGACAGCAGAGAGATTACAAAATTGTAAGTTATACCTTGCTTGTAAAGAAAATTATGAACTCATTTTTTTCATGATATTAGCAAATTGCAAGGAGTTGGGCCTAACAAAGCAATTAGCTTCTCGGCATATGAGACCCTGAGATCCTGTTGCAGCTAGAAAGGTATTGCCATTTGATTTAATCACTTGGGGTTTTTTTTTAATCACTTGGGATTCATTTGTTATAGATTTGACTTCTCTCTATGATATAGTTGTTAACATGCAATTTCGATTATTTGGAGGGAGAAAATATTTTCTCAAAACTATAACTGTCTATCTTGTCATTTTAGGTAATCCCTTGGTTTTTTACAGTTACATTAATGATACCTCTTCTGGTTTACACACCAACCTTTTGTTTGAAAATGATAATCTGTCACGTAGGCAACTATTATAGAAGTTATCCTTATATTATATACGCATAGTATTTTGGTCGCATGATAGTGTTAGTTGACCTAAAATTATACATATTGTGTATGCAGAGTAAGGTATTGATATCATTCATTATTACTTCAAACGAAGTTTAGTTTATGTTTCATAGAGAGGATTGTAATCATGAAACTAATGGGGAAAACCCAAGTAACTTCATTTTTATTGATTATACCTTATGTTTACACCTGATTGTTCAGTACAAGAAGTTTGATCAATTCAACTATAGATATTTTTTCTTACTTTTAGGTCCACTGAACATGGTTCGGTTACTTACGCTAGTGGATATCTTGTTTACTTTGAAATATTCTTTATCCTTCAAATTTTTTTGTTTAAGGAGCTCATGCTGGAGATAAATTATATATTATGCCTTTGCTGAATCTTTAAGCCACTGTAACCTTGGTTGTAAAAATACTGGATTTGCTGAATTCCTGCATATGAACATCCCTACCTGTCTTTGCACCTGATATGCCTCTGTGCATCCTTAATTATGAAATGATGAGTTTTTTTTCCCTATCAAAGTGCTTAAATAGTGAATCTTATTGTATATCTGGCTGATAACCATTAAACATTGTCAAGAAGATTCCTTCCATAATTAGAATACCACATATTAAATTAAATTGCAAGCCCACTTGCTTTTAACTTCCTAGTAATTACATATGAACAAATTGCATTTTATACACAACTATAATGATACTTCGCTTGTTATATACGACAATAGATGATGATACTAAACATACTTAGAACCTTATAGGATCCAAAGCCTTGGGTAGAGTACAGTTCCTTAAAAATTGATTTGTACGGTAGCTCAATGGAGGAAGTTGATGATAACAATTTTTTTCCTTCTTTTTACATGTCACGGTTCGTGTGTATATTCAAGGCACATGCTTAGCTCATTTTCTTGCTATTCTTGATACGCAATCTATCCTAAAAACATATTACTATGCAAACATCTGATAAACACACATTAGACTTGACACTTCCTTCCGTAAGGGCGAGAGCTGTGAACCTAATCCACATTGGATTCGGGTTGATGGTTGATATCCTTTACACATTAGACCTTTACACACGCAATAGCTCGCACACACTCGCCATGGGGAAAGTCCAGGTTGATATCCTCCCAAAGCCGAACCTTTGCATAATATCCGCTTGGTAATTTGTGTATATGATTTCTAAAACAATATTCATTATAGTTTCTCCAAGTAGCCTAGCAAGTAGCTGCTACCGCAATAACCCTGAGTTCCCTATATTGATTGATAGTCTCCAATATTTTTGAGAAGCTGTCATTATGGAAATTTTATATATACTATCATTAGTATTTTATTGGTATAGCAATAAACTAGTTTTCTAACATTTCATTGGTTTTTAGGTGGGATAAGATTGGAATATAGATCTAGAATCCTACTAATTGGATATTTTCTTCCAGGTAAGAGATGAACTTGAGCAGCTGATTTGAGTATTAATGTAGATTTTCAACATACTTAACCTTTCCATTCCTTTTATGAGCAGGCTTGTGGAACTTGACCAGCATTTCTTTTGTTTATGAGTTTCATAAAGTTTCTTTAGTTTTATGTTTGTAAGTAAATGTTGTATTATCTTGCTTTGGGGAGTAGAACGGAATGTCCTTGCATGCCCCATGTAATATATTTCCATCTTATATCAAGGATCTTTTCCTTCATTGTATTATACTCGACTAAAAGATTGATGATTGATGCAGGTTTGCTTCAACATCGATGCTCTTTTTACAAGTATACAACATTGTTCTCCATACACATCAGGTGATTTGGAGCTTGTTTCCCTTATGCATAGCCGAACTTGATATGAGGCCCATGAGGCGGGCGCCTCGGGTCCAAAATTTTATAGGACACCAAAATTTTATGTATACTATTTAAATATGTAAGTCCAATTAGAACAAAGGTCCAACAGACTCATTCTAAATCTTTTAGTCCATGTAAAAAAAATTGTTATAGGATATTTAAATGTCATATACTAGAACACCAAAAGACCAGTCGATTAGCCGGAATAAAATAAATAAATTGGTGCAGTTGTTAAAATTAAATCATCTCCACTTTCGTCCCTTTAACAGTATGACGCTCCCAATCTCATTCTTCCATTCCATCATTGCCAATCTTTTTTACTCTTCCGTCGTTCTCAATATCCCCTTCCGTCGTTGTTAATATCCCCCCTCTCTCTATCCTCTTGGAAGTAATTGTTGGTATTTTTGCTTGATGTTGGTGTTTTGCTTTAGATACTAGAAAGATAGTCCCACATTGGAAAAACCAAATGGATGGTATTTCTATATAAAGCTTTGCTTGTGTTGAGAGATCACATGAAGTATGGAAAGGCACATGGGTACCATGTGGGAGCATTTTTCTAGTGGAAAGAAGGCTAAACCAACAAAGAAATGTTAATACTTTTTGTCATGCTCATGGGATAATTCCCTTATGGAGCTAAGCCCCGAAGGGGCTTAGCGACTCGGACTCGTGCTCAAGGGCGTAAAGTGGCATTTTGTTGGCACACTTTGCACATAGCATGTCAGTATTGTGCGTAGTTCATGCACTCGTGCTCGTCTCTGCGCGAGACACAGCAGACGCATTGTGTGCAGTTGATGCGCTCGCGTGCAAGACGTAGCGCAGACGCGCAGGTGCTGCGGGGCCACGGGACTGTGGGGCCGTAGGACTGCGGCGTGCTGGTGCTGCGGGGCCGCAGGGCTGCAGAGCTGGGTGATAGGCGCGCAGGTGCCAGAGACTACTACGGGCTTCGTACCTACGTATGCAGGTTGGCTGGCTGAGTGGCTTCGGGGCGCAGGTGGCGTATGATGTGGCTGATTGGAAGATTTGAGTGGTTATGGAAAGATAGAGTTAATTGATCAGATCTGATCTTTGTGGGATTTAAATTTAAATCATTCAAATCTTTCCATTATTCGCTCCTATCTTTTCGTAATCAGTTACGGCCATGATTAGGATTAGGGTTTCGGCCCGTCTCTTTAAATACTCTCTTCTTGCCTTCAATAAGGACTTACGCTAAAACAAAGAGACGAAGAGAGTAGTGTTGCCGCCACCATTAAAGTTCAAAGGAGTTCTTCGAGTTAGTAAAAGGAGGTGACAGCGAGTGTTCCAGAAGTTCTTTCGAACTTGCTGGTTCCTGGGAGCAGATCGCAATAGGACGAATTTATTCGTCTCTCTGGAAATAAGAGTTCGAGATTTCCTTTTTTTATATCTAACGATCTATTTTGGGAATAACAATCTTAAAACAAGATTCAGATCTGATGGAAAACAATCGTGCACAACTTCTCGGTACAAGTTTTAAACTTGAGAAGTTTGACGGGGAGCATTACAACATCTGGAAGAGAAAGGTCAACCTTAATCTTCAACTCATGAGCGTCAACTTTGTGTTGACAGATCCTGAGCCTTTGATTCAAGAGAGTGAAAATGCTCTAAGGGTTGCTGAAGCCATGGCTTTGCAGTCGAAGTGGAGGCGGGATAACAACCTCTGCAAGTTGTTGATCCAAAACTCTATGGAGGACACTCTGGCAGAGTCCTACAACAAGACGGTCAATGCAAAAGACGTCTGGGAGTCTGTAGAGAATCTCTACAAGGTAGATGAGAACAGAAACAAGATCCACGTGACCGAAAAAGTCTGGAGGATTCGATTTGAGGTCGACAAAACTATGTTGCCTCAAGTCAAGGAGTTCCTCAAGTTACATCATAAGCTGGCGGATGACGGCATGCCCTTAGTCGATGCTTTTGTCATCGGGGGTATTATCGCCAGGCTCCCACCTGGGTAGAGCAACTTCATTGCGAACATGCACCGCAAGAAGATAAAAGTGGATCTAGAATACCTCTTATACTGGATACATATTGAAGACGAGTCGAGGGCTCAACTCAAAGTGGACGCCTTGTCCAAGCAGATGGCTAAGGCGAACATGGTGCAAAGTGGAAATTCTAAAGGGAAGCAGAAGGCTGCCTACCAAAAGAAGAAAGACGTTCACCATCTGAAGGTGAAGTCGGCTCAGTTCAAGCCCAATTCCAAAGAACTTATGACTTGTTTCAACTGTGGCAAGAAAGGCCGCTGGAAGAGGGACTGCAAAGAAAAGCCAAAACAAAAGGAACAAGTTGAGGCAAACTTTGTTGCTATGATTACGCAGGTTGACTCAGCTGGGATTGACACGGACTGGTGGATAGACACTGGGCCTCGTGTCATGTTTGTTCAAAGAAGGAGTGGTTCACCACGTACCAACCTGTTTCTGAGAAGGTTATGGTGGCGAACCAGACACAAGATGAAGTGCTAGAGATCGGGACAGTGGTATTGTAACTGACTTTGGAGAAGTCGCTTACGCTTCAATATGTGAAGCATGTACCTGCTATAGCCAAGAACCTGTTCTCGGGAAGTCTACTCTGCAATGCAGGCTTGAGGATGGACATTAACGCTGGTCAAGTCATTATGTCTTATAAAGGAGCATACTTCGGGAAGGCTTTATGTACCGAAGGGATGTTTAAACTTCAACTTGTAACTCCTATAGTGATAGTGAATGCAGTTTATTTTTCTGGTTATTCTCTTGGGTTGTGGCATAATAGACTAGGACATGTTCATTGTAAAAGAATGAACAAGATGTCTAGTCTAGGGCTTCTCCAAATATGGGGGTAAGGAGTTGGAGAAGTGTGAGGTCTGTGCGCAGACGAAAATCATAAGAAAATTGTTCAAGCAGGTAAACCGAAGTACAGATCTTCTGGAGTTGGTGCACTCAGATATCTATTACTTCAAACAGTTCTCCACAAGGGCCGGGATGAAGTATTTCATTACTTTCATCGACGTCTTCTCAAAGTATGCATTCGTATATCTGCTCAAGTCAAGAGACTAAGCATTTGTGAAGTTTAAGGAATTCAAGGCTGAAGCCGAGTGTCAAACCGGACAACAACTCAAGAGACTCAGAAGTGATTGAGGTGGTGAGTATAGGTCTCATGAATTCGTATCATTCTGCAGAGAACATAGAATTATCAATGAGACAACTGCTCCATACTCCCCTCAATCAAATGGTGTTGCAGAAAGTAAGAACAGAACGTTAACAGAGATAATGAACTCATTGTTGTTGACTGCGGGTCTTCCAAATTGCTTCTGGGGTGAAGCAGTGCTTACGGCTACATTCATATTGAACAGAGTGCCGCATGCAACTTTGGAACTGGTTCAAGGTTAGACCCAACTTGAATGTCATTCGAGTGTGGGGGTGTCTGGCGTCTGTGAAGCTTCCGGATTTGAAGATTCAGAAGCTGGGAATAAGGACTACGAAAACTATATTCCTAGGTTATGCTGATAAGAGTGATGCTCGGAGGTTCCTTGATATTGAATCAAATCACATCATTGAAACTCGCGATACAGAATTCTTTGAAGATAAATTTGCAAGGCATAGGAACATTATTCTTACAGAAATTCCGGAGAACAATGTGAGTGTGCAGGAGGCTCAAGTTCCTTACCAAAAGGTAGTCCAAAAAGAAGTTGTTTCTGCAGAAACAACTATTGAACAAGAACTCGTAGAACCAATATCTAAGGGAGTGAGGAGACAGAAGGACTTCGAAGAGGACTTTGTCACCTATTATGTGGAAACAGATCCGTTAACCTATGATGAGACGATGAAGACCAGAGATGCTATCTTTCGGAAGGAGGCTATCAATGACGAGTATGACTCGATAACCTCAAATGACACGTGTGTGTTGGTCGATTTGCTTGAAGGAGCAAAACCAATCGGATGTAAATGGATCTTCAAGAAGAAGATGAAGGCCATTGGGACTGTTGATAAGTTCAAGACAAGATTAGTTGCCAAGGGGGTTTCTCAGAAGCAGGGGATTAATTATTTCGACAGATATGCTCCAATAGCGCGGATGACGACCATCAGGATGTTGATTGCTCTGAGTACAATTCACAAGCTGGTAATTCATCAGATGGATGTTAAGACCGTTTTCCTGAATGGTGAATTGACCGAAGAGATCTACATGCAACAACCAGAAGGATTTGTCATCAAGGGCCTCGAAGACAAACTCTGTAAGTTGGTGAAATCTCTATATGGTCTAAAGCAAGCTCCCAAGATGTGGCATGAGAAGATTGATAAAGTCATAAGATCAAACGGCTATAGGGTCAGCAAGACGGACAAGTGTGTGTACACAAAGTTCGCTGACGGAAGAGGGGTTGTCGTTTGTCTGTACGTAGACGACAAGCTGATCTTGGGTACAGATCAAGCAAGTGTCACTAAGACAAAGAAGTTCCTCTCATCTAAGTTCAGCATAAAGGACTTAGGGGAAGCTGATTTTATCCTAGGGATAAAGATCATCCGGACAGAAACTAGAGTGGCATTGTCACAGTCTCATTACATTGAGAAGTTGCTCACACGCAATGGGTATCAGGATCTTCCTGGGATTGATACGCCATATAGGTGTGACAAGAAGCTGAAACTAAATCCATAGAAAAGTGTCAGGTAGTTGGAGTATTCTAGCATCATCGGAAGTTTGATGTCTGCGACTACTACCACAAGGCCTGACATAGCTTTCACTGTAGGGATGCTGAGTCGGTTCACGAAGAATCCAAGGATGAAGCACTGGAAAGCTGTAAAAAGAGTTATGAAATATCTCAAAAAGTCTCAGAAGTATGCACTATACTACTACGAAGATCCAAAAGTAGTGGAAGGCTTTAGTGATGCAAGCTGGTGCTCAAAAGTAGAGAGTGAATGGTCTACAGGCGGATATGTTTTTTTCTATTGGTGGAGCTGCTATATCGTGGAAGTTGAAGAAGCAGACTATGTTATCACACTCCTCTATGGAATCTGAGTTCTATGCACTGGCGGTTGCAGCAAAAGAAGCAGAGTGGCTTCGGAAGCTCATGTATGATTTTCCAATGGTTGGTACGCTGATACCGGCAGTACCGATATACTGTGACAACCAGGCGACTGCAGCGGTGTCATCCAATGACCTCTTCAATGGTAAGAAGTGGACTGTGCGTCTAAGGTACAGGGCGGTAAATGATCTTATTAAAAGAGGAGTCATTGCCGTAGTTGATATTCAGAGTCAGGAAAATATGGCAGATCCGTTCACCAAAGATCTCAAGCGCCAACTGGTCGAGGACAAAGCAGGTAAGATGGGCTTGAAGACATTCTGACATTGTGTCTTTGTAATTCTACTATAAAGTTGTATGCTATTAGTTCAAAGAGAAATCTACTAGTTGACTGGAAGAATATCAGGAGTAGTATGCAATCATCTGGGATGTTGCGAGATTATAAATCCAGAACCACTACTATCTACTGATTATTCTGTACAAAGAACAAAGTCCTGTGGGAGGACGTATTGGAAGCCTTAATGAGTTCTCGGGCATCTAGGATGTCGAGCGTACTTTATAGGAAGTACGGGTAGCACAGCACTACAAAGGAGCGTAGTACGCCATGCTGCAGTGGGGTGACACCACATGAGGTACCTAGTGAGGGTAAAGACTCGGCTTTGGGCCAAGTCACAGCGGCGTAGCACCGCACATAGGCAAAAGGGCCTAATGCTGTATAAATGAATAGTGGTATGCAGCACTAAAAAGAGGCTAGGCCTCATATTACAGTGGGTGACACCACATGAGACAGTGCCTCAGCTTTGCAAGCCATGTCATGGCAGTATAATTAATACCGCAAGGAAGCGAAAGACTTTATGCTGGGTAGTTTGGCACTACAAAGATGCTGGGCCTTATGCTACGGGTGGTATGACACCACATAAGGCAACGCCTCAGCCTTGGGCCATGTTATAGCGGTGTAGCACCGCAAGGAAGCAAAAGGATTCATGCCAAAGACTCTTTAAAAGAACTCACCTAGAGTGTATGGATAGAGGTGTAGGCCGTCTCTTGAGGGAAATCTTGTAGACATCCAAGATACATACACCGAAATCAGGCAAACATAAGGCCTTTAATGTGCATGTAGAAGCACAGTTGATGTCATTGTGTGAGTGGAAAGAATTATAGTTATGGTGGATAATTCAAGGCTTAGTCTATTCTTGTATCATGCTATTATTTAACCCATACGGGAAGATTCAAGTCGTAGCGACATCTATCCTAATGCATGATGGACAGTCACTGTAGGGAACACTCAACCCATATATAGAGATATGTGGGGGATTGTTGGTATTTTTGCTTGATGTTGGTGTTTTGCTTTAGATACTAGAAAGATAGTCCCACATTGGAAAAATCAAATAGATGGTATCTCTATATAAAGATTTGCTTGTGTTGAGAGATCACATAAAGTGTAAAGAGGCACATGGGTGCCATGTAGGGACATTTTTCTAGTGGAAAGAAGGTTAACCAACAAAGAAGCATTAATGCTTTTTGTCATGCTCATGGGATAATTCCCTTATGGAGCTAAGCCACTACCAGAATAAGTCGTTTTAGCGACGCCTAAAGACGTCGCTAAAATAACAATTTTCGTCGCTAAAAATAATTACCAACAAAATTACCGACGTTTCGGGCTGGTCGCGGAAATGTAAGTCGCTGATCATAAAAACGTCGCCAAACGTCGCAATTGCCGACGTTCGCCGACGTATTTATACGTCGGTATAATGCCGACGTCCACCGTCGTGTCGTCGCTCTTTGCGATGTAATATTTAGTGTCGCTACAAGTCGGTAAATTTACCGACGAATTACCGACGAGTCGTCGGTGATTTAGTGACATATAAAAAGTCGCTAGACGTCGATAAATCCTAGGAATTTCTGGGGATAATACCGATGTACACCGACATCTACCGACGTCCTCCGACGTAATTGTGCGCCTCTAAACGTCGGTAGACTGGATAATATTAATTATCTACCGACGTTTACCGACGCAAAATTATGTCGGAGGACGTCGGTAGACGTCGGTAAATGTCGCTAATTCTGCAAAAAAAATAAAAATAAAATAAAATACAGAATGTCCATTTCTCCCTGCAGTTTAAAAAGCTAACCATTTCTCACTATAGAATAGGATCCAAACAATCACAGAATGTCCATTTCTCACTGTACACAGGTTTCAGTCCATATAACCAAGTCTACAACAATCACACAAAATATGGTTGTCAGAATGGCTCAGAACACAACCCAAAATTCACACAATGTCCAAGTCTACAACAATCGTTCTAGCAATGTCCAAATCTGGTTCGTAAGACAAACTAAACATAATAAGTTCTATTTCACATGCTTAATTGCCAAGTATGGGAACGAATGGCTCAGAACACAACCCAAGATTCATTCAAGCATACATTAGTGTGAATCATCTATGTTCTGTACATATGGTGTAGTATATGTTCTTATCGTATCTAGTATCTGAAGAATGTAACAGAATCAAGATGAACTCACATAATGTAATACTAAGACATCATCTACTACTATATAAGATATAGTGATAGGTTGTCGTATCATCATTGCCGAGGGATGAGGGTCGGAGGACAGTCGACTTTATCTACGGATACATAGTTTCTGCCTCGCCAGTCGAATGGCTTAATTGCCAAGTATGGGAACGAATGGCTCAGAACACAACCCAAAATTCATTCTAGCATACATTAGTGTGAATCATCTATATTCTGTACATATAGTGTGGTATATGTTCTTATCGTATCTAGTATCTGAAGAATGTAACAGAATCAAGATGAACTCACATAATGTAATACAAAGACATCATCTACTACTATATAAGATATAGTGATAGGGGCTCGCTGGAGGGAGGAGAAGGGGCTCGCGGTGGAGGAGGAGGATGAGCGGCGCCGGAGGGAAGGGGGTCGGGCTGTCGTCGAGGTCGGGGAAGAGGGGCGGGAACAAAAAATTTGGGGAGAGGGAGAAATGAAAAGTCGAACCGAGGAAACCCTTTTTATCAGAAATTAGCGACGTCCGCAAATACGTCGCAAAGCGTCGGTATTCGTTTAATATTCGGTGACGTAATAATCTTTGCGACGCTAAACGTCGCTGAACTAATAAAACTAGCAACGTTTTCCGACAAATCAACGACGTTGGTTTTTATTACAGTAAAGGTAGTCGCAATATGTCGCTATCAGCGACGTATTGTGACGCATACTTTCGGAGTCGCTATCAACGAATGGCTCAGAACACAATCCAAGATTCATTCAAGCATACATTAGTGTGAATCATCTATGTTCTGTACATATGGTGTAGTATATGTTCTTATCGTATCTAGTATCTGAAGAATGTAACAGAATCAAGATGAACTCACATAATGTAATACTAAGACATCATCTACTACTATATAAGATATAGTGATAGGTTGTCGTATCATCATTGCCGAGGGATGAGGGTCGGAGGACGTCGGTAAACGTCGCTAAATCTGCAAAAAAAATAAAAAAATAAAATAGAGAATATCTATTTCTCCCTGCAGTTTAAAAAGATAACAATTTCTCACTGTAGAATAGGATCCAAACAATCACAGAATGTCCATTTCTCGCTGTACACAGGTTTCAGTCCCTATAACCAAGTCTACAACAATCATACAAAATATGGGAAGGAATGGCTCAGAACACAACCCAAAATTCATTCTAGCATATATTAGTGTGAATCATCTATGTTCTGTACATATGGTGTAGTATATGTTCTTATCGTATCTAGTATCTAAAGAATGTAACAGAATCAAGATGAACTCACATAATATAATACTAAGACATCATCTACTACTATATAAGATATAGTGATAGGTTGTCGTATCATCATTGCCGAAGGATGAGGGTCGGAGGACAGTCAACTTTATCTATGGCTACATAGTTTCTGCCTCGTCAGTCAAATGGCTGCAGGGACTATGTCCTGATCACCATGTCGTACCGTAGATTAATGCAAATGGAGCTGGAGCCAAAATACAGAAACCAAAATATGATATCTACCTCAAGTGTAGAGTCGGAGGAGAAGATCTTTTCCACCCTCTCCCTCCCTCACGCTATCAACGTCACAACTTTTCCACATCAAGTTCTGATCAAGCATTTTCCTTCTCCTCTCCTCCACCATGGCTCTGAACCTATTTGCTCCTCCCTACTTCCCTTCTTCTTATTTGACTGTCTCAGCCACATATGATATCCAACTCAAGTGTAGAGTCGGGGGAGAAGAAGTGGACATGAAGAGGAGGAGGAAGCAGCACAGCCGGCGGCATGACCCGGAGGAAGTACAGAGGTTTTCTTCAACATACATAGGAGAACTATAAGGATATATCTTTTCACAACATATCACCTTGTCAAAGACCCTTAATGTGACAACCATGTTACCACGGTGTCGGAAAACTAACATGTCATAATTTTATAAGCCGTGTGTTTTGACATAATCCTCCAACCGAATTTCAGTTCTATGTAATAATACAAGATTACGATATAGGAGGAAAGAGTTGGAAGGATTATGTAAAAATACACGACTTAGAAAATTATGACATGTTAGTCTTCCGACACCGCGGTAACATGGTTGTCACATTAAGGGTCTTTGACAAGATGACATATTGTGAAAAGATATATCCTTATAGTTCTCCTACGTATGTTGAAGGAAACCTCTGTACTTCCTCCGGGTCATGCCGCCGGCTGTGCTGCTTCCCCTCCTCTTCATGTCCACTTCTTCTCCCCCGACTCTACACTTGAGCTGGATATCATATGTGGCTGAGAGAGTCAAATAAGAAGAAGGGAAGTAGGGAGGAGCAGATGGGTCCATAGCCGGGGTAGAGGAGAGGAGAAGGCAAAACTAAATCAGCATTGTCTTCCGGATCGTCCTCATCAAGGCATAACGGGCTGCTCAGCGTGCCCAGCTTCTTCAACTTCTCGCTGGCTGCAGAGTCGAAATGGGAATGAGTCCTCTTTGCCGGCCCGGAGCTCTGACTCGAACTCGTCGCCGCGCTACTGGTTTCCTCTCCTCCTTTGACGCGGGTCATAAGAAAAGAAATTTTGTACCTCTTCTTCACATAAATATCATTGCCGCCTTGTACTCGAGCCTCCTCATCTGTGACGCTATCCGAGTTCTCGGTGCCTATATTGTCACTCGAATCCCCCATTCGACTCGTATCGTCCTCTTCTTCGCCTGTCTTTTTGCTCCCTATCTTGCAATCATCTGCTATCACCGCCGACTCATTCGACTCCTTCTCCGATGACTCCGAGAAGTTAGATAGCGTCACAGACGAGGAGGCTCGAGTACAAGGTGGCAATGATGTTTATGTGAAGGAGAGGTACGAAATTTCTTTTCTTATGACCCGCGTCAGAGGAGGAGAGTAAACCAGTAGCGCGGCGACGAGTGCGATTCAGAGCTCCGGGCCGGCAAAGAGGACCCGTTCTCATTTTGACTCTGCAGCCAGCGAGAAGTTGAAGAAGCTGGGCACGCTGAGCAGCCCGTTATGCCTTGATGAGGACGATCCGGAAGACAATGCTGATTCAGTTTTGCCTTCCTTGGATGGTATTGATTCTGTAGATCCGTGTATAAAAGAGGAAGAGATTGGGAGTAGAGTGGACCCGGAGGGAAATGAGAGATTGGAATCTGGGTCAATATACAAGAAGCGAAAGAGAGTCGAGGATTCTGATAGGTTGTCGTATCATCATTGCCGAGGGATGAGGGTCGGAGGACAGTCAATTTTATCTACGGCTACATAGTTTCTACCTCGCCAGTCGAATGGCTGCAGGGACTATGTCCTGATCACCATGTCGTACCGTAGATTAATGCAAATGGAGCTGGAGCCAAAATACAGAAACCAAAATACAAAATACAGAATCCAAAATACAAAATACAAAATATAGAAACCAAAATACAAAATACATAAACCAAAATACAAAATACAGAAACCAAAATACAAAATATAGAATCCAAAATATGACCCTCTGTGAGAACGGATGGCTCAGAACACAACCCAACCGGAGAGGATACTCTGAGAGATCCATCTGAGAGGGACGTATACTCTGAGAGATCACATTTACAAGAATGATATCAGTAGTGGGACTGAGTGCTGGAGGAGATATTATCAGAGTATACGTCCTACTCAGATGGGTCTCTCACCGTTACTATTTTTCCTGACAGCATGGTGGATGTGCTCCGTCCACAGATTCTTGCTCCGAGCCAAAACTTTGTCCCGGAGCTCAAGTGGACATCCTTGGTGTAGAGCTCGAGTGAGAGGTTCCTGACAGCATGGTGGTCTCCTTTGTCAAAGTATCCGTACTCGTCCCACAACCAATGTGGGATGAGCACGGATACTTTGACAAAGGAGACCACCATGCTGTCAGGAACCTCTTACTCGAACTCTACACCAAGGATGTCCACTTGAGCTCCGGGGCAAAGTTTTGGCTCGGAGCAAGAATCTGTTGAGGGAGCACATCCACCATGCCGTCAGAAAAAAATATTAACGGTGAGAGACCCATCTGAGTAGGACTTATACTCTGATAATATCTCCTCCAGCACTCAATCCCACTACTGATATAATTCTTGTAAATGTGATCTCTCAGAGTATACGTCCCTCTCAAATGGATCTCTCAGAGTATCCTCTCCGGTTGGTTGTCGTATCATCATTGCCGAGAGATGAGGGTCGAAGGACAGTCGACTTTATCTACGGATACATAGTTTCTGCCTTGCCAGTCGAATGGCTGCAGGGACTATGTCCTGATCACCATGTCGTAGTCCAATATAATCCAGAGATTGACACAGTTCTAATTCATATATGTAGTCCAATACAAATAGTCTAATACAAAAACAACCCAATACAAATAGTCCAATACAAATAAGTACTAATAGCTAATGAGAACCACGCTGCTCACGCAAACGCTCAGTGATACGTTCACGCAACCACCTCAAAAAAGTGAGATTTTTGGCGCGAGGAGATATGTCGTCCCTTGCAAGGACTGCATGAAGAGAACTCTCGATCTCACTAGCTACCGGTACTGGATGAATAGAACTCCCGGTCTCACTAGCAACCGGTGCCACTTCCACCTCAACTGTAGGAGGAGCCACCTCATCATTCACTGTTTTCTTCAAACGACGTGCCGCTCCTCGGGTCATGGGTGCCATCTGGTAAGATCGATAGTCACAAATAATATAATTGTAACATAAGCAAGCTAAGTAAAGGAACCATCATGTAATTTGAGTACATTTTCGAAAGCCGATAAGGTATGAGAAATTTGATTTTTTGCCAAGTGTGAGAACGGATGGCTCAGAACACAACCCAAGATTCATTCAAGCATATATTAGTGTGAATCATCTACGTTCTGTACATATGGTGTAGTATATGTTCTTATCGTATCTAGTATCTGAAGAATGTAACAGAATCAAGATGAACTCACATAATGTAAAATTAAGACATCATCTACTACTATATAAGATATAGTGATAGGTTGTCGTATTATCATTGCCGAGGGATGAGGGTCGAAGGACAGTCAACTTTATCTATGGTTACATAGTTTCTGCCTCGCTAGTCGAATGGCTGCAGGGACTATGTCCTTGAGACAGTGAACATATACACCATGAATCCAAACCCCATATTCACATTTACTAATCCAAATGGATGCAGGGACTATGTCCTTGCCTCTCCGGTTGGTTGTCGTATCATCATTGCCGAGGGATGAGGGTCAGAGGACAGTCAACTTTATCTATGGTTACATAGTTTCTGCCTCGCCAGTCGAATGGCTGCAGGGACTATGTCCTTGAGACAGTGAACATATACACCATGAATCCAAACCCCATATTCACATTTACTAATCCAAATGGATGCAGGGACTATGTCCTTGCCTCTCCGGTTGGTTGTCGTATCATCATTGTCGAGGGATGACGGTCGGATGACAGTCAACTTTATCTACGACTACATAGTTTCTGCCTCGCCAGTCGAATGGCTGCAGGGACTATAATAAGACACAATTCACCAAACAGAACCATACTGTAGAACTCACACTTTAAGACAATAGCTGAAGGAAGACTTGTATGGAGGATCGATAGGGTTGAGCGATGTCATTTTATTCTACAAAGAGAACCATACTGTTGAACTCATACTGTAGAACTCACACTTTAACACAATTCTACAAAGAGTTGTCATAGGGTGTTGAGCGATGTCATTTTATTCTTTTCTTCTTCTTCTCCTTGGGATTTTTGAGTATTGGATCTTGAGAGACATATATAGCTAGAACTTACGAAGAATGTAGTACCATACTTCAACAAATAGATGTTGACTAGTTGGTTCATATACTTGTTGTCTAAAATAAGTGTAGGAATGTTGCAAGGTGAAATAATGTATCAAACACTATATCGAAACCCAAACCCAAAATGCAAATCCAAATTAATACGAAAATACACAAGTGTATGTAGGGGATTAAATATACAGAGGTGAAATACATATATATGCAAGCTTGGGGGTGTCCACGTGTCCAACAAATAGACACAAAGTGTCCAAAACCTCACGAACATACTGTATCAGTGAACACATGGCCGTAAAGTGTCTCCGTGTCCATTTTGGACACAAAAACACCTCAATTAGGTTAGGGTTTACCTTCAGTCTCCTCGCGGTGGTGGAGGAGGAGGAGGAGGACAAGTTCGGTTGTGGAGGAGGAGGGGATTAAGTGTACAGAGGTGAAATACATATATATGCAAGCTTAGGGGTGTCCACGTGTCCAACAAATGGACACAAAGTGTCCGAAACCTCACCAACACACTGTATCAGTGAACACATGGTCGTAATGTGTCTTCGTGTCCATTTTGGACACGAAAAACACCTCAATTAGGGTTAGGGTTTACCTTCAGTCTCCTCGCAGTGGTGGAGGAGGAGGAGGAGGAGGATCTCGCGGTGGAGAAGGAGAAGGGGCTCGCGGTGGAGGAGGAGGAGGAGAACGGGCTCGCCGGAGGGAGGAGAAGGGGCTCGCGGTGGAGGAGGAGGATGAGCGGCGCCAGAGGGAAGGGGGTGGCTGTCGTCGAGGTCGGGGAAGAGGGACGGGAAAATAAAATTTGGGGAGAGGGAGAAATGAAAAGTCCAACCGAGGAAACCCTTTTTATCAGAAATTAGCGACGTCCAAAAATACGTCGCAAAGCGTCGGTAATCGTTTAATATTCGACGACTTATTAATCGTTGCGACGCTAAACGTCGCTGAACTAATAAAACTAGCGACGTTTTCCGACAAGTCAACGACGTTGATTTTTATTACACTAAAGGTAGTCGCAATATGTCGCTGTTTGTCGCTATCAGCGACGTATTGTGACGCATTATTTAGGAGTCGCTAAATCCAAAAATATTAGCGACATTTTAAGTTGGCGTCGCTAATTTCGTCGCTAATATGACTTATTTTGGTAGTGAGCCCCGATGGGGCTTAGCGACTCGGACTCGGGCTCAAGGGCATTTTGTTGGCGCACTTTGTACTTAGCACATCAACATCGGTACAAGGCGCATTGTGCGCAGTTGAGGCGCTCGTGCGCTTGTCTCTGCACGAGATGTAGCGCAGACGTAGCAGGCACACATGTGCCATGGGGCTGCGGTGTTGGATGCGCAGGTGCTGCGGGGCCGTAGGACTGCGATGCTGGGCGCACAGGTGTTGCGGGGCCGCAGAGCTGCGACGCTAGGCACGTAGGTGCCGCAGACTATTGCGGGCTTCGCAGCCACGTGCACAGGTTGACGGGCTAAGTGGCTGTGGGGCGCAGGCGGCGTTTGATGTGGCTGATTGGAAGATTTGAACGGTTATGGAAAGATAAAGTTAATTGATCAGATCCGATCTTTGTGGAATTTGAATTTAATTCATTCAAATCTTTCTATAATTTGCTTCTATCTTTTCGCAATCAGTTACGGCCAGGATTATGATAAGGGTTTCGACCCTTCTCTATAAATACTCTCTTCGTGTCTTTATTAAGGACTTACGCTAAAATAAAGAGACGAAGAGAGTAGTTTTGCCGCCACCATTAAAGTTCAAAGGAGTTCTTCGAGTTCCTGAAAGGAGGTGACACCAAGCGTTCCAAAAGTTCTTTCGAACTTGCTGGTTCCTGTGAGCATATCGCAATAGGGCGAATCTTGTTTTGAGCAACGGTGATCTTTATCACCCCAGCAAAGTCGTTGTATCAACTCCGGTTGAGTGCGATCATTCATCTCGTTGCTTCAACTCCGATTAAGAACGAGTATTCATGTCACTCTTAGGAGAACGAATTTATTCGTCTCTTTGGAAATAAGAGTTCGAGATTTCCTTTTTTCCATTTAATGATCTGTTTCGGGAATAACAGTAAGTGAACAATAGAACAAGTTACAATTTCTTCTTATTCTTCTTTTATTATTATCATATGAACTACCCCAAATGTTGTTTGTTATTTATTTATTTGTTTTGAACATGAAATTTATTTTTTTGTTTGAAATATCTTCAATTTTATTACTATTTCATTATGACATATATTATTTTGAATATTATATATATTTTGTTGTTTTACTTCTTAAATTTTGTGTTGATAATACTATTGCATCGTCGTCCATAAAAAGAATTATATGAGCATTAAGCTATGGGGGCACCACTTTCAGAGTTTTTCTCATGTCTCAAAATTTAAAGTCTGACACTGCCCTTATACAAAAATTGCTTTGATCTGACTTAATTTTGATTAATTTGCAATCCTGACCCCTATACGTTTGTACTTGATTTCTTTCTGCAAATAGACACGAGTACTAAAGGCATTCTATAACTAAAATAGACTGTAGAGCTACTATCAGAACATTAATTGTTACAGCATCATTAGTAAGGCCCAACCCATTTTCTAGATTCTAGATTTAGAATGTAGGAGCTCATTTTGTAGAATAGTAAGACTCATCCTAGGTTTCAATTTCTAGATTTTCAAGTCCAACCCATCCACGTGAGCTATAAGTTGGGTCTGAGAATTTCTAAATTCAGAATGTAGGAAATCATTTTGTAGAATAGTAAGTCCCAATTTGGAGCCCAATTCTAGATTTACATTACTGTTTTCTTACTTTAATTTTTGACCAAAGCTCATTTTATCATTTTCATACCAACCCAACCCATTCTACATTTACTTTTTTTTTCAAAATATTGGACCTCAAAATAAAATTTTGAGCACCATCTATTAATAATGTTCTTATAGGGGCGTAATCTCCATCCATCAAATAAATATATTACCAGTCTATTATTTTACCGTACTTTATTATTAGTCTATCAACACTATAACAACCTAATACCATACTTTATGTCTATTATCAGGACGCTTTTGTCAACGAACATTCTGGAGGGCAGTTTCAGTTTTTGCCTGCTGAGTAGCAAAGATTCATACTTGGAAAGCCACTGTATATATAGTTTTGCGCTTCTGTTCTGAGCAAAGATTGCATGAATCTTAGTGTTAATATATGTTAGTCATGCTTTTTTTATTAATATATGTTAGTCATTTTTTTTATTCTACATAATTATGTTACATCTATACAAGTATATAACAATTTGAAAGAAACTCAAATTGCTCATATAAATCTTGTCTTTAGAATGAAATCTTACCCTGAACCTAAAATGGCCCCGCCAGAAACAGCATTTGTCAGCCTCTTTGTAAGGCAGATTCTATAGGCACTCCATATTTTACTCTATGACAGTTCTTACTTTATGACAGTCCAACTTGATGTAATTTTTACTCAGGAGAGTCCCAATTTTACTTTGGACTGCCCAACCCCCCATTGGCAGTCCTAAAATAAAGTAGGACTGTCCACAAAATTGGCAGTCCTACTTTATGTTAGGACTGCCAACTTTGTTGCAGTCCAAATCCAAACTAGCCAAATCCTTTAGGATAAAGTAAGACTGCAACAATGTTGGCAGTCCTACTTTATGTTAGAACTGTCAACCTTATTGGCAGTCCAAATCCAAATATGTGGGATGTCTTCAAGTAAAATTTTGAAGTGGCAAACTTGTAAATAAATTGAAAATAATTGGACTGCCCTCAAGTAAAACTTGAGGTGCCAATATAATTTGCCTTTTGTAATGCTCCATCGACTGTGTCCGAATATATATACTAATTTTAGAATTGTTGTGGCACTGACATGTTATTTCTCTGTCTATTCTGAAAGCATTAGGAACACTTCTTTCCTTTTTGGTGATTGTATATAGAGTTATTGTATTTACTCTTCCAAATTCTATCTTCCATTTTTATTTTAATTGGTGCTAGCCCCATTCCGTAGTTACCCAAAAAAAGGTCTAGTTTTTTTAGAATTGGAGATAGTACTAATTAAAATAAAAATGGATGGGGATAGCGGGTATCAACTACTGGACTTCCTTATCTTTCGTCACATTGGTTCTTCATTGTTATCTAGTTATCGAACCAAACTGAGGTACTGACTATGAAAAAGGCCGATAATTAGTACATTTGTTGGATTTCACATTTTGGTAAGCATAATATATATATTATGTGTATTTATATTTTATTACTTTATTAATTTTTATGAACTAATATATTTGATAATTTATTTTAATATTTTATTGTCTTCCTAATTGGGTGGTAATTACACTCTTTCTTACTTGTAGACCCAACTATGCTCAAGTTACTGGAAATTACACTCTTTCTTGTGAGAATTCGTTCTTGTGAGAATTCGTTCTTCAGCTTCATGACCTTTAATATTCCGGCACCTGGACATTTGGATTTTATTGTTATATACTTTTCTTCTTCCTTTACTTTTTTCGAAAACAGTAACCATCTTTATTCAATTTAAATCATCAGGGTAAAACCTGTATGTTGCAATAGTTGATCATGAATACAAAGAGTGACACCATAGAATTTGTGTGGATATAGAGAGAGAATGTGGCCAGATGTGTGCCACTATGTTTGTCTCCTAATAAATATGACTTGCTATTTTGGACGTCTACATGGTCCTGTAGTAGTTGCCAAGATCTTGTAGTTGCACTCTTGCACTCTGAGCTTCCATGGGAACCCTTTTCATGACTTTTCATTTGCCACATCAATTATCATTTCAGAATCAACTTCAATTAGAATTAGGTTTGGGGAGAAGGTCGAGCAAAGGTCCATTGCGAGTTTGAAACCCATCGCCTTCATGGAAGGGAGGATCTACCCGTCTCCTTGGCCACTATAGCCCACAGAAAAGTCCATGATATAATCAGATTTTGATGCTTGCCCATCACATGGTTAAACTCTATTGGGTTAACCCTAATGTCCTCCTTACTATACTACTTTTTATACACTATTAACTTATTTCTGTTCAGGTTCCAACCTCGATTCGAGGTATATGGAAGGAGAGTCTGGACATCGTAAAGCGTCGACAAGAGTTGCGACAAAGATAATGGTGGATCGGTGGCTGAACCGGTGCACAAAATGAGCAAAAACTGCAGCAATGACATACAAGCGGTATACCAACAATATACCAGTTTTTGGGTGATTCATTCCAGAACCTATTCTGAGGGTCTGGCGGTACACTATGGTATACTGGCAATATATTGCATGTCGGTATTTAGTTCAAACATGGACCCTAAGTCTGCATATAATAGCACTACTAGAATTACTAGTATTAGCAACGCATAACAACGTCGCTACTATTAAAAATATGTCGCTAATTTAAATCAGCGACATTTTTAGCGATGTTTTAGCGTAGTCGGGTTTAACCCAGTTGTAGACAAGCAAAACATCGCTAAAGCGATGTACTTAACAATGTACACTACAAGAAATCCGGGTTTCCGTGACAAGTAATCTGTGACAAGTGTACAATTTGTCACTGAAAGGGATATATTTGTGACAAATAATTTTTGTTGTCACTCATAATTTGATTCTGTGACAACGGTTGTTTTCCGTCACACAGTTAAATCATTTAGTGACCATGTGTTTATTGGTCGTCACTTAATGTTGTCACTG